>CM054057.1:512289731-512889731 GCA_028641055.1 Alopecurus myosuroides
ACCAGAGGGCTCGAGGTGGGCTATTTATAGCCATTTTGCGCCAAGATTCGTCCCAGCGGCTATTTTATCCGTTGGATGATTGACGTTTGTTTCATCAAGAAACCCGGGAAACGAGGAGACAGGGTGATAATGGCTATCTCCTAGTTTCTCGCAAAAAATCTGTCAGAGACGCGGTTTCAGTCTTTTGACTGAAACCAAACGTTCGTGACATAATCACGATTTCATCGCTCACGTCACAGTTCCTTCTCTGCGAAGATTCGTGGAAAGAATGCCGGATTTCGAAAAATCCGAGTTTGGCATAGGAGTTCTCGATAAAAGAAGATTCAAGACAAAACGCCGAATTTTATGAAAAAGAATACAAATCAGCGAAAGATAGAAAGATCAAGTATTAATTCTTCTTGGGGGCTACTGTCGTATATATGCCAAATAGGGGTATGTCCGGCATTGGCCAAAGGCCGGATTACCAGGATGGCCCACAAGCAATGGGACAGAGTCCATTGGGCGGCCCAGTAAGTTGACGCGTAGGAAGCCGGATTCTAGACGAACCCAGACCACGACCCAAACGTGGTGCGACTTGGGGAAGAAGTCGGATTCCTTACTTTCCAAGTTAGATACTTTCCGTAGTGTTCTAGGTTTTCTTCCTATAATCCCTAGACCGGCTATCTATATAAAGCCGGACGGGAGCGAAAGAGAAAAGGACAAGTTAGCTAGAAGCCAACTCGCCGGGAAGTTCATCCTTGCCGAGTTAGCGAAACCATACTCACAGTTGTACTCTGTATACTTCAGTATTCAGTCCTGATTTTAGTGAGTTTGCAGGAGTAGAAACGCCGCCTAGTTGCGTCGTACCGAACATGGGTAAATTGTGTCCTCATTTTTAGTACTCTGACATTTCCACCCACGGTTCTACCAGTAGGTTATGGCACCCCCGTCCATGATCCTAACTATGAAGTCTCAACACCCCCCCCCCACACACACACACACAAACACAGAGCTCCTGCTCCAGATAGCTATGCTCAGTGGTCCTCTCAGGATGTTACACCTTGGGCCAAGATCGAGAATTTCATTCGTCTTACAGATTCTTCTAGTGCTCGTGCTAACTATGATGATGATGAGGATATCTAGGGTGGTGTCTCGGATGAGGAGTGTAACATCCCAAGTCTGAAAAATAGCCATTAGAATGTTTGCTCTCTGTTATTTTATGTTTTGCATCATGGCATCATGTTGATTGCAATTGGTTGTTTGTTTTCCATTTGTTTTTCTCTGTTTTTCATTTGTTTTCCAACTGTTTTCAGTTGTTTTCCTTTGTTTTCTATTTGAATTCCAAACCAAAATTCAAACCTTTTGTTTCATCCTTGTGATGTTACAATTTCTAAAATGATATTTCAAAATAAAACAATTGTTTGTTTCCATTAAAGTGTGATTTCAAAACTGTTGTGTTGTTTCTATCAAAAATTCATTGAATATTAAACCCTTTTCAAATTCAATTTGTTTTCCATTTGAAATTCCAAACCAACATCCAGATAGTTGTTTCCAAATAAAAACCTTAATTGTTTCCAATTATCCCATAATGTTCAACTAATAAAATGGTGTTTTTATTTCAATTAATTAATACCAATGTGGTTTCAAATTCAAAGCAAATCATCAGCATCACCTAATTTGAACCTTTTGAAATTACCAAAAAAATCAACCATTTGTTCTATCTTAAATCAATAGGGTTCACCCTATTCAAATCCTTGTTTTCAATATTAATCTATTAATTTCTAAATTGCTCAAATTCAAACCAAGACATTCAAACAGAACCCAATTTGAAATTATAAAAATAATAACCAAAACATTATTTACTCTTTGTTTCCAATTGATCTTAGGGGTTACCCTATGTTCAAATTGGGTTTAAATAATGGTTATTAATATTAACAAATGCACCCAAATTTGGTTTAAATTTTAAACAACAATCAAACATTTAAATTTTTGCAAATAAAAGTTACAAACTGTTAGTAGATGGCCTAAGGAGATTCCCTAAAATTTTCTCAAATTTTTCTACTACCCAAAATCTCATGTTTGGTTTCCATTTGCTTTTGCTACAAAAAAAAGTAAAACAAACAAAAAATAACAAAAGAGGAGAGGACAGCAGCCCATCTTTTTCCCTTCTCTCCCCCAGGCCCACTCTCTTTTCCCTCTTTCTGGCCCAACCCCTTTTCCTTCTGTCGTCTCCTTCCTTTGGTACGGCTGCAAGCAGAACCGATCGATCAACCTCCACCTCCCTCCAGATGCTTGCCGTACTGGCCCCCTTTCTCCTTAAGTATCCCCCTCTACCCTAGACCCCCTAGAAACCCTAGCTAGTTCCTCCCATCGCCGCCACCTCCCCTCCCCTCTCTGCTGGTTCTTGTTCCTCTGAACAAACTGAACCACCGAGCACCATTGTCGCCTCCCCTCACCACCGGTCTCCACAGCCACCGCGAGGAGGAACCGTGGCCGGGAATGGAACCGCCACGGGTTCCTCCCCCTTGCCGCGCCCTCGGCTCGAGCCGAGGAGCCCTGGAACTCCGCCGCCATCTCCTCCAACGCCGGCCACCTCCCCTGCATCGCACCTGCCTGCAGCGACCTGCCCGCCCCAACCCCTCCTGCTCGAGGCCAACTAGGTGAGGGCTCCTCCTCGATCCCCTTCCCTCGCCTCCTCCCACTCCCCTTGGCCGCACCCCACGCTCGCACGGCCACCCAGCGCCTCCCGCTCTCGCTGCCGGCGGCCACCCATCAGCCTATGTTACGTGCAAAGTTCAGTTACGTTCAGTTCAGAAAATAACCCGCTAGCTGCACCTCTTACCCAACATGTCCCACTCCCTGTCACCAACCGAAACCCAACCCACTGGTTCTGTTCCCCCAGCGTAGCAGGAGGTGCAGGGATCAAATCCCACCCCCTGCACAATTAAAAACATTTTTGTTTTGCAATGTTTTGGTCACATAACTTATAGGAAATCACACCTAGGCCCCTGGCAATTATTTCTAGCCCTGCAATAATTTTTCCTAAGTCCCTAATGGGTTAAAAATGGCAGATTTGCACCCAATTTTGTAAATAGCATAATAAAATCATTTTAACTCCAAATCCAACATTTTTTATATGTTTTCAATACCAAATTAAATGTTCTACCCAAATATAAAATTTGTTTACTGTTTTGAATATTTTAAATTGGTGCAATATTTGAAAACTTGTCAAATTCACTTAAACTTGCAAAAATTCATAACTTGAGCATAAAAATTCCAAATTTCACAAACCAAATATGTTTTCCAATCAATTTTTCATGTACTTTCCAAATATAAATTTTGTTTGCTGTTTTGAATAATTTAAATTGCTGAAAACAACTGTTTCTTGTTTATTGCATTTAAAATTGCCAAAATAATAACTTGCTCATTCTAAATCCAATTTCCACAAATGAAATATGTTTTCCATGCAAAATTAAACCCTCTTTCCAAATATAAAATTTGTTTCATGTTTTGAATAATTAAAATTGGTTAAATGATTTAAACCTTGTTTAAATCATTTAATATTGCTAAATTCATAACTTGATCAAATCAAATTCTTTTGGGACATATAAAATATGTTTTCAAACCATCAAAGTATAAACTTTTGAAATATGAATTTGGTTTAATGTTTTGAACAAATAAAAATTCAAATAAGTTCATGTTTGAATCAAATTCATTTAATTCTTGCTTAAACTTGTTTAATTCCTAAATACCTTATTTGAAATCATTTTCAACAAGTGAAACATGTAATCCACCCAAAATCTTGTGTTCTTTCCAAATATAAAACTTTGTGATCTGTTTCGAGCAATTTAACTTGGTGAAAACAACAGATGTTTGTGTGACACCTTTAAGTAACCAAAATTTCTTAACTTAATAAACAAATTTCCAAACTTGTTAAACCTTATTTCTATTTGATTCTATTGTTGTTATTTTGCTGTTTTCCTCATCCATGCATCATGCTAATCCACTTTCATATAATGATTAGTTGTAAAACAATTAATTCAACCATAAATCATGGGCTTTTCATATGCAATTCAATTGCATATGGGTCCATTTAATCCTGTTTCTATCTTGCCAACTAGTTTATTTTGATGCAACCATTAACTTGTCATGCATCATCTTGATTGTGCACAATGCCATGATAATGATTGTTTATCTTTCTGCCTTGTTTGTTTGCTTCTTCCCGGATACACGACGACGTTGAGACCGACGATACTTACGACACCCCTTCTAAGGATCTAGCTCAGTACCAGGCTACTGGGTTTTGCAGGCAAGTTATCACTCACATGAACCACTGTGTTCCTTTCAACATTGGTTACCGATACTTTCCGTTGTTCTTCTCTGCTAGCCTTAGTAGTAGTTGTTTCTATTACGAACCTATCACATGAATCCCTTAACCCTGATATTGCCTCACCTCCACTCCTATCACCCCTTTGGTTGAGCCAGTGTCTTACTAGCATGCTTAGGTTGCTTTTGCTCGAGTCTGTTACCCGTTACTTTCTGTTACTATTTCATTATGTTCTGGGGGCTCGATGTTTAATCAATCAATCAATCATGCTAATGTTACTATTAATAATAATTTGATGATAAGGCACCGGCAGGAGGCCCTTTGTGGTTTTGAGGCCTGCTAGTGTCGACCCTAATAGGAAAAGGGTCTTGTCTACTGATCCATGATGAGCGCACTAACCGCATGTGGGAAGCGAGTATGGGCGCCCCCCTCAATTTGACTCGATTCGCATCTCGTCCAAATCGCCTCATTTAGTTCGGGTTTTCCATTTGCTGCATGCATGATCTTGCGAGCCCTTGGTACCCGGGTGGAACTTTCGTAGTCGGCATATAGGGGGACACGTTCTTAGAGTGCTATGAGGGTCCATTTTCTTCTGGGCTCGATTAGCCGTGCGCCCAAGGTTCTTTGGGCTTGATGCGAAGAAGAGTTGAGTTGTGTTGAGTGCCCCGCTTGGTGGAAGGGCCTTTCCATCTGGCGGGTTATTCATGCGTGTACGGCCAAATTGGTGCAACCCTGCAGGGATAATCTTCTCGAGAAGCCGTGTTTTCCGCGGTTATGGATTACTTGGTGAAAGTACTGGCTAACAAGTACTCAGGACAACTTAAACCTAATGATTAACAACCTTACACCCAATGATTAACAACTTGACTAGTAATAGGCTTATTGACACAATAATCTGAACCATCATTAATCCAACTGTGTGAGTTATCCTCGGATTGCTTCTTTGGATAAGGGGCAAGATCCAGGATGGGTTTGTTTGAAGTTATCTTTCAGTTGGTTACAATCCTCGATCTTATCTCCTTTTCTGTTAGCCGGAAGTGATAGAATCTCTCTAGTGGGTTAGCGCAGCCAGTTGCAGCATCTTTTATATCCCCTCTCTTCCGTTGAACCCAAAGCATCTGTGCTTGGTGTTGACGGGTTACACTTTGGTGAAATGTGAGTCTTGCTTGCCAGTACGTTGTTGTACTGACCCCGTTGGGGCTGTGGTTTACGCAGACGACGTTTCTGAGGATCTCCATGGTGGCTACTACGTGGAGTATGACGACGAGACTGCTGACGAGTAGATAGCGGACCCGGGCAGGATCCGAGACTTCGTGGATGGGCTCCGTCTGTTTGTTTCCGGCCTCTTAGGCCTATTTGGTTCTTGTCTGTACTCAGACATGTTGAATGCTTCCGCTGTATTGTAATGATGTATTGTTGGGGCATGTGCCCTCTGAATGATTGTATTTAGTATCTCTGCTCTAATGAGAGCCATTTGCACCTTATTTCAATCTTTTGTGTCGTAGAGATCTGTTGTGATATCACTTGTTAAACGCCGTGGACGTACCATGTGTGTATGGTTTGAAGTACGTCGACGGAAGTGCCTTTGATCTCTAGTGGATAGTTTACATCGACGATGGAATAGCAGGGCTTGTGTTGTCGCGCATAAGCGCAGGCCTACCAGGAAGCTGGGACGTGGGAGCAGTTATGCCCCATAATCCAAGCATCTGCTATCCAGTTCGTACGGTGAGTATCCCCTAGAAATCAGGGTGCGACAAATGGTATCAGAGCCTGTCTGCCTGTAGGATCCCTTTTTACTGGTCGCAGTTGAGTCTAGAAACTATTTTGTAGCTATATAGGAAAAATGAAACGTGAGAGTAGGAATTCTGTTCTTTTCTTCTTTCCCCACCCACCCTCCCTTTTTCTGGTAAGGAAGTGCAACGTTGATTTTTTTCCCTTCTCATCTAAACTTTCAAGTTAGGATTTCACGTATTCTGGTTTCTCTAGGATGGTTATATCTACTAGACCATAGGAATGGAGGTGGTTGTGACGTGATTTATCATGTTGCCTACTCACGATTGAGAACGGTGGCAAATAGGCCCCGGAAGCAGATCCTCTATTCCTTAAGCAGTAGATATTGATCCTCTAGAAGCCCGGATGGGTTTTCCGTAGTACCTCAGGAGTTTTGTTCTCGTTTTCCCCGATGTTGATATCCTGTTCTTCTCAACATTCTTTTCGTCCGTTGAAATCTTGTTGTTGTTTTCCAATTCAATTCTTCTACCGGCGTCTAATCAAAACTTCCTCGTAAACTCTTATCCAGTTAAAGTGTTATTTGATAACGGAGCATCACATTCCTTTGTGTCAACAATCTTTTCCACAACATACAACCCAATTCTGGTTCCACTAAGCAATCAAAACTCTGTTCACTCCCCGGGATCTCAAGTGTTGACTTCCAACATAAGTAAGAACAATCCAATTCTAATGGGAGGCCACATATTCCTCGTTACTCTCATGTTGATGATTCTGACATTGATGATTATTCCTGGTGTTGCATTGATGTCAATAACTCTGTTCCACCATTCTAGCCAAGTAATCTATTCTCCAAATGAATCAAGTTCCATTCAGCTATACACCCTCAATACAAAAACCTCTCCCTTTACTTGAAAATGTTCCGGTGGTTTGCAAATTCCCTGACGTCTATCCAATGTGCACGATGTGTTTCACGTGACACAACTCAAGAAGATCTTCCCAAGAAGTATCCGGACCTTTTCTTTTCTCAGTAGGAATCTCGGGGCGCGATTCCTTCAAGGGGGGCGTTTTGTAACATCCCAAGTCTGAAAAATAGCCATTAGAATGTTTGCTCTCTGTTATTTTATGTTTTGCATCATGGCATCATGTTGATTGCAATTGGTTGTTTGTTTTCCATTTGTTTTTCTCTGTTTTTCATTTGTTTTCCAACTGTTTTCAGTTGTTTTCCTTTGTTTTCTATTTGAATTCCAAACCAAAATTCAAACCTTTTGTTTCATCCTTGTGATGTTACAATTTCTAAAATGATATTTCAAAATAAAACAATTGTTTGTTTCCATTAAAGTGTGATTTCAAAACTGTTGTGTTGTTTCTATCAAAAATTCATTGAATATTAAACCCTTTTCAAATTCAATTTGTTTTCCATTTGAAATTCCAAACCAACATCCAGATAGTTGTTTCCAAATAAAAACCTTAATTGTTTCCAATTATCCCATAATGTTCAACTAATAAAATGGTGTTTTTATTTCAATTAATTAATACCAATGTGGTTTCAAATTCAAAGCAAATCATCAGCATCACCTAATTTGAACCTTTTGAAATTACCAAACAAATCAACCATTTGTTCTATCTTAAATCAATAGGGTTCACCCTATTCAAATCCTTGTTTTCAATATTAATCTATTAATTTCTAAATTGCTCAAATTCAAACCAAGACATTCAAACAGAACCCAATTTGAAATTATAAAAATAATAACCAAAACATTATTTACTCTTTGTTTCCAATTGATCTTAGGGGTTACCCTATGTTCAAATTGGGTTTAAATAATGGTTATTAATATTAACAAATGCACCCAAATTTGGTTTAAATTTTAAACAACAATCAAACATTTAAATTTTTGCAAATAAAAGTTACAAACTGTTAGTAGATGGCCTAAGGAGATTCCCTAAAATTTTCTCAAATTTTTCTACTACCCAAAATCTCATGTTTGGTTTCCATTTGCTTTTGCTACAAAAAAAGTAAAACAAACAAAAAATAACAAAAGAGGAGAGGACAGCAGCCCATCTTTTTCCCTTCTCTCCCCCAGGCCCACTCTCTTTTCCCTCTTTCTGGCCCAACCCCTTTTCCTTCTGTCGTCTCCTTCCTTTGGTACGGCTGCAAGCAGAACCGATCGATCAACCTCCACCTCCCTCCAGATGCTTGCCGTACTGGCCCCCTTTCTCCTTAAGTATCCCCCTCTACCCTAGACCCCCTAGAAACCCTAGCTAGTTCCTCCCATCGCCGCCACCTCCCCTCCCCTCTCTGCTGGTTCTTGTTCCTCTGAACAAACTGAACCACCGAGCACCATTGTCGCCTCCCCTCACCACCGGTCTCCACAGCCACCGCGAGGAGGAACCGTGGCCGAGAATGGAACCGCCACGGGTTCCTCCCCCTCGCCGCGCCCTCGGCTCGAGCCGAGGAGCCCTGGAACTCCGCCGCCATCTCCTCCAACGCCGGCCACCTCCCCTGCATCGCACCTGCCTGCAGCGACCTGTCCGCCCCAACCCCTCCTGCTCGAGGCCAACTAGGTGAGGGCTCCTCCTCGATCCCCTTCCCTCGCCTCCTCCCACTCCCCTTGGCCGCACCCCACGCCCGCACGGCCACCCAGCGCCTCCCGCTCTCGCTGCCGGCGGCCACCCATCAGCCTCTGTTACGTGCAAAGTTCAGTTACGTTCAGTTCAGAAAATAACCCGCTAGCTGCACCTCTTACCCAACATGTCCCACTCCCTGTCACCAACCGAAACCCAGCCCACTGGTTCTGTTCCCCCAGCGTAGCAGGAGGTGCAGGGATCAAATCCCACCCCCTGCACAATTAAAAACATTTTTGTTTTGCAATGTTTTGGTCACATAACTTATAGGAAATCACACCTAGGCCCCTGGCAATTATTTCTAGCCCTGCAATAATTTTTCCTAAGTCCCTAATGGGTTAAAAATGGCAGATTTGCACCCAATTTTGTAAATAGCATAATAAAATCATTTTAACTCCAAATCCAACATTTTTTATATGTTTTCAATACCAAATTAAATGTTCTACCCAAATATAAAATTTGTTTACTGTTTTGAATATTTTAAATTGGTGCAATATTTGAAAACTTGTCAAATTCACTTAAACTTGCAAAAATTCATAACTTGAGCATAAAAATTCCAAATTTCACAAACCAAATATGTTTTCCAATCAATTTTTCATGTACTTTCCAAATATAAATTTTGTTTGCTGTTTTGAATAATTTAAATTGCTGAAAACAACTGTTTCTTGTTTATTGCATTTAAAATTGCCAAAATAATAACTTGCTCATTCTAAATCCAATTTCCACAAATGAAATATGTTTTCCATGCAAAATTAAACCCTCTTTCCAAATATAAAATTTGTTTCATGTTTTGAATAATTAAAATTGGTTAAATGATTTAAACCTTGTTTAAATCATTTAATATTGCTAAATTCATAACTTGATCAAATCAAATTCTTTTGGGACATATAAAATATGTTTTCAAACCATCAAAGTATAAACTTTTGAAATATGAATTTGGTTTAATGTTTTGAACAAATAAAAATTCAAATAAGTTCA
The DNA here is from genome assembly GCA_028641055.1 of Alopecurus myosuroides. NCBI lineage: Eukaryota > Viridiplantae > Streptophyta > Magnoliopsida > Poales > Poaceae > Alopecurus > Alopecurus myosuroides. The sequence continues at coordinate 512,299,369 of CM054057.1, forward strand.
TGTTTGAATCAAATTCATTTAATTCTTGCTTAAACTTGTTTAATTCCTAAATACCTTATTTGAAATCATTTTCAACAAGTGAAACATGTAATCCACCCAAAATCTTGTGTTCTTTCCAAATATAAAACTTTGTGATCTGTTTCGAGCAATTTAACTTGGTGAAAACAACAGATGTTTGTGTGACACCTTTAAGTAACCAAAATTTCTTAACTTAATAAACAAATTTCCAAACTTGTTAAACCTTATTTCTATTTGATTCTATTGTTGTTATTTTGCTGTTTTCCTCATCCATGCATCATGCTAATCCACTTTCATATAATGATTAGTTGTAAAACAATTAATTCAACCATAAATCATGGGCTTTTCATATGCAATTCAATTGCATATGGGTCCATTTAATCCTGTTTCTATCTTGCCAACTAGTTTATTTTGATGCAACCATTAACTTGTCATGCATCATCTTGATTGTGCACAATGCCATGATAATGATTGTTTATCTTTCTGCCTTGTTTGTTTGCTTCTTCCCGGATACACGACGACGTTGAGACCGGCGATACTTACGACACCCCTTCTAAGGATCTAGCTCAGTACCAGGCTACTAGGTTTTGCAGGCAAGTTATCACTCACATGAACCACTGTGTTCCTTTCAACATTGGTTACCGATACTTTCCGTTGTTCTTCTCTGCTAGCCTTAGTAGTAGTTGTTTCTGTTACGAACCTATCACATGAATCCCTTAACCCTGATATTGCCTCACCTCCACTCCTATCACCCCTTTGGTTGAGCCAGTGTCTTACTAGCATGCTTAGGTTGCTTTTGCTCGAGTCTGTTACCCGTTACTTTCTGTTACTATTTCATTATGTTCTGGGGGCTCGATGTTTAATCAATCAATCAATCATGCTAATGTTACTATTAATAATAATTTGATGATAAGGCACCGGCAGGAGGCCCTTTGTGGTTTTGAGGCCTGCTAGTGTCGACCCTAATAGGAAAAGGGTCTTGTCTACTGATCCATGATGAGCGCACTAACCGCATGTGGGAAGCGAGTATGGGCGCCCCCCTCAATTTGACTCGATTCGCATCTCGTCCAAATCGCCTCATTTAGTTCGGGTTTTCCATTTGCTGCATGCATGATCTTGCGAGCCCTTGGTACCCGGGTGGAACTTTCGTAGTCGGCATATAGGGGGACACGTTCTTAGAGTGCTATGAGGGTCCATTTTCTTCTGGGCTCGATTAGCCGTGCGCCCAAGGTTCTTTGGGCTTGATGCGAAGAAGAGTTGAGTTGTGTTGAGTGCCCCGCTTGGTGGAAGGGCCTTTCCATCTGGCGGGTTATTCATGCGTGTACGGCCAAATTGGTGCAACCCTGCAGGGATAATCTTCTCGAGAAGCCGTGTTTTCCGTGGTTATGGATTACTTGGTGAAAGTACTGGCTAACAAGTACTCAGGACAACTTAAACCTAATGATTAACAACCTTACACCCAATGATTAACAACTTGACTAGTAATAGGCTTATTGACACAATAATCTGAACCATCATTAATCCAACTGTGTGAGTTATCCTCGGATTGCTTCTTTGGATAAGGGGCGAGATCCAGGATGGGTTTGTTTGAAGTTATCTTTCAGTTGGTTACAATCCTCGATCTTATCTCCTTTTCTGTTAGCCGGAAGTGATAGAATCTCTGTAGTGGGTTAGCGCAGCCAGTTGCAGCATCTTTTATATCCCCTCTCTTCCGTTGAACCCAAAGCATCTGTGCTTGGTGTTGACGGGTTACACTTTGGTGAAATGTGAGTCTTGCTTGCCAGTACGTTGTTGTACTGACCCCGTTGGGGCTGTGGTTTACGCAGACGACGTTTCCGAGGATCTCCATGGTGGCTACTACGTGGAGTATGACGACGAGACTGCTGACGAGTAGATAGCGGTCCCGGGCAGGATCCGAGACTTCGTGGATGGGCTCCGTCTGTTTGTTTCCGGCCTCTTAGGCCTATTTGGTTCTTGTCTGTACTCAGACATGTTGAATGCTTCCGCTGTATTGTAATGATGTATTGTTGGGGCATGTGCCCTCTGAATGATTGTATTTGCTATCTCTGCTCTAATGAGAGCCATTTGCACCTTATTTCAATCTTTTGTGTCGTAGAGATCTGTTGTGATATCACTTGTTAAACACCGTGGACGTACCATGTGTGTATGGTTTGAAGTACGTCGACGGAAGTGCCTTTGATCTCTAGTGGATAGTTTACATCTACGATGGAATAGCAGGGCTTGTGTTGTCGCGCATAAGCGCAGGCCTACCAGGAAGCTGGGACGTGGGAGCAGTTATGCCCCATAATCCAAGCATCTGCTATCCAGTTCGTACGGTGAGTATCCCCTAGAAATCAGGGTGCGACAAGGAGTCTCCGTAGGAGTCTGACGACTAGTTCGTCTTGGGACGCTAGCATCACTACTTGTCTCCTTTTTGGTGTCTCGATGCCAAAGGGGGAGAAATAGTCTATTAGGCCTACGGTATTTGCATGGGTTTCGGGCACAAGCATGTTCTTCTACCATTCTTTGAGAGCTTGTGTCCATTTATGTGTTATGGTGTCTTATGCTTTGAACTATTTTCTATTTCGTGTGTGGAACTATGTTTTATTGTTATTGTGAGACTATGTTATCCTAGGATCTATTATTGGTTATATATGTGAGGATTATCTAACTGTGTGTTGTTATTATCATCACATCTATTCTATGCACAAGGTATGATTGTTCAACTCATTCCCTCAACATAGTTGTTACCATTGTCTCACGTCTGTATCATGTTGTTATGTTGTTGGAGATTGTTCTCCTCTTATGTGTGTAGTTGCATATCAAAGGTAAACAAAATCTACATACACTTCTAGGGGGAGAAATCTCCATTTCCTTTACAAACGTGATAGTGGTATGATTTTATTTGCAAATCTGAGTATTGTCATCTAACACCGAAAAGGGGGAGATTGAAAGAGCATTTCTTGATCCCTAGTGTTTTGTGTGTTAGTTAACAATACTAGTGATATATTTGATCTGGTGTTAAGTGGTGCAGGTCGTTAAATTCATCATTTGCACCGAACACCAATTTGGGTTAAGATAGATCGGTTGTTGCAAGTTCCAGAAGGTACGGAAATTGCCAACCAGATACTTTTGGGTAACCGGATTATCCGGTTTTAGAAAGCACAACAAAAACGACTAAGGAAAGTTATCTCTCTGGCACTGGAGAAAACGGCTAAGGACCGAGCGTTTTTGGGACAGAAGTCAGCCGGAAATTTCCAGGCAACTGGATTATTCGGTTTTGGAGAAGGGATCGAAATTTGACTAAGTCCCAAAAGCGTTTCGAGACAGAAGCCAACCGGATATTTGGTACTGAAAATTTATAGGAATCAAAAAATTTGGTTTGGTCAACGGCCCCCGAAATATCCGTTTCAAGTTTGAACCAGATAATCCGGTTGTTTCCTGCACTCCAAGAGTCACATTTCGTGGAGGGGTATTTATACCCCTCCTTCTTCTCCAAGAGCTTTAGTTCGTCCAAGGCTTCAAGATCCATTTCTAGACCTCACCAAAATCAAGTTTTCTCCCAATCCGTCCACCCAAACCCGTTGATCTTTGGAGGATTGAAGGAGAAGGCCTCGATCTACATCTTCACCAAGCCGTTCTTCATTTTCTCCTCATTGACTTGAGGGATTTGAGTCTAGAGTTTCTTTGTGGAAAACCTAGACACCATTGATGCTTACTTGTTAATTGAAGCAAGATTGTTGGTGATTCTTGGGATCCCCCCAATTTGGTTGTGGGTGTGTGCCTCAAGCTCATTGTAAAGGCGCCAATTTCCACCTCGAAGGGAATCAATAGTGGAAGGTGAACTAGGCATTTGTGGAGAGGTTCATCGGAGAATAGGGTGAGACCTTTTTGGCGTTGAGTAGGTCTGTGAAGCGAAACTCACATCCCTCCAATGAGACGGACTCCCCTCAAAAGGAGGAACTCGCAATTACATCCTTGTCTCTGCGTGCTTCCATTATCGGTTACCTTGTTCCTTCTCCTTTACTTTGTGTTTGTATCTTGCTTAGTGTTGTACTTGTCATATAGGTAAATTCACCGTAGTTGCATATCTAGATAATTTACCTATATGTCAACGCTAAATCGACAAAGAGTTAAAATTTTAAGTAGCACCTATTCATCCCCCCTCTAGGTTCCCATACTACCCATTCAGCATCGCCAGATACTAGGGCGCGGTGGTATGTAGGTTTGCTTCCTCTAGGAAACATAGAGCAATTTGCCCCCACGTCGCCAAAAGGGCTAAGGAGGGGAGGGTAGCACCGTGGGACGAGGCGCGGTGGTGTGGAGGACTGCGCCGAGTGTAGGGACGCCGTGGCGTTGCCGCGCCGAGTAACGGGGCGTGGTGGTCAAAAGAGTCGTGCCGAGTGCTAGGGCGCGGTGGTCTGTATGCTCATTTTGCCCAAGAACTAGAGAGCAAGCAAAGAGAAACCCATCCCCCACACTGCTAAAACTACTAAGGGAGGGAGGGTAGCGTCGTTGATCGGAGCGCGGTGGTGTTGAGGACTGCGCCGAGTGCAAGGGCGTTGTGCCCTTCCCATGCCGAGTGACAGGGCGCGGTGGTCTGAAGGGCCGCGTCGAATGCTGGGGCGTGGTGTTCTGTATGCTCGTTTTGCCTAGGAACCAGAGACCAAACAGAGAGCAACTCACCCCGCACGTCGCCAAAATGACTAAGGGAGGGATGGTAGCGTCGTGGTTTGGGGCGCGGTGGTGTTGAGGACCACGCGGAGTACAGTGGCGCGGTGGTGTTGATGGCCACGCTGAGCATCTAGGCGCGGTGGTCTATGCATTTTCAACATCCAGGAAACAGAGAGCAATTCAACACCACTTCATTTCCAGAAAATTTGAGCATGCACTTCATTTCCAGAAAATTTGAGCATTATCATCCAGGAAACATAGAGCAATTCAACACCACTTCATTTCTAGAAAATTTGAGCATGCACTACATTTCCAAAAAATATATATGAACGGTTCAACAAACAATTCAAGACCACTTCATTTGACAAGTATCAAATAGTTTAGAACAATACACAAAGTCCGCATATAGTTTAGGACGACACACAAGTCCACAAATAGTCCACGACAAATAGTTTATGTCTAATACCATTACGTTACAGCTACCTCCTTCCCTTGCTGGCCCGAGTCAACCTCCTCGTCGGCGAGGACGACGGGTCAACATTCTTCCTCCTTCACGCAAGCTTCTTTCTCCTCGGGGGCAGCGGCGGTGGGGGCTCAATCTCCTCAGCTTCTACATATTCGTCCTCCTCGGCTTCAACATCTTCTTCCTCCTCGGATTCTTCATATTCAACCTCATGCTCATCTTCCTCCACAACCATTTTGGCCTTCTTCTTGGACCTTAAACCGTAGGAATGTACATATTCCTCCAAGGTTTGCTCATCGCGGATAGTATCATCAAACTGAAACAAGAAAATGAGAAATCATATGTATGGATCGATTTTAAAAACATGTACGGTGAGACATATCTTACTACCTCAAGATCAGCTAGGTTAGAGGAGGAGGCACCACCACGGACAGGGGATTAAGTGTCTTGAGAGCTAGAGGAATCATTGGTCGAGATGGCAGCGTCGACGGTACGACAACCAAGAAAATAAGCCCATTTTTTAAACCGGGAGGCACTACGCTGTGAGATTGACAAGCAAAATCTTAGTGAAACCAAAGAAAAAACATGGGTCTCGAGAAGATGTAAGAACATACTTTCACATAAGCTCTAAGGGTGTTGTCACCCTTTTTATTACGAGGGTACACGGCTGCTGCCTCAGTTTCCTCGTCTTGGAGCTCTATATCATTGCGCTGTCAAAATAAGAAATTTAGATCTCCGAATCTATAGTTATGAAGACATTGAAATAATAGTGGAAATTACCGGATAATTGAGCATATGGGAAAATTGGGTTTGGTTTCCCTCTTTTACTACCTTGTTATACGGGAGATCATTAGCATCATCTGTAGGGTTAGTATCCTCAAATATTATATTTTCGAAAGCCAGAAGACATAGAGCCACACGAGTCCACCAAGCAAGATAGGCATTGAATGCAGCGTAATCGAACAAGGGGTGATCACATAGATACAACTTCTTCTTCCTAGCCATAGCCACCCTTGAATTCCATCTGGAGACATAATCACTATGACGGACATCCCAGTTCTTCACCTTATTTTGTCTTCTATGGTCCAACCTTCAGATCGGAAGATATGAAGTATTAGTTCTAGTAAATACATATTAGAATGGAAGAGAGAAAAATTAGCTTCTCACTCGTGTAAAGGAAAATTCATGTCCTTCCACTGTGGCGGTGTTGTTTGGAATAACCCAAATTGGGACATCACTCAATATGGCAAGTGGAGCTCAAATGCATAAATGCATATCATCGAGGCCTTCATCAACCAAAGATATTCTTCCTCTCGACACTTTGGGTTCAACTCGGAGTGATTGTTTGTGTTTATGAAAATTTTCCCAAGTACCATAGATCTCCCATGTCACCTACAACAGTGTACAAGATTTAAAAACTAGAACAAAAACTCATCAATTATTACCTACAACATTATGCAAGAAAATGATATCACCAGTTATTGCCTGCTCCGGGGTCAACTCATCAAACTCGTTGGTGTACGACACGTAGTCCCTCTTTGGGTCCCCTTTGAACTCCGCAACCTTATCCCACCAATATGCCCATGTAGCCCTACGGAGTGGGTTGCCATGGTCGTCCTAAGGCTTCCATTGCAACTTCTCCAGCCGTCCCACTGAGAAGTGTTCCCACATCCAAATCAAGAGTAGTACCATTGGACCACCAATACCGGCCTATTTTTGGCCTATGGCAAGGCCTTACGGCAAGCTTCGTCCAACTGCACATAGAGACACACTCGTTAGTATCCAAAATTTCGGAGACAACCATGTAACAAGTATGCAAGCCGCAAGCGCAATCGAAACCCACCTTGATAACGCCTTCAGCCATATCCACGGAGCATTCCTGCCACCACTGTCAGCAAACAAAGTCCTCGAGATGACGTACCACACGTATGCGCATGCATACTGCTCAATGGTCTCCCTGTCAGCCCCGGCGGGGCATTTTCCAAAGTTTTTTTTTATCCAAACAAATGTAGCTTCGGCGGAGAGTCTACCTTACTCGGGTCTGTCTTCAGTTCAGGAATCTTCCAAATCCACGGAGAGATCTTCCAAATCTAGCCGGGTTTGAGTGAAAATTTAGGGGCGGGGGGGGGGGGGGGGGGGGGGGGGGGGGGGGGGGGGGGGGGGGGGGGAGGGGGGAGGGAAGCGCCGACATCCATTGTTTTCTCTGCTCTCTGGTTCGTGTTGAGGAATGAGGGTAAGGGAGAGAGGGGGTCGAGCCCTTCCCTTTTTTACATGCAGAGAAGCACCGCGCCGAGTGCTGGGACGTTGCCCTCTCATGCACCGCGTTGGCCACATCAACGCTACATAAACACGCATGGGCCTCAGCCTTGCCGACGTGGCGGAACCACCACTCGGCGCTACCCTGCTGAGGACCGCGCCGCCGATGTGGGCGCTACTCGATTTTTTTTTTACGTTTTTAGTTTATTTTTTGCTGAAGTGTGTCCCGAGGTTATTTCTGTGATTTTTCACGGCACACCCGGACGGCTGTACCACGAATATGGATCGGATTTCTACTCGATTGGGAATAGTATGCAGACTGGATTTCTACTCGGTTGCAATTAATTGCCCCTTCGCCGCTTACCTACACCAAAACTGAAGCCCTCCCCACGTTTTCCTCTCTCCGCCCGGCGGCCGGCGATGCCATCGCGCCAGCCCAATGTTCCCCCTAAGTCGAAGGCGCCCGTTCAGAGCGGGCCCTGCTGGCTGCCGCCGTCACCGCCTCCAAGGTACGACGGGCACCGTGTCTCTCCCTTCACTGCTCCGTTGCGGGTCTCGATTCGTTGCTGAATGGAAGGGCTCCGGCTTCTGTTCCATGGACTTACTGGTCGGGATTGCCGGGAGAGGAGGCGACTTAGGACTGTAGAGACAAACTATCCCCACTCATGGAGCTCGTTTGTTGTTCTCCTTCAGGTGCGAGGAACGTGTCCGAGGCGCTGCTGGGCCGGCATTTGCACGAACACCACAAGAGCAGGCAGATTCACTCTCGGATGAACCACTTTGCGAAGAAGTGAAACCATCCATGGAGATCTTGGTGCAGGAGAAGGACCCGGCTTTGTACCGCTGCGACTGGGAATCCTCTTGGGGCGGCAAGTTCGGCTCCTTCAGAGACTACAGTAATATTCCACCCACTCACATCTGGTCTTGCTCTGCTTTTATTCTTCCTGTCGTATGCCTCGACTAGAATTGTTCCCTTGCTTGTAGAGTTGTAGTAGTATCAGAATTCTAGTTAATGTTTGGTTTCTGGGCTGATCTGAGACTCTGCTGCTGCTGCAGCGTGCGTGAGAGCCATGCTCTTCACCTGCAAACCCACCCCAGCACATGCAGGCGTCAAGCCCTGCTTGCAGGTCTTCTCCATACGATTCATGGAGACCAATGAATGTCTAGAGGGGCCGCTTGAGGTTTACGGCTTGGTTGCCACCCGAGACTCTGTGGATCATAATCGCAACATTATCTTCAGACGCGAAAGAGATGATTGCCAATTTCTCACTGAACAGGTCTTTCTTATTAACTCTCTTGATTATGGAAGGGAGGAAGTTCCCACTATATTGTTTTTCAAGTATACTGTGTCTCGTTGTGTAATTTAACCTTGAACTACTGAAATGACTACTTTGATGTCTGCATCCTCTAGCTATTGAAATGAGAATATATAGCCATAGGAATGTTTTATTATCCAACAATGGCTGTGCCAGTTTTACTTTTCCAAAGACATAGGTGTTAGAACCTGACTTTGGTGAGGCTGATGTTTATTTTGATTTAATTTTTGGATAGTATTATATGCTATTTAGCTGGATTTAGTGAGGTCAATGTTTATTTTTATTTATGTGGGTTGGCTATGTCCTGTGTCCTTGTTTCTGGACATGTAGTTAAATAATTTGTTAAGTACAAATGATGCTTGCAGGGTTCTTTGATGCCGACTGGCCCGTCTCGTGCAGTTGTGTTTACCGGCCCTGTTGACATTGAAATTCAACTAAAAGTGAAGGGCAGAACAGAGCCTGAAGATAAAGATTTGATCTCCAAAGTGTTGGTATACGAACGTGAGCTCGGATGTGATAATTCTGGCGGTGCAGGTCACCTTGTGCGCAGCACTTGCTCCAGCGAGCTCTGCTCACTGGAGATCACCTCCGCACTAGTTGTTGGAGCGGTCGAGGCCACCATCATCTCCGCTGAGCTTATCCAGGGCCGATGGCCCAAAAACATGGGAATTCGTGTCGTCTCCGGTACCACCAGCATCGACGAGGATCTTGTACTTCTTGATGCTAGCGACGGAAGGTTTTGGGTCGGTCTAGCTGACGGTGTCATCACCCTTACCAGACACATTGTGTGTGTGGAGAAAGATGGAAGGCTGAAACTTTCCGTGGTGGCCTACAAGAGAAACGGAGATACCTATGAAGCATCTGGGGTTACAACCTTGACACCCAAGAGATTCTCCGCAAGTATTGGTATTTGCAAGCTCCCCTTCTGTACGGTTCGGTTCACCGTCGGTTGGTCCTGCCTCGCGAACCTGAGTGATCTGAAGTCCTATGGTATCTGATGCGACCGACCATTTGGTTCTGTGACGTGGAGCTTGAGGATACCATGACCCTGTCTGAAGCTGTTCGTCTCTATCTATTAGCGTTTCCAGTATAGTATGCTAAAAGATGTACGGAGTAGAACTGTTTATGTAGTGTCGCTAACAAGTCATGTTGTTTCTGTGTCCAGGTCACTATTTTGCAAGTCATGTTTTGTGAAGATTAGTATTTATATGTGTCTTGGTTGATCAGTCATGTTCATTGCTGCTCTTGTGTTGGCATCACAATGCATCACTATTAATTCCTCGCATGCATCGCTGGCTCGTGGAAACAAAATGCAAACGATTAAACTTGTACTAGTAATGCTTTTGTGGCAGAAACATCAGTACTCGAGCAGCTCTGTTTTTTTTTACTTTTTCTGACACTTACTATGTGTGAGGTGTGCCTGTGCCTATTCTATCGAAAACACAAGCCTTGTATCTGGGGAAACAAGCCAACAGACGGACAAACTTTGCACTAGACAGGCTAGGTTGAATAGTTTGTTTTGATTGATCCGAAGACTTGGGAGCTGTATTCTTGTGTCAAGTATATTCAAAACGTGTCAGGCATCTTCTTCACCTGCACGCACCGGTTTTCTTGCTTGTTGCAAATAATAAGGGCATGTACAATAGGGTGACGTCAGCCTTCCCTTGCCACGTCAGTTTTTTGCTTAGTTGGAGGAGAGAGAATTAAGAGAAAGAAGTTTGCCTTCCCTTAGAGAAGAGATGATCTCTTAGATAATAAGAGAAGACTATTTTCTCCATTGTACTAATTGTTTTCTCTTAGAAATACAATAACCTACCAAAATATAATTAATTATCATTAATTGCTAGGGATGACAATAATAGATAATGCATTGTACTATGTATTTTGCCTTCTCTAGATGACGTTGATAGCTAAGAGAAGACGTGCCTTCTCTACCATTGTACATGCCCTAAGGGTAAGTTTGACCGTACACATTGCATCTGGTAGTAATCTTGTTTCATGGAACTTCCGGCAAGCATGTACTCCTGCTATGGTACATAATGTGCCGTGCACCAAGTGATTTTTTTTTTTTTTGTTGGATGAGCCATTTCTGGATTTTGAGAAGCATACGATAGTTGAGTTGCACAAGAGACACAGATCCATGAACATGGCTCAACAGCTGATGAACAATAAGGAATGTACTATCATAATAATACGGAGGAAAAGATGTTGGTGTCATACAATTCAGCAGAATCTCTCACAAGTACTCAGTTCAAATCTAGAACAAGTCAGGTACAGTAGGATGAGCCATTTCTGGATTTTGAGAAGCATACGATAGTTGAGTTGCACAAGAGACACAGATCCATGAACATGGCTCAACAGCTGATGAACAATAAGGAATGTACTATCATAATAATACGGAGGAAAACATGTTGGTGTGATACAATTCAGCAGAATCTCTCACAAGTACTCAGTTCAAATCTAGAACAAGTCAGGTACAGTAGGAAGTCTGCACGGTACATTCACTGGACCATCGCGTCAGGGTTCCCAGCAGCGAGAATATCAAGCAGAGAGTTCTGTGGCTCCAGCTCTTCATGCCACAGTGGCAGCTTGTCACCAGGGTGGAAGCTCCTCTTAACACCGTCAGCATTTATCTGCACAATCATCTCAAATCAGTACGTTTTAAGTGGGCCGAGTCTCTGGGAGACAGGAAACAATGTTTTAAGCAACAAACTGAAGATGCAAATTTTTTTTAAAAAAATGACACATTTCAACTTGACAGTCACTGCATTACCCAGTTTTGTAAACCAAACATGATTTTTCAGCAAAAGGGGCTATACAATATAATGACATTTGTCCACCCTAGCATATTTCCGCGCAGGATCCAACTGAAAATAGTTCTGGAAAATCAAAGGGCCGAGGTGACAATAGCTATGGAATATTTCCCACAGAGGACGACAAACTTGGTCCTAGTTTTTTACTGGTTTCAATTTATAAACCAGCGACTATCAAATATTGGTTTTAAGGTTTGACTGATCGGCTTTCAAAGTTACCAAAGGGCAAGCTTTTATCATCTTTATATTCGGAGAATAGGTCCATTCAGTAAGTATAAATTCCTCCGATAATGTGTACTTCTGAACCAAATGAACAAAGCAAGAAATATGCATGAGAAGAGGACATACGGTAACGGTGCGAACAACACCTCCACTAGCACCATCACGGGCAATAGCAAGGGAAACCACCTTCACCACGAACTTCTGTTAAGATCAGGATAAGAAAAACTATGTTAGGAGGTGCATTGCAAGGATACAAACAAAGCAATAAAATGAGAAATGTTGTTTCTGCTCTAGAATTCTATACTATGTAATCAATATGAAAAGCGCTTTACTCGATGTCACTGATGAGCAAAACTGACACAAAGCCATGAAGAAGCTTTATTCCAGTTTTAAGGAAATAAGAGCGAGATTTCATATCCTAACACCCATAACCAAAGAAAAGCAACCAAACAAGGAAACAGCAATATGAACAAAAGGGGGATTTAAAAAAAGATTTATACTTGAACAGTTGAACCTCGTACATTAAACACACTATGTTCTGTTACTACATCTTTAGCGCAAAAGATCTATTAAGATCTTGTTTCCGAGGACAAACAAACTGACGTACCTCAGCTTCTTCCTGGGTCATCCCCTCTTTCCATTCATGATCCATCAATCCATACAGGTAACTGGAACCAGATCCTGAAAGGTAGACAATGATTATAGGAATGTGAGAACCTGCATCTTGTATAGCATACACTAAAGCTACTTTAGAGAAATTGTATGCTCAATGTTTATCGGCACAGCCACGTTGCACTCAACAAGGATAATGGGTATGATTAACAGCCCAGTGTAATGTGATACAACCAACAGGCAACTGCGTACCACCTAGAGTGCACAAGGCCTGTTGCAAGAGAGTAATACAAGCTACTCAAGGATATATGCTTAAGCATAGGAAAGGAATGATGCACTTACCTCCAATTGCAAATGGTTGCCTAAGAATCGTTCCACCGAGAGGGACTGAGTAGATTTGGCCTCCCTCATATTTATCCCATCCACCAACTATCATTCCAGCTTGCAACATGCTCTAAACATTGATAACAAGTATCGGAATGAGGTGCCAAGTATTCAAGAAGGTGAATGGAGTTCTTGTGCTCTCAAATGCCACCAAAGACGTACCTTGTTCTGATAGGCCAGCAACCTAACTAAGTTGGACGCAACTTTCACAGTAGCTGGCTGCCCAGATTGAATACTGTACATGAAGAAAAAAATTTACATCAGCTATCTGGCAGACCAAATACTCAATTGACTGCAATCATATTGGCATACGTTCACTTTAAACTCATTCAATGGAGTCCTACTTTGTGTTTTGCATAGAGTACTTACGTGTGTTGGTGGAGAAAATAACGCACATAATCCGAAATAACTTGTGTATCAGCAGCCTGCACGATAAATGTAAATACGTTATATGTGTGAGACAGAGAACTTCTAAACAGAAAATGGATCTGACTACCAAGAAGAAAGCAGAAAATCATCAGTACTGATGTGGTCACAGAAAACGGGGAGTTTCACTCTTCCAGAAGAGAAGCAATGATAAGACAATGACAAAACGATGGCATGCAAAAGCATAAGACAAGTTCTTGCCTCGCTAGCTAGTTTTATTATCAAGACCATAAATTAAACATGATTTAGGTAACAATAATGAAGAATGAAAGTTATATTAATTATGAAACCTACTAACTCAACAGTGTCCACTAAAAAATCATAAAACATGTTGTGCTATAATCCAAAATAACTTGTGTATCAGCGGCGTTCAAGATAACGAGAAACATGTTGCGTTATATGAGAGACAGAGAACTGCTGAACAGACAAAGGGAATTCTGGCAAGCAAGAATGCAGAAAATCAAAACTAATTATTTGGTCATATGACATGGGGAGTTCTCCTCTTCCAGAAGACAAGCACACCAACAAAACGATGTGATGCAAAATCATAACACAATATCTTGTCTTGCAAGCCGGTATTTTGTATTTTTATTAATTATCATCAACACCAGCAATTAAACATACCCTGCTATTAGATTTTGGGAACAATAATGAAGAATGAAAGCTACATGAGCTATGAAATCGGCTAATTCAAAGGTTTCTACTCAAATCTCAAAAGCACAATAATACACAGAGAACAGCATGAGAAGTGTCCTGTCTTCAACATATATAATGATAAACGCTTACAGATCCAGAGCGGCAGACATAGACATTATCCGTCAGCTGACTAATCTTGTCCGAAGCACGGTTAGCCACATACATTCCTGCGGATTAATACCAGGCAACAAAATATATTAGGTAGGCAAACAAAATAAAATCCAAAGAGCAGAACAAACCGATGCATGTTTCATTAATTTGGACATAAGCCACAAGCCTCTCCAAGCAAAACTAAAGGGATTGGGCAAGCAGTAAAACACCTTTGTGAGGCATGTTTTCCAGTAAATCTGTAAAAACATGCTAGTCTAGTGACAATTGATACAGGGTTCCAGATTCATACAACATGTCACACAACACTCTCCAAATAAAAGGAAGCACGCCTTCTAATTCTACTCACTGACCGCATGATACTACCCTGACACGTCCTGCGTTTGTTTGCCTCTAATTCTATGGGAAGGCAGTCCATAAAGAGGATTCTTTAGCACACATTCTAATTCTTCTCATAACACGTCCTGCGTTTGTTTGCATCTCCAATCCAAACCTAAGGACGCCGAAGGAAAAAACCAGCCGCGTCAGGCGCGCGCACGGATCGGAGGTAAGCGGAGCGTACCGGTGCTGGTCCTGGAGTCGGCGGCGAGGATGACGCCGCCGTCGTAGCAGACGCCGACGATGGTGGTGCCCATCCGGTGCTCCCCGGAGGTGGGCGCGTCGGAGGAGGAGCCCATGAGCGAGGAGGCGTCCATGGCGGCCTGGGGGCAGATCGGCGAACTCGAACCCTAGCGGCTTCCGCGGCGAGCGAGCGAGATGTGAAGCGCGACGAGGTGGGCGGTGTGTGTGAGGTTTGCTTTCGTTTGCAGGCCTGGCCTCCCACGCAAGAAAGAAGGGAACCGGGCGGCGCGGGGGAGAGGGGAAGGTGCCTGGGTCGGACTCGAACTCGACTCGAGCGTCCGGGTTCCGGTGCGGTTGGACCTGCTCGATGGGCGCGTGTTCTTCTTCGGCTATACGTACACACGAAACACGCTTTCGCCCCGCTTTATAAATAAAGCAACCGACCACAAGAGTTTACAAGATCCCAGATACAACACACCCACAATGCTGGGGCCACAGCACAATACAGCCTATCTGATTCATAGGCACACGGACAGGAAAACGACATGATTATACTAGTACTTGATTAGAGTGCCATGTCATAAAAATGATCGATGGCAAAAATAAAAAAGAATTTGTAAAAAGAGATTTTAAGTGAATAACTTTTGTTTCTCCAAAATATAATACGTGAAATTCTCAAAAAACATGAATCAAATGACCTAATATGGAATAACATCCGTATTTTTTTTACCCTCTCTCCCCCTCACGGCGGCGGCGCGCACTCCCCTCCCTTTCCTGACCTCGGTCGCTCCTCCGTGTACTCCCCCGTCGCCGCCGCCGGCAGAGGCTGTCGGGCCTTACCCTGGTGGCGCCGGCGGCGACTGATTGACCATACCCGAGTCGATTTAGTGGAGGCAGGGCTCCCTCGGGCGGCGGCGGTGTGTCTCATATGGCGGTGGCCCGGTTCCGGCCGGGAGGTGGCGTGACGACGGCGGCGTCTGCAGGTGCGGGGTGGCACAGTGGTGGACGCAGACGTGTTGCGGCCGATGGGTCCAGGCGGCCCAGATATGGGCCCGCGGACCCTATCTGGGTTGGGACGGGCATGTTGGCCTCCGGCACGTTCTGGAGATGGAGCTAATGGTGAGGGGGACGCGGACAGCGATGACGGCGGCCGGCCTGTTGCAGCGCAGCAACGAGCTTTACGGGTCCGTTCCAGGCCCGGTCGGACCCCATTAGGACTGGTATGCCCCCGTGATACGTCATAAACGTATCCATAATTTTTGATGTTCCATGTTGTTTTTATACTATATGCTACATGTTTCCTTTACACTTTATGCTTTTTTTTTATCGATTTTCCAGGACTAACCTATTGACAAGATGCCACAGAGCCAGTTCTTGTTTTCTGCTGTTTTTAGTTTCAGAAAAGTTGTTCCGGAATTTTTTTTCGGAATTGGATGATTCAAAACTCAGAAGTCTTAGAAAGTCGTCACGCACACGGAGTCCGGAGGGGACCCAGAGGGGGGCCACATGGGTCTCACACCATAGGGCAGCGCGCCCCCCTCTGGTCGCGCCTAGGGGTGGTGTGGGCACCCTGGCCGCCCACCGACGTTGCCCTTTCGCCTATTTATATCTCTCGGGAGGTTAACCCTAAAGATCTGAGCCTTTTACACCAAAAACATTTGCAACCGTTGTCATCGTAAACCCTAGTTCGGGAGGGTTCTGGAGCTCTCCCCGGCACCCTGTCGGAAGGGGGAATCATTACTGGAGGGCTCTACACCACCATGCCCGCCTCCGAAATGATGTGTGAGTAGTTCATCCTTGGACTACGGGTCCATAACAGTAGCTAGATGGTTGTTCTCTCCTCTTTATGCATCATGTTTAGATCTTGTGAGCTGCCTAACAAGATCAAGATTATCTTATTGTAATGCTACATGTTGTGTTTGCTGGGATCCGATGAATATTGAATGCTATGTCCAATAATTATCAATCTATCATGTTATTTTCATGTGTATGTTATTTATGATCTTGAATGTTCTCCGTTGCTAGTGTTGGAAATATGAGCAATTTACCACTTAATTTAATTAATAGAAACAGTAGGTAAAGCAAAACTACAATTGCAATAGTCAAAGTAGTCATTTGAATTTTCAGAGAGTAGACAAAAGGCATGCATAGTTTAATCATCTGAATTTCTAGAGAGTAGGCAAAAGGCATGCATAGTATAGAATCTGAGGAAAATAAATCTACTCCAAAAGCTAGAAGTAGGAACTCTAGTAGGATCTGAAACATAAGCATGAACAGAGAAGGCATGAGCACATACTGGACATGAGCTGGTGCAGCAGCGGGACCATTGTTTACGTTGTCGGCCATGTCGTCGAAGAGATCGTCGACTTCCGGGAAGAAGTCGTCGTTCGGGAAGATGTCGTTGTCGTCCGTGATGAAGAAGGCAGTAGTCGCGCAGAGCGCTCCCCAAAAACCTTATCGCCCTTCTCCCGTACAGGACTCGAAGTAGCGCAGTTTCGGAGGCCTACTGTCCCGACCGGCGGTGCACGCCGCAGGCCAGGATGGGGAAGACTAGAGCGGCGGCGCAAGGCTCTGGAAACGAGAAGGCAGTGTGTCTGTCTCTGGAGAGGAGCGACCTCTGGTTTTATAGGCACAGATCAGGAGCCGAACAGGCCACGCGAGAAGATGAAACGAAAAGTCGGGAAGGCAAACAGGCAGCAGCCGTTTCAGATTCTTGCGCCTGTTCATATTCTAATTCGTGCGTGTGGCAAAATAAAGAGAGAGAGAGGCTCTCGGCTCGAGGCATTCCCGCAACCCGCGGCGCGCGCGCGCGTCGTGACGAGGCGAGGCGGGCGGCGGAGGAGGAGCGCGCGTGTAGTCATCTCTTTCTCATGCTCATACAACAAGTGGAAAGTCCTCCCTTATAAACAAGTAAAACTTCCACTCAACTAGCAATGTGGGACTAAACATTTGTCCCACCTCTTGCCATACACGAATGGGCCAAGTGGGCCTCTAGGATTTATTAGGAATTTCTGGAAATATTAAATGGGCTGGTCCATTTGGGCCAAAATTCCAACAATCCCCCACCAGATCCCAGAGGCACACGAAATTTGCCTTTGGTTCCAAAACATTGTTTTATATACCGATGCTTCAGTGGAGACTGTGAAGTTGAACTTCCACCTAGAACTCTATGCTACACTAGTAAGCAACTTGGACAGTGGACTGCGCCTTGAACTGCAAGTTTTCTGCGAATCTAGTTTCACATAAAGCCTTGATCGATACTAAGCTGTCGCAGGACTTCCCCGCGGGTGGAGCTTATGCGTCATACTCTTTGACCTTTCATAAGTTTATTAGAGAGCACCCAACTCTCATGGACTGCGACGTTTGACAGTCAGACTCACATAGGTGTGTTCTTCAAAAGATGTTCTGTAGGACAACATCTCTGCTTAAATCAGCCACTTAGAACACATTAAGATAAACATCAACCTGCCTTGCAGAGTAGGAGAGTATTGCATCTTCATGGAGTGGTATAAAAAATAGGGATACTCTCCTCTCAGTTGATCAACAGCTTGTCTCCCGATTCTAATTCACGGGATCTCCGATCACATAGAGTGGGTTGCCACAGTGAACAACTTATATTGTGGGTCTCATACCCATCTCCTTCGATGCACTATCTATCACGTTACGCGATAGACCCTTTGTGAAGGGGTCTGCCAAGTTTTTAGATGTATGGATATAATCCAATGCAATAACTCCGGAGTTTCTCATTTTTCTGACAGATTTTAGTCTCCTCTTCACATGCCTTGATGATTTCATATTGTCCTTAGAACTGTTTACTTTGATGATCACAGTTTGATTATCACAGTTCATCGGGATAGCGGGTATAGGTTTTTCAACCACAGGTAAGTCCATCAAGAGCTGTCTCAGCCACTCTGCTTCAACAGTGGCTGTGTCCAATGTTGTGAGTTCTGCTTCCATAGTTGACCTCGTTAAGATGGTCTGCTTGCAAGACTTCCAAGAAACAGCGCCACCACCAAGTGTAAATACATATCCACTCGTGGCCTTTATCTCATCAGCGTCAGATATCCAATTTGAATCACTATAACCCTCAAGTACCCTTGGGTACCCAGAATAGTGAATCCCATAGCTCGCAGTGCCTTTCAAATAGCGCATGATTCTCTCAAGAGCGTGCCAATGATCATCGCCCGGATTTGAAACAAATCGGCTAAGTTTGCTCACAGCATACGCGATGTCAGGCCTTGTAGCGCTAGTTAAATACATAAGCGAGCCAATAATCTGAGAGTATCTAAGTTGATCCTTTGCAATTCTTCTGTTTTTACGAAGTAGCACACTGGGATCATATGGAGTTGGTGAAGGCTTGCAATCGCTATACCCAAAACGACTCAAGATCTTCTCCACATAGTGAGATTGAAGCAGTGTTATCCCACCATTGTCATCTCTCAGTAACTTGATGTTAAGAATAACATCAGCAACTCCTAGATCTTTCATCTCAAAACATTGAGATAGGAAACTCTTGACCTCTTCAATCACTTTGAGGTTAGTTCCAAAGATTAGTATGTCATCAACATACAAACAAAGAATGACTCCTTCGCCCCACCATGGCGATAGTACACACATTTGTCAGCTTCATTTACAGCAAAACCTGCTGCAGTCAAAGTTCTTTCGAATTTCTCATGCCACTGCTTATGCGCTTGTTTAAGGCCATATAAAGATTTCAGCAATTTGCACACCTTTCCTTCCTGACCACTTACCACGAATCCATCTGGCTGGTCCATGTAAATTTCCTCTTCCAACTCTCCATTTAGGAAAGCGGTCTTAACATCCATTTGATGAACGAGAAGACCATGTGAAGCAGCCAGCGAAAGTAGTACTCGAATGGTGGTCAGGCGTGCTACAGGTGAGTAAGTATCAAAGAAATCTTCACCTTCCTTTTGAGTATAACCCTTGGCCACAAGCCGTGCCTTGTACTTCTCAATAGTACCATCAGGCCTAAGCTTCTTCTTGAACACCCACTTGCATCCTACAGGTTTGCACCCGTAAGGACGATCAGTGATTTCCCAAGTTCCATTAGCCAAAATGGAATCCATCTCACTGCGGACGGCTTCCTTCCAATAGTCAGCATCTGGAGATGCATAGGCCTTTGAAATGGAACTGGGAGTATCATCCACGAGGTATACAATGAAATCATTACCAAAGGACTTTGCAGTCCTCTGTCTCTTGCTTCTTTTGGGAGTTTCACTGTTGTCCTCCATAGGATTTTCAACGTGTTCCATCGAAATGGTAGGTTCAGGAAGTGGAACTAATTCTTGACTTGATGAATTAGGAATCTCCTGATGTGAAGAGGTAGACATATCCTTCATAGGAAAAATGTCCTCAAAGAAAGTCGCATCATTTGACTCCATAATTGTACCAACACGCATGTCAGACACATCGGATTTTATGACCAAGAATCTATAGCCAATGCTATGAAAAGCATATCCCAGAAAAACACAATCCACAGTGTTTGATCCAACCTTGCGCTTCTTAGGGAATGGAATATTGACTAATGCCAAACAACCCCAGGGTCGTAGGTAAGAGAGTTTTAATCTTTTCTTCTCCCATTCCTCAAATGGAGTTATCTCTTTGTCTTTTGTAGGGACTCGGTTTAGGACATGACATGCAGTCATAATAGCCTCCCCCCACCATGCCTTGGAAAGACCCGATGTATCTAACATGGCGTTAACCAAATCAGTTAGAGTACGGTTCTTTCTTTCAGCCACCCCATTTGACTGAGGTGAATAGGGAGACGTCCTCTCATGAATTATACCATGTTCCGCACAAAAGGAATCAAACTCGTTGGAAAAATACTCTCCACCCCGATCAGACCTTAGCCTCTTAATCTTTCGATCAAGTTGGTTTTCTGCTTCAGCTTTATAGATTTTGAAGAAACTCAAAGCTTCATCTTTTGATTTCAGAAGATACACATGACAATATCTGGTGGAGTCATCAATTAACGTCATGAAATATTTCTTTCCACCTTTTGTTAACACACCATTCATTTCACAGAGATCAGAATGTATGAGCTCTAGTGGTGCCAGATTCCTCGCCTCTGCAGTTTTATGGGACTTGCGAGGTTGCTTAGCTTGCACACAAACTCGGCACTTAGAACCCTTAATAGGTGTGAAGTGGGGAATTAAGCTCAATTTGGATAGTCGTGTCATGCAGCTAAAACTGATGTGACAAAGACGTGAATGCCATAAATTTGATTCATTGTTGCAAACATGGTTTACAACGTTATTACAGACATCAGTCAAAGATAAACGAAACAAACCACCACATTCATATCCTTTACCAACAAAGGTTCCAAACTTGGACACTACAAATTTATTCGACTCAAAGACAAGCTTGTAGCCATATCTACACAGAAGAGAACCGCTAACAAGATTCTTATTTATAGAGGGCACATAATTCACGTTCTTCAGTCGCACAGTCTTCCCCGAAGAGAACTTCAGATCGACCGTACCAACACCGCGAACAGAAGCATGTGAGCCGTTGCCCATCAGCACGGAAGAAGTTCCTGCTGCCTGATAAGAAGAGAACATGGAAATATCAGAACATACATGTACATTGGCGCCCGTATCAATCCACCAATCAGGAGAATGACATACTGAAAGAACAGTAGGAAATATACCGTACCCTGCGTCCTTCATCTCAGTATCACCAATGACAACATTGACGGTCTTGCCGCCTTTCCCATGTTGACGCTTGTCAAAGCGATTTGGGCAGTTGGGAGCCCAGTGTTCAGGATCACCGCAAACATGGCACACTCCTTTCTTCTTCTCATACTTCTTCTCATACTTCTTCTTGAAGTTGGTAGAATGTGGTGTCTTGTTCTTCACATCAAACTTTCCTTTACCCTCAAACTTGTTCTTGTTTCTGAACTTGTGGGTTTAGAAGTTTCTCTTCTGTACCAAGTTGGCACTAGAACTTCCATCAGCACCTCGAGCACGTCTGTCCTTTGCTCTTGCCTTTTCTTCGACATCAAGAGTCCCAATGAGATTCGAGACAGAAAACTCCTGTCTCTTGTGCTTCAAAGACGTAGCAAAGCTCCTCCATGAGGCAGGAAGTTTGGCAATGATGCCTCCGGCAATAAACTTGTCCGGTAACACACAAGTGAAGTGCTCAAGTTCTTTGGCGAGTGACTGAATCTCATGAGCTTGCTCAACCACGGAGCGCTCATCAGTCATCCTGTAGTCATAGAATTTCTCCATGACATACAGTTCAGTGCCAGCATCTGAGGTACCAAATTTTTCCTCAAGTGCATCCCACATATCCTTGCCATTGTCAAATGACGCATAAGCATCAACAATGTTATCTCCAAGAACACTGATCAGAGCAAGCTTAAAGAGGGTATTCATTTTCTCATAGTTTGCCTCCTGTTGAGGGTCAAGATCACCCGTAGGCTTGCCAAGAGTGGCGTCATAGCAGTTCATGGATTGAAACCAAAGAACTGCTCTCACGCGCCATCTCTTATAATTGGCGCCCTCAAACACAGGTGGCCTCATAGACGCAGCAAATCCAGTTGGGGTAAATTGCCTATAATAAGGTTTTTGGATTGTTGGAAATATGAGCAATTTACCACTTAATTTAATTAATAGAAACAGTAGGTAAAGCAAAACTACAATTGCAATAGTCAAAGTAGTCATTTGAATTTTCAGAGAGTAGACAAAAGGCATGCATAGTTTAATCATCTGAATTTCTAGAGAGTAGGCAAAAGGCATGCATAGTATAGAATCTGAGGAAAATAAATCTACTCCAAAAGCTAGAAGTAGGAACTCTAGTAGGATCTGAAACATAAGCATGAACAGAGAAGGCATGAGCACATACTGGACAGGAGCTGGTGCAGCAGCGGGACCATTGTTGACGTTGTCGGCCATGTCGTCGAAGAGATCGTCGACTTCCGGGAAGAAGTCGTCGTTCGGGAAGATGTCGTTGTCGTCCGTGATGAAGAAGGCAGTAGTCGCGCAGAGCGCTCCCCAAAAACCTTATCGCCCTTCTCCCGTACAGGACTCGAAGTAGCGCAGTTTCGGAGGCCTACTGTCCCGACCGGCGGTGCACGCCGCAGGCCAGGATGGGGAAGACTTGAGCGGCGGCGCAAGGCTCTGGAAACGAGAAGGCAGTGTGTCTGTTGTGCATGTCTCTGGAGAGGAGCTACCTCTGGTTTTATAGGCACAGAGCAGGAGCCGAACAGGCCACGCGAGAAGATGAAACGAAAAGTCGGGAAGGCAAACAGGCGGCAGCCGAAGCTGAGCAGTCTCCGTAATCAAACCCCACTTAGTAAAGCGTTTCAGATTCTTGCGCCTGTTCATATTCTAATTCGTGCGTGTGGCAAAATAAAGAGAGAGAGAGAGGCTCTCGGCTCGAGGCATTGCCGCAACCCGCGGCGCGCGCGCGTCGTGACGAGGCGAGGCGGGCGGCGGAGGAGGAGCGCGCGTGTAGTCATCTCTTTCTCATGCTCATACAACAAGTGGAAAGTCCTCCCTTATAAACAAGTAAAACTTCCACTCAACTAGCAATGTGGGACTAAACATTTGTCCCACCTCTTGCCATACACGAATGGGCCAAGTGGGCCTCTAGGATTTATTAGGAATTTCTGGAAATATTAAATGGGCTGGTCCGTTTGGGCCAAAATTCCAACAGCTAGTAGATGCTCTAGCTAAGTAGATGCTTGTAACTCCAAGAGAGAGTATTTATGCTCGATAGTGGTTTCATGTCTCCCTTTTACTCACGCTCGAGAGACAAAAACGTAACGGGTGGGGGATGTGATGTTGCCATTAGGGAGAAAACAACGATCTTTACATTGTTTACATTACACACTTTGCTTAATGCAATTATCTATTGCTTGTAACTTAATACCCAAGGTTTGCTCGGATGATATTCTGAGGGTGGATTATCAGTCATAGATGCAGTTGGATAACGGTCTATGTATCTTGTTGTAATGCCCGCATGAATCACATAGTAATCATCATGTCATGCATATGCGCTATGGTGCAACCTTTAAATCTGTCAATTGCCCATCTGTAATTTATTTACCCAACATGCTATCTATCTATTTTGGAGATACACTACTAGTGAACTATGGACCCCGGTCCATTTCCTTTATACTGATAATAAAACCACTACAATCACTGTTTTCATATTGTTCCTACTGTTTTCCTAAGAGCACTTGCACCAGTGGTAGCACGAGCTTCTTCAATAAAATCATCATTAAGTTTAATATAGGTTTCATCAAGATCATCAATAGGCTTAGGTGAATTAACATGTGTACCAATATTTTTAACAGAAATTTTAGCATTTTTAATTTGTTTGGATTTAGCAATAGTAGCATCTAGGAAAGGACCTAGAGAACCAATATCATCAAGCACAGTAGAAGCATCATCAAAAGTATCAGAAACATTTTCAGACTCGGCATAAGTAACATTACGCGTGGCATGTGGAGGAGTAAAAAGTTTACTCATAACAGACGGTGAATCAAGAGAAACAGAGGTGTTTAGAGTTGTACCTCTCCTTGTAGTGGATGGTAATATAGAGACTTTTCCATCACGAGTCTTGCCCATGACGAAAGGCTTGCAGCAAACAATATCACGGTCAAGTGAGAAAATAAATAAAGCTATGCTCCCGGCAACGGCGCCAGAAAATAGTCTTGATGACCCACAAGTATAGGGGACCGTAACAGTCTTCGAGGGAAGTAAAACCCAAATTTATTGATTCGACACAAGGGGAGCCAAATAATATTTATTAGCCACAACAACTGAGTTGTCAATTCAGATGCACCTGAAAGTAGACTTGCTCGCAATAATTTATCAGTGGCCACAGTTTTATAGCAGCACTAGAAATAAAATAACAACAGTAGTAAAATAGTAACAACAGTAGCAATCGCGGAAAACAGCAGGATGGGAAGTACCGTAGGCATAGAAGGAATGGATGGACGGGCGTTGCATGGATAACATAGGTCATGTAATAATCTAACATGAGCATTGCAGATAATAATAATAAAACATCAAACATCTAGGCAAACCATAGGCATGTGTTCCAATATAGTCATACGTGCTCGCAATGAGAAACTTGCACAACATCTTTTGTCCTACCAGCCCGTGGCAGCGGGGCCTCTAGGGAAACTACTGGTAATTAAGGTGCTCCTTTTAATAAAGCACCGGAGCAAAGCATTAACACTCCATGAATACACGTGATCCTCACATCACAACCATCCCCTCCGGTTGTCTCAATTTCTGTCACTTTGGGGCCTCGGGTTCCGGACAATGACATGTGTAAACAACTTGCAGATATGATCAACAAACATGATTATACTCATGAAACAATAACATGTTCAGATCTGAGATCATGACACTCGGGCCCTAGTGACAAGCATTAAGCATAACAAGTTGCAACAATGGTAGAAAATACTTACAATGGATACTAGGCATTATGCCTGTCACGACCCCGGACCCAGAGATATACATACTGTTATGTGCTCCCAGCCATGGACTCACAAGGGCTTCAGGGTTACCAGCCCCGGCCGCAACAAACAACGGCAGGCAGACCGGATTCATCGGCACGTAGTCCGGATCCCCGGTCTACTACTCCTTGTATCCACGCTAGTCATAACCAATCATGCATACCCAAGCGTCCACGAGTCGGATGAAACTGAAGGAACGGGACCAAAGTTATACAGAGCTGCTATGTGTCCAGAAAGTGCAACAACAATCGAGGGTTACTGGGGTTACCTCGCCCCAGGCCGATCAAATCGACAGGCGGGCTCGGACATGGATCATCGGCTCCACAACCCCTCGACTGCGACAACTATGCAGGCATAGCCAAAACTGTATAACAATGAGCTCGGAACCAACAACCGATCAAAGCAGTACTCTAACATGAAGCTTTATTAAACATGTGTTACCAGAGTATAGCTTACAAACAGAGGTCACACGACCCAACATTACATCAGACAACAGAAGGCAAATTATGTTGCTAATCAACAAGAACCAAAAAGGCCTAAGAGGCCGCAACATAAGGCGACGTCCCAGCCCATAGATTCCAGGCTGCTACCTGGGAACCCCAAACTACTCGTCGATGTCCACGTTGAATCACACCGATGTGAGATCTTCTCCTGAACCCAAATTAAGCAAACCTGAGTACGGGAGGTACTCAACAAGACTTAGTTAACCTATTATATATCTGCTATTTCAAAAAGGGTTTCATGACGGCTGATTTGCGTAAAGCAATCTTTGTTTTGCAAGTTGAGGAAGGAATAGCACGTCTCATAGAGTATTTTGAAAACAGATGAGAAAGCTACTCAACTACTGATATCATCATCTTTTAATCCACCGAAACATATCAGCACCTCGTGCTTCGAAGATCACCTCCTCCAGTTGTTCCACTACCTCATGCTACAAGGTAACCCCTCTCGGCATCTCCGAGGAGGCATCCTTCATTCGTTATCAGCAAGTTTTAATCATTCCGTTTAAGTTATCTATGATCACAGAATCCGTCACCAAGTCGTCTTTAACCGCAGACACGGCTTTTCGAAAAGATTTAACCCTGCAGGGGTGTACAACTTTACCCACACCAACCGACTCTTAGTGCCACCGGGTTGGCACTAGTCCGGGAAGTGCCGGCAGAGGGTGGTCGATTCCCGGCCTCTACCTTGTCGAACCATATCCATGAGTCAACCCAAACAGGGCCACCCCGTCAACAGGGAGTTGGCCACCTCCTGACGGCACCTGTTCTGTGAGTCGGGAACAAGATCCGTGTACGTCCATCACTTGTCCCGGTCACGACCTAGTTTTCTCCAAAACATTTTCCGACTCACACGCAGATGGAAAGCTCAAACTACGTGGCTCATGGATAAGGTTAAACAAGTTAGTCAGCCGGGCGGGGTTCATCGGCCCACGTGTGGCTGTACGCTCAGTCTTGGCTCGAAGGCGAGAACTCGCTCCTAGGGGCATGAACAGGACAAAACGCCACAACCCATTGTGGCCTCACATCCATGCCGTGATTAGTCAAGTTATCAAAGGTAAATCAAACCATAAACACCTGACATAGAAGATTCACGCATTGAACAGATTCATCAACTAGGCATGGCTAAGCAAGACTCACAAGGTTTAGCGGAGCGCGCACAAACAAACCTATAGCTGCTAGGTGAAGTGGATCAGGATATCTAGGTTATGCAGCATATAGGAGAACTCTATCTACTGACATCAAATAGTTTGGAACCGAATGCAAAGTACGAGATTGAAATCACTTTGAAATCATATATGAGCAGATAAGAGGTTATGCTTGCCTTGGTTATAAGAAAACCAGATAAAGTCTTCAGGGATAAGTGCTTGACTTGTCGGTTAGGATCAAGTATTCGTCATTGGATTGTTGGCCTTCTCTTCGGATTCACGTTCTACCGAGGAAGAAATAACACCGAAAGAGAAATAACAATCAACACATGGCATCGATGCAATGCACAATATGTATGCATGAGCAGATTAATGCACTGAAATAAAGCCCTAAGCATGAAGATAGGGTTGCTAGGGTTCGTATGACAATTATGCAATTTTATTGAAATTAACCCGAAATAGACCCCGGAGGGGGTTTCGGGCGATTATGAACATGAGTACCATTTTAGTTGCTCAAATGGGTTTGAAAACATCATAACTAGGTTGCATTTGTCATTTTGAGCATTTTGGTATATAACTTTTAATTTTCTAATTTTATTGAATAAAAACTTATTTTTCTATTTTAAATGAATTAAACAGCATTAAATAATGTTCATTTTTCAACTTGGTCAAACATGTATAAAAGTGACATATTTGGATAGATAATATTTTTCTGAACAACTCCATATTTTTATTTTATTTTTCTGGTTAATATTTTGGAAGATATTAGTTAATCAAATTTTATTCATTTTCTGAAATTCCTGGAAATATCTAAAAAAATGGAATATGACGTCATCATGACACAGACATGACGTCACCCTAGATTGATCTTCACAGGTGAGATGAAATTCGACCGAATTTGTGTGCGATTGATGGAACAAGCTATACCACGAGATGGAGGAGAACAAGGGGAACCGAGTGGTGCCAGCCGGTGACCAAATGGTCACCGGAATCCTCGCCGGCGGCGACATCCGTGGCGGCGGAGCAAGGATAGCGGCGGCCACGAGCTGGGGA
Source organism: Alopecurus myosuroides (assembly GCA_028641055.1). Classification (NCBI taxonomy): domain Eukaryota; kingdom Viridiplantae; phylum Streptophyta; class Magnoliopsida; order Poales; family Poaceae; genus Alopecurus; species Alopecurus myosuroides. The sequence goes on from CM054057.1 coordinate 512,327,114, forward strand.
GAGGGAGGAGGCTAGCTGAGGCCATAGGAGTGCTCACCGGGGCAAGTAGAGCGTGATGGAGCTGACGGGTAGGTGTGGGGAGGTCGGAATAGGCGGCGGCCATCGACGGAGGCCGGCGGCCGGTGACGGGGAAGAAGCGCACGGCGGTAGGGATTCCGGTCTTCCTCGACCGATTGCTTCCACAGGGAGATAGAGAGAGACGAGGTGGAGCTTCCTGTGGCGTCGATTAGCCCGGGGGCGGCCGTAGAGGCGGCAGTCGACGGCGGCCGGACGACATAGAGCTAGGGTTTGGTCCAGTTTGTTCTTCCACACGGTACAGAGAATGGAGAAGGGTAGGGAGGGAGAGGAGAGGAAGGCCACGGCATCCGGACGTCTCCTCGTCGACATCATCCCCCCGATGCGCTGGAAGCAGGAGGTGGCATCGGTGCTGGTGCGGCCTCCACGCAGGTGCTCCGATTGGCAAAGGTTGAAGATGAAGATTTTGCAAAAACCCCCTAATTGTTTTGAGTTTTACAGTCCAGTCCTTTTCCATTACAAAACAGAACAGAAAACTAAAATTTGAGGGCCTTTTTGTGAAGATAAAAATTGGCAAAAATACTTTTTGAAAACCTTATGAAATTTGCAAGCTCACCATGTATTTGCTTTCCAAAATTCAAATTATTTTTAGAACAAAATTTTGGGAACCAAAATGAGTGCTTTTTGTGGGATTTTCTCAAACCGATTAAATTCACAATTTAATTTGGTTCAAACATGAATAAAATTTTGTTTGATGCATGTATGATATGAACACACACCACACACCCTAATTTAGCAAAAATTGGGATGTTACAAATCTACCCCCCTTACAAGAATCTCGTCCCGAGATTCCCGAAGGAGAAGAAAGAAGGAACACCGGTTTTGAACGATCTTCTCGAACCTTACGGTTCTCTTATCGAAGAGGTTGATCCGTAGCACTTGCGAAGATCTCCAACGGCTACACCTTAGATGAGAGGGAAAACTCTTAAGATTTGATCTTCACGAAGATCGAGTATCTCATGGCTAACTCATGACAGGAATGTTCACAAAGAACTGTTGAGTTAACAGGCATGAAACACATCAAGATAACGGAGGGAATAAAAGATGGTTTCAAGTTTGTGGACGATAGTTCTTGAAAGGATTTAGAATATGAGCTTTGCACAAGACTTTAAATCCTTTTCGAAGAGAAAGGTGGAACAACTTGTGATATAAGGGTTTCTTCGAAATAGAATACCAAGATGGAAAGGATGGTCTTGGATACCACAACGTAATATCCGTAGACGAGGGAAACACGAGAGAACACTGTAATTCGTGGGTCAGAGAAAACTTGATACATGATCATGTTCACTCTTCGGAGTGGACACGAGAGATAACGGAACTTTCATTCCGGCAAACTTTTTTTCGAAAACTTTGTCAAAGGTAGGAATGTTACTTCACGACAGAAGATGAGTAACCAAAGGACGTTGGAACACCGTAGTTAGAAAGGAATCTTGGTCACACCATAAGGATGAGTAACCAATGAGGATTGAAACACCAGAAGAAAATGAGGGATCTCTTTTCTATTGTGGTTTGGACGTAGCAATACATTTACCACATGGTTAAGATCCCACGGCTGAAGTGACTGACAAATTCACACAATGTGTGAGATGAGCAGAACTTCAGGTACAAACAACTTGAGAAAGGAAACTGATCAAATGGTGGTTACGAAACACCAAGAGATGTTTTCATGTAGAACTTGTTTCCACTGAACAAAGGTTTTGGAAGTTCAACGGAGAGATATTGGAAAGATCAACTTCCAGGTTATCCTGGACGTTCTAGATACCGACAGCAGGCTCAGGACAAGCCTTCTATAGTTCATCAAGCGAATGTAGAACTCCGGTTTGGAAGAACGGTGAGGAAAACTTGTTGGAATGAACCACACGAGAATTCTCACGGAAAGTGGCTGTTCTTACGGATTCAGAGGGATATGACATTAGGTCTTCCGGCTAATTGCGTCAACCACAACATCAACCATGCCGGATTTTTGAATGGACCTAATTCAATACCCTTGAGGAAAACACCAACCATCGTTGCTGCTTGAGATTCAGCTCTGGTTAGTGGATAGATAACTCAGACTCGATATATATGATCGAAGAGATTTTACCGGTTACCAACGAGATACATATGCTAGATTCTCAAGACATGGACTTTGATGTCACACTCAAGAGGATGAGTAAGGTTGTAGAACTCATGTATTAGCAACTTGCGAAAGACGGTTGCATCTACGTGGTTTAGTTGCAACAAAACACATCGGAGTCCTTGTTGGGAAGATGATAACAAAGATAACGAAGGTCTCAAACTTCTTCTCTTTCGCGAGTAGTCAATCAGTGGCTTGGTGTGGATGTAAACTTCTTCAAGGAATCGAGGTAACAACCTACCATCTCAAGAATAGTCCACACGTGCATGACCAACTTGGGATTATTCCCGAAGGAACAAGAAAACTCTTCTCGAATCCACGGCGACAACTTTCACCAAAAGCACATGAACCCGAGAAAGTCACTTCGAACATCCAGAACACAATCTTCGTAATGAAACAAAGATGGTTCTCGAGAGTTTCCAACATTGTGCCAAGTGTTCAACATGAGCCTCTTTCAACTTGGATAAGTAGGAATGTCATCGATGGGCTCGACAACACTTATCAAAACACTCCAAGAAGAGGGATTCATATGGTATATGAACAAGGCAGAGTATTGGTCAGACCAAAGGACAGGAAGGTATACTCGAGCAAAACACCATGAGTGGAAACACCATCAAGATAGTCCTTGAATCTGAGCTTGATCCGACGATAGCCCAAATCAAACCAAGAGGTAGAGTGATAGCTTTTCCACAAAGGATGTACTACCCTGCTTCAACACAAAGGAAACTGGACATCCCTTAACGAAGGATCCAGTTAGGCGGAGCTCCTGTCTTTCAGCTCTCCAAGTTGTTGTTTAAGCTCAACCTACTTGTCCAGGGTATCCAGCATAGCTTTCTTGGAGAAAGGAGTAGTTCAAACTACCCTTTGTTTAGACATCACGGTCAGGTAAAACCTGGTGATACTTCTAGAAAGACAACCAGAATATCACAACCTACCGGTATGTCTTGGAATTTGAAAAGGAATCTTGCTTTTCAAAGCAGCTGATATGATCTTGAGAGCTTCGGCATGAACCTAACTCTTTGACCAGGAATGTGCACCGGAGTGAACGGATTTGGTAACACAACCAACTTCCGAAAGGGGCTGGGTGACCAATAGTGCTAAGAAGGATACAGATGTTTTCTTAGGTTTTTCGAAGCAATAAGAATTGCTAGGAGTACCTGGTACACATGTCGATGAGCAAACCCATCATTCTCAAGCATTCAAGCTTGAAGAGAGGGGGAACGTGTAAAAGAATCACTTCATCAACAAGGCCATGAAAGTTAACACAGTCTCGTGATATAAAAGGGTGTGATACTCGAAGGTAGAACAGAACAGAAGCTGATAAAACTTCTTTAATCTGTGGGTTACAAAACTTTGACCTGGTCCTGGAGATGAACGAGGTACTGGAGTTTGTTTCTCCTAACATTCCAAGGTGGAACGTTCTGACGGAAAACAAGAGCAAATGCATTGGAAGAATCCAACACCATATGTAACTTGGTTTCCAAACAACGGACGGAGTTCGGGAAGCAGCTAAGAGTAGGAACGTGCTCTGGAAAAATCCTGGGATCACGTTGGATACACGCGTTAATACTCAGGTGTAGAACCCATGCCAAAAGAGAGGTATAGCTGAGCCAAGAACAGAGATATGAGAATCATCAGAACACTCTTGTCGTGATCCTCTTGATTCCTAGAGAAAACCTATGGCTATGGGAGCTGAGATTACCTAGCCATCCTGAGGTAGAACGGATTCCTCAGGATCCAACGAAACAGAACTTGGGTTAAAGGTCAGCATCCTGTACTGATAGAGTGAGCATCACATGGTTATGAAACCACATGGTTCAACCCACCACCACTCAGCACATTCCGGGACCTTCGGTTCAAGTTCAAGGTAAAACACAACGAAAGGAGTAACTACTATATGAGTGCCTTGAAGGACACTATGAGTAGCCATCACGGAGTATATTTCCAAGAGGACAAACTTAACTCCGGAAGAACTTGAGCAGAGGATAATAGATACATTCGAAATGGATAGCAGATCTCGAGGTTCATGATTTAGAACTTTGAAACATGTAAGAATGTGGAATCCGGACAACTCTGAGAGATTGGAATGGAAAGGAAATCTCCCAGATTAAGAGATAACGGAATATGGAACACACACGACTCTAGAAACTCATAACTAGGTCAACTTGGGTAAAAGACGTCCTTGCCAGAGATGGCACCTAAGTTTTGAATGAATAGAAGAGGTAGCAAAACCTTTTCAAATCAAAACAGGTAAGATGACCCAGAGTTAGAGCGATACCAGATACGGAGTAAAAAGAATCCTAAGAAGGTTTTTCACAATCCATTTAGGGTTTCAAAATAGTTTTCACAAACACTAGACTCAACATCGACCAAGCAGTAAGGTTTTCCTACAGGCAGTCCTGCTCTGATACCAAGACTTGTCACGACCCCGGACCCAGAGATATACATACTGTTATGTGCTCCCAGCCATGGACTCACAAGGGCTTCAGGGTTACCAGCCCCGGCCGCAACAAACAACGGCAGGCAGACCGGATTCATCGGCACGTAGTCCGGATCCCCGGTCTACTACTCCTTGTATCCACGCTAGTCATAACCAATCATGCATACCCAAGCGTCCACGAGTCGGATGAAACTGAAGGAACGGGACCAAAGTTATACAGAGCTGCTATGTGTCCAGAAAGTGCAACAACAATCGAGGGTTACTGGGGTTACCTCGCCCCAGGCCGATCAAATCGACAGGCGGGCTCGGACATGGATCATCGGCTCCACAACCCCTCGACTGCGACAACTATGAAGGCATAGCCAAAACTGTATAACAATGAGCTCGGAACCAACAACCGATCAAAGCAGTACTCTAACATGAAGCTTTATTAAACATGTGTTACCAGAGTATAGCTTACAAACAGAGGTCACACGACCCAACATTACATCAGACAACAGAAGGCAAATTATGTTGCTAATCAACAAGAACCAAAAAGGCCTAAGAGGCCGCAACATAAGGCGACGTCCCAGCCCATAGATTCCAGGCTGCTACCTGGGAACCCCAAACTACTCGTCGATGTCCACGTTGAATCACACCGATGTGAGATCTTCTCCTGAACCCAAATTAAGCAAACCTGAGTACGGGAGGTACTCAACAAGACTTAGTTAACCTATTATATATCTGCTATTTCAAAAAGGGTTTCATGACGGCTGATTTGCGTAAAGCAATCTTTGTTTTGCAAGTTGAGGAAGGAATAGCACGTCTCATAGAGTATTTTGAAAACAGATGAGAAAGCTACTCAACTACTGATATCATCATCTTTTAATCCACCGAAACATATCAGCACCTCGTGCTTCGAAGATCACCTCCTCCAGTTGTTCCACTACCTCATGCTACAAGGTAACCCCTCTCGGCATCTCCGAGGAGGCATCCTTCATTCGTTATCAGCAAGTTTTAATCATTCCGTTTAAGTTATCTATGATCACAGAATCCGTCACCAAGTCGTCTTTAACCGCAGACACGGCTTTTCGAAAAGATTTAACCCTGCAGGGGTGTACAACTTTACCCACACGTACCAACCGACTCTTAGTGCCACCGGGTTGGCACTAGTCCGGGAAGTGCCGGCAGAGGGTGGTCGATTCCCGGCCTCTACCTTGTCGAACCATATCCATGAGTCAACCCAAACAGGGCCACCCCGTCAACAGGGAGTTGGCCACCTCCTGACGGCACCTGTTCTGTGAGTCGGGAACAAGATCCGTGTACGTCCATCACTTGTCCCGGTCACGACCTAGTTTTCTCCAAAACATTTTCCGACTCACACGCAGATGGAAAGCTCAAACTACGTGGCTCATGGATAAGGTTAAACAAGTTAGTCAGTCGGGCGGGGTTCATCGGCCCACGTGTGGCTGTACGCTCAGTCTTGGCTCGAAGGCGAGAACTCGCTCCTAGGGGCATGAACAGGACAAAACGCCACAACCCATTGTGGCCTCACATCCATGCCGTGATTAGTCAAGTTATCAAAGGTAAATCAAACCATAAACACCTGACATAGAAGATTCACGCATTGAACAGATTCATCAACTAGGCATGGCTAAGCAAGACTCACAAGGTTTAGCGGAGCGCGCACAAACAAACCTATAGCTGCTAGGTGAAGTGGATCAGGATATCTAGGTTATGCAGCATATAGGAGAACTCTATCTACTGACATCAAATAGTTTGGAACCGAATGCAAAGTACGAGATTGAAATCACTTTGAAATCATATATGAGCAGATAAGAGGTTATGCTTGCCTTGGTTATAAGAAAACCAGATAAAGTCTTCAGGGATAAGTGCTTGACTTGTCGGTTAGGATCAAGTATTCGTCATTGGATTGTTGGCCTTCTCTTCGGATTCACGTTCTACCGAGGAAGAAATAACACCGAAAGAGAAATAACAATCAACACATGGCATCGATGCAATGCACAATATGTATGCATGAGCAGATTAATGCACTGAAATAAAGCCCTAAGCATGAAGATAGGGTTGCTAGGGTTCGTATGACAATTATGCAATTTTATTGAAATTAACCCGAAATAGACCCCGGAGGGGGTTTCGGGCGATTATGAACATGAGTACCATTTTAGTTGCTCAAATGGGTTTGAAAACATCATAACTAGGTTGCATTTGTCATTTTGAGCATTTTGGTATATAACTTTTAATTTTCTAATTTTATTGAATAAAAACTTATTTTTCTATTTTAAATGAATTAAACAGCATTAAATAATGTTCATTTTTCAACTTGGTCAAACATGTATAAAAGTGACATATTTGGATAGAGAATATTTTTCTGAACAACTCCATATTTTTATTTTATTTTTCTGGTTAATATTTTGGAAGATATTAGTTAATCAAATTTTATTCATTTTCTGAAATTCCTGGAAATATCTAAAAAAATGGAATATGACGTCATCATGACACAGACATGACGTCACCCTAGATTGATCTTCACAGGTGAGATGAAATTCGACCGAATTTGTGTGCGATTGATGGAACAAGCTATACCACGAGATGGAGGAGAACAAGGGGAACCGAGTGGTGCCAGCCGGTGACCAAATGGTCACCGGAATCCTCGCCGGCGGCGACATCCGTGGCGGCGGAGCAAGGATAGCGGCGGCCACGAGCTGGGGAGAGGGAGGAGGCTAGCTGAGGCCATAGGAGTGCTCACCGGGGCAAGTAGAGCGTGATGGAGCTGACGGGTAGGTGTGGGGAGGTCGGAATAGGCGGCGGCCATCGACGGAGGCCGGCGGCCGGTGACGGGGAAGAAGCGCACGGCGGTAGGGATTCCGGTCTTCCTCGACCGATTGCTTCCACAGGGAGATAGAGAGAGACGAGGTGGAGCTTCCTGTGGCGTCGATTAGCCCGGGGGCGGCCGTAGAGGCGGCAGTCGACGGCGGCCGGACGACATAGAGCTAGGGTTTGGTCCAGTTTGTTCTTCCACACGGTACAGAGAATGGAGAAGGGTAGGGAGGGAGAGGAGAGGAAGGCCACGGCATCCGGACGTCTCCTCGTCGACATCATCCCCCCGATGCGCTGGAAGCAGGAGGTGGCATCGGTGCTGGTGCGGCCTCCACGCAGGTGCTCCGATTGGCAAAGGTTGAAGATGAAGATTTTGCAAAAACCCCCTAATTGTTTTGAGTTTTACAGTCCAGTCCTTTTCCATTACAAAACAGAACAGAAAACTAAAATTTGAGGGCCTTTTTGTGAAGATAAAAATTGGCAAAAATACTTTTTGAAAACCTTATGAAATTTGCAAGCTCACCATGTATTTGCTTTCCAAAATTCAAATTATTTTTAGAACAAAATTTTGGGAACCAAAATGAGTGCTTTTTGTGGGATTTTCTCAAACCGATTAAATTCACAATTTAATTTGGTTCAAACATGAATAAAATTTTGTTTGATGCATGTATGATATGAACACACACCACACACCCTAATTTAGCAAAAATTGGGATGTTACAATGCCCTAACAATCTGGCATTATTACATGATCAATCTCATCCAATCCCTTCCATCCCTCTCAGCCTACATCGGTGTTTACTCACACATGGACGGGGGAATCATGGATGGTTGATGGAGAAGAGGTGACCATGATCTCCTTCGAATCCCCGTCCCAGCAGGGCGCTAGAACAGGAACTTATGATCCCCGAATCGAGTTCTGAGGTGGCGGCGGTGCTCTGTTGTGTTTCTGTGGAATATGACGAACCCCCCTCGGTTTTTAGGTTACGGGGCATATATAGTCGAAAGGGGAGTCCGAGGGGGTGTCGGGGTGTGAAAGTGCATTTCGGTTTCCCGGTGTTTTGTGTGTTAGTTAACAATACTAAGTATATTATTTATCGAGGTGTTAAGCATGCAGGTGTTACACTTAACATCGGCATCGATCACCGATAAGTTGGTGAAGTTTGGCCTGAGAGATTTGGGACAGAAGGCAACCGGATTATTCGGAGGAGCCGGATATTCCGGTCTAGAGTTTTCTGGAAAATTCCGGACAGAGATGAGCTGGATTATTTGATCCGGATTATTCATCTCGTACCGGATATTCCGGTTTCTGTGTGTTTGCTCGAAAACGGCTAAGGACTGGAAGAATTTCGGACAGATGCGAGCTGGATTATTCTGGAGGAGCCGGAATATCCGGTACAGCTGCCTGCGCGTTTCAGAAGCGAGCCGGATTATTTGAACCGGATTATTCGCGGGCAACCGGATAATCCGGTTAAAGTCAACAGGATTTGAGAAGATGGACTGACCGGATATTCCGGGCCCAAAATTCCTACACAACGACTAGTTGTGAGGAGGGGCTATAAATACCCCTCCTCTTCTTCCTCAAGATCTAGTTCTTCCCCTTAGCATTTAATAGCATTTAAGAGCTCACCAAATCCCTCATATCTCCCAATCCCTCCACCCAATCTTGAAGATCTTTGGAGGATTGAAGGAGAAGGCCCCGATCTACATCTTCACCGAGCCGTTCTTCATTTCCCCCTCTCTAGCTCGAGGGATCTAGCCTAGGGTTTCCTCTTGTGGAGAACCTAGGCATCTTGATTCTAGTTGGTGTTTCAAGAAGATTTGGGAGCCCCCAATTTGGTTGTGGGTGTGTGCCCCAAGCTTGTTTGTAAAGGACTCGATCCCCGCCTCAAAGGGGTTCAGTAGTGGAAGGTGAACTAGGCCTTTGTGGCGGAAGTTCATCGGAGAATAGGGTGAGGCCTTTGTGGCGTTGAGTAGCCCTTCGTGGCGAGCTCACACCCCTCCAACGAGACGTACTCCCCTAAAAAGGAGGAACTCGGGAATACATCGCGTCTCCGTGTGCTTCACTTTGGTTACCTCGTTCCCTCACTCTCTTTACTTACCGCTTGCATTGTGTTTAGCATTATCCTTGTCATATAGGTAAATTCACCGTAGCCGCATTATCTAGAGAATTTACCTTTATGTTAAGCCTAAATCAAAAGAAAAATTAAAATTGGTCGTAGCACCTATTCACCTCCCCCCTCTAGGTGCCCATACTCTACTTTCAGGGTGGCCCACACCACCTGGCGGCACGGCCAAGGGGGGCGCCAGGGGGTGGTGTAGCCCCCTCCTGGCCCCTCTCCTGGCCCCCTCCTGGCTCCTGGGGTCTTCTGGTGTTTTAGGCTCAACGGGATCTTTTCCGGGCAATTTCCCGAAAGTTGATTTTTCTGCATAAAAACGAGACAACAAGGTAATTCTGCTGAAAACAACGTTAGTTCGTGTTAGTGGTATCTAAAACTCACAAGTTTAGAGGGAAAAATAAGAAAAGTGTTCGGAAAAGGACATACATTTTGGACGTATCAACTCCCCCCAAGCTTAGCTTATTGCTTGTCCTCAAGCAATTCAGTGACAACTGAGTGCGATAAAAGACTTTTACGAACACATTTGTTTCATATAATGTAAATATACTCACTATATGATCAAGTGCTGAGGAAATTCATAATAAGATGTATGGAAAACAAAAGTCACCTAGCAGTTATGCAAACCATGAAGAGATGCCAACAAACTAATAATAAACAACATGAAGTATATCAATCTGCGGGATTGCAATGCTCATAATAGGGTATGATAAAGTGTACTTGCTTGCCCTTAATAATGGAGCAAAACATAAATGATAGGGCACCTATGAAGTTCAAATGAAGACTAGAAATAAAGATATCAAAGAGACAAGCATCAAAGTTATACCACAATCAATGTTTTTTGGAACAAGCACATTACACTAAGAATGACAGTCATGCTCTCAAGAAGGTGCATAAAGCGAGAAGGTGAAGACTCAACATAAAAATAAAAGAAAGGCCCTTCGCAAAGGGAAGCAGGGACTGACGCATGTGCTAGAGCTTTTTATTTTATTAAACAGAGATATTGAAAACATTTTTAAGAGAGGTGTATGGTTATGTCAACGAATGGTAAATAGACAATATAGTACGTCACAAGCCAACTATAATTCACAAGAGTGTCTCCCATAAAAGGACGCATCTGGGTAGAAGGTCATCCCTGTTTCTCTGTTGTTTACACAATTATGCTTTGACTGATAAATCAGGGGCAAAATAGTGAAGAGAATTTGTTGTATTAATTTGGGGATGGGCACTCCGCTGCCGGCTCTTCTATCATTTGGATAAGAGGATAAAGCCATTAGTCTAGGGTGTAAAATCCAATCAACAAGTGAGATAAAGATTCTCTATTTGCGTCCTCATGAGCTAAAACAGGGACACAAAACAGGAATAATTTTTTGAAGGTTTTAAAGGTAGCACACGAGAAATTTACTTGGAGTGGCGGTTAAATACCACATTTATAGGTAGGTATGCTGGACACATTTAGCAAACTTTGGTTTTTAGGAGTTGGATGCACGAGTAGAGCTCATACTTAGTACAGGTAAAGGCTAGCAATAGACGGGGAGCGACAATCAAGAGAGCAACAACTGTCATAATCATGCTTGCGACAAAACAAAATTAACAGGGGCATAAAAATGATACAAATACTCTGAGGCAAAATAAATCATCGAGCCTTAAGTGCCTTTTTTATTTTCAGTCATAGAATGCGTGAGCATGTGCCAAGTCGATTCAAGCAAAACAATCAGAGGGAGATACCACAATGTCATACCCTTCTATGAATAAAACAATGCAAACAAACATTCATACGACATGCTATCTTATATTAATAAGTTGGAACTAACACGTGAGACACGAACTATTAAGCATCAATTAAATAACATATACCTTACATGAATGTACTAAGCATGTTCACACGATGAGTATATGTACAAAAATAAAGCAAATAGAGTTCATACCAGCCTCTCACCATAACTTGGATTGGCGTAAATCGTCATTACTACTCTTCACTTGTGGATTGAATAATATAGAATGATAATCAAGCTCCAATGGAGACACGGAAGTCCGGTGAACTCTGCAACAAACTTTACAAAACCAAAAAAGAACAACAAATATTTTTGGGTTTTCGAATTAACACAAGAACAGAAAGAACAAGCAAACAAAGCAAAATATTTTTGGGTTTTTGAATACTAAACCGAAACGAGAAAAGAAAGCAAACCGACAAAAGAAACTAAAGAATCAAACAAAGAGAAACAACAGACATATTTTTGGTCTCTTTGTGTTTTGGAAAACAAGAACAAAACAATAAAAACAAAAAAGAAACAAAAGAAGCGAAATAAAACAAAAACAAACGAAAGAAATGAAAACATGGATATACAAAGAACCGACCGAACATGATATATAAATGAGTGTAATATCGGTATACCTCCCCCCCCCAAGCTTAGGATTTTCGACTAAGTGGAGACAATCCCCAAGGGGACCATGAGGTGACCCCCCCCCCCCCCGTAGTATGTTGAGGAGGAACCCTCCTCCTGACATGTGATCGAGGATGCGTTGGTGTACTGCGTGCTGTGGTCCTCGGGAGGTGCGTCTCGCCTCTCCTGCTGCTTGTAAAACTCCGTCATGCTCAGATGCTCATCTATCTCCTCCTTGGAGCGTGACCATGGTGACCTGTCAACTTTGAACAAAACAGGCTGCGGCAAAATAACTTTCCGCTCATCTCCATCCATAAATAAAACTCTATATACTAAATGATCAGTAGTAGAGTCAGAAGCGATAAAATGATGAGCCTTCATGGCAACAAGGTTGAGTCTATAGGGAGCAATCAATTCATCATTAGGAGCAATAGAAAAATCTAGAGCAGTTGCTATACGTGTAGAAATAATGCTCCCAAAAGTGGGCCCCTTAGCAGCAAGGCGGCGAGCAACAAGCGCACCAAAGTTATACTTCGTGCTATGGTTAAGCTCAAAGCAAGGTGATAACTAGAAATATTGCTAGTGTTTCTCCCTACCAAGGATACTAGTAGCAAGATAGTAAGTAAAATATCTAAGGGCAAGAAGTTGGATGTTCTTTATCTTCCCACGGTGGGGTGAGTGGCCATCATCATTCGTGATTTCTCGGTAGAGCGCTATGAGATCTACGGGTTTATCCTGAATCCTGCACGCTGTCCTGGAAGTGTTGATACCTACAATGTTACACAAAAATCTCTAAGGGCAAAGAAAATGAACTACTATATAACTTGAAAGCAACAGTGGGGCCAAATTGTGTGTTCTGAAATTTAAAACTCTCAACAAAAGTTTTTGTGAGAGCGGCATACTGAAGACTTCATCCTCCATGTAGCTGGTTAAACCAACTCTTTCAATAAGCATCAAAAAGTCATCTAACATACCTACACTTCTTAAAAATGTAACACAAGGAAAACTAGAGGGATTAGCGACACCATCACCTTCCGCATCGTCGATATTAGGTGCAATAAGTTCTTCATTATATGACGGCCTCACTAAAGTGGATGAACGTGAGGGCCTTGTTCTCCTAGGAGCATCACTCCTAAATATCTCTCCAAAGTTATGGCTGTCCATCTCTGAAATTTTTCAACAATCATCACAAAAATTGATTTCAAGCAACTATAAGGTGGAAACTACCATAGGGACTTATAGGAGAACTAAACATGCATCAAAACTACATTATTTCTACTCAAATCAAGCATGCAAACTCACATAAGCTGTCACCAAAAGTACCAAAATACTCAAGAAATACTTCACCAAACAAAATTCTACTTGAATAATCAGAGGAGTCACATACCGGAGAGCAAATGCACCAAATTTCAGCACAAATGATGGGCTGAGCAAAGAGATCAAAAAATCTCGAGGAAGAACAGCAAGAACTCGGGTTTCAGGAAATGTGTTCAGTTTGGGAGGTGAGAGAAGGAACTTTGGCAGGGGAGATAGTTAGTGGGGGGCCAGGGGGCCCCACACCATGTGCTGGCGCCACTAGGGGGTAGGCTGCGCCACCCCATGGTGTGCCTGACTGGGTCCCCCTGGGTCTCCCAGGTAGCTCTCTGTCTCAATTTGACGTAAAAATTTATTATAAATTTTCTGGAATTTTTCGAGAAACTTTATTTTTGAGGTATTTCCAGAATTTTAATAATTAATAAAAACCAGAGAAACAAAAGTGAAAATGTGGAAAACAAAACCAAAACCAGAACTACAGAGGTTCTATGACACTATAATGGAAAATATCCAAAGAAAACAAAGGTGGAAGTGGTGAAAACAAAATTATGGGTGGTGAAAACATGCATAACCACAGTAATCACGGTGAAAACATGATGAAAACATGAATATGGGTGATGGAAAACATGATTTTACTAAAGTAACAATGTGATAACAGAAGTAAACATGGTGAAAACATAATGGGGAAGGTGAAAACATAGTGAAAACATTGTCCTCTTCATTTAAAATCATTTTGTTAACAATGATAAAGTCTTGTTACTAGAACAATTTTCATATGAAGCAAAACTCTGCTAATCACTAAATAATTATGTTAACTCAACCTTGATAGACATAGCCCCAATCATAATAATTTCATATTCTTTTGGTGGTACTGGAATGGGACAATAAAATTCTCCAATCTTGATGGTCTCAATATTTTCAATTGAATTTAAACCATATCTTCTATCAATCTTCTTGGGAAAATAAACAGTATGCTCTTTATCATTAACATTAAAAGTTACTTTTCTTGATTGCAATCAATAAGATCCCCTGCAGTGCTAAGAAAAGGTCTCCCAAGAATAATAGACATATTATCATCTTCAGGCATTTCCAACACAACAAAGTCAGTTAATATCAAACAATTAGTAGCAACTTGAACATGAACATTCTCACATATACCAACAGGAATAGCAATAGATTTATCAGCCATTTGCAAAGATATATGAGTGTGTATCAATTTTTCAAGAGAGAGCCTCTTGTGAAGAGAGAAAGGCATAACACTAACTCTAGCTCCCAAGTCACATAAAGTTGTTCTAACATAATTATTTTTTAATAGAACAAGGGATAGTAGGAATACCAGGATCTCCAAGCTTCTTTGGAACCTTGCCATTGAAAGAGTAATTAGCAAGCATAGTGGAAATTTCCGCATTAGGAATCTTCCTTTTGTTAGAGACAATATCTTTCATATATTTAAAATAAGGAGGCATTTTAATAGCATCAGTCAAAGGGATTTACAAAAACAGAGGTTTCATCCATTCACAAAACGTGTTATAATGTTCTTCTTCCTTTGATTTGTGTTTCTTATTAGGAAAAGGCATTGCTTTTTGTACCCAAGGCTCTCTTTCACTACCATGTTTATTAGCAATAAAATCCTCCTTAGTATACTTTGCGGTTTTAGTTTGCTTTTTAGGTTCAGCTATAGTTTCTTGTTTATCAGAAGCATCACTTTTATCATTACCACTTTTAGTTTTAGCATCATAAATAAATATACTATTAGGATCTTTAGCAGGTTCAGGAGATTCTACAATATTTTTATGTCTCTTCTTCTTTTTCTTATAAGGAGAACTAATGTTTGTAGGTTGTTGATAATCTTGTTCAATTCTTTTAGGATGTCCTTCCGGATACAAGGGGTCCTGAGTAGAAACACCACTTCTAGTAATTATTTTACAAACATGTTTATCTCGAGAAGCATTAGCTAGCATATATTTTTTCACTTTAGTAAGTTGATCAATTTGAGTTTGAACCATTTGAAAATGTTTAACAAGAATTTTAGAATCATTAGAGGTTCTTTCAATAATACCATGCAAACTATCAATAGCTCTAGAGTTTTCCATAAGGTGATTTTGCACTCTCCTATTAAAGTTGTCTTGCTTAACAACATAATTATCAAATTCATCTAAGCATTGATCAGGTGGTTTTGAATAAGGAATATCTCTATTATCAAAGTACTGGAGAGAGTGTACCTCAACAGTTGATGGATGAGGAATAGGCTTACATAATTCTTCTATAGGAGGTAAATTCTTCACATCTTCAGATTTAATACCTCCCTCTTTAAGAGATTTCTTGGCTTCCTTCATCACTTTATCATTTAATTCAATCATCCATCTCTTCTTGGGTGTTGGTATTGGTGTTGGCTCTGGTGTAGGTGTAGGGTCAGGTATATTCCAATCATCGTTACTTTTGGCTATTTTGGCCATTAATTCCTCAGCTTCTTCTGGAGTTCTTTTCCTGAAAACACAACCAGCACAACTATCCAGGTATGTCCTAGATTCAATAGTTAGTCCATTATAAAAATATATCTAGGAGCTCAATTTTAGGTAATGGATATCCAGGGCTAGCTCTTAGCAAAGAACAAAACATTGTCCAAGATTCAGGCAATTTTCTCCTTCAATTTGCTCAAAGTTAAAGATATCCTGCACAACAGCATGTTGGACACTAGCAGGAAAATATATATTGAAAGAAAGCATTAACCAAATCCACAGGACTAGTAATAGATCTAGGTGACAGATTGTTAAACCAAATTTTAGCTTCATATTTCAATGAGAAAGGGAAGATTTCGGTAACAAAATAAGTACGCAACTTAGTATCATCAGAAAATAAACTACTCAAAGATGAAAGCTCATTCATGTGTTCCATAGCTCTTTTACTTTCAGTTCCACAAAAAGATTTCTTCTCAACAATAGATATGTAAGATAAATCTAAAGACAAATCATAATCCTTGTCTCTAATGTGTATGAGAGATGTGGCAAACTTAGAATCAAGAGAAGATTTATATTTCACAGCATGTCTTGCAAGAAGACTCTTAAGAGCACTTGCACCCAGTGGCGTAGTCAGGATTTTCATATTGGGTATTCGGAGTGAAAAAAAAAATCCAGCACACCAATATAATATATGTAGGTTCATAATAACAATAACGGAACTAAATATTGTTCATGGTAGTGAAAACATATCTTTGATTTCTTTGAAGCTCTATCCCACATATTTTTCAAAGAACTACACCCACTAAGCTTATTTTTCTTCATTTTCGGCCTAAAATCATAAATAAAAAATAAGGAGTTAGAAATCATCGGTTGGTCACAATTGGGGATAATAGGAAATTAAATTGAATCTGCTGTGTACGTTGTACCCACTAGAAAACTGGACAAAAACTGTACTGCAACTTTGAATTTATAAAATCGTGTAGTAAGAAAATTTCTTGTCTTGTCACCTGTGCTTACCCAAACCACAATCTGACGTTTCTCAATTGTTGCTGGTTGATTGTCCCGGGAGTCTGGAAGAGGGCGTCGTTGACTGGCCGGATGCAACTTGGAAGAGGGCGTCGCAGCGGGCCGGCCGTAGCACGGCAGGCGAGCCGGCGATGACGACGATCGGCAGGAGCTGACTTAGGCGGCTGAGCGCGTAGGTGCCTGATGCCCTGATGGACCCATGGCTTGGTTGCTGGCAGTTTTGGCAAAACAGGAGCAGCGTACATGCTATTCAGCCTGGCACATAGCCCATGTGCAGCCAATTAGTTAAACAATGGCCTGCTGGATGTGTGGCTTCAATTTGGGCCAGCTTTGGTAGGGTGGAACGTCGGGATGCTCGGGAGGACGCGTTTTCGAATTTTCCCAGTTTCAGACGTGGAAAATAACACTAACATACAAATATATGTGTACAGGAGCTTATATACTAAAAAACTTTACCAAAAAATATTGGGTATGCGCCGCATACCCATGAATTAGTCTAGCTCCGCCCCTGCTTGCACCAGTAGTAGCATGAGCTTCTTCAATAAAATCATCATTAAGTTCACTATAGGTTTCATCAAGATCATCAATAGGCTCAGGTGAATTAACAGGTGTACCAATATTTTCAACAGAAATTTCAGCATTTTTAATTTGTTTGGATTTGGCAATAGTAGCATCTAGGAAAGGACCTAGAGAACCAATATCATCAAGCACAGTAGAAGCATCATCAAAAGTATCAGAAACATTTTCAGAATCAGCAGAAGTAACATTACGTGTAGCATGTGGAGGAGTAAGAAGCTTACTCATAACATACGGTGAATCAAGAGCAACAGAGGTGTTCAGAGTTATACCTCTCCTTGTAGTGGATGGTAATATAGAGACTTTTCCATCACGAGTCTTTCCCATGACAAAAGTCTTGCAGCAAACAATATCACGATTAAGTGAGCAAATAAATAAAGCTATGCTCCCCGGCAACGGCGCCAAAAAATAGTCTTGATGACCCATAAGTATAGGGGATCGCAACAGTTTTCGAGGGAAGTACAAACCAAATTTATTGATTCGACACAAAGGGAGCCAAATAATATTTATTAGCCATAAAAATTGCGTTGTCAATTCAGATGCACCTGAAAGTAGACTTGCTCGCAACAATTTATCAGTGGTACCAGCTTTATAGAAGCGGTAGAAATAAAATAACAACAGTAGTAAAATAGTAACAACAGTAGCAATCGCGGAAAACAGCAGGATGGGAACTACCGTAGGCATAGAGGGAATGGATGGACAGGCGTTGCATGGATAACATAGGTCATGTAATAATCTAACATGAGCATTGCAGATAATAATAATAAAGCATCAAACATCTAGGCAAACCATAGGCATGTGTTCCAATATAGTCATAGTACTCGCAATGAGAAACTTGCACAACATCTTTTGTCCTACCAGCCCGTGGCAGCGGGGCCTCTAGGGAAACTACTGGTAATTAAGGTTCTCATTTTAATAAAGCACCAGAGCAAAGCATTAACACTCCGTGAACACGTGTGATCCTCACATCACAACCATCCCCTCCGGTTGTCCCAATTTCTGTCACTTTGGGGCCTCGAGTTCCGGACAATGACATGTGTAAACATCTGTAGATATGATCAAGAAACATGATTATACTCATGAAACAATAACATGTTCACATCTGAGATCATGGCAATCGGGCCCTAGTGACAAGCATTAAGCATAACAAGTTGCAACAACGGTAGAAAACACTAACAATGGATAGTAGGCACTAGGCCCTAACAGTCTGGCATTATTACATGATCAATCTCATCCAATCACTTCCATCCCTCTTATCCTACAATGGTGTTTACTCACACATGGACGGGGGAATCATGGATGGTTGATGGAGAAGAGGTGGCGATGATCTCCTTCGAATCCCCGTCCCGGCAGGGCGCCAGAACAGGAACTTCTGATCCCCGTATCGAGTTTCGAGGTGGCGACGGCGCTTTGTTGTGTTTCTATGGAATATGACGAACCCCCCTCGGTTTTTAGGTTACGGGGCATATGTAGTCGAAAGGGGAGTCTGAGGGGGTGCTGGGGTGGCCCACACCACCTGGTGGCACGACCAAGGGGGGTGCCAGGGGGTGGTGTGGCCCCCTCCTGGCCCCTTCTGGCTCCCGGGGTCTTCTGGTGTTTTAGGCTCCACGCGATCTTTTCTGGGCAATTTCCTAAAAGTTGATTTTTCTGCACAAAAACGAGACACCAAGGTAACTCTGCTGAAAACAGCGTTAGTCTGTGCTAGTGGTATCCAAAACTCACAAGTTTAGAGGAAAACAATAAGAAAAGTGTTCGGAAAAGGAGATACGTTTTGGACGTATCATCATCCAACACAAGATATAAATATCATGCTAAACCACACAGTGCACACACTGTCACCTTTACACCGTGATCAAAGTGTCTACGGAGATCTCATAACAAAACCACTTGAGTAGCATAAAGATGAAGAGTAGCATCTACTTATTCAACTAGATTACAAAGCTCATGATCACATAAAGATCACACCATGGGAGAGAGAGATGAAACACATAGCTACCGGTAGAGCCCTCAGCCCCGAGGAAGAACTACTCCCTCCTCGTCATAGAAGACAGCAACGGCGATGAAGATGGCGGTGGAGTCGATGGAGATGGCTCCGGGGGCACTTCCTCGTCCCGGCAGGGTGCCGGAACAGAGATTTCTGTCCCCCGAAACTTGTCGGTGGCGGCGGCGGAGCTACGGAGCTTTTCGTGGAAAAAGGCTGATATCTTTAGGGTTTATGCATCGGGGGGCATATATAGGCGAAAGGGCGATGGCGGTGGGCGCCCAAGGGGGCCACACCACTAGCCGGCGCGGCCAGGGGCCCACCCGCGCGAAGGCATGGTGTGGGGGCTCCAGGGCCCCCCTCCGGGTCTCTTCGGGACTCCGTGGAACCTTCGGGAATTCTAAGACTTCCGGGCTTCGAATTTTCCAATTTCGAGAATATTTCTAGAACAACTTTTCTGAAACTAAAAGCGGAAGGAAACAAGAACTGGCTCTATGGCATCTTGTCAATAAGTTAGTCCCGGAAAATCGATAAAAATAACATAAAGTGTATGGAAAACATGTAGCAAATGACATGAACACAACATGGAACATCAGAAATTAAGGATACGTTTATGACGTATCACATCACTGTTCTCTTTTCATCTACTGCAAACAAGTACTGTTTTCCACACCATACGTTTAACCTCTTTGTTTTCAGTAAAACCGGTGAGATTGACAATCTCATTGCTTCGTTGGGGCAAAGTGATTTGATTGTGTTGTATAGGTTCCACGTTGCTGCTGAACCGGTAGTGCGCCCTGCCAACATCGGCTGCATCAACCTTTGGAAGTGATTTCTTTCTCCTACTGGTCTGTTTATTTCTGAGGAAAAACTTGCCACTGCACTCTTCACACCCTACACTTGGGGTCTCCCAACGAACATCAACCATCAAGTTTTCTGGCGTTGTTGCCGGGGATTTCAAATTCATCAAGAAGCAACTAATCCCCAGTCAACTGTTGCACCATCACCCCGCGGGGGCTTTACGGGCCCGTTGGGACCTGCCAGACCTAACAAGGACTGGTGTGCTATGTGGCCGCGTCTGGTCGACTACCGTCCTCGATGGTGGAGGCAGTACCCTCCCGCGCGGGCGTGGTAGTGTTGTTCCCAGTGTAATCCTTTTCTCGCCTCTGTCTATCAGACCACGTAGTGTCGACTTCGGAGAGACGGCGATGATGGCTTCGTGACCGTGGTGGCGCATGTTGGTGGGCGGCTGGTCCGGTGGTGTCAAGGCTCGGCCTTGAGGGGCTCCTGTGCTCCGATCATCCGGGGCTATGGATAGGGTTTCCGGGAGAAATCCTTCTGGGTGGCATCCTTCCTTCCTGAAGGGCGCCGTGGCTACCCTCCGTCCACTGTCCCCTGTGTGCCGGGGGAAACCCTAGAACCAGTGTGTTGGTCCGGGCAACAACGTGTCTTCCTTCTTGAAGGTGTTGCTCGGTACTCGTCGATTCGTAGCTAAGAGTGTGGTGGTACTTTGTAGGAGGGCGCAGCGGTGGCGGATCATCGTCCTTTAGTCAATCTGCCTATGTCTCCTTTTGTTTCTTTTATTTTTTTCTTTATGTGCGTGTTGGGCTATTGGCTGCTGCCTCAGCCGGTGTATTGGTTCGGCTCAGTTGTTTCAAGTGGTTGTTATATTAATATAACGGGGCTTCGGCCTATTTCGACAATGACCTAATATAAAGGGGAAAATCCTAATAATCCAAAACCCCTAAAAATCCTATGAATATTCTTGGAATCCAAGCAGCCTTAAAGAAAAAAAAATGTCCAGTTTTCTTAGAGAGCTTGCGAGCAGCTTATCTAGTAATAAAAAAAAATCATTATTGAATGTTCAAAACGAATTTCATTATAGAGTACTCTGAATGATGTCAGCAGCACCAGCAACCTCTTTTTTCAAGAACTAAAAGGCTAAGATGTCTTTGATTTGCAGTCTCGTAGAGAAACAAACTGAACTGCATACATAAATATAAGGATATGCCCGCTTGAATTTTCTATTTATGTACTCCGTTGCCAGATATTCAAAATAGCCCTGGATGAGGATACACCTGCAAAAACTACTTTGATTCACCGGATTCACGAAGAGAGGCCTATTCAGGCTCCACAGAAGTAGATGCCACAGATCAAATGCCATCAGAGTATCAGAGTAACAACAACATCCAGCCGCTGACAATGATCATTACAGAGATTGTTGAGTGAGCCGTGTCACTAAGTTCAACCAGGTGCTTGCAAACATAGTATGTACAATGTTACAGACATTATTCCTCATAATCTGGAAAACTGTTTTCTGTGGGGTTTCTACTTCAAACCGTCTTGGATTTAACATGATTCTGCTGCCTGCGAAAAAAGCAGAGGAGTGCTACTCCTTGAACCCGAAATCATCAAATATCCCCTGAAAGTGGAAGAGGGGAACAAGTTAGCCCTTTCGAATGCATTTAGAGTCTTGCAGGAGTGGGTTGATTAGAACGTATATTCCAAGATCATCAAATATGCCTGTGGGCATAACTTAGATAGAACGGTTGGTTGCTGAAAGAATCGAAAGCTAACCTCGGCGTCATTTATCCCGTATGCAACACAATAATGTTCCTAAAAACAGAAAATTTAATGCATGGAAACTCAGATCAGAAACGTATGTAACGATATCCGTATGAGAAATGGGATTCTCTCGACTGATCAGCAGTAATTTTCAAGGAATTACCTGCATCATATGCCACTCTTCAAACTCATCAAACAACTCTAGCCGCTCAATCCTGCAACCATGCAGTTTCATTAGTTGTGGCAGCAAGAAAACAAAAGAAGTGCAAAGTAACATATACTGAAATTTACATCCTTTGTCAATATCACATTTAAAACTCTATGGAGCAACGGAAATAAACCATTCACCGTATCCTCTAGAGTGACCAGTTGTACGCAAAGAAGCCCAGAAGATTAAGGTGTTCCCCCTTGTGATACTACAACTCTACATGGTCAATTTAACTGTAACAATATGCCACACTTGTTCTTACATGGAGCACTCAACAGGCGAGTGCCCCACTGAATTGGATAAACTGCTTTCTCCAGTTCAGGGTAATGATATCAACCAGCACCACTCAACAAATACATGACAATTAGTTGAGTTCCACATTCATCCATCGCTTATTAGTTAAGAGGAACTAAAATACATTAATCACCCTTTAAACCTGCAAACATTTCTGAATCCTAGAGTATTACTCCTTATTTATCAAGGACAGCCAGAAACGTTACCTACGCCTTTCTGCACTGTCAATGAAATCATTGTATATTTTCAGCATATCCCTTGCAACAGCTCTCTGGAAAATCAACTGTAAGATCCCTAGAAAGACTTCCCATATTAAAATTCTATTGTTAATCAAATGTATACCTTCCATCCATGGTCAAGAAATAGTTTTTCCTTGTGACTTAAGGTTGGCGTAGCATTTATACCAAGGAGCGGGCATCCTCTACTCTGTGTAAGACAACAGGAAGCGTGCCAGATATGTCAGTAATCAATATATATTTTTGCAACAGAGAATGCTAACCAAAAACAAGAGCAGCGTCTGGCATCATTCGTGCAAGTAAGATGTACTCAATCAATTAAGATCCACAAATACAACATGCTTGACCAAATGACTTCTAATATTTGATCGCAAACTTCAACTTGACAATGCAGTTTTAATTGCGATCTTCACAACCCCATGTATTGCGCACATCCCAGTGCACTTTTAGTCTTTTAGTTTGCCTACTTACTCTTCAGGAATGCCGAATGCATATAATAATTCCTATGCTCCATCCTTTAATTGCCATACAGCTAGCAACTAATGGTTTTAAAGATGATCTAATAGCCCTTATTGATTGTGGTGAATAAATCAAACAAATACAGTCTATGGTAAGCAAAGGCCACAATTCACCATTATTACGAACTGTCTATTTAGTTAAAACTTTAATATGGAAACACAGTTTATCTCCTAAATGGACAAAATATCACGCAACAGTCATAAAACAATGTCCCAGTAGTCTGGTACTTCCAATCATTCCTTAATACAAATGGTTCATGCTACTTTCAATCATTCCTCAATACGAATGGTTCATGCAACCACAGTGAAACACAGGTAAACTGGTACCTCAAGGTTTCTAATCATTTGTTCCCCAAAGGCATCATCTGGATGGATCTGCATCAACACAGAAGTCAACAGTGCCAAAAGCTATCACATATAAGAGTGGAAGAATGATACAGTAAGAGAGAATTATTTAACCTGCTCGTATAAGAAAAAAATTGCAGTGGAGAACTTTTCAGATGCCCAACTAACAATAGCCTCAGTTGAAGTTGGATCTAAGTAAATTAGCACACACTCTGCAATTATAAAGGTCGGCAAGCTGATGGCAACAGAAAGATTTATCAAAAGCTCAGAAAGCTGTGATTTAAGTCAAGAATGGAAATAATTGTGCAGCATAACCCCAAACCAGTCTAACTTTCATTAGCAGATAAAATGGGCTACGCGGTTTCATCCAAACAAAGAAACAGACTAATCCAAAATAAAATAAAGGTATGTTCATATAAACAAGAATGAAAAACCCTAATTTTCAGTTTCTGGGACATGCACACTAACACAAATATAGATAAATTTTGGTTATAATATATGTGACCATCACGCAGGCTAGAAATTTTGATTAAGCTGACAGAACTTGCCGACTTTGTACATCATAAAAAAAAAGAGAACATAAGAATAAGGTACATAGAATATACCTAGGGTCCATTTCAGCCATGCGAATAACAGAATCTAGTTTTGGTATATCACGAATATCAGCAGAGAATAGCTTGTAGTGTGTACTCGTCACTTCGCCTTTTTCTGAAATATTTGGCCATGGCCACTATCAATTATTGTGCAGGCACATGGGAACAGAAAAGTATCAAATTGGCAAATTCTGTGAGAAAGAATGGTCACTTCAACTAATATTATTGCTGGAATTTAGAGTAGTATTGTAACTACTAAGGCTGTTATGTTTTCAGTTTAAGTTCTAACAAAGAGAATTTTCTTCCAGGTGGAATGGAAGATGAATATATAACAGAATTCTCTACTACAATAACCAATAGAACATGCTTCCTACAACAAAACCGACTTTCTGCAAGTCAAGTTAAAACCAACAATACCACCTAACTTGATGATAAGATGGACAATAAGCTAGGGATATTGTCAGATTTCATGGTCACTACTACTCAAGAAGCAATCCATCAGTGCCTGTTGTTGCCATCAATATTTCTGTTAAAGGTTCCAAGATAATACATACGTAAAACCATGAAAACAAATAGTGATATTGAGATCTGTGGGTCTATTTCAGTGCAATTAGGACTGCCCTTAGATGAATAGGGGTAGGCAGGCAGTAGACAAAAACATTACAGTAAATGAGAGAACTACCAATTGAAATAGAAGCTTCGGGTCCCAATTTTTCCTTCATTTCATTATAGTGATTGATGATGGCAGCCTTTTTGCTGGTTACCTGCCAAACATCAAAAGTTTCCATGCATGTACAAAGATAAGAAGCTGGTATTTGGGAAGGATAATCAATCAGCATAGTTAATCACTTAATCTTAACACAGAAATGATAGTGATGGAGTAGTAGCAACACTTGAATATGCAAAGAAAAACATTTCCATACCTCCTGAAAGTCCAGCTCTACATAAAGGTACGGGGCAAGCCCTTCGCCCTACAATAACAAATACAGGGCAGAAAGAGAAATTGAAAAGTGTTTCTTATAAAATCACAAACACAGTTTATACAGTTTAATCATCATCGGTCCCTCTAACCAAAACCGCATATAGATCACCCGCAGAAATACAACTAACGATGAAGGGAGCAGCAGGTTAACTTAAATGTTAAAATGGTATGAATGATACAGGGGAAGCAATGTAAATGAACAAAGGTAAGGAAAAGGGCAGTAAGCATGAACTCGTGATGTCCATGAAATATGGAGCTGAAGACTAACCTGCAACTGGAAAAATGTCGTGTCAAAGCCAGCACCAATAGATAATATTTGCTTCTTGTTCTTCTGACCATTATTGTCATTCCCAGCACTGAGGAACTGGAGCATAAGCTTCCTAAGAACAGACCAGCGGGCATAGTAGCCTTTGCAAGGTCATTTGAAGAGAAGTAAATTAAGAATTTCAAATAGTTTCTATCCAGAGAATCAGATTAAACAGAATACAGAGGCAGCACTACCTACCACGGTTGATTATGGGCGCCCTTTTAGTTGTTCGCCTAACGAAATGGTGCACGTAATCATCCTTCATGTATCCTTTATTAACGCATGACCTACAAAAAAGATGATGGTGATGCCATGTAATTAAAACAGTTAAAGCCCATGTCTGCTCTACATGTCGAGGCCCCTAGCCTGAAAGCAATTAAAGGTGTTTGATCATCAATTCATTCAAACCAATAGTAATTTGTTACATAGGCACAGCTCACAGCAAATAGATTCTGCCCCGCTGTACGATCGGTTGCTGCAGAAAGGATGCAGGCAAAATGGAAACGGTGGGCATAATAAATAAGCTAAGAGCGGATTCATTTGAAAATTGTGTCACCCAGCTGTCCTGCTACTCTAACTAGACGAACCAACATAGCTTCGCACGAAGTTTTATCCTTGGTAAAATGTTCTCCAAGCCGCGATTTATTGCAAGGGAAGGGAATACTAAGACAGGAGCTGAGCATCGACCGAACTGGCCGATCTCGCTTCAACAAATCGCAGCCTCTACTACGTCAACCGAGAACACTAAGCATCCGTACGGAACGCGGCGGGTAGCAGCGGCCAATGAGGCGGGGAGACGCGGCGTGTGCGGAAGGAAGGAAGGAAGGGGTAAGCAAAGGAGGAGGAGGAGGGGCGTTACAGCTTGCTCGCGGCGGCGTCGTCGTTGGTGGCCTGCACGGCGGCCGGGCTGCTCCTGGCGGCGGCGATGCCGCCTCCCGCCTCTGCCTGCTCCATTCGGACGGTTCGCGGTGGGGATCGATGGGGCGCCGGGAGGGGGAGGGCGGAGGGGAGAACCGGTGCTTGCAGGAGAGGCGAGAGGACGGACTGCAGGAAGAGGAAACGCGAGCGATGTAGTTGGGCCCCGACCTAGCCCGGTAGCTGTGGAGTTGTGCCCGGCCTTTGCTTTTAACCCTTGTGGGCCGCAGACACACACGACACAAAAGCTTTTAGGCCGAGTGCACGCGGCGAAGACGTTGGGCTGCATCTTACGGGTTTCTTATTGTGGGAGTTTAGCGTGCGGCGCCGGGCCACCCTTCTCGCCTGCGGCCCACATTTCAGCCCATCCCACCATAGGCCCACTGCAGCGAGATTTCCGCGCCCACCTGGCTTGTCGGACGACCGCGCGCCCAGGCACATGGTCTGACCAGCCAATGATGAAGCGCGCAGAGGCAGTGAGGCGTGTACGTGCGGCACAGTCACCGTCCCATTAAACAAGGCCGAGCCCACGCTCAAACAAATGATTGGCCAGGATCCGACCGGACCGTGTGCCTGCCTGCTGCATCGTCCTGGTCCCTCCCTCCGTATATCCATCCCATTCATACCACCACCTCACCTTGCCTGGCTGTCTCGTCTTCTTATTGCGTCCTAGTAGATCTGGTGCGACTCTGTGAGCACGGATCATTGCTCATCCACGCATGCCCTAGCTTGGTTAGTCAGTTCGCACACCATTTTGAATCTTGATCGGGTGTTGATTCGCTTGATTCTCAACATTGCATACTCGAGCCTCGAGGAACGTTCACTAGAGACCGAGAGTCGTGGACTAGAAAAGTCATCACATAGAGAACTGGGTGCTAGCTCAGTGGCAGAGGCATCGAGTGCGCGTCCAGTCTACCCGGGTTCGAGTCCCAGTGAGGACCGAATTAAACGGCGTATTATCTAGCGCGGAAAATCGTTGCTGGAGAGTCTCATCTTCTATCTAACAACGGACAGCCAAGGGAGGGATACGTTCCCGTTTGGTCAACGTTTCAAGAAAAGTCATCACATACGTCTCGTTAATCCTCCCTGGTGAGATATATTTGTAGTGTGCATATTGCATACTCGAGGAATGTTCACCAGAGACTTTGAGTCGTGGACGTCAAGGCTAGCAAAGTCATCACATCCGTCTCGTTAATCCTCCCCGATGAGATATATGTGTAGTCTCAAACGCAAAAAGTCTCAAACTTTGATTCCGTAATCCCCTCTGATGTAGGATCCATATATTAATCATCGTAATTAACGGTGCTTTGTTTTCTTATGGTCAAACGGGGTTACTAATGAACGGATATGATTATAGTTAGCTAGCTGAAAGCAAAGTTTAGTACCAATATGACTACAGCTTTACCGCCAGTATGGTGACAACTTCAAAAATCTTCGCATCGAAACTTTAAGATACAATAGCTTAAAGTTTTGAATCCGCAAATAATCTTTGGCTATTGATTGTATGCATGCAAAAACAACCTTTTCCACACATTGTCAACCATCATGCTTTATTCTTTAAGACGCGCACATTCATGGAAAACAATATTAAGAATGGAAATCCAAGAAATAGATATTCTCTGATAATTTTTGGTACCAAAGATGGCATGATACTGAGATAATGCGGCAGTACGTACCAACTAATGAGCGGTCAAATGAAGTCGTATGTATCATTGGAGAAGCCACACTGATGCTCCAAACATATATAATTTGCAACTTGAACGTGAGGAGTAGTGTTGTGTGTGCTTTGCTACATGATCAGCACTATATAATTTTGTAACTTAATCATGCGTATGTATGTACAGCGCAATCATCGCTACCAAAATGCCATGCGCGGCCAGCAAATGATTCAGTAGTTAGCTAGCCAGATAGTTATGACTTAGCTAATCAAGCTCCCAGAGACGATGGGAGAGCCCCTGATGATCATCGATCGAGTTGGACAAAGTACAATTAGGCAGCCGTTGTTAGTACAGTATGATTCCAATCCAATAACATGCCCTTGTCGAGCTAAACAATAATACCGAGCTATAAGTAAGATCTCGTTACACATTAATTATCGCGTCAGCTACCAGGAGTATGTGCTACCCTTCCAATAATTCTGAAGAGATGATAATGTAACGATTATTTATGACGTTTGTTAGCTATTGCAACTGTATAGGTTTTTTTTTCCTTTCAATTATGCATGTTTAACGACCACAGATCGATATTCTTTCGAGATGCTCTAACCGGCCAACGGCTAGCTAGCTGGACTGGACAGTCATGAGAATCAGATCGTACAATCATGGAATTAACGACAAATTAACTTCTCTAGATCCGAGTCACTGCCATGATCATCCCTCCTGATGGCCTTGTCGACAGGGAGTTAAACTAGATTAACAAATCTTGATCCACCATTCATGGCCTGCTTTGCTGTACTTGGGACTAAACGCCATCTAAACTTTTTTAAAATACAGTTGCACGGAATTGATTGACAAAACAGGCTATCCTAGAAAAAAAAATGTATCATGGCTCATTGGCGGTAAAACGTGTGCACCTTCTAGTGCCGCGCATGGAGGTAGAGTGAGTTTCTTTTCATGGACCCGGTGCGTGTATGGTGGTGGTTGTTCATGCAAGTATCCCTTGACACGTACAATCGTTGATAAGGCTGTCTTATCTTAACTCCGCCATGTTATATAGATATGATAAAAAAATATGTTGTATAATGGACTATTTTTTAGTCCTATCGCTAACAACCAGATATCCTAAATAAGTGGTGAGACAATTATGCTAAGAGGTGATCTCTTAGCTAAGAGAAAGCAAACGTCTTTTTTCAGTGTCTCTCTCCGCCAACTAAGCAATTATCCTACGTGACGTCGCTAAGAGAGAACCATTGTACATGCCCTTAGGTGGTGGCAGTCATTGCGGACCCATAAAAAAACTAGAGGGTGGCACACTAAAACAAAAAATATTGCACGGTGATTCTTTTTTACCAAATGAATAATATATAAATAGGCAACCGACTCACAAAATTGTAATTTGGTATGTATATATTAAATGTCCAGGAAGGGATCGAGAGAGGAACAAGTCGCGATTTCACACATGAACAACGACTAGAGTTCTGTGGTGATTGCCCCCTCGAGCGACTCCGGAGGCGTCCCCCTCAAACTCTAAAAAACACACCTCCGGGGAGGCCTCTGGCCGCTGCCATCACCGGCGGTGGCGGCGGTGGCGACGCCCTCACCATCTCGGGCGGAAGGGACGGTGGGCGCACGAGCGGCGACCCTGTGAGCGGGGCAGTACCGCTGGATCGAGGTCGCAGGGCTGGTGGCGGTTGGCGGCGGTGGATCCGCGTGTTCGTCGATTAGAGGCCGGCGGCAGTCGGTACCGGCGGCACGACGAATGGAGGTGGAGGATTCCAGCTAGGGCCGATCCAATCTGGACTTGGGCCATGAGACGGATCTGCTCGCTGGACTGGGCTTCGTGGCCTGGATCTTCATTGATTTGGGCCTGTGAGTCCCATCCAGGCTGTTGGTGCGGGTTGATTGGCTGTGGCTACATGCCGGCTTTTCCTGCATATATGGCTGGTTTTTCCCCTCCGGTACTGTCGTTGCTGCTGGGAGTAGTCTCGCGGCGTCGGGGGTCGACGGGCGGTGTGGGGACCGCTGGTTCGACATCAATAATGGTGGTTTTGATCCTGCTATTCTTCAAGTGTCAACCCGTCAAGCAACCAGATAAGCCTCCTCGATTGGGCCGCCGGCGAGTTCCGTTCTTCTTCTCGGAGATTTTCGCACTATTGGCACAAGATGCTACTAGGTATCTAGAGTGGAATCGATTCGGTCGTGCATACCGTTGGGAGAAGCACGGAGCTTCATCTTCGTCGGTACCATGGGACATTCTTCATAAGATTTCCAGGAAACTGACGGAGATGTAGAAAGGCATGGTGGTTATGTTCGGAAGTTTGTATTGGTCGAGAGGTGGTTGTGATTAAGGATGGCGACACAGGTTCTTCCTGTGTGTCGAGTGCTGGATACTTGCAACACCAGCATTGGTAAGAGGGGGCGACAACATAGGTGGACTGCTTTTGTGGTGGTGCTCCTTGAGTACCAAGTCGCGAATTTTAGGGCGAAAGTCTAAGGTATGGCCTTAATTGGTTGTGCCTCGCAATGGTCTTGTTGAAGAAATTGTTTGGTGGATTCAGACTTTCTTCGGGGTGAAAGCTCAAGATCTTTGATCAGACGATGACAATGTTGGTGCTTTGTTTCCTTCTTGGAGGCGTCGTCTTTGGAGAATCTCGTTTGCAGTCCAGGTGTTGTATTCGGTGGTGGTTAGAGTGTTGGTGTAGCAGGTGTTTCATCACCACGACGGGGTCTTTGTTTTATTTTTCTCTATTTTTATTTTGTTCTTCGCTGTGTGCATCCGTGTTGTCCTTCAACAACTGGTTGGTGCAGAGGCTGGGTGTAATTGGTATCTTTGATATTAATATATTCTCTTTATCAAAAATAAAGAACGGCGACTAAAAAAAGTACGATAGTAAAAAACTATGGGTAGTGAAAAAATTCCAAAATTCTGGGTGGGCCACAGTCCACCTAGTCCACCCACTAGATATGCCCATGGTGGGAGTAATGTTGACATTCGAAAAAATTGTTCATGCCCCCGACGTCATCGAGATGGTGTTACTAGTGATGATGGGCCATGCATTCAATCCCTTGGAGAAATGATGATGGATTTGTGACTGGCCTAGTATTATCGAGGCATTGGATATCGAGGGTGTGTCTATATATAATTCATAGTAGAATTAACAAGATGAGAGTTGGTTATATTTCCAACAACAAAAAAGAGCACTTGCACATTTTTAAGCAGTTTGGCAATGTGGCCGGTTTACATATAATAATCTCTAGTACAAGTTAAAAGTAGCATTTAAAAAATACATAAAAGTAGCATCCTCATTTCTCATTTGTTGTAGCCTTTTGTGGAAATTGGTGTTTGTGTATGCTCTGAAACAACTATATTTTGTATGAGAAGGACCAATTTTTGTTGTTGTATGTCAAAGCATCGATAATGCAGTCAATACACTAATGGAAAGCTGGATAACTAAAATTAGTCATGTTGAACATTGGCTATAACTTTAATTTCCAAGGTCACAGTCACCCACCAAGACCTAACTCCATAGAGAAACTACCCATTCCACACCATAGAAAGCGAAAAAGGGAAAGCCACATGACAACATCTTGCAATGTGGTGGGTCTCTACAATGAAGATCGAATACAATGACACCGAGCAAACAATTCAAGAAGAGTGGCAACATTCGTCAAGTCGGACTCAATGCGATACATGGATAAGGGGTTGATGCACCATCAATCTAATCCGCAGTGTGGTTGGAAAAAGACAGAGACATTGTGCCAAAGAGGATCATCAGTTCCTTATAGTCCTTTATAAATCGTTGAACTAATATTGTATTTTTCCTTATGTTGGAAAATTCCTTTGAAGTGTTAGGTAATCCAAATTTTGTGAGGATATACTGATGAGGCGAATTACTTAGTGTTCACTTTTATTTTCACTAATGTTGGATCAAGCATACGGGGAAATACCTTCTTGTTGTTCCTATACCCATCTACTTTAGCTTGAGTTTCATTAGAGCTTGAGAACTAGGCAGAGGCCTAGTGAAAGTGCAAACGCGCTTAAATCATCTTGTTTTGGTGTTTGTTAACAACACATGTATCCTTAAGTGTGCTGATGTTTTCAAGGCCTAAATGGCATATTTGATATGGTGGTAGTGAGTTACAAAAAGGTGTAAAGTTCCAGGAATTAAATCTGCTGGAATTTATTCCAGGCCGGAGTCTCCGGTCTACCAGACCGGAGTCTCCGGTGAGAAGATATTCGTGGGACATTGCTCTCTGGAAATCTGGTGTCGCCTGCGGTACCCAGCCCGGAGACTTACCGGAGACTGTCCGAAGTCTATGGTGTGGCTGATACCTTTTGCTGTCGAACGAACTCAGACACACTCTGGACTCTAGCGACAAGGTGTGTGCTGGACAAGACCGGACTCTCCGGTCCACCAGACCGGACTCTCCGGACTGGTGATTTCCTGAAGAATATGAAGGTGGAGAAAGTGGTGTCACCCGCTGCATCGACACCGGAGACTTACCGGAGACTGTCCGGAGTCTCCGGACTGGTGTTCTGCGAAAAACTTCAGACCGGAGTCTCCGGCCTTTACATCGGAGTCTCCGGTGTGAGTTTGGCAGAAATGCCACCAGCGGCTCCAAACTTTGTGAGGGGTATAAATAACCCCTCTCCTCCACCTACCTCCAGCTAGCTCGTCCAGTATAGATCTCACCATTGCTAGAGCTCACCCACCTTGCTAGATCTCCAAATCCCTCCACCCAAAAGCTTTGATCTTTGGAGGATTGAAGCAGAATGCCCCGATCTACGTCTTCACAAACCGGATTTCATTTCCCCCCTCATTAACTTGAGGGATCTTTGCCTAGGGTTTCCTCTTGTGGAGAACCTAGGCTTCTTGCTACTCTTGGTGATTTGTGATTGTTGGGAGCCCACAATTTGGTTGTGGGTGTGTGCCCCAAACTTGTTTGTAAAGGATTCGATTCCCGCCTCAAAGGGGATCAATAGTGGAAGGTGAACTAGGCCTTTGTGGCGGGGTTCATCGGAGAATAGGGTGAGGCCTTTGTGGCGTTGAGTAGGCCTTCGTGGCGAGCTCACACCCCTCCAACGAGACGTACTCCCTTAACAAGGAGGAACTTGGGAATACATCGTGTCTCCGCATGCTTCCTATCGGTTATCTCGTTCCCTTATCCTTTACTCACTTGTGTTGCATTTATTGTTGTACTAGTTGCATTTATTGCTATCCTTGTCATAAAGGTAAAATCACCTTAGTTGCACTATCTAGAGAATTTACCTTTGTGTCAAGTCTAATCTTATAGAAAAATTAAAATTGGTCGTAGTAGCTATTCACCCCCCCTCTAGGTGCCCATACTATACTTTCAATTGGTATTAGAGCCTCGGCCCTTCTATCGGGCTTAACCGCCTAAGAGTTTAAGTATGGTCGATGATACGGAGACCGCCGGTTTTGAGGCGCCGGTCTCTATGAATGATCTCAATGAGTTGAAAAATTAATTGACCTCATCCATGGAGACCAAGATCGATGAGTTGCGTCAAGTCTTGATGCAACTCTTGAAAGCCAAGGGACTGGAGGTCACCAGCTCATCTCCTCCGGACGAAAATCCGGAGGGCGCCAAGAAAGGGGATGATGGCGATCCATCTAAAAATTCTTCCGCGAACAACTCCACCAATAAGGGTACGGAAGGAGATGAAGAATATCACTTCGTCAAAGGACGTTATTCTCCCGATCTTCCCGTCCCACATCCTCATATAATTCCTAGGGGAGATCCACCTAAAATTGATGCTTTTTCTTTTCGTAAATGGCAATATTACATGGAGACTCACTTGAACTCTTCTTTTATAGAACTTTGGAGGGTCACTCGTGATGGATACAAGCCTCATGACCCCAAGAACTTGACAAGAAGAGAAACTGTAGATTTTCAACTCAACTACACTGCCTTGTCAATTCTTCGACAAGCCGTGGGTCCTAACCACATGCCGCATCTTCAAAAGTATTCCACCGCCAAGGAAACATGGGACACTCTTGTCGTCATGTTTGTGGGAAATGAAAGCATGCAAAGGAATAGGTATGATGCCTTGAGAAATGAGACCGAAGGGTTCTACATGCATGATGGAGAGAGCCATGAAGACATGTACCGAAGGCTCAAGACTCTTGCCACCACATTGTCCAATGTTGGTGCCAAGTACATTGATGATGCTTGGATCAAAAGGAACATGATTGCTCTCATGCCATTTGAGCCCGCGGACTTGAAGACCATTCAAGGAAGACATGACTTTGCTTCTTTGACCTCCACCCAAGTTATGCAAGAGATGTGCTCCTATAAAGTGCAAACCAATAATGCTCTTGACAACCGTGCTAGGGCCATAGGAATGCACAAAGGGGCATCTGTGCTTTGAAGACCAAGGTTGTGTCAAGAGAGGTTGAGTATGAAGAAGAGGGCCATGAGGAGTTGGCTCCATTGAAGGATCAACGGTATGACCCCGTGCTCAAGGATATCATTGCTCTCACCATGCAAAAGTTTTGGAGGAATCCTCCCAAGGCCAAGGCATATGTTGAGGAGAAGACCAAGTCTCGCTATGGCAATGATGGGAATCAACGAGTGAGGTCTTGCTTCAATTGTCAAGATAAGAACCATTTCATTGCGGAGTGTCCCTATGAAAATAGAGAACTCCATGGTGGCAAGCTCATTCGCAAGGACAAGTCCAAGATTGACTACAAGAAACCTCACTTCAAGAAGAAACCATTCAACAAGAAGTCTCCCACTATGTTTGTGCTAGTGACTCAAGAGGAATATGATTCCGGAAGTGACGAAGAAGAAGAAACCACAAGTGAAGTGGCCGCTCTTGCTATTGCTTCTACTCCATCATCTTCATCTCTCTTTGAATCCCCCAATGAGAATCATCCTCTCCCAAATGCCAAGTGCTTCATGGCTAAGGCCTCGGAGGTATGACCTTCTCCCAACTCTAAGACCCCAAGTGAACTTGAAAATCATGATAGTCTTAGAGTAGAGATGAAATTCTCTCTTTGGAACATTTTATGTATAACATACAAGGGGAGACCAAGAAGTACTTTGATCACCTCATGAGCCAATTGGGAGAGGCCCATGAAGCTCTTGAGAAGAAAGGTGAGATTGAAAGAAGGCATGCAGATGAAATATCATCCCTCTCTATGACTCTTGAGGAAGAGATGATGTTAGAGTTTCTCTTGAGGAGGAACTAGAATCTATTGAAGAGTCACATAATGTACTTGTTTCTAATATCACTAAGGAATGTGACCTTGCAATTGCTAAATATAAAAAGGCTAAAAAGGATAAGGTTGAGTTTGGTGTTGGTCATGGTAAACTAACCGAGGAGTTTGAAAAACTAACCAAGGCTCACAAAGCTTTGGAGAGTCAACACTCTTCCCTCAAAGAGTTGCATGAATAACTTCAAACTCAACTTAATCAACTTAAAAACCCTAGCACCTCTACTTCTTCTTGTGATCATGCAAATATTATTGAGGAAAATTCCAGGTTGAAGGATGAGCTAGCAAGGCTCAAGGGCAAAGGCCCTCAAGTTGAGAAGGTTGTGGTCTCTATCCCACAAGTGGTTGCCCCAGGCTCTAATGTGGCTGTTGCTAGACCACAATTGAGTGCTCCAAGGCAACAAGTGGGAAAGCAAGGTCTTGGCTATGTTGCCAAGAAAAAGAACAAGAAGAAGAAGAGCCAGAAGAAGGCCAACAATGGTGCCTCAAGTGGTATTGTCATTATGGACAACACTACTCGTAGCACTCCCGCACAAGCAAGCAATGTTGCTTTGAGTAGTAGTGTCATGAGGGACAACACTACTCGTAGCATCTCCGCGAGAACTAACAATCCACACCATTTATTATATGTTGATTATTATGGTGTTGTGAAAGCTAAATATGTTGGTCCTATTGAGGGTTACATTCACTATACCATTTGGGTTCCAAAGACCCTTGTTGCTAACATGAAGGGACCCTCCTCGGGTCCTAACTCTAGTCAATGATTTCTTGCAGGACTATGCTTCCGGTGGGTCTAAATAGATAATTGATAGTGGATGCACTAGTCATATGATCGGAAGCAAAGAACTTGTGACGGAGTTGCGCCCAAATGAAATTCAAGCAACCATCACTTATGGAGACGTGTCCTCGTCTAAGGTATCGGGGTTCGGCAAGGTTGTGATCGCTCTCGATATTACTATCGTGAACGTCATGCTTGTTGAATCCCTTGGTTTCAATTTACTTTTGGTCCGCTCTCTTGGCAAGATGGGTTTCTCCGTCTCTTTTGATGAAGATATCGTGGTCCTTTTGAGGAGTAAGACTCTTGACGTCACATACGTGGGACATGTTGAAAATGAGTTGTTTGTGGTGGACTTTTGAAGTCTACCAAATCTCAATCAATGTGTCTTTTCGTAAAGGCGGACGTGGGGTGGTTGTGGCATCACCGCTTATCCCATGTCAACATGAGAACTTTGTAAAATCTTCACAAAGGTGGCCTTATTGTCTCACTAAAATAAAATGTTTCCTTTTCCAAAGATCGCGTTTGTAGGTCGTGTGTTGAACGAAAGATGCATGATATCTCGCACAAGGCCAAGACTATTATTTCATCAAAGAGGATCTTGGAGCTTCTCCATGTTGATCTCTTTGGTGCCATGCCCGAGGGAAGTCTTGGTGGCAAGAAGTATTGCTTGGTGATTGTCGATGATTATTCAAGTTACACTTGGGTTTATTTCTTAAAGTGCAAGAGTGATACTCAACAAACCATCATCGACTTCTCCAACCAAGTGCAACGTCAACACAATGTGCAAATCATGGCTATTAGGAGTGATAATGGTTCGGAGTTCAAGAACTACACTTTCAATGAATTCCTTAGTGATGAGGGTATTCGCCATCAATACTACGCCACTTACACTCCTCAACAAAATGGTGTTGCCGAAAGGAAGAATCACACACTCTTCGATATGGCAAGGACCATGTTGGCGGAGTATTCTTCTCCCCAATATTTATGGGCCGAGGCCATATCCACTGCATGCCACTCCTCCAACCGCCTCTACATCTGCAAGGGCTTGGACAAGACTCCATATGAGTTCCTCACGGGCAACAAGCCCAATGTCTCCAACTTCCGTATATCCGGTTGTAAGTGCTTTTATTTGATCAAGGGTGTTAGGTTGTCTAAATTTCAATGCAAAACTATTGAGGGTATATTTGTTGGTTACGGTGCCGAATCCCACACTTATAGAGTCTTTGACAAAGCCTCACGAATTTTCATAGAATCTTGTAGTGTGGTGTTCGAGGAAAATGATGGCTCCCACGTGGCGCAATTTCATGTTTCTAATGTAGATGTTGAAATGCCTCAAGAAGCCATAGGAAGGATGGGTGTCGTGGTGGTGTCACGGCAGATGCCATAGGATGGCTAAAGATGTGGGGACGATGGACGCTGGAGGTGTCCGGGGAGGGATCACGCGACGAATAGCCGCGTGAGGTAAGATCCACACAACACAAACAACACGATGTACCCAGGTTCAGGGCCCTCGTGAGGAGGTAAAACCCCTACTCCTGCCTTTCTCTATGTATTATGATGTCTCTCCGAGTAGCCACAGTACAAATGGTATCTCTACCGAGTAGCCTTTCTCTCCTCTCCGAGTAGAGCTAGGTCAAGCACTTAGGGTTTCTAGGGTTCACTGTCAGCGTGGAGCAAGATCCCTCGCGCAGGAGGCGGCGGGGCACCTTATATACACGGTGCCCAGCCGGATACGTCCAAATCTAGACAAGTGTCGACATAGTGTGCACATCGTCCTTTCTCCGAGTACCCGCTGACAGCTTTGGTTCCTAATCTTGGCTGCTTCCGTAAAGTCGTTGGGCAAAACTAGGGGACAGACTGGTATCACTGTACCTAGGCACAGAGTAGGGCCCCCTTATCCTGCCACCGCCTGCTTCCATGCTGTCACTGTCAGGGAGACCGGTCCCATATGAACAGTAGTTCGAATGCTGCCAAGTACGGACCCAGGATACGCGGGATCCTGTGTCAGAACGGCTCCTTTGACTTTCTGGCCCGAGTAGGTTCCCGCCAATTGTTCCCGCCAATTGTACTCGGGCCAATCCTTCTACTCGAAAGGATAGAACTTGATTGATATCTCCTTCTGGTCATCTTGAGGTGAGACCGAGTAGCAGTCGACCGGGTAGCGAGTACCAGGTAGTCGGCTACTCGACCAAACCTCTCTTCTGTAAGCTGCCTTTACCACCTGTCCTTACCCTACTCAGGGGTAACCCCCCGACAGCAGTCCCCGAAGCTGGTTGAGTCTTGTGAACTTGTTCACTAGGCTCTGCCAGCTTAAAACCAGCCTTTGCATCTCAGCCCTTGAACCTCAAGATGCCGAGTAGAACCTCCGAGTAGCTAACTGGAAAGTACGTTGAGTTTCCTCTCTTCCGAGTAGCACTTGCTTTCTACTCTGTAACCGAGTAAAAAGACTTAGAGAAATTTCTCAGATTGAGTCTCTGCAGCACAGAGCACAATCCAGCCCTTCGCGCAGCAACTGCACACGTGTCAAGCATCCACGACCTTGTCGTTTCGTTGCCCAGGACACGACCTGCCACGCGTCCAGTTTTCACGCAGTGGGCCCACCGGCCGTCATGTCCCATCAAGTGTAGTTATAGGCCACGATTCGGTGGTGGGATCAACTGTGGCCATTACGCGCGCAACCGGCGCTTGTGTGCGTTTCTAGCCGGCCACAGGATCCACCACACGCCACAATCGATCCCACTTCCACGACGGTAACGGTAAACTCGCGGAGGAGATATAAATACCCCCGCCGGTAACTTCCTTTTCCCCTTCCCTTGCACTATTCCTTCTTCGTCTCCTGCTCTTCTCCGCCACCGAGCTCTCCGCCGCCACGCAAGCTCTCGCGCCGCCGCGGACTCAATCCACCAACCAACTCCCCTCGAAATCTTCCACTTTCCCTACTCGCAACAATGGCCAAATCTGGCTGGGCCGGCTCCTCCGTCACCGCGGAAGATTGCGCCTGGCTCGTCAATACCAGGCGAGTCCCTCCCGGCGTGGAGTGCCGGGCGCCGGACGGTGAAATCGTGCCGTCCCCGCGGGAGGGAGAGCGCGTCGTCTTCCTGGCGCATTTCGAGCGCGGGTTCGGATTGCCCGCCTCCGATTTCCTGCGGAAGTTCCTCAACCACTTCGGCATCCAGATGCATCATCTGCCGCCCAATGCCGTCGTCTTCCTCGCCTACCACGCCGTGGTCTGCGAGGCCTTCCTCGGCATCCGGCCCACGTGGGAGACGTGGCTCAGGTATTTCCACCTGCGCCAGCAATCCACCGGGAAGAAGGACTCCGCGGGCGTCGCCCGCGCCACCGACACCGGCTGCGCCATGATGGTGCAGCGGTCCGGGACGAACCACCCCCGCATCAAGGGGCTGGACTCCGTCAAGCTATGGCAGAAGACGTTCCTCTACGTCAGGAACGTTGCCGCCGCGGAAGGAGCCCCGGTGAACGATCGAATCAACTTGCCCGTGTGGAGCAACCGCGCTCCGATCGGGATGTACTGGAAGGACAAGCCCGTCAACGATGATGACGCCATCGAGATGGAGAATCGACTCGGCTGGCTGAAGGCGCAGGGCCTCAAGAACGACGACCCGGTGGCCTGCTGGATCCAGCGCCGAGTGCTGCCCTTGCAGGAGCGCTGCCATCTCATGTGTTACATGGGAGGCCCCCGCGACTGCACCAGGACCACCACCATCGAGATCGACAACATCGACGTTCCCTGGCACGCAAGGAACATCTTGACGACGAATCTTGGCGACCACTGGCAATACGGGTTCGTCCCGTATAGCCGTACAAAGCCGATTGAACGAGTACGCCTTTCTTACTTTGCTCTCTGCATACACTTTCCGAGTAGATAACTTCTCCTTCTTGCATCAACTAGCAATTGCCTTGTGTTCCGAGTAGGTCATCTAGCCGAATCGCCTTAGGCTCAATGCGCTTCGTGCTTGCACGCCTTCCCGGATAGCCTACCCGAGAACAATTCTTAGGCTCGATGTGCTTTATACCTGCACGCCCTTCCGAGTAATACCTTTCGGCAAACATGCTTAGGCTTAGTATGCTTTGTGTTTGCACGCCTATCCGGGTAGAATGCTTAGTAAACTGCCTAGGCTTTGTGTGCTTTGTACCTGCACGCCTATCCGAGTAGAATTTCTTCCGGGTACTCGGCTAGTCTGTGATCCTTCTCTGTTTTTCAGGTTCTCACTCGTCAGATAATCGAGAGCTGCGAGGTTTTTGAGGGCAACTGGTCTCCTGATCGTGAGGGGGATGATGTGCCCTCTTTCGATGCCGCAGAGCAGCCCAACCTTTCTCGCTCCCCCACTACCGACAAGCGCGATGCTCTCCGCACCTGGTCTGATGAAGACTTTGACGGTAACTACACTTTCACTCTGTTTGCTTCCGAGAAGCACCAGTCCCTCGTTTGCTGTTTCTGATTCCTTCCTCCTTTCTCTTGGATTCTCAGATGAAGTTGCCGCGGACAAGGACGACGAGGATGAAGACGAGAACGAGGGCGATGCGCCCCTAGTCGTCAAGCCCCTGTCCGTCGCCGCTCCTGAGACCCGCAAACGGGCTGGTAGCGGAGCACCAGCGCCTCCTGCCAAGAAGAGGAAGCCCGCCGAGAAGAAGGTGGTCGTGAAGAGGTCCAGACGAGAGCTCAAGTGCACCACCGCGTAAGCCCTCTTCTCGGTCGCCTCCCTTCTCGCGCTGTGCTATTTTCCCCAAATTCCTTCTAATTTCTGGTTTCCCTTTCTCTGCAGACCTCCTATGGACGCGAACGCAGCTCTCGCGTCTGACCACACTAAGGAAAAATCAGTACCTCTGGTCAATCTGGATGATGATGAGGACGACACCGCCAACGCTGCTGCTGCCAACCCACAGACCGCCGATGCACAAGGAGCAGCGTCAGAGCCAGCGGCGCAGGACACCACCGTCCACCCTGAGAGACCCCCTTCTCCTCCGGCTAGCAATGCCGAGGAGAACCAAGATCAACAGATGCAAGACAACACCGCCGTCGAGCGGCCTGAAGCAGAGCAAGAGCAGCCCGCCACAGGGGCTGCTGCACAAGAGAGCCTCGCTGCCGAGCAGCGAGTAGAAGACACCACCGCCGCGGGTGCCACCATAACTGACGCTTACCCCTTGAGCAGCGTGCAACCGGGCGTGACACCGAGTAGCGCCCAGCCAGGAGCTGCACAAGGCGACGGATCTGCGGCACCACCAACTGCGCAAGGCCCTACACCACCAACTGCGCAAGGCCCTACACCACCAACTGCGCAAGGCCCTACACCGCCAACTTCCTCCTCGTCGCCGCAGAGTAAGGACGCATCCAGCCCTCCCGCCGGGCGAGTAACCAGGCAGCGAGCCTTAGATGCTCTGAAGGATGAGGTTGTCAGAAGGGCAGCCGAGAAGGAAGCTGCTGAGAAGGCCAAGGCCGAGAAGGAAACTGCTGATAAGGAAGCTGCTGAGAAGGCCAAGGCTGAGCAGAAGAAAGCCAGGGCTGAGCAGAAGAAGGCCGAGAAGCAAGCTGCCGAGAAGGCAGTCGCCGAGAAGGCGAAGGCCAAGACTGACGGGAAGAAGACTGAGGATCCCGAGAAGCAGAGGGTTGAGAAGGAGCAAACGAAGAAGCGGGCCAGAGACCAGAGTACATCCTCAGGCGGAGCGCTCGTGATCCACGAGTCCGGCCCGATTCCTGCTGCGCTCTCTGCAGACGCTCGCGCTGCTGGCCAGCCTTGCTACCCGGAGTACATGATTGAGGTTAGCCATCAGCACTCAATCGGCTTCCCTCCCAAGGACAAAGCTTTAGCTATCCAGAGGGGAAGGAAGGTTGTAGCCATGAACTCCCCTCCTCCAGATCCAAGCCAACCCCAGTCTGTCAACATCGCTTCTCGTGGAGTCCAAGACAAACCAATAACTTCCAAGGGTCTTGAACAGGTATTGGACACCGTTGGCCACATCAACGCCAGGTGGGACAGCAGGGTTCTCGGGGAGGAGAAATGGCACGGCCTGACCCTTGGCGGCATCGACCACATGCGCGTGGATTGGAACAAGGTCGATCTGGGACACAAGCCCATGTCCGTCTCCACCGAGACCGCAACCCTCGCAGCCAAGATGTTCCTGCACCGCAAGAACGCCGAAGACATCGAGCAGTCCTATGCAGTAAGTTCTTCTTGCCTTTTCCGAGTTGAATTTTCTTCTCTTCTACTCGCCTTTCTTCTTTCTTACCATCACCCCCAGTCCCCGAGATTCGGGTCGAGTAGACGGATACTCTCCGAGTAGCCTCCTACTCGGGCTGAATCTTATCTGCTTTGCCTAATTCACTTTCTTCTCGTTTCTCAGGATAGCGTTCTTAAGCGGACCCATTTATACCGCATTCTTCTCTGGAACCACTCTATCGCCAGAAGGCGAATTGCCGCATTGGAGAAGGAGAAGGCAGTTGCAGAGGCAGCCAGCAAGAATGCCAACGACAGCACCCAGCAGCTGGCTGAAGTACAAGGTACGCTTTTAGCTACGCGGTTTCTGCGTTTTATGTTTACGCCCGCTTCTGCTTTCTTATGCGCTAACCTTTCCTTCTCTGCAGAGAAACTGAAGGCCTTAGCAGACGAACATGAGAAGTGCCGCAGCTTCGTGGAGAACTCCGAGGCCACCATCAAAAGGCTAGAAGGTGAGTTTGTTGTTTACTCGGTTTGACTTTGAATTTGTTTCTTCTCTGCTCCTCTGCTAACCTCATCTATCTCTTCGCAGAAGATTACAAGTTGTTTGCTGAGGCACACCAAGATTGTGTCAAGCCAGCAGAGGTGCAGAAGCAGCTATCCGACCAGGCCGTTGAGCTGTTGAAGGACCACACCACGGAGACCGAGAAGCTGCAACTCCAGTTGCAAAAGGCACTCCAGGATGCCGTCAAGATTGGCGCCGAGAGGGACAGAGCCATTGCCGAGAAGGCCAAGGCCGAGACAACTTTCCGAGCCAAGGAGAGGGCCCTTGAGCAGGAATGCGAAACCTTAAAGAAGACCAACGCTGATCTCTTCGCTCAGATGGATAGCTTGCGCCTGATCCAAGAAAAGCACATTACTAACGAGGAGTCCTGGAAGACCCAGCTGCAGCGGCTGCGCAACGAACTGTCCGGTAAGTCTTTTCTTCGCTGCTTCTTTTCTTCTCGGTCGTATTTCTTCTCGGTTTTCCTCTACTCGGTTCTTCTCTTCTCGGTTCTGAAGTTACCACATGCTATTTCAGAGATCTGGCCTCATCTTGATTCTCCTTCTGTGCCTATGGTGGCCAAGGCCAAAGCAGCTCGCCTTGCGAAAGGTGAGGCAGCAGATACCAGAGCCGAGATCGAGGACAGCTTGCTGGTGCTCAACAACTATTTCGAACAGCTGGCTGGCGTCGGAACTGACCTGGTGCACGAGGGCTTTGAGCTCCACAGGCTGTTTTGGCCTCATGATGATCGGCCAACCACCATGAAGGGCCTAGCCTTCAAGCTGAAGAATGTGAAGAAAGAGTTGAAGAAGTGGCGTGCCTCGGGCGCCCGTGCTGGTGCAGACGTGATGCTTCTCTGCATAGCATCCTGGTATGAAAACCTCAACATGCAGCTCATCCGCGGGAAGCGCAACAATTCCAAGTGGGAGGTAGATCCCGACCGCGTGGCCACACGCAAGCAGATTGCCTACGAGGTCGCGGAGTGCGCTGAGACGGAGACCTTCATCGAGGGCCTCCCCGAGCCCGACACCGAGTACGAGGAGGAAGAGGAAGAGGACGACGAAGTGGAATCCGACTTGGAAGGCCTCTTCGAATCTCCTGAAGGCAAGGCCGGGAAGGGGAAGAACGTCGCCGTCGCGAGTAGCGATGAGGACGAGTACGCCCACATCGACACCGCCGCACTCGACTTTGGCACCTCCTCAGGTGCTGCTCTCGACGACACGGTGCCCCCTCCTGGC
The DNA here is from genome assembly GCA_028641055.1 of Alopecurus myosuroides. Classification (NCBI taxonomy): domain Eukaryota; kingdom Viridiplantae; phylum Streptophyta; class Magnoliopsida; order Poales; family Poaceae; genus Alopecurus; species Alopecurus myosuroides. The sequence goes on from CM054057.1 coordinate 512,371,011, forward strand.
CAAGCTTCAGGCTCCTCTTCGGCTCCAGGACCCGTCTCGGTGGCCACGGCCACTTCCGAGCAGGCGGCCACCCAGGATGATGCCGAGATGAAGGAATCCGCCACCGTCCAGACGGGAGCGGATGCCACCCATGCCAGCACCGAAGGAACAGCCGCCACGACCGCCACCGAAGAAGCCGCTGCCAAGACCGCCGCCGAAGAAACAGCAGCCAAGGCCAGCGCCGAGAACACTGCCTCCTCATCTTGAAGCAACCTGCACTCTCTTTTACTCGAAAACTTATCAGATCCCCGGGATGCCGGGAGTAGATGTAATAGACTATCCTTGTTTTGCTTGCTACACAGTTTTTATGCCCACTTTGTTTATTTCGACATTAATCAATTTGAACGACGCTGGCTTAATGCCGAGTTGCGCTTCCATGCGAGTCCCCGAGTTGCATTTCTTATTCACCCTATCTTTTCATCTCTGCTCTACCCGCGACTTGTCGCTTGTTTGGTATTCGAGTCACAAGATTCAAGTAGTAGGGCTGCAAATACTTAGCCGCTAGAAACAATCATGGTAACGCAGCCCACCACTTAGCCGAGAAGACGAAAACAGGGAACAAAAGTAACCAACAATCTACTCGGTTCCTGCACTCTTTCTTCCTTAGCGATTTTTGTGTGCTCATTGACCTTTTGCTTGTTCTCTTGCTTGCCATGAAGCCGGGTTTCGGACAACAGCAGAGTCGAAGAGTTGGCATATAGGTTTAAACACAGTACTCAATGCACTTATGAGTTCTGAAGTGGAGCAACCGAATAGACAAAGGAACAAGCCGAGTAAAAACACTTAGAGCAAATTTGGACGAGGGCAGTCCCCGAGAACAATTTCAGATTGCAGAGTAGAATTTCAACTCGGATAAGAGGGTACATACACATCTTTGCTTATGAATGAAAACGACGAAGTAGAGCTACATTCCAAGGGCGCTTGGTTTCCTCTCCAGCTTTATCTGCCCTGTTCGCCTGCGATGGGCGCACATCTACAAGATAGTACGCGTCATTGTGCAGCGCTTTGCTGACAATGAAAGGCCCTTCCCATGGAGGAGACAACTTGTGCATCCCGGCTGTGCGCTGCACCAGCCTAAGGACCATGTCTCCTTCTCGGAAAACCCTTGGGTTCACCTTTCGGCTATGATAACGCCGCAGGTTTTGCTGGTAGATAGCCGAACGTGACAGAGTCAGCTCTCTTGCTTCTTCAAGCAGGTCAACATCGTCTTCTCGAGCTTCTCTCGCCTCCACCTCAGTGTAGAGGGCTACTCGGGGGGAGTCATGCTCTAAGTCTATTGGCAACACGGCCTCAGCCCCATATACCAAGAAGAATGGCGTGTAGCCGGTTGACCGGTTAGGGGTAGTCCTTAGACTCCACAACACCGCTGGCAACTCTTCTAGCCAACACCCAGGTGTTTTCAGCAATGGCTCAATCAGCCTTGGCTTGATGCCTGCCAGTACCATTCCATTTGCTCTCTCAACTTGCCCATTGGAGGCAGGGTGCGCGACTGACGCAACGTCTAGTCGGATATGCTTATCTCTGCTAAATCGCACCATTGCCCCCTCTGCAAAGTTGGTGCCGTTGTCGGTGATGATACTGTGCGGGTAGCCATATCTCATGATCACATCCTTCACAAACTTCACAGCTGTGACCCCATCGCACTTCCGAATAGGTTTCACCTCGATCCACTTGGTGAACTTGTCCACCATGACCAAGATATGTGTCATATTGCCTTTAGCCGGCTTGAAGGGACCAACCATATCCAAGCACCAAACAGCAAATGGCCATGTGATAGGAATTGTTTTCAACTCGGAAGCAGGCATGTGAATCTTACTCGCGAACATCTGGCAGGCGTTGCACTTCCTCACAATATCCTTAGCCTGCTGCAATGCAGTGAGCCAGTAGAAGCCATGCCGAAAAGCTTTCTTGACCAATGCCCGAGAAGAGGCGTGATGCCCACATTCCCCTTGATGTATCTCCACCAGAATTTCTTCTCCCTCTTCTGGGCTCACACAGCGTTGCAGCACACCAGTGGCACTTCTCTTGTGCAGCACATCTCGGACTATGGTGTAGCCCTTGGACCTTCTCTGAATCTGCCTCGCGGTCACCTCATCTTCAGGTAAAGTGCCGTCCCTTAGAAAGGATAATATGGGCGTAGCCCAACTCGGTGTCTCCCGTATGGGAAACACTGGTTCGTCCAGTTCCATTGGGACAGGCTCTGGCGGTTGCACAGGAGGAGTAGGAGCGCTTCTCTGCAGCCCAGACCGATTGGCGAGAACTTCTTCAATGAATGCAACAGCTTCTGGGTTGAGGGCGGCAGTCCCCGAGTACGGAGTGGCAATCCCCGAGTAAGGAGTGTCAGTCCCCGAGTAGGGAATGGCAGTCCCCGAGTAGGGAGTGGCAGTCCCCGAGTAGGGAATAGCAGTCCCCGAGTAGGGAATGGCAGTCCCCGAGTAGGGAACGGCAGTCCCCGAGTAGAGGACGGCAGTCCCCGGGTTCCCTGCAGCACTCTCCCAGTCAATCTCCATTGGGTCAGATTCTTCACTTGGCAGAGAAGGAACAAAAATGGATTCCGAGTTGGGGGAAGGCTTGATGGATGGCTTCCTCAAATGCTCCAAGGCAATCCCTGCCGGGATGGACTGCCGAGAAGATCCCAACTTGGATAGCTCGTCTGCTGCTTCGTTCTCTGCTCGGTGAATGTGCTGGAACTCACAGCCTTCGAAAAACCCAGTCATTGACTGCACCAAGAAGCGATACGATGCCATGTTGGCATCCAACGCATCCCAGGTACCCGAGACTTGCTGCACCACTAGATCTGAATCGCCATAGCATATAATGCGCTGCACACCAACCTCCTTTGCTACTCGCAAACCATGCACTACTGCCTCGTACTCGGCTACGTTGTTGGACGCCTTGAAATGAATCTGCAGCACGTACTTGAGTTGATCCCGCTTGGGTGATGTAAGCACGACGCCAGCACCAAGGCCTTCTTTCACCTTTGAGCCATCAAAGTGCATTTTCCAATAGTTGGAAACTGGAGCAGGAGGTTCATACTGCATCTCGGCCCAGTCCACAAGAAATTCCGCCAGGACCTGAGACTTGATTGCTTCTCTTCTCGCATACGCGGGAGCGTACGCGGCTAGCTCGATTGCCCACTTGGCTACTCTGCCACTCGCTTCCTTGTTCCCTATGATGTCCGAGATGGGAGCAGAACTCACAACAGTGATGGGGTGCTCCTGGAAATAATGTTTCAGCTTCCTGGCGCCCAGGTACACACCATATGTCATCTTTTGGTAGTGCGGATAGTTTTGCTTGGAACTGGACAGCACTTCACTGAGATAATAGACTGGGCGCTGCACACTCTTGCCTTCTTCTTCTCGCTCCACCACTATCACCACGCTGACTACTCGGTTAGTCGCGGCAATGTACAGCAGCATAGGCTCCTTGGGTAGCGGACTAGCCAAGACGGGAGCGCTAGCCAGCATTGCTTTCAGCTCATTGAACGCCACGTCCGCTTGCGGAGTCCAGACAAACTTGTCGCTTTTCTTCATCAGCTGGTACAGAGGCAGATCCTTCTCGCCCATTCGGCCCAGAAAACGGCTCAGAGATGCCAGACAACCCGTGAACTTCTGCACATCCTTCAATGATCTCGGCAAAGACATGCTCTCGATAGCTTTTATCTTAGAAGGATTGGCTTCAATGCCCCGACTAGAAACCAGAAAACCGAGTAGCTTTCCAGCTGGTACACCAAAGGTGCACTTACTCGGATTCAGTTTCATTTTGTACTTGCGTAGGTTAGCAAAGGTTTCCTCCAGGTCGGCAAGCAGAGTATGTGTTTTATTCGTTTTGATGACAATGTCATCTACGTACACCTGCACATTCTTGCCAAGCTGATCGTGCAAGCATTTCTGCATGCATCTCTGATAGGTTGCACCCGCATTCCTCAAGCCAAAACACATGACACGATAGCAATAAGCCCCGTACGGGGTAATGAAAGCAGTCTTTATTTGATCAGCAGGGTTGAGTGCAATCTGGTGGAAACCAGAGTAGGCATCTATGAAAGACAACAGTTCACAACCAGCAGTGGAATCGATCACCTGATCGATGCGAGGTAGCGGGAAAGGATCCTTGGGGCATGCCTTGTTCAAGTCGGTGTAGTCGACACACATGCGCCATGCAGTGGCAGCCTTGGGATCTTCCTTTTTCTTCTCGACCATGACCGGGTTGGCTAACCAATCCGGATGCAGCACTTCCATGATGAAGTTACTTATCAGCAGCTTGGTGATCTGATCACCGATGGCCTTCCTTCTCTCATCTCCGAAACGGCGCAAAGCCTGCTTCACGGGCTTGGCGTCAGGACGCACATGCAAAGAGTGCTCAACCAACTCCCTCGGGACTCCTGGTAGATCTTCATTGGTCCAGGCGAACACATCCCGATTCTCACGGAGGAAGTGGATGAGCGCGCTTTCCTATTTCTCCGCCAACCCGGAACCAATGATGGCCACGCGCTCCGGGAACTCGGGGTCAACCTGGACTGTCTTGGTCTCCTTGGCAGCTTGGAAAGCAGTACCATGCTGGGTACTCGGCACACCTTGTGCGCCAGCTTGTGCGGACTGAGCCATGGCCACCACCTCGTACATCTTCTTCTTCTCGGCGGCAATCACCATCGATTCCGCCAGCTGGGAGCTAGCAGAGGCACACTCCATGGACTTCTTGTAATCTCCCGAGATGGTGATGATGCCATTGGGACCAGGAATCTTCATCTTCAGATAAGCCACATGGGTAGAGGCCATGAACTTGCTCAGAGCAGGCCTGCCGAGTAGAGCATGATAGGGGCTCTGATGATCCACCACTTCAAATTGCAGGCGCTCTGTGCGGCAGTTCTCCCGGGTACCGAATAGCACATCAATCCACACTCGGCCAATTGGGTTGCACGAGATCCCGGGCACAATGCCATGGAAGGTGGTCTTGCTAGGCAGCATCATGTTCTCGGCCAGGCCAAGCTTCTCGAGTGTGTCCTTGTACACAATGTTGATGCTGCTGCCGTTGTCGATTAGCACCTTGCTGAACCTCACATTCTTCTCGGGGCCCAGGAAAGTAGGATCCAACACCAAGGCATAGGTTCCCGGATTGGGCATCACCTTGGGGTGATCTGCCCGAGTCCACCTGATCTCCTGGTCACACCAATACATGTAGTGAGGGACAACAGGAATCACTGCGTTGACCTCCATGGCCCGCCTGTGTTGTGATTGCTTGTCGACTGCCTCAGAAGTGAAGATCATATAGCTCTCATGGTGCTCTTGATACTGGTTGGAGCCATTGCCCCCATTGTTGCCATTGTTGCCATTGTTGCTGCCCTGATAGTTGTTGTTGCCTCTGTTGTTGTTGTTGCGGTTGTAGTTGTTGTTGTTGTTGCGGTATCTCTCATTGTTGAAGTTCCGGTTGGCTCCTAAAGCCACCTGGTTGACATTCTCTCTTCTCGGGTACACTGGCGGCCGAGCTGCAGGTGCGCGAGTAGGCTGAACAGTAGCATTGGCGGCTGGCAGGGGAGGAGGAGGAGGCAAGCCATCACTCTTGATCACATCCCACCATTCGCATTGCCGAGTAGTATGGTTCGCAGGCCTTGAGGGGTGGTGAGTGTGGAAGCTGCATGGACCATCCTTCATGTCATCGAAAACAAACTTCTTCGGCTGCTCGGAGTCCCCGCTACCCGACTGAGAGGCGCGAAATGGCTTCTTGTTGCCTTGGCCCTGGTTCTGGTTCTGCCCGTAGGCTCCAGCAGGTTTCTGCCTTTGGCCACCACCACCTCCAACATTCACTGCATTCACCTCTTCAGGATCATACCGAGTATCTACTCGGCGCTTGTTACGGAACTCGTTGCGCTTGTTGCTGTTGAAGTTTCTTCTCGGCTCAGAGGAGTCCATCAGTGGCTGAGTGGGATCACCGAGTGCGTACTGATCCGCAATCTTGATGGTCTCGGCCAGGGTGTTCGGCATCTCCCTCTGCAATCTTTGCCAAAGCATGCTGCCATGTCGGCAACCCTGCGCAAACCAAGTGATGGCCTGTGCCTCATTCACACCCTCACAGGTGTTCCTCAAGGTGCTCCACCGAGTAAGGTACTCGCGGTCCGTCTCATCTTCTCGCTGCCTGCAAGCCGACAGCTGCTGTGGCCTATTCGGCTTCTTGTAGGTGCTGGTGAAGTTGCTGACGAAGGCGTCCGAGAAATCCAGCCAGCAATTTATGCTGTGCTTGGGCAAGTTGTTGAGCCAAGTGCGAGCTGGACCCTCTAGCATCTGCGGGACGTACCGCACTGCCCATCTCCTGTTGCCACCCGCAATGTGGACCGCGGTGACGTAGTCATTGAGCCAATCTTCAGGCTTGGTGCTACCATTGTAACTCTTGGTGCCCCTTGCGAGCTGGAAGCCCTTCACGGAAGGCTCGTTCATGATGCGCGGGCCAAAGCACTCGGGGCCAGGAGGGCCCGTGCTCTCAAGCCGCGCCGACAAGCTGATACGGTCCAGCTGGTGCCTTGCATCTCCGGGCGCCAATACGCGCTCACCAACACGGTCATGAATGTCATAACCAGCCATCTCCATAGCCGAGTAGCCATCATCATACCTATCCACCTGCATAGCTGCGGGCTGCTCCACCGGGTTGGCGACTGGTGCCACTGGGCGCGGCTGCTGCCTCTGCCGAGTAGGCTGAGCTGCGGGTTGCCGAGAAGTACCCGGACGCGCGGCTTCTCGGGCACGGCTTTGAGCTTGATGGGCTTGAGAGCCTGCTCTTGCAGCGTTGTGTTCCTGCCCGGGCTGCTGCGGCACAGCAACCTGTTTCGCGGCAGCAGCCGGGTCATACACCTGCATTTGCCTGTCTCTACCCGAACGCCCGCTGCGGCTCTTCTCGCGGCTGGGATGCGGAGACGAGGCCTGATCGTTAGATCTAGCCGCGTGCGAGTGAACCACCTGCGAAGCTCCAGCTCCCGGGTTGGCCTTCCGGAACTCCTCGTTCTGCCTAGCGGCCTCCAACACCAACTCGTTGAGCCTCTCCTGCTGCCTGAGACGCGCCTCTCCATCCAGGCGCGGCAACTCGGCAGCCACGGCCTGTGCAGCTCTGAGCGTCTTGGCGGGTGTGCTGTACCTTGGCCTTGTGAAGGTGTTCGCGGTGGCGGACTGGGCGGGCACCTCCGCAACTGTCGCCATCTCGGCACCCAAGTTACGCCGCGTAGCGCCTACTCTGCTGGGCCTCCTGGCGACCGGCGTGAAGCCGTGAGCCTTGTTGTACTCAAGCTGGTCTAGACTCAGCTCAAGCCTGATCTTTTCCAACTCCGCCTGCTCGGCAAGCAGCTCCTGGCGTTGCCGCTCGAGCTGCTCCCTCGCGGCTAGGAGCTCGATGTCGGTGGGAGTGGGCATACCGGTTCGCGCAGCAGACGCGGGGATGACCGTAGACGTGGAAGGTGGCAAGTTGCTCTCCTTCTCGTAGGGCCGGTGATTCCTGCCACCAGCAGGCGGGTCGTCAACCTCCTCGACGACGGCCGCAGCGCCAGTAGCAGCTGCGCCAGTGTTCGCCGCCAAACCCGTCACCATCACCTCAGCGCAGCATGCAGAGCTGCATGCAGGCCTTCCGCGAGCAGCAACCACCGCGGGAGGATCCTCCGCGTCATGCACCAGCTCGGGGTAGGCGCTGTTGGCGACGGTGGCGACGTAGACGAGGTGAGAGCCGAAGGAGATCACCGAGCCGCCCTCGGGCATGGCCATGCCGCCGAAACAGCCGGCGTTGTCGTTGACGAAGTCGAAGGAGCCGAATCTGTGGACAAGGCCACAAACTACGCGCTCCGCTGATGAAGATCCCGTCCGAACAGAAACTCCAGCCAGCGCCGCTGGTTGCCCCACGGTGGGCGCCAACTGTCGTGGTGGTGTCACGGCAGATGCCATAGGATGGCTAAAGATGTGGGGACGATGGACGCTGGAGGTGTCCGGGGAGGGATCACGCGACGAATAGCCGCGTGAGGTAAGATCCACACAACACAAACAACACGATGTACCCAGGTTCAGGGCCCTCGTGAGGAGGTAAAACCCCTACTCCTGCCTTTCTCTATGTATTATGATGTCTCTCCGAGTAGCCACAGTTAACTGGTATCTCTACCGAGTAGCCTTTCTCTCCTCTCCGAGTAGAGCTAGGTCAAGCACTTAGGGTTTCTAGGGTTCACTGTCAGCGTGGAGCAAGATCCCTCGCGCAGGAGGCGGCGGGGCACCTTATATACACGGTGCCCAGCCGGATACGTCCAAATCTAGACAAGTGTCAACATAGTGTGCACATCGTCCTTTCTCCGAGTACCCGCTGACAGCTTTGGTTCCTAATCTTGGCTGCTTCCGTAAAGTCGTTGGGCAAAACTAGGGGACAGACTGGTATCACTGTACCTAGGCACAGAGTAGGGCCCCCTTATCCTGCCACCGCCTGCTTCCATGCTGTCACTGTCAGGGAGACCGGTCCCATATGAACAGTAGTTCGAATGCTGCCAAGTACGGACCCAGGATACGCGGGATCCTGTGTCAGAACGGCTCCTTTGACTTTCTGGCCCGAGTAGGTTCCCGCCAATTGTTCCCGCCAATTGTACTCGGGCCAATCCTTCTACTCGAAAGGATAGAACTTGATTGATATCTCCTTCTGGTCATCTTGAGGTGAGACCGAGTAGCAGTCGACCGGGTAGCGAGTACCAGGTAGTCGGCTACTCGACCAAACCTCTCTTCTGTAAGCTGCCTTTACCACCTGTCCTTACCCTACTCGGGGGTAACCCCCCGACAATGGGTGTGGGATTTTTCCGCCCCATTGAGGGACACCTTATGGCGACTCGAGAATGACTATGCTATACTCAAGTGGAGCCCTCCTCTACAATATAAGAACAAGCCAAGGAGCCAAGTGATGCACCTAACCAAGAACATGTTGAAGACCCTCCTCTTATTGATCAAGTTACTACGCAAGATGCAACCACTCCTATCATTCATGCTAGTCAAGGTCAAGGCCAAGATCAACCATCCTCATCCTCCTCTCCTCAAGTTGAAGCTAGTGTTGAAGAAGTTGTTGCTGATGATGATGATGAGCAAGGCCAGGTTGGTCAAGATGGGGACCCAAATGATCAAGATGATCAAGTGATCCCTCCTCGCAATAATGAGGAGATCGAAGCCTGTCGTTGTAGAAGGATGATAATAGTTTTGAAGCATATTGATGCCCAAGACAACAAGGTCTTGGAACATATTCAAGCTAGAAGATCCACAAGAAGGCAATTGGTACATTTTAGTGAGCATCAAGCTCACATATCTATGGTGGAACCAAAGAAAGTGTATGAAGCTCTTAAGGACTCTGATTGGGTTGAAGCTATGCATGATGAGCTCAATAACTTTGAGCACAACAAGGTTTGGAGATTAGTTGAGAATCCCAAAGATTGCCACAATGTTATTGGCACTAAGTGGATATTCAAGAACAAGCAAGATGAGCATGGCATTGTTATAAGGAACAAGGAAAGATTGGTAGCTCAAGGTTACACTCAAATTGAAGGCATTGACTTTGATGAAACCTATGCTCCCATGGATCGCCTTGAGTCCATCCGTATCCTTCTTGCATATGCATCTTCGCATAATTTAAAATTGCAACAAATGGATATCAAAAGTGCTTTCTTAAATGGTCCACTCAAAGAGGAGGTATATGTTAAGCAATCTCCGGGGTTCGAGAACATCAACTTTCCTAACCATGTCTACAAACTCGATAAGGCGCTCTATGGTCTTAAACAAGCACCACGTGCGTGGTATGAGCACCTTAGAGAGTTATTGGATGACCGTGGTTTTGAAGTTGGGAAGATCTACCCCACCCTCTTCACAAAGAGGATAAAGGGAGAGCTTTTCATATGCCAACTCTACGTGGATGATATTATCTTTGGCTCAACTAACCAAGATTTCAATAATGAGTTCTCAAACCTTATGACTGACAGGTTGGATATGTCCATGATGGGAGAGCTTAAATTCTTCCTTGGCTTTGAGATCAAGCAATTGGCTCGTGGGACTTTCATTTCTCAAGCCAAGTATACCCAAGACATGCTCAAGAGGTTTAATTTCCAAGGTGCAAAAATAAAGCCATCTCCTATGCAAGTCAAGTGCCACCTCAAGCGCAACCTGTCGTGGTGGTATCACGGCAGATGCCATGGGATCGCTAATGTTGGGGCCGATGGACGCTGGAGGTGCTCGGGGAGGGATCACACGGCGAGTAGCCGCGTGTGGTAAGTCACAAGCACTGCAAACAACAAGATCTTACCCAGGTTCAGGGCCCTCGTGTGTAGGTAACACCCCTACTCCTGCCTCTCTCTTTATATGGGTGTTTACCGAGTAGCCACAGTACAATACAGGCCTTCAGCCGAGTAGCCACTCTTCTCTCAAGTTCTCTCTAAGTGTTGCCTCTGGAAAGTATAGCGAGTGCGGCGAACCTCTCACCGGAGGGGGCAGGGCACCTTATATACTGGTGCCCAGCCGGATAGAATAAAACTATAAGGTACAGCTTGATAGGACAGGAGCACTGCAGAACAGAGCACGCCTCCGGGTTCTCGCCGACGCTGGCGCCGTAAGTCGTCGCGCCGTTCGGAGATGGGACGTGTCAACCCTTGTCAGTGAGATAGGGTAGGCCCCTAGCCCTGTCCTGTCCCCTCTGTCAGTGACAGGACTTGACAGGCGCCTACCGCACTATAGCCACGCCGTAGCGCGGATAATCACGCGCTCCGTAAGTTGAACCGCACGCCGGTACGGACGCAGGATACGCGGGATCCTTTGTCAGAACGGCTCCATTGACTTCTGGCCCGAGTAGGAAACCACTCCTTCTACTCGGACCAACTCCTCTACTCGGAGGAACACAACTTCCTTGATTCTTCCTTCTGGCCATTGGTGGGTACGACCGGATAGCAGCCTACCGGGTAGCAAGTACCGGGTAGCCAGCTTACTCAGTCAAACAGCCCCTTTGATCTTGCCTTTAGCACTTGCCTTACCCCTACTCGGGGGTAACCCCCCGACACAACCCAGGTGGTAAAGATGTGGACCAAAAGTTGTATAGTTCTATGATTGGTTCTTTGCTTTACCTTTGTGCATCTAGGCCCGATATCGTTTTGAGTGTAGGTGTATGTTCAAGGTGTATCAAGCGACTCCTAAGGAAAGCCACTTAGTGGTGGTCCATAGGATTTTTCGGTATTTGGTTCATACCTCAAGGTTTTGTTTGTGGTACCCAAATGGGGCACAATTCTCTCTCAACGGCTACACGGATTCCGATTGGGCCGGTGATCAAGATGATAGGAAGTCCACTTCCGGGGCTTGCAAATTCCTTGGTAGGTCCTTGGTGAGTTGGTCTTCCAAGAAGCAAAATTGCATATCTCTTTCCACCGCCGAAGCTGAGTACGTGGCCGCCGCAAGTGCTTGCACCCAATTGCTTTCGATGAGGCAAAACCTCAAAGAGGACGATGTTCACTTGGAGAAGGTTCCCCTCATGTGTGACAATGAAAGTGCCATCAAGATCGCCTACAACCCCGTGCAACACACATTGATATTCGTCATCATTTCATCCGAGACCATGTGGCAAGATGTGATATTGCACTAGCTTATGTGCCCACCAAGGACAATCTCGCAGATATCTTCACGAAGCCACTTGATGATGCAATGTTCTTGAGGAATGAGCTAAATATCATTGATTCTAGGATCTTGACTTGAAGATCTTGCACACACCCCTATAGTTGTGACGTGTTTGGGTTTAGGTGTAGGCATGGACATAGGGGGAGTGTTATCCTAACACATTGGGTTCTCCCTCCCCCCCATTATGCCCATAGCAAAAATTCATTGTTATCTCTCTTTTTCTAATGTTGAATTGTGAGCTTCAATGTCGAGAATTGGCCATGTACCCAAGATATATCTTCGCGGTGACATACCATGTTCTCTTACATAGTGGCTTAGGCCACCAACCTCTTACTTTGAAGAGTTGGTTCTTATTTGGGCATATTTTGACTTGTTGACAGTTATTTGCCATTTTGGAATAACATACTCAAAAATTTGGTGTTCAAATGATTTCTTGCATTCCTTGAGTATGAAGTTCCCTCCCTGTTGTTGTTTTTCAATCCCAAGCCAAAACCTTACAAAGAATCGAGTTTATTTGCCCATACATGTCATGTCCTTCCCTTGGGTGTTTTTGGTGTGTGGTCCGGAGACTCCGGTCTGCCACACCGGAATCTCCAGCCTGTCCGGAGACTCCGGTGTTTAGACCGGAGACTCCTGTGTGGGGTGCGGCAGTATAAAAACTGGGGGCTCGGGGAAGTTAGGGTTTTCATCCCCACTTCCCCCGCGCCCCCAACACTGTTGATGTGCCGCCGCCGCCGCCAAGAACGCCTCCGGCCGGTTTCCACTGCCGGAATCCGTCTCCCTCGACTCCCCCTCGCTTCTCCCCTCCGTGGGATCCTCCATGGTAGACTTGGGTGGCAAGGGTACCTCTCTCCCCTCTCTTTTTCCATGTTTTGTTCTAGATCTTGTTCTAGTTGCCTTTTTGGGAGAGATGGTACTATCTATACACTGTTAGATACACCCTAGGATGTTCCCCCCTGTAGAAATCATGTAGAAAATGACTTAGAGAAAATTGTAGTAGATTCACATGTCAGATCTGCGAGCAGTCCGGAGACTACGGTCTTCTAGACTGGAGATTCCAGTGTCTGTCCGGAGACTCCGGTATGCCATACCGGAGACTCTGGTGTGAATCCGCCGGAGATTCTGTTTTATTTCTTCTTTCACTCTTGGACATGTATGCTCACTGTTTGTGTTACTTCTCTGGTTTTGTGCTTGGCTGCGTGTGTTTTCAGAGAAAAGGACTAAGTCATCATCATCAAACCCCAACATCACCCCAAGAAGGAAGTACCGTACCCACTTCGCAACTATCACGTCACCGATGAGGACACTGGCAGGGTTGGTCAGAGGAGGACTTTTGCGGCTGAGCAGCGTCAACGAGAAAAAGCACAGGCTAGGCAGAGGAGTGAACTGGCGAAGAAGGCCATGTTTGACACTATCACTTCTGTGACATCCTTGAGCAAGAAGGAGTACATGATTATGAGGGCCAGGCGATTCTTTACCATGGTCCGCACTGCTGAGACTTCTCATTTCTGGAGGAGGGAGTCTGAGATGATTCAGAGTGAGATCTACTCCAAGTTCAGGAACCCTGTTTGTCCTCAGAAGGTTCTCGACTTGGAGGCTCTTGGCAGTTTTAAGTACTTTGAGGAGGCTGTGTGGATCACAAAGAAGCTTGGACTTGAGCACCTCGTTGGCATTCAGCAAAACTAGAATGTCTCGTCCATTCAGCGGTTCTTTGCCACTGTCACCTTTGGTGAATATGATGATGTTACCTTGATGTGGATGACAGGGTCTGTTCAGTGTGAGTCATCCATCAGGCGTTTGGCTGAGCTTCTTAGTTACCCTTGGGGTGACAACAATGGCCATAGTATGCATGTTCATGGTGTGGCCTATGACAATAAAAGGATGGCTCCTATGTATGAGAATCTATCTAGCACCGACACCGCTAAAGAACTCAAGAGGGTTTACAACATTGTTCTCCGCCGCTTCCGCAACAACATTGCTCCCAAGGCCGGGAATGTGGATGCTATCCGTGGTGGTCTTGTGAACTTGCTCTACCATGCCTTCTAGTGTCACTTAGGTGGTCCAGATGGTGAGGGATACGAGATTGATGTCATGCATTTCATTAGAGAGGAGATCTATTCTGCTATGATTGAGATCAAGAAGGTGCCAGTGTATGCTCCTTATTGAAAGTGCAAACACGCTTAAATCATCTTGTTTTGGTGTTTGTTAACAACACATGTATCCTTAAGTGTGTTGATGTATTTCAGGACCTAAACAACATATTTGATGTGGTGGTATGGTGTTACCAAAATATGGAAAGGATCTGGAATTGGTTCTGCTGGAGTTTACTCCAGGCCGGAGTCTCCGGTCTCCCAGACCGGAGTCTCCGGTGTAAAGAAATTCACCAGGCCAGTTTCTCTGGATTTCTGGTGTCGCCTGCGGTACCCAGACCGGAGACTTACCGGAGATACACGGAGTCTCCGGTGTGGGTGTTTCCTCTGAAGAATTTGGCCAAGTCCAAACTGGTGTCGCCTGTGGTACCCAGACCGGAGACTTACCGGAGATACACCGGAGTCTCCGGTGTGGGTGTTTCCTCTGAAGAATTTGTCTAAGTCAAAACTGGTGTCGCCTGCGGTACTCGGTCCGGAGTCTTACCGGAGACTGTGTGGAGTCTCCGGTGTGCCTATGTCTTTTGCTCTGGATTGACCCCAGACACTCTATGAGCTCAAACGACTAAGTCAAGACCGGAGTCTCCGGTCCTCCAGGCCGGAGTCTCCGCACTGGAGTTTTTCCTGAAGTTTCTCAAGGTGGTAAACTTGGCATCACCTGCGGTATCAACACTGGAGACTTACCGGAGACTTTCCGGAGTCTCCGGTCCAGGGGGTCTGCGAAAATATTCAGACCGGAGTCTTCGGCCTTTACACTGGAGTTTCCAGTGTGAGTTTGGCAGAAAAGGTCCAACGGCTTCAAGTCTTTATGAGGGGTATAAATACCCCCACCCTCCACCTACCTTGGGTTAGCTCGTCCAGAATTAAAGTCACCATTGTTGTAGCTCACCCACCTTGCTAGATCTCGAAATACCTCCACCCAAAAGCCTTGATCTTTGGAGGATTGAAGGAGAAGGCCCCGATCTACGTCTTCACCAACCGGATTTCATTTCCCCTCTCATTTGCTTGAGGGATCTAGCCTAGGGTTTCCTCTTGTGGAGAACCTAGGCATCTTGCTACTCTTTGTTGTTTCAAGAAGTGTTGGGAGCCCCCAATTTGGTTGTGGGTGTGTACCCCAAGTTGTTTGTAAATGATTCGATTCCCGCCTCAAAGGGGATCAATAGTGGAAGGTGAACTAGGCCTTTGTGGCAGAGTTCATCGGAGAATAGGGTGAGGCCTTTGTGGCGTTGAGTAGTCCTTCGTGGCGAACTCACACCCCTCCAACGAGACGTACTCCCTTAACAAGAGGAACTCGGGAATACATCGTGTCTCCGTGTGCTTCCTATCGGTTATCTCGTTCCCTTATATTTTACTTACTTGTACTTGTTGCATTTATTGTTGTACTCATTGCATTAGTTGCTTCCTTGTCATATAGGTAAATTCACCTTAGTAGAACTATCTAGAGAATTTACCTTCGTGTCAAGCCTAATTGTGAAGAAAAATTAAAATTGGTCGTAGCACCTATTCACCCCCCTCTAGGTGACTATAATTTACTTTCAATTGGTATTAGAGCCTCGACTCTTCTATCGGGCTTAACCGCCTAAGAGTTTAAGTATGGGTGAAGAATCGGATACCGAAGGTTCCGCGACGGTAGTGTCCATGAATGATCTCAATGTGTTGAAAAATTCATTGACCTCATCCATAGACACCAAAATCGATGAGTTACGTCAACTCTTGATGGAACTCTTGAAAGCCAAAGGACCGGAGGTCACCGGCTCATCTCCTCCGGAAGTACCTCCAGAGGGCGCCAAGAAAGGGGTAGATGGTGAACCATCTAAAAATGCTTCCGCCGAAAACTCCACAAAGAAGAGTACGGAAGGAGATGGATAATTTCACTCCGTTCCCGGAAGTTATTCTACCGATCCTCCCGTCCCCCATCCTAATATAATTCCTAGGGGAGATCCACCTAAAATTGATGCATTTTCTTTTCATGAATGGCAATATTACATGGAGACTCACTTGAACTCTTCTTGTATAGAGCTTTGGAGGGTCACTCGTGATGGATACAAGCCTCATGACCCCAAGAACCTAACAAGGAGAGAAGCCGTAGATTGCCAACTCAACTACACCGCTTTGTCAATTCTTCAACAAGCCGTGGGTCCTAACCACATGCTGCATCTTCAACAATATTCCACCGCCAAGGAAACATGGAACGCTCTTGTCGTCATGTTTGTGGGCAATGAGAGCATGCAAAGTAATAGGTATGATACCTTGACCAATGAGGCCGAAGGGTTCTATATGCATGATGGAGAGAACCACGAAGACATGTACCGAAGGATCAAGACACTTGCCACCGCTTTCACTAATGTTGGTGCCAAGTAAATTGATGATGCTTGGATCAAAAGGAAGTACATGATTGCCCTCATGCCATTTGATCCCGCGGACTTGAAGAGCATTCAAGGAAGACATGATTTCCCTTCTATGACCTCAACTCAAGTCATGCAAGAAATGTGCTCCTATAAAGTGCAAACCAAGAATGCTCTTGACAACTGTGCTAGGGACATAGGATTGCACAAAGGGGCATCGGTTGCTTTGAAGGCCAAGGTTGTTTCTCAAGAAGTTGAGTATGAAGAAGAAGGAAATGAGGTGTTGGCTCCATTGAAGGATCAAGAGTATGATCCCGTGCTCAAGGATATCATTGCTCTCACCGTGAAAAAGTTTTGGAGGAATCCTCCCAAGGCCAAGAAATTTGTTGAGGAGAAGACCAAGTCTCGCTATGGCAATTATGGGGCTCAAAAAGTGAGGTCTTGCTTCAATTGCCAAGACAAGTACCACTTCATCGCGGAGTGTCCCTATGCAAATAGAGAACACCATGGTGGAAAGCTTGTTCGCAAGGACAAGTCCAAGGTTGAGTACAAGAAACCTCATTTCAAGAAGAAACCTTTCAACAAGAAATCACCCACCAAGTTTGTGCTAGTCACTCAAGAGGAATATGATTTCGGGAGTGATGAAGAAGAAGAAACCACAAGTGAAGTGGCCGCTCTAGCCATTGCTTCTACTCCATCGTCTTCATCTCTCTTTGAATCCCCCAATGAAAATCATCCTCACCCAAATGCCAAGTGCTTCATGGCTAAGGCCTCGGAGGTATCACCTTCTCCCAACTCTAAGACCCCAAGTGAACTAGAAAATCTTGCTAGTCTTAGAGTAGAAGATGAAATTCTCTCTTTGGAACGTTTTATGTCTAACATGCAAGGGGATACCAAGAAGTACTTCGAACATCTCATGAGCCCATTGGGAGAGGTCCAAGAATCTCTTGAGAAGAAAGGTGAGGTTGAAAGAAGGGATGCGGATGAAATTGCATCCCTCACTATGACTCTTGAGGAAGAGCATGATGGTAGAGTTTCTCTTGAGGAGGAACTTGAATCTATTGAATAAACTCATAGTGAACTTGTTTCTAATATCACTAAGGAACGTGATCTTGCAATTGCTAAATAGAAAAAGGCTAAAAAGGATAAGGTTGAGTTTGGGGTTGGTCATGGTAAACTATCCGAGGAGTTTGAAAAACTAACCAAGGCTCACAAAGCTTTGGAGAGTCAGCATTCTTACCTCAAAGAGTTGCATGAACAACTTCAAACTCGACTTAATCAACTTAACAACCCTAGCACCTCTACTTCTTATTGTGATCATGCAAATATTATTGAGGAAAATTCTAGGTTGAAGGATGAGCTTGCAAGGCTCAAGGGAAAGGCCCTCAAGTTGAGAAGGTTGTGGTCTCTACCCCACAAGTGGTGGCCCCTAGTCCTCATGTGGTTGTTGCTAGACCACAATTGAGTGCTCCAAGGCCACAAGTGGGCAAGAAAGGTCTTGGCTATGTTGCCAAGAAGAAGAACAAGAAGAAGAAGAACAATGGTGCGTCGGGTAGTATTGTCATTAGGGACAATACTACTCGTAGCACTCCCGCACAAGCAAGCAATATTGCTTCGAGTAGTAGTGTCATGAGGGACAACACTACTCGTAGCATCTCCGCGGGAACTAACAATCCACACCATTTCCTATATGTTGATTATTATGGTGTTGTGCAAGCTAAATATGTTGGTACTATTGAGGGTTACATTGACTACACTATTTGGGTTCCAAAGACCCTTGTTGCTAACCTGAAGGGACCCTCCTCGGGTCCTAACTCTAGTCAATGATCTCTTGCAGGACTATGCTTCCGGTGGGTCTAAATGGATAATCGATAGTGGATGCACTAGTCATATGACCGGAAGCAAATAACTTGTGACGGAGTTGCGCCCAAATGATATTCAAGCAACTGTCACTTATGGAGACTCGTCCTCGTCTAAGGACCCGGGGTTCGGCAAGGTTGTGATTGCTCCTGATATCACTATCGTGAATGTCATGCTTGTCGAATCCCTTGGTTTCAATTTACTTTCCGTCCGCTCTCTTGGAAAGATGGGTTTCTCCGTCTTTTTTGATGAAGATATTGTGGTCCTTTTGAGGAGCAAGACTCTTGACGTTGCACACGTGGGACATGATGAAAATGAGTTGTTCGTGGTAGACTTTCGAAGTCTACCAACTCTCAATCAATGTGTCTTTTCAGAAAGACGTATGTGGGATGGTTGTGGCATCGCCGCTTATCCCATGTCAACATGAGAACTTTGCAAAGTCTTCACAAAGGTGGCCTTATTATCCGACTAAAAATGTTTCCTTTTCCAAAGATCGCGTTTGTAGGTCGTGTGTTGAAGGAAAGATGCATCATATCTCGCACAAGGCCAAGACTATTATTTCATCAAAGAGGATCTTGGAGATCCTCCATGTTGATATCTTTGGTGTCGTGACCGAGGAAAGTCTTGGTGGAAAGAAGTATTGCTTGGTGATTGTCGATGATTATTCAAGATACACTTGGGTTTATTTCTTCAAGTGAAAGAGTGAAACTCAATAAACCATCATCGACTTCTCCTGTAGCGTTCCCACATTTAAATAATGTAAGGGCACATGTGTTATTGTGCTAGTCCCTCGATCAATTGCTAGCACCACAGTACAAAATGAAATATCATGCAAATGCATCAAATTCTGTTACATCGCATGATCCAGTCTTTACAAAATAGTATTACAACTTGCATAGTCTTAGAAGACTAGCAGAAAACAAAGATATACATCGGAAAACAAAGTACAACATTGAGCCCATCTTCTTCATCTGCCACAGGCAAAACATGTTGGCGATAGTCTCGAGATCCTAAACGAAATCCTGACTCGTCTTCAAAAACATCTGCAATATAGAATATGCAGCCACAAGGGAGCCAATACAATTTAATGTATTGGCAAGTAACACTATGGTGGATATAAATGGCAAGACTAATACTACATGCTTATTTGGCTGAGTGGAGTTTTGGCTAAGCTTGCATAAAGCCAGTTTTGTCCTATCTCTTTTGTAAAACAAACTTTTCTTTTCAAAGGGTGGCAACATTGGATTAAGATCCAAGCACCACAATAATGTTCACTTGGTCAAAATTTTACTTATTGAAATTGGTGATGAGATTCTTCCGTCAATCCTTGTACAACTGCTCATAGTTGTCCATAACCGGGGACACGGCTAAGATCTTAGTTTGTTGACTCTGCAGAGGTTGTGCACTTTCACCCTTTCTCTTCAATTAGCCCAAACATCCTATACACCCGGAGTGCATCATGGAAAGGAGAGAATTGAGACGAGATCTTTCAGAAGAAGAATTCCAAACCCACCGGCAAGACGGTTCCCCCTATAATTTTGCTACATCTGCTAGTCAAGCCTGGGATGAACTCTCACAACTTAGTTGATCAAGACAGAGCCCATATGTCAAAAGGCTGCGCGGTAAGCTACTAGACTTAGAGGGACTTATTAATCTCTTTGTTCCTGGGTGGCCATCCACAAGTGACAACCTCAAGTGAAATAACCCTTAAACAAGGGCCCTGAGGAAACACTTAGCATAAACCAGTCTTACCACTTCCACCCAGGTGGTTCATTCATTAGTTATACTTAGATTTTTTCCTCAACATCTAGTAAAACAAATTTTTGTAGCATGGCTAAGCATCTAAATAAGTACCAAGGCATCAAAATAACAAGGTATAAGGATGTCTACACACTACTAGGATATAGAATAGCATAATATAACTTATTAAAATTTCCTATCATGCATATTACTCAAAATCAACTAATGCATATAGAAAATAATGGGTAGTTGATGGTGTGATACTTGCCTTGTTGAAGTTGGTGAAGAATACCACACTCTCTTCACAAAAGATTGTTGCTCTCCGTAAAATCTATTCATTGAAAACACAATAACAAAATAAACAAACATTCTACCAAACAACATACAAGTGTAGAAAACATAGAGAGAAACTAACATATCAAAAAAGGGTTTAACCAAGTTGACTAGGACAAGGTCAAGATTTGAGTTCAATACTTGTTAAGGAAATTCCAAGGGTTTACTTGGGATGGACTAGGTTGAGTTTGATGTGATCTAACTTTATTATAACCATACTTGTCGAGGAAGTTCCAAGAGTTCACTAAGGTGATCTAACTATTTCAACTAAAGAAGCACATAACAAGTATAACACTTAGTTGTTTTTATCAAAACATTTGAGTGATCTAAGTTTA
The DNA here is from genome assembly GCA_028641055.1 of Alopecurus myosuroides. Classification (NCBI taxonomy): domain Eukaryota; kingdom Viridiplantae; phylum Streptophyta; class Magnoliopsida; order Poales; family Poaceae; genus Alopecurus; species Alopecurus myosuroides. The sequence continues at coordinate 512,391,449 of CM054057.1, forward strand.
GTCTTTCCATTTTGGTTTAAGGTAGGTCTAGGTTCAAATAACTTCATAGCAATAGAGAAAACAAGTCTAAGTCTTGGGATTTTCCATTTGGGTCAATGGTTGGACAAAAACAACTTGTTATTCTTCAATTTGTGTGAATTGCTCCAAGTCTTCACATGCTTGTCTTCTTGAAGATCACCTTCATGCTTCTATTATAGACTTGTTCCTTGGATGGATTATTCTCTTGGTCTTGATAAATTCTTCATGGCTTTCTCACTAGTTGGTACAATGTGGGATGGGCACAAACTACCACTAAGTCAATTTGGGAAGAAAGAAATAGAAAGGATAGAAAGAGGGAGGGAGATGTTTTCTTCTGGGTTTCTTCACACTTGTACTTCCTTGAGTTGCTTCAAGTTGTTGTGAAGTCCAATTCCTTTACTACAAATTCTTCAATGATCTTTTTTGTAGCTCTTCATGTTGCCATGAAGTCGAAAGGAGAAGAATAGAAAAGGGGAGGGAAAAGACTTAGAGAGAAAGGGGGTTAGTCTTCTCTAAGTTTCTCTGGTTTTCTTCTAAGTGCTTCCACTTCTTGGAGATGCTTCTGAAGTTTGTTTTATCTGCTAAGTCCTTCATTAGTATTCTATCTTCATGTTGAAAAATCTCTAGATGGTTAAGTCCTCCATTGCACTTCATGGTTCTCACAAATCCCAACTTGGTGAAATCTTGAAGCAAGCATGGGGAGACAAGAAGTTGATGGAAACATTTGTACTAGTGTTTTTAGGTTCATTTGTTGGCTAATTATAAGTTGAAACTTCACTAAGGACTTAACCTTGGTTTCAAATAGCCATACACACATAGAACCACTTAAGCAAAAATATTTCCTAAGTCATTTTTAATATGGTGTGAAACATGTGCGTGATAACTTGGCCTAAAATACATGGGTATGGCTCATATGTGTCCAAAATTCTATGGCACTGGTTTCTATGGATTCAGGTTTCCATATGGAGCATCATTGCTTAAGAAAACATATTAAAATTATTTATAGAATTTAAACTAAGTCAAATTTGCTCAAATGGCCATATAATTCTAAATCCATTCTAAACTTGTTCAAATAATATTTTGGGCTTATGGATCTGTTATTACACATTCTAAGGAACCCAAAACAATTTAGTTTGCAAAAATTGGATTTACAGAATTTGAATTATGTCAAATTTCATCAAACAAGCATATTTGAAAATCATCATATTTTAAATTGTCAATTTTTAATTTGGTTAAAGCTAAAAGATTCTACATGTTCTGGTGATTTCAAAAAGTCTAAGTTTGCTAAATTTGTCCTTATGGACTAAAAGATATGATAGATCTAAGATTCAGGGACTTTTCTGCAAAATAGATATTCTAATTTTAATTGGAAATAAACCTAGAGACGGGCTGGGTTCGGATCTGCTATTTGCCGCGCAGGGGGATGGATAATATGTGGGTCTGGGCTGGCTATGAGCTGCGCCGAACGACGGATAAAAATTTAACGCGCGGCTGACTTGGCGCGTTGTGATTGGCCGGTACCTGTTCGATAAGTGGATCTAACGACGACCGTTGGATCTAGACCTAAGGGACAGAAATAAAAAGGGGGGAGAGAGAGGGAGCTCATCGCCGGATTCTTGTCGGAAAATGGCGGGGACGGTGGCCGGCGCTCGGGTTCTCGCCGGAGATGGCGCTGGAGAGGGTCCTAGGGCTCGGGGAGGTGACGCAGGGGTGCGGCGCGACGCGAGGAACTCGATGGCGTCCTTGGCGTTGGCCGGTGTGGTCTCCCGTGGGTGCGCGGTGCAGACCCGAGGCGGTGCCACTCCGGCGAGCCCGACGCGGTGAAACGACTGCACGAAAAAGCACCCAAGTGGTCACAGTGGTGCACTAGAATGAGAGAAGGAGAGGGGCCAAACGAGGGCGTCAATGGCCTTCTGGACTTGCCGGAATTGCGAATCGCGGAGGCGGAAACGACGAACTCCGGCTAGCAAATTTCTTGTTCTCGGGCCACGAAATGGAGAACGGGAAGGGGCAAAAGGACGAGGGGTTCGGGGGCCTTTTATAGATGTAGAGAGGGGAGGGGAACACGGCCTTAATGGCCTTGATTCGATGGCAAGATTTTTGTCGAAACGGCCGTGGCTTTCCTTTTGGGAGGAAGAAGAAGGATGACGTCAGCTGACGTCATCTTTTCTTTTTATTTTTCTTTCCTTTTTCCTGTTAATTAAAAACCTTAATAACTTATGTTTTAAATATCCAAATGACATGGAACCAATTTCTAAATGCTTGAAATTTCAATTAATTTCCAACAGTACCATTTTTTGGAAACAATTCAACATATTTTATTTTTGAATTTTGGAAATTTGAATAATTCTTTAATTTAATTTTTTTATAAAACATAGTTATTGGTCAATTAAAATTTTAGTGACATTATAAATGTTGAAAACATAATTTTGAAAGTTATTTCATCTTGTTTTTCACAATTTTATATTTTGAAAATATAAATAAAACACTAATATTACTTTAAGGCCATTTTTAAATTTAGAAAATAATAAATTGATGTTATTGTCTAAATAAAATTTCAGAGACATTTTACATGTCATATATTATTTTTGGAAATCCATTTTAAAACCTTTTTCACATTTTATAATTTTAGGATAAGAAGGATTTACTAATAGTAACTTAATGCTATTTAATTAGGTCATATCAAATAATTAATATTGTTGATCAATAAAATTTAGAATAAAACCACAAGTCATAATATTGTTTTCAAAACCCTCTTTTATGTTATTATCAAGCAAAGCATTTTATTTCCACACCTTTATGTTTAAAACTTGGAATAACAACTAAAAGTTATTATTAAGAAATTTTATTCTCATCAAATACTTTTGAGGCTTAGAAGTTTATTAAGGGTTATAAATCTATGATTTTTGTTGCCATAAAATATCTTAAAATTTAATATTGGAGTTGTAAATATTTTGGGTAAAGGTGTGTTAATAAAAGCATATTACCTCTATATAAAGAAACTTATTTTTCAATAAGGTTTTAGGATTTAAGGAACAAGGGCATAACTGGATTGGTAATTCCAAAATCATTGACATATGTTTTATTCCCTTTGGTTTCTTGCACCTCATTTGGTTTTTGGCGACTTGCATTAATAGAAAGCAAAAAGTTTCAATTTTTTGTGATTTTTGAGTTTCCCAAAAATCAGGGATGTTACAGACTACCACCCTTAAAAGAAATCTCGTCCCGAGATTTGGGAAGGCTAGAAAGAAAGATCAAGTTTTGGATAACTAGTTTCCCAAACAACTGGGTGGGCTACCACCCTTAAAAGAAACTTTTGTGGGTAGTCTATTTTCATTAGATTGAAGCGTAGATTGATTTGAGATTGGTTTGAGTAGAACTTTCCTTCGCGGTAGAGCTGTAGACCAACATAGGTATGTTGAACTACCTTTGACACTGAGGGGTCACTCTTTGGGTCAATCAAAAGCCTTTGGTTCACTCTCAACTTGGTCTTTTGATGTCCTTGTCAATCTTCCATCTTGTTGTTGTCATCCTTGAAAGCAAGCACCATGCTATTTCTAATGAAACTCTCATGGTAGGCAATATCTTCCATTGCTTGATACCTCCAAGGTTGGCTTGATCCTCACCGAAAATAGTACGTTTTCAGCCACACTAACTTAGGGTCATTATTGTATTCTACCATTCTATGGTTCGGGTTTAACATCATCATCTCTCTAATAGGTATGTCACTCAGATTTAAGATTCCTCGTAGCAAAAGTAAATAATGTGAGTAGTCACAATGGGGGCCAATCCATGTTGCACTCAATCATTACCTTGTACGTGGATTGATGAATCTTGTTCAATAACACTAGGTCACCTCACTTGTCTAACAGAAAGTTTCCAATCTGTAAGACAAACTTGAGCTAACTATCATTTCTCAACTAGTGGGTTTCGTAAAACTCCTATGTAACACAAATTGGATAGTTGCGTTTCTTCATCATTTCTTCTCTTGGTGTAGTTGGCTCTGAAATCTTCATATCTCATGCAACTTGGGGTTCACTTGTCTTTCTTCAATTGTTGATTGGCTTACTGCTCCTTATGATGTAGTTGGCCTTGATCATAGATGTGATTATTCCTTCACACAAAAGGGATCTTGAAATATGTGACATTCCTCAATTGTATGGCTTGTGTATCTATAGTGAACTAGTCATGACATTCTTGGGTGAAAGGTTTGTTGTTGCACTTCATATGGTAGCCCAACATGGTTGGTAAATTAGTATGGGTTTTGGTTGGTTTAGCATGGAAGAGTAGAGATTAGAAAGAGACTAAAGAAATTCCTACCCCAACACATTAGATTAAGGAAACTCATCTTGCAAACAACACATAACAAACATATAGCAACACATTCACCACACCAAACAACATGGTTTTTAGAAAATACTAATATTGTCATACCACACTCATTGGTATAAATTTCACTTCCAAACATAACAAAACCTCCTGGACTTTAGTTACTGTATATGGACCTTGCAGAGGGATTGAGAGAGATCAGTTTGTTCTTTGGCTCCATGATCTTATCATTCCCACACATGAGAACTCGCTCATCATTGGTGATTTTAATTTTATTAGATCAGTTGATAATAGAAACAAGCCTGGGGCTGATATGAATGACATCTTCATATTTAATGAAATTATTAGTCATTTGAGGCTCATTGAATTGCCTTTGAAAGGTAGGGCTTTCACTTGGTCAAATATGCAAGATCAACCATTGCTGGAACAATTGGACTGGTTCTTTACCAGCCATGTTTGGACTCTCAATTATCCTAACACAATGGTCATGCCACTTGGCAAATCTACCTCTGACCATGTTCCTTGTGTCATTTCTATTTCCACAACTATTCCAAAGGCACAGATTTTTCATTTTGAGAACCATTGGATTCATCAGGAAGGTTTTAATGATCTTGTGAAGAGGGTTTGGCTTTGGCCTGTTAAAGCCACAAATATTGCTGCTAGAATCACAGCTAAATTTAAAAATCTTAGATATGAGCTGAAAAAGTGGGGCAGAAATCTTTCTCACCTTAAGTTGTTAATTGCCAAGTGTAACAGCGCAATTTTGATTCTTGAAAACCTTGAAGAGGAAAGAAATTTGAGCAGACCAGAATTTAATTTCAGGAATATTGTGAAATGTCATCTTAAGAAATTATTGCTCTCTCAGTATGCTTATTGGAAAAAGAGATGCACTATTCGATGGGTTCAGTGAGGTGGGGAAAATACTAAATTTTTCCATGCTAAGGCCACTGAGAGATACAGAACCAACACAATTTCTGAGATAAAGAATAATGAGGGTGTCACCATGGTTTATCATCATCATAAGGCTGCTGCTTTTTGGTCTTGTTTTAAAAATAGGATGGGTGTCTCCTTACCAACTGTTCAAGATTTGGATATTTATAGTATCTTGCCCTCTATAAATAATCTTCAGTGTCTGGTGGATCCATTCTCCATGGAGGAGATTGAGGGAGTAATGAAAAATCTCAAAAATGACAGAGCCCCTGGGCCTGATGGTTTTAATGGCCTTTTTGTTAAAAAGTGCTGGGATATTATCAAGGATGATTTTTTTCAGCTTTTCTTGGAGTTTCATGCTGGAACAGTTTCTCTGCAAAGTATTAATGGTTCCTATATCACTCTTATTCCAAATAATTCTCCAGAGACTGTCAATGATTTTAGGCCAATATCACTCACAAATACTTGCCTTAAATTCCTAACCAAGTTGATTGCCAACAAGATGCAAAATATTATCTGCTCAACCATTCATGACAATCAATATGGTTTTATTAAAGGTAGAACAATTCAAGATTGCCTTGCTTGGTCATTTGAGTTTCTGTTCCAATGTCAGCAATCAAGAAGGAAAGTGGTTGTGATAAAAATAGACTTTGAGAAGGATTTTGACACTTTGGATCATGATGCCATCATCAAAATATTGAGAGCTAAAGGATTCCCTGAGCTATTTATTATTTGGGTAAAAGAAATTTTATCCTCTGGATCTTCTTCTGTCCTGTTAAATGGGATTCCTGGAAAAGCTTTTCCTGGTAAAAGAGGGGTTAGACAGGGTGATTGATGGAGGGATGATAACCCGGTAGGCTAACGCCAAGGTGTAAGTCGGCCCAAAGGGCGCTGCGCAAGACCCGGCTTAGGGAAAAGGAGTTTCTAGAAGGCCCAAGAGTGTAGGCCCCGTAACCCGGTTTGTGGGTTCCGATAGGCAAACTTAGGGTTTGTAAGCAGTGTCCGGGTAGGACTTCGAGTATGCCTTGGATGGTAAGCCAGGGGGTCCGGATATTATATAAGCCGGCCCCTAGGGTTAGATTAGACATGATCACACAATCACACGAACACAAGATATTCGAGTATCCTTTGTAACACGAGAGTTGAGATAATATATTCAGATCGGAGACTCGGCGACTTGATTGCGGCTACCAGATCGCATATCACCATGGTTTCCTTTGAGCTAAATCCTCTCCCAAACACCAGAGTTGAATTGCCCGAAGATAAGTTACCCCCGGTAACGTCTGCCGTGATTATCCCACGACAGTTGGCGCCCACCGTGGGGCCTACGTCCAAGGGTGTTTACATCACGGGAGAAGCTCGGGAGAACATGAAGAACCTCGTCATCGGCGAGATCTACACCGACCCCGAAGGAGAGAAGATGGTGGACGATTTTGGCTGGGGCCCAGAGTCGGATCTGCTCGAATCCGGATCTGTCATCACAATCGGCCGGGTCAACGTCTTCGTCGGCATGGTACGTGCGTCCGGTTCAATCCCTGACGATTTTGGATTTGATTTTGTGTCAGGAGAGGCCACCCACGTTCAGTTGGACGGAGAAGAATCGGTCGGGACGGTGGATCCGATAGAAGAGCCCACCACGAAGAGGGAACAGCCGGAGGAGCCGGCATGGACCCCGCGTGGCCGGGTCATGAGAGAAGATGATACCGAGTCTATCTTGCACCTGCTGGAGGACCGGTACGAGGAAGATAGCTGTGATGAGGAGGAATATGAGTCTTCACCAAGCATTGCGCGCCAGGTCGCGGTCTACACGCCCCCTGCAACCAATCTCAATCAGGGGAACGTGACTACGGCCGCGGTCGGAGCGGCGCAAGCATTGGCCCAGCAGCAAAATCCGGCTGACGGAAATCTGGTTCTGACCCGGGTTGACGGAGAGTCGGCTTCAGTCACCAGCCGAGCGGCGGATAGCGAGCTGCAGGCAAATATGTTTGGGTTCCTGGCTAACAGGACGCCAGGGACGGGTCCTTCGAATCCACAACACCAGGCCCTGTTTAGTAACAATATGGTCTTGGACCCAACAGTGTTAGCTACTGTGATAACCCCGGAAAACGCCGCGGCGCGTTCCAGGGACTTGGAGGTAGCACGCCGCGCGCTGGAGCAACAAAGAAGGGATGTGGAAGCAGAAAAGCAAGGGGTAGTCACGCGCCAACGCGAACTGGACTCACTGGAGAACCGGCTCCGAGCTGAGACAAGCAGGGTGCATCAAAGATACCAGACAAGATTACCGGCGATGGGCGGAGTCATAAACCCGAACGCACTATTCATCACACCCCAGGATCAGCCGATTCCGGCTGTGAATCAGGAAACTGTGCATCAGCCGGCAACCGGAGGAGGACAACGGGCAAACGTACAGGCCGGGTTACCCACATTGCAGACTGGGGCCACTGTCGGCAACACAGCACCACCACCACCACCATCACGATTCCGTACGCCACCAGGTCACTTCAATAACCCCATGGATAATGTGTATGCCGCAACATTAGCATTGAATCAGATCCCCGTAAGAGAGTCACCCCATGCGGAGCAGACCCGGCGGGCGATCGATTTGCTGCGTACGGCAGTAGCTCAGCAGGTTAATTACTCGGATAATAGGAGTGGAATGCATGGAACACCTTATATCAGCCAGTAGCATGGCAATACCGGCAACATTCAAACAAGTTCAGCGCGGCGGAGGGCAGAGCAGCAGCAAATGCCGCCTCCTCCCCGCGTTCAAGCAGCACCAACAGTATCAGCAGCACAAGCTATTGTGGATAGTTCCAGAGCCAGGCGAGCCGCGGCCGGGTCTGCGGTACACGGACCAGCAGCAGCGCCACGTCCAGCCGTACCCCCCGCAGGATCGCATGTTTCCCGGGTGAGGCCAGTACCGACTAATCTCGCTGGGCCCAAGTGTCTGTCGGATAACATCAGGGCTGAACCTTACCCGGATAAATTCAAAGAACCGGGTAAAGTAGTGAGATGGCTATGGACCCAGAAACATGGTTGAGCAGTTATGAGATGGCTATGTCGATTCGCAACGCATCTAAAAATCTTCAAGCCAAGTTCATGTACTTAATGATGTCAGAAGGAGCAGCAAAGTTGTGGTTCAACAATTTACCTGAAGGATCTATTAAATCATGGAGTGAGTTGAAAACTGCGTTTATCAAGCACTTTCATGGAACGTGCAGGAAGCTATTTACTATTGATGACCTAGAACGGTGTGTCCAGAAGAAGGGAGAATCGGCGCGCAGCTGGGTGCGTCGGGTTATGGAGATACTTCATTCATCTACAGATATTCAGCCAAAGGACGCGTTGCAAGCTATGGCCAAGACATGCAAGTATACGCCTTTAGTGCAGAAGTTAACTCGCATGAAATCTAGTCGGAATGCTTCAGAGGTTACGATGGGAGAGCTAATGGATGCATGCAACAAGCACGCTGCAACGGATACCACAGAAGAGGATGTTGATGACAAGAAAGCAAAAGCAAATACGGGTAATAATGGAAGAACCGGCAATGGATCTACGCCGGGTAACCATGGAGGTAACAATGGAAACAACCAGAACAAGCGCCCGTTCGAGGGGAATTCCGAGTTCGTCGCCAGCACAGAAGCCGGGTCTTCGAGGCCCAGAGCAGAAGGAAATTTCACTGCAGGAAATCATAACGGAGGAAACTGTCAAGGGCCACCAAGGCCGGGTAACAACTGGGATATCTTCAGAATGGCGTGCCCGAAACACAGCAGGAACGGAAGGCCGGCTAACCACTCGTTGGAGCAGTGTGTGGATTTGCAGAGGTGGAAGAACGAGGAAGTAAACAAGGCTATGCGAGGTGCAGGCCGGGGAGGAGGACGGGTACCGGGTGGAAACCCGGGCAACGGCCCACCCCAGCAGGCAACCCAGGAGTTGGAAATCCGGGTAACAATCAGGGAGGAGCTGGAGGGTTCCAAGCCAACCCGAAGCAATTGGGCCAGTATCACGTTCACACCACAGGAACTTCTAACAAGGATAGAAAGATATTGAAGAAGGCAGTAAACTCGGTTTCCTCGGCTGTCCCGAGATACCTGTGGTGGTCGGAGCAAGATGTAACATGGAGCAGAAGAGATCACCCGGAAAGGATAGAACACCCGGGAGTCCTAGCATTGGTGGTTGCCCCACAGGTTAATGGTTATGAGCTAAAAAAGGTCTTAATGGACGGTGGAAGCAGCAATTAACATCCTATATTGGGAAACTTTCTTACGTATGGGTCTCAAGGAGTCTCAGCTACAGAAAAGTTCAACAGTTTTTCACGGGATCGTGCCGGGTCACTCGGCATGCCCTGAAGGAAAGATTACCTTGGAAGTTGCTTTTGGAGAATCAAAGGATAATTTCCGGGTGGAGTGGCTCACGTTCGAAGTGGTAAAATTGCGCAGCCCTCATCACGCGCTATTTGGGAGGCCAGCCTACGCCAAGTTCATGGCCAGGCCGTGTTACGTGTACCTACAGCTAAAAATGCCGGGTCCTAAGCAGACCATCACCATACATGGGAGCCGGGATATAGCGGCTGAGTGTGACGAAGGAGACGCGGCAATGGCGGAACAAGCGTGTAGAAAGGAGGAGCTCAAGTATTATCGGTCTCAAGTAGACCCGGATGACAGAACAACGTTAAAAAGGCCGAATACGGAGGATGAGAGAGTGAAGTTCAAGGCAGCACAGGACACCAAGATGGTGGCCTTTGTCGAAGGTGATCCCTCCAAGCAATTTGCCATAGGATCTAACCTGGACGATGAGCAGGAAAAAGCACTTGTGGAGTTTATTCGTTCGAATCAGGATGTGTTTGCTTGGACGCCTAGCGATATGCCGGGTATCCCTACAGAGCTGGCAGAGCACAGTTTGCATGTTGACCCCAAGTCCAGGCCTGTGAAGCAGGGCCTGAGAAAAATGAATGAGGAAAGGAGAAGAGCTATAGGAGAAGAAATTGCTCGGCTGTTGACAGCCGGCTTTATCATGGAAGTATTTCACCCGGATTGGTTGGCAAATCCGGTTTTCGTGATGAAAAAGACTAACGAGTGGAGGATGTGCATCGGTTGTACGAGTCTCAACAAGCATTGCCCAAAGGATCCGTTTGCACTTCCAAGGATAGATCAGATCATAGACGCAGTGGCTGGAAGCGACCTATTATGTTTCCTAGATGCATATTCCGGGTATCATCAGATCAAGCTTAAAAAGGAAGACTGGGAGAAAACATCGTTCATAACCCCTTTTGGGGCCTTTTGTTAGAAGAACATGACTTTTGGATTGAAGAACGCTGGCGCAACCTATCAACGGTGTATTCAGAAGTGCTTTGAGGACCAAATCGGACGCAACGTTCATGCCTATGTGGATGATGTGGTGATCAAGACCAGAAAAGCGGAGACATTTATTGACGATCTAAAGGAAACATTCAAGAACCTGAGAAGATACCAGATGAAGCTTAACCCGACAAAATGTGTGTTTGGAGTTCCAGCAGGGAAGTTACTCGGCTTTATCGTTTCAGAAAGAGGGATTGAGGCAAATCCTAATAAAATCAAAGCTATCCAGAATCTGAAAAAGCCGGAAAACCTGAAGCATGTTCAGAAGCTTACAGGGTGTGTAGCAGCGCTGAGCCGGTTTATATCAAGACTCGGAGAGAAGGCAATACCCTTGTACCGGCTCTTGAGGAATTCCGACAAATTCGTTTGGGACCAAGAGGCGGACGAGGCGTTCGAAGCACTGAAGAAGCAGCTATCTGAGGCACCAGTCCTGGCAGCCCCGGGTCCTAAAGAGCCCATGTTACTGTACGTTGCAGCCGGGCCCCGGGCGGTTAGCGCAGTGGTTGTTTTTGAGCGCAAGGAGGATGGGAAAGATCACCCGGTTCAGAGGCCGGTTTATTATGTCAGCGAAGTATTATCAGAAGCAAAGCAGCGCTACCCACATTGGCAGAAGCTGGTTTTCGGGGTCTTCATGGCCAGCCGAAAATTGAAGCCATATTTTCAGGAACACCCCATAACAGTGGTTAGCTCTATAACAATGTCGGATATCATCAGAAACTCGGATGCAACAAGTAGAATAGCCAAGTGGGAAATCGAGATGGGAGATTATCACATCAACTACGAGCCCAGGTCAGCAATCAAATCTCAAGCTCTAGTTGACTTCATTAATGATTGGACTCACACAGGCATGCCCACAATGACTCCAAGTTCCGAGTCTTGGATAATGCACTTTGACGGTTCCAAGCAATACGAGGGATCAGGAGCTGGAGTGGTGCTCACATCACCCAAAGGAGACAAGTTGAGCTACGTGTTGCAGATTCACTTTGATTGTTCCAACAACGTGGCCGAATATGAGGCATTATTGCATGGATTGAAGATAGCCAAGGAGATGAACATTAAGAGGATACGATGCTATGGAGATTCGGACCTTGTGGTACAGCAGGTCTCGGGAACTTGGGATAGAAAAGATGCAACTATGGCAGCATACCGCAGAGAGGTGGACAGGGTTGCCGGGTGTTTTTCCGGGTATGAGGTGGAGCATATAGATAGAAGAAAGAACAAGGCAGCAGATGCACTCGCCAGACTCGGCTCGCGCAGAGAGCCGGTTCCACTCAATGTCTTTCTGGACGAGCTATGGCGGCCATCAGTTAAAACCGAGTCTGAAGAAGAGGTGGCAAACCAAGACTCGGATTTGGAGCTCGTGGCCACGGTACGTGCTGTTCCCGAGTGGACAGAGCCGTTTCTGGCTTACCTATCACGGGGCGAGTTACCACAGCAAGAGATACTAGCAAGGCAAATTCTGAATCGAGCAAAAGGTTATTCCATTATCAATAGGGAGTTATATAAAAGGAGTGCTGCAGGAGTATTTTTGCGGTGTGTGGCACCAGAAGAAGGCCGGCAAATCCTGAAAGAGATCCACAAAGGCGACTGTGGGCATCACGCATCCGCAAGGTCCCTTGTGGCCAAAGCATATAGGCACGGTTTCTTCTGGCTCACAGCCTTAGCAGACGCGGAACACTTGGTGGCAAGGTGCGATGGATGTCAAAGGTATGCCCGCCAAATCCATGTGCCGGCTATGGAGTTGCAAACAATTCCTTTAACCTGGCCGTTTGCCGTTTGGGGTATGGACATGGTTGGTCCCTTTCACATGTCACCTTGCAAAAAGACACATCTCTTGGTGGCTATCGATAAATTTACCAAGTGGGTTGAAGTTATGCCGGTTACCAACTGTGAAGCAATCACGGCAGTCAAGTTCCTGAAAAGGATTATCTATCGGTTTGGGTACCCTCACAGCATAATTACAGACAATGGAACTAACATGTCCTTAGGTGAGATGGAGAAATTCTATGGGAACAATGGAATCCGGCTTGACATATCCTCGGTAGCCCATCCACAAGCTAATGGACAAGTGGAAAGGGCGAATCAGGAGTTACTTCGTGGATTAAAGCCACGGCTACGAGTCCCATGCATTAGAGCTGCTGGAGCATGGGTTGAGGAGTTACCTTCAGTGGTTTGGGGTATCAACACCACACCTAATAGATCTACCCAGATGATACCATTTTTCATGGTTTATGGTGCAGAGGCGGTGTTGCCGAGTGATATCATTCACGACTCGCCTCGAGTGTCGGCTTACGTCGAGGTGGAGAACGAGAAGACCCAGCAGGACGCCGTGGATATGTTAGAAGAACACAGGGAGCAAGCTTTGGAGAGATCAGCCATATACCAGCAGGACCTGAGGAGATATCACAGCCGGAGAGTCAAAACCCGGGTCTTCCAGGAAGGAGACCTGGTTCTGCGCCTGGTACAGTCAAAGGAAGGAAAACATAAGTTATCCCCACCATGGGAGGGACCGTTCATCATAAGCCAGAATCTGCACAATGGATCATATTACCTGGTAGATGCAAGGGAAGAGTCGGCTACTGTTAATGACACCGCTCATACCACTTCATCTATGCAAGAAAGAGAAAGACCATGGAACGTGGCTCAGCTGCGTCCCTACTATACCTATTTTAGGCTAGATTCACAAGTGGAATTACACGATGTAACAGGCAGCAGGTTTCAGACGCACTCTTTTCCTATCCAGGGTACCTAAGGGGACTGGAGGGTTTTTAATGAGGCGGCCTGCTGACCTAACTTTTCTCATATCAATAAAGAGATGGTTCAACAGTATCTTTTTTCTTTCCTATGTATTTTTGTTAAGTTTTTATATTCCTGTTGTTTTTTCTATTTTTTCTTCCAGGTAAGTATTATTTATTGTTCTTAATATATTAGTTTCCCTCGTAAATTGCATATATCTAGGTCTTGGGGGCTGATTGCTTGAATAGCACAGTTGCAAACTCAAAGACCCGACCATGATGTCATTGAGTTATAAGGGTCGATTACTTGTAATAAGTACGGCTGCAAGCTTATAACCGGACAAAGGAGCCAAACTTTCTTGACCGTTCTTACTTAAGCTTGATGTGACTCGCACTAATGTGGCATGCTTTGCTAGCGTATGATTACAATCAGTCATGATGCCCAATGGGACTTGCCTGACCCTGTCTTCGTACAGCTGTAGCAACATTGATTATCCACGCGAAAGCCGGCTTACAGTAGAAGAAGGTCAAAAGGGTCATCTAAACCACAAGTTATGCAGAGTACAAGGTTAATAGCCGGAAACTCAAAGTATATTAAGCATAACTTCAAAACCTATGTGAAATGGCTCTAGGTTTTGGGCTTAGCAGAAACAATTTGCCCCTTTTAAAAGACCCAACACCCTAGACTCGGAATTTCGGGCCTTGGGGACTTGGGAATTTGAAAAAATAAACAAATTATCTAGCTATTCAGCTCAAAAACCCAAAAATCCGAGTCTTGGGGACTTGGGGACTTAGAAAAAAGCCCACTTGTCAAAACCCATCAGACCCGGAAACCGAGTCTCACAAAAAGGAACCATAGCAAAAAAATCGGAAAACCAGGAAAGAAAAAGTCCAAAAGACAGGGAAATATCAAATTTATGCAAAGGCCAGAAGGGCCACGAAAGCTATTAAAGTTTTAAATGTATTACAAGCCACGATAGTAGTATCAAAAAGTGCACAGGCGCACTATCAAAATAACAATTGTTTTTAAGGCCTATTGGCTGAATGACGTGTTCGAGACGATAGCAGGTAAAAGTTCACTCGGCCCCCTGGGCCGAGTCGTCCATCTTGCCCTTGCCCTTGGCAGCCGGGTCTTGTTCCTTGCCTTGTTCTTCAGCAGTCTTTGCGGCAGCAGCACCCGGGTAAGCAGTAGTGCCGGCCCGTGCGGGAGGAAGAACAACCGGCGTGGAGGTAGCAGGCGCAGAATCGGCCTCAGCCTTCTTCTTCGCGGCCTCTTCCCTCGCCTGAGCAGCCTCCGCCTTCCACCGTGCCAGCATGTCATACGGCTTGGGAAGATCCGACTTAACTGCCTTATCGTCAGCATCATATGGTGGGACAATCGAACTGACGTCCAGACTATCGGCAATTATACTAGCCAAGTAACGAACCTCCTTCTGGATAGCCTTGAAGTTCTTTGCTGAGAACCTGGAGCCGTCATGGTTGAACTCTGGAAACCCGCCAACGAGCTTTGCCGGCTCAAGTTTTGGAAAATATGCCTTAGCCAGTGCAAGCCCCCGGGTTACTCCAACCCGGCAGGACGAGCGTTTCCAGTGCTCGATCCACTCGGGGATGGTGGAGCACGCGTCAAGCAGTGTCTTCAAGCTACCATGTCCAACACCCGACAACTTCAAAGATTGGAGAATCCATTTGGTCCCGGCACAGAGCTGCCGGATTGTGCTCTTTATCATCTTCAGCTTAGCTATGTCATCTTCTTCTGGAGTTTCATCATCCGGCCCTGCAGAAAACAGGAACAAACTTTAAGTAAGGAAATCCGACTGATTAGCAAAATGAGAATCCGGGTTATAGTTATTGAGTTGGAAATTGTTACCAGTCAAAGCGCGATATGTGTCGGCAATCTGAACAGAAAGCTTGGTTAATTCATCCTCTGCTGCATGAGCTCTCTTTCTATACCTTCTTGCAAGTTTCCCTGCCTTCTTGGCATCAGCTTCAGCCGACTCACGCCGCGTCGTCTCCGCCTCGAGGAGTTTGGTGGCCTTCGCCAACGCTTTCTTAGAGTGGGTTACGAAGGCCTGCGTGGAAACACAAGGAAGGGTTAGCCGGATAAAAGCAAACTATCAGTTGGATACACTATGAAAGTTCCAAGCAAATTATCAATAAGTTCACTCGGAACTTGGGGACTAGACAAATATACAGGCAATATTACTCGGATTTACCTCATGTTTGGCTATCAAGGCTTCTAGGACATTTTCTTCGACAGCCCTCAAGGTGTGCAGGGCGTCGAGCATCTGGGTAAAGGTCATATCCTCGGGCTTGGTACCGGAAGAGCCGGCGGCCTGATCACTCGGAGGAGGAATCTTCTCCGGCTTTGGGGTCGAGACCCGGGCTGCCTGGGTGTCAGGATTGGGAGTGCCCATCCTCGTGTCCAGGATCTCGACGTCATCGTCCTCAGGTTCCTCAGATGGCTTGGGAGACCCGGCTTCCTGCCGGGCCGAGTCTGTCAGGGGGTCTTGTCCTTGGTTTTCTTCACCAGCACCGCCAGTTGCGGCGTCCGTATCATCAACCGGCCCTTCAGACTCCCGGTTATCCGTATCCATGTTATCCGGGTCACTGATCGAGACCTGGGCGCTAAGGAAAGAAAAGAGAAGTGGTTAGTAGCAAAAAGTGAAGGTTATCAAAAGGACTAGTATATCGCTTAGCAGGAAATATAACTTACCCGACATTCACCACGAAATCCGCCGGAAGCTCGCTGCTAGACGCGGACGAGGCTGTTACAGAATCCGAGAGTGAGACCCGGAACTGTCCGGCTAATGGATGGTTGGGAGAAGGGTGACGTTGAGGTGGATTGGAAGGATGAGATGGGGAAGTACCAGTGCGGCGGGCTGGGGACGTGGGGATACCCGGGTTGAGGGGATCATCACCCGGGGAATTCCGGGTCATCCTACGCTTGGCTGGAGGCGGATCCTTCAAGTTTGGCGAGTTGGATAGTTGTTGGTTAAGCTCACTCATATTAGCAAAAGAATAGGGTTTGGAAGACATGGAGGAATAGGGAACCTTGAATACAACCCCTCGGGGTTTCCTCTTGGCTCCAACCACCGTCTCCGGTTCAACCTCCTCTTCGTCGCTCTCAGTTTCTTCCGGGTCTCCTTGGTCATCCTTGTCCTCCCTGTCATCCATCCCTTAAAAGCACAAATACATAGTCGGAAAAAGAGAAAATATGGGAAAGCAAAGTGACGGAAGTTCAGAAGATTGAAACCCGGATGATACCTTCATCGGTGTCAACCGGCTCTTCTTCCTCTTCCGGGTTCCCGGAGTTGGGGGGTCTCGATTTTCCAAAAAGCATTATCAGCCTGAGATAAAGTCATAAAAGTGAGAGTTAGTAGTTGTATCAAGTAAAAGTACAAGAGTAAGTGAATAAGTGTCGGAACTTACCGCTGGAGTCGGGTTATCTCGAGTATACGGCTCTAAGCCGGCTATATTCTTGATCACTTCCATCTTCTCAGTTAGGAAGCTTTTGATGATCTTGTTCGTGTCGCCAGCCGGATAGTTCCTCGAAGAGTATCGGAGTGCATCCGTGACATACCCCGAATACTCGCACATCAACTTAGGACGAATGGAGTTGGGCTGGATCCGGAAGTTTACCCAAGTTTTTACTAGATTAAGCCCAAGGAGACCATGAGCGGAAAGGGCGGCTATCTTGGCTAAGTAGGGCTGGATGGACTCCCTATCCGACTCAGAAGCGAATGCATTGAAAGTGTCGGACAAATCTAAGAGGCCCTCTGAGAAACCCGGCAATCTCTTTTCGCCGGGTGGGGAGGCGTCCCGGCAATAAAAGAAGGATTTTGCCAATGTTTGACGTGGGAGTTTAAGCTAAGAGTCAGCATAGGGGATTTTTTTCGGAGTTGGATAGACACGCCGCCGCAGGCCAAAAGGGCCCCGTCACCGCTTTCGCGGCACGGTTTGCATTGGAACAGTTCTAGAAAAAGGGCAAGGTTTGGTGGGATGCACAAGTAAGACTCGCAAAGGACGATGAAGTGAGTTATATTCAACATAGAGTTAGGCCCTATGTCGAATACTCGGAGGCCGTAGTGGCTAAGGAGCTCACGAAAAAAGGAGTGACCCGGGGGACGAAATCCCCGGATCGCGTGCTCCACAAAGCATATTACCTCATTCAGATTGTGGGTAGGCCGGGTCTCGTCGCCCGGTACTCTCCAAAGGATATCCTCCTGAGATGGAAGGACGCCAGACTCGGCGAGCTCCTCTAGCTTCTCCTTGGTCACGGTAGACCGTGCCCAGTTGGCAGAGATGGACTGAGTTGACTTTGGCTTTGCCGGCTGTTTCCCCTTGTTCTTGGGAGCCATTTGCTCGGTCTTCAAAACACAAGGCAAGAGTGCAGAACATGAGTAACTAAGACTCGGAAACTACGAGTTATCCGAGTATCAACAAGCAGTACAGAAACTACGAGTTATCCGAGTATCAATTGGCCACACGGAAATTACGGGTTACCCGAGTGTCAACGAGCAGCTACAGAGTTTACAGGTTATCCGAATATCAGTGAGCAATTGTGAAAGAGGGTTTGTTATCTGGTTACCTAGATAGTAAATGAGAAATCCGGAAATAGTGGGTTATCCGGGTATCAAAGAACGACTACGAAAAATCTTGAGAGACTACACCTAGATTGGAAAATTTGCAAAGAAATTTGCGGAGAGATTAATGGTTGCGAGAGACAGGAGAGTGTTATTGGATCTACCATTGAGCAATTAGACAAGCAAGAGTAGAGTTGATTAATCTAAATCGGTACGGAACAAGAAGATGACCTAAGGGCGGACCTAGATCCAATCTGGTTCGAGCAAAAAGCTTGAAGGTGAGATTCATGGAGGGAAGCTTACCGGTGATGTTCGGAGGAGGTTGCGGCGGTGGCAAATGACGCAGCCGCGGTGGCCTGCGGGATCTCCCGGCGGGCAGCTCGAGGGCGCGGCGGCGGAGGCTGACGGCGGCGCGGCGCGGATCGTGGACGAGCGCAGCTGGCGGCGGCTCGATTCCGGCGGCGCGTCCGGGGTCTCCGTGGTGGCGCGGCGGCGAGCTCGAGTGAGGGAGCACCGGAGGCGAAAGAGATGGAGGAGAAATGGAATGTTGAGTTTAGGGTTACCCCCTTGGGCTTGTATTTATAAGCACGGGTGGGGAAACCTAGACGAGCAAGCAGGAGCCAAAAATTTCGGGAGGGAGGGATACCCGCCCGGAAATTTTGGGATATGCGTTAAGTACCCATGCGTGATATCCGGAAAGGATAGGAAGTAAATCATTCCCGTGATATCCGGGTTAATCAGTGAACAAAGTGAGCCGGGTCTTCTACGTTTTCTTCGAAGCATTGACCCGGGAAAATAAAGACAGACTCAGAGAGAGCCGGGTTATTATATGGACCACCAATGGAGTTAGGCCTAGCTGTTTATCAAAGCAACCTAACCCGGCCTCTATGAACTTGTATGTTTGTTATTTTTGCAGGGAATAGCATGCGCTTCGAGGAGGATCGCGTGAAGCCCAAGCTATTCTGGGGACTACTGATGGAGGGATGATAACCCGGTAGGCTAACGCCAAGGTGTAACTCGGCCCAAAGGGCGCTGCGCAAGACCCGGCTTAGGGAAAAGGAGTTTCTAGAAGGCCCAAGAGTGTAGGCCCCGTAACCCGGTTTGTGGGTTCCGATAAGGAAACTTAGGGTTTGTAAGCAGTGTCTGGGTAGGACTTCTAGTATGCCTTGGATGGTAAGCCAGGGGGTCCGGATATTATATAAGCCGACCCCTAGGGTTAGATTAGACACGATCACACAATCACACGAACACAAGATATTCGAGTATCCTTTGTAACACGAGAGTTGAGATAATATATTCAGATCGGAGACTCGGCGACTTGATTGCCGGCTACCAGATCGCATATTACCATGGTTTCCTTTGAGCTAAACCCTCTCCCAAACACCAAACTCGAATTGCCCCAAGATAAGTTACCCCCGGTGACGTCTGCCGTGATTATCCCATGACAGTGATCCTCTCTCTCCACTTCTTTTTGTTGAAGGTGCTGATCTTTTACAAAGCTTGGTGAACAATGCCTACAGAAATGGATTGTTATCTTCACCAATCCCTGTGAGGAAAAAATTTCCAATCATTCAATATGCTGATGATACACTAGTGGTTATGCCTGCCTGCAAGAAAGATTTATTGGTCCTTAAAGAAATACTCAATATTTATGCAGGCTTTACTGGTTTGAAGATTAATTTCCACAAATCTTCTCTGGTTCCCATTAATGTGCATATTGATGAAGCTAATGAGTTGGCTCAAGTTTTTGAGTGTCAATTGGGTTCCATGCCTTTTACTTATCTTGGTCTCCCTATGGGTACCACTAGACCAAATATAAGAGAGTTTTCACCCTTAATTGATAGAGTGGAAAGGAGATTATCTGCTACTGCTTCCTTTTTATCATATGGTGATAGACTTGTTTTGGTTAATTCAGTTCTTTCATCCTTACCAACATATTACATGCTTTCTCTAGTCATCCCTGCTGGTGTTATTAAGGTGATTGATAGAGCTAGAAGGCACTGTCTGTCGTGGGATAATCACGACAGACCTTACCAGGGGTAACTTGTCTTGGGGCGAATCGTGTCGAGTGTTTGGGAGAGGGTTTAGCTCAAAGCAAACCATGGTGATATGCGATCCGGTAGCCGGCAATCAAGTCGCCGAGTCTACGATCTGAATATATTAGCTCGATACTGGTGTTACAATGGATACTCGAAATCTCTCGATCTAGCTATCAGGTTCTTGCTCACGTAAAAGCTTTTTTAACCCTAACCTAGGGACCGGCTTATATAACATCCGGACCCCTGGCTTACTCTCCAAGGCGCACTCTGAATCCTACCCGGACACTGCTTACAAACCCTAAACTTCCTTACCGGAACCCACAATCCGGGTTACGAGGCCTATGCTCCTGGGCCTTCTAGAAGCTCCTTTATCCTAAGCCGGGTCTTGCGCAGCGTCCTTTGGTCCGAGTTACTCCTTGGCGTTAGCCTACCGGGTTATCATCCCTCCATCAGTAGTCCCCAGAATAGCTTGGGCTTCACGGGATCCTCCTTGAAGTGCACGCTATTCCCTGCAAAAATAATAAACATACAAGTTCATAGAGGCCGGATTAGATTGCTTTGATAAACAGCTAGGCCTAACTCCATGGTGGCCATATAGTAACCTGACTTTCTCTAAGTCCATTGTTTACTTTTCCGGGTCAATGCCCCGATGAGGATGTCAAAGATCCGGCTTACTTCACTTGATAATTGACCCTGATATCGCGGAAAGATTTCCTTCTTATCTTATCCGGATATCGCTCTCGAGCACTTAACGCATATCCCCAAAATCTCGGACGGGTATCCCTTATCCCGGAAATTTAGGTTCCCGCCCGTTGGCCTAGGTTTTCCCACCTGTGCCTATAAATAGGTACCCTAGGGGGTAACCTAACCCCAACGGTCATTCCTCCCATCTTCTTCCTCCTTACCAGCACTCTTTCACTCGCGCTTGCGCAACACCGCCACGGAGACCTCGAGCTCACCGCCGGAGCAAAGCCGCCGCCGGTTGCGTCCGTCCACGATCCGCTCCGCGCCGCCACCAAGCTCCGCCGCTGCGCCCCCGATCTGTCCGCCGGGAATCGCACGCGGGCACCACGACTGCGCCATCTGTCGTCGTCGCATCCTCCTTCAATCCGCGCCGGTAAGGTTCCTACTCCCCCTGATTTAATGGGTAATTTCTCCGTTTCGACCTAGATTGGATCTTGGTCTTCCGCGGGCCATTTCCCGTTCCGCGCCGGATTAAGTCGCATAGTTCCACGCTAGATCGTCCAATAGCTTGATAGATGGTCACACATCACTCCCCTATCACTGTTAATCATCAATTTCTCCGCAGAATCGTCCGTAAATTTTCCAATCTAGATTCATTTCGCCCAAATTTTCCGCGGCTGTCATTGATACCCGGGAAATCCACTTCTTCCGCATCTTTTACCTGCACTAGATACATGGGCAATCAACCTTCTTCCACAAATGCTTGACAATACGTAAGTACCCCATAGTTTCCGTACTGATACTCGATACCCGGATAATTCATAATTCTCATACTGTTTATCGATACTCGGAGAGCCCATGATTTCCGAGTCTTATGCTTTGTGCCCTTTTGTCTTGTGCTTTTGCAGACTGAACCAATGGCGCCCAAGACCAAAGGGAAGCAGACGGCCAAGCCAAGGATGACCCAATCAATATCCGCCAACTGGGCGCGATCTTCTGTGACGAAGGCCAAGCTGGAGGAGCTGGCCGAGTTGGGCGTCCTGCCCCCTCAAAAGGAGATCCACTGGAGGGTGCCGGGTGACGAGACCCGGCCTTCCCCTAACCCGGACGAGGTAATTTGCTTTTTCGAACACGTGATCCGGGGGTTTCGCCCCCCGGGTCACTCTTTCTTTCGCGAAGTCCTCCGCCACTATGGCCTCCGGGTGTTCGACATAGGGCCTAACTCTATGTTGAACATAACCCATTTCATTGTCCTCTGCGAGTCTTATCTGTGCATTCCGCCAAATCTGGCTCTTTTCATTGAACTCTTCCAATGCAAACCGTGCCGCGAAAGCGGTGACGGGGCGCTTTTAGCTTGCGGCGGGGTCTCTATCCAGCGCCGCAAGAACTCTCCCATGCCGACTCTCACTCTCAATTCCCATGTCAAGCATTGGCAACTTTCTTTTTTATACTGCCGAGATACCTCCCCACCCGGCGAGAGGAAACTGCCGGGTTACTCGGAAGGTCTCTTGGATCTCTCCGACACCTTCAACGCTTTCCCCTCTGAGTCGGATAGGGAAGCAATACATCCCCTCCTCTAAAAAACAGCCGTCCTTTCCGCCCAAGGTCTCCTTGGGCTCAACTTGGTCAAGACTTGGGTAGAATACCGCATCCAGCCCAATTCTATCCGCCCAAAACTGATGTGCGAATATTCGGGGCACGTTACGGATGCGCTCCGTTACTCCTCGAAGAACTATCCGGCGGGTGATACCAATAAAACCATCAAGAGCTTCCTGACCGAGAAGCTGGAGGTGATAAAGAGCATAGCCGGGTTAGCGCCGTTTACCCGGGATAACCCGGCTCCAGCGGTAAAATCCGACACTTATAAACTTTCTCATACTTTGATTTGATACAAACACTAACTCCCATTTTCATGCTTTTTTCTCAGGCCGATAACATTTTCTGGAGTATCGAGACCCCTCCCAACTCAAGTAACCCGGAGGAAGAGGAGGAGGAACCGGCCGATACAGACGAAGGTATCACTCAGATTCCAATCACCCCAACATCTATCACTTTGCGTTCTTTTTCCAACTACATGCATGCGCCTTTCAGGGATGGATGACAAGGGTGGCAATGACGACCATAGGGACTCGGAGGAAACCGAAAGTGACAAAAGCGAAATCGAGCCCGAAGTCGAAGCCGGGACCAAGAGGAAAGCCCGCGGGGTCGTCTTCAAGGTTCCATACCGCTCCCTTGCTTCTAAACCATACTCCTTTGCTAACATGTGCGAGCTAAACCGAGAATTATCCGACTGGCCGTACTTGAAGGATCTACCCGCGACCAAACGCAGAGTGACCCGGAACTTCCCGGGTGAATCCACACTTAACCCGGGTACACCGTCATCCCCGGCTCGACGTGCTGGTATTTCTCAATCTCTTCCCGAATATCAAAGTTTTCCTTTTCCGAGTCACCCCTTAGCAGGGTAATTCCATGTCTTACTTTCTCAATGTTTATCAGCTTCGTCCGGGTCTAGCAGCGAGTTCCCCTCGGACTTCATGGTGAACCCTGGGTACGGCTCTTCTCCTGATGTTCTAATACTTTTCCATAATTTTCTCCAGTCGCACGCTAACTGCTTACTTATACCATCCTCAGAGCCACGGTCACTATCAGTGACCAAGAAAACATGGAAACCGAAGACCCGGGTAAAGAGAAACCGATTGATAATATGATTGCCGCGGCTAGCGGCAAGGAAGGGCGGCAAGCGCCACCGAAGGATCCGGCCGACCAAGAAGCCAAGTATCCTATAGCCTCGCATGCACACGAGGAGGAAGAGGCCACAGTCCTTGGCAGGGGGGGAGGCGAGCCAAACTCCGATACTCGTACGACCCGGATGCCTTCCCCTGCCAAGGGAAAGACTCCGACTCCGGGTTGCCAAGATCCCGAGTCTTCCAACTCGGACAATCACTCCTTCGACCAAATGATGAGCACCCTCCTTGCCATGAAGGCCACAGAGAACACTATATTAGAGCACATGGCCGCTGAACACCGGGTAATACTAATTGATATCTCATGTTATCCATCTAGTCCCCAAGTTCCGAGTATAACTTGTCGGAGTTACACTCGGTACTCCATTTGATACTCAGCTGATTATGATATCCGACTGACGTCTGACTTTCCATTCCTTTTAGGCGCAGGAGAGCCGATCCGAGGAAATTTTGGCCAAGACCAATCAACTCCTGGATGCCGAGGTAAAGTTAAGAAAAGCACTTGAGGCTGAGGTGGAAAACTTGGAAAAAGATGTCATGGAATATAAAGAGAAATACACCACTGCTCAAGCTGCGCTGAAGAAACTATCGGCTCAAGTTGCCGACTCTTATCGTGTCCTCCTTGGTGAGATTTTGTTACTGACTGGTTCGTGTCTTGAATTTTTTGTTTTCTTGATCCATGATACCCGGAATGCTTTGATATAACCCATGTTATTCATATTGTAGGTGCTAACCTTGCGCCCTCAGAAGAGGATGACATCCAGAAGGTAAAAAACTTGAAGAATGTCCTCCTTAGATTCTGCGCCGGCACTAAATGGATCCTGGACACCATACAGTGGCCAACCGATGGCTATCCGGGTATGGAAACTTTGATCCATGCGTGTTCCACTGTACCCGCATGGATTGAGCTCTGGAAACGCTCGGCATGCCGAGTTGGGATGGCTCGGGGGCTAATGCTGGCTAAAGCCTACTTTCCAAAGCTTGATACGGCAAAGTTGGTGGCCGGGTTTCCAGAATTTAAGGCTGATGGTTCTAGATTCGGCATCAAGGATTTCAAGGCTGTGCAGAGCGAAGTGCGTCACTCAGCGACTACAATTGCCGATTCTCTGGATCTAAGTAACTTCGTGACTTCATACGACGCCAAGGGTAAACATGTGAAGGAAGATATGCCCTTACCCTTCGATATTCTGGAGAAGTGGAATGCTGACTTAGCCAAAGAGGGAGGAAGCTGCAAAGAGGGAAGCCGACTTTAAGTCGACGCCCTCCTCCTCTACACCGGCTAGCCGCCCTCCTCTTCGTCCTGATGCTGCTCATCCGGGTAACGATGCTAGGAAGGCTACTGGCCAGGACCCGGCTGGCAAGGGCAAGGACAAGATGGATGCCTCGACCCAAGATGCTGAGTGATCTTTTCTATCCGCTGTGATTTCCTATGCGTCAGTCGGCCAATGGGCCCTTTGAACAATTACTTTTGACGGTGCGCCTGTGCACCTTTGATACTAGTATCGAGACTTGTAATGCGCTTTAATGCCTTGATATATCTAGTGGCTCTTCTGGCCTTTGGATGATTTTGATATTTATCTGCCTTTGAGCTCATTTATTCTTGATATTCCGACTTACTTTATGGTTCCTTTTGTGAGACTCGGTTTCCGGATCTCGTGGGTTTTGACAGGTGGACTTTTCTCTAAGTCCCCAAGTCCCCAAGACTTGGATTTTTGGGGTTTGAGCTTAATAGCTAGATAATTTGTTTCTTTTTTCAAAATCCCCAGTCCCCAAGGCCCGAACTTCCGAGTCTAGGGTGTTAGGTCCTTCAAATAGAACAAATTGTCTTTGCCAAAGCCCAAAATCTAGAGCCGTTTCACATAGGTTTTGAAGTTATGCTTAATAAACAGTGAGTTTCTGGTTATTAACCCTGTACTCTGCATAACTTGTGGTTTAGATGACCCTTTTGGCTCTCTTGTACTGTAAGCCGGCTTTCGCGTGGATAATCATGTTGCTACATCTATACGAAGACAGGGTCAGGCAAGTCCCATTGGGCATCATGACTGATTATGATCATATGCGAGCAAATCATGCCACTTTAGTGCGAGTCACATCGAGCTTAAGTAAGAAAAGTCAAGAAAGTTTGGCTCCTTTGTCCAGTTATAAGCTTGCAGCCGTACTCGTTTGCGAGTAATCGGCCCCTATAACTCATAGGCATCACGGCCGGGTCTTTGAGTTTGTAACTGTGCTATTCAAGCAATCAGCCCCCAAGACCTAAATATACGCAAACTGCTAAAGAAGCTAATGTACTAAAAAACAGTAAACAATACTTACCTGGAAGAAAGATAAAAAAGTATAACAGAAATAAAAATTGATAAAAACACATGCAAAGGAAATAATATATTGTTCAACCATCTCTTTATTGATATGAGAAAAGTTAGGTCAGCAGGCCGCCTCATTAAAAACCCTCCAGTCCCCTTAGGTACCCTGGATAGGAAAAGAGTGCATCTGAAACCTGCTGCCTGTTACATCATGTAATTCTTTTGTGAATCTAGGCTATACTAAGTATAGTAGGGACGTAGCTGAGCCACGTTCCATGGTCTTTCTTTCTCTTGCATAGATGAAGTGGTATGAGCGGTGTCATTAACCGTAGCCGACTCTTCCCTTGCATCTATCAAGTAATATGATCCATTGTGCAGATTCCGGCTTATGATGAACGGTCCTTCCCATGGCGGTGATAATTTGTGTTTTCCTTCCTTTGATTGCACCAGGCGCAGAACCAGATCTCCTTCCTGGAAGACCCGGGTTTTCACGCGCCGGCTATGATACCTTCGCAAATCCTGCTGATATATGGCTGATCTCTCCAAAGCTTGTTCCCTTTCTTCTTCTAGCATATCCACGGCGTCTTGCCGGGTCTTCTCGTTCTCCACCTCAACATAAGCCGATACTCGAGGCGAATCATGCATAATGTCACTCGGCAACACTGCTTCTGCGCCATAAACCATGAAGAACGGTGTCATCTGAGTAGATCTGTTAGGTGTGGTATTGATACCCCAAACTACTGAAGGTAACTCCTCTACCCATGCACCAGCGGCTCTGATACACGGGACTCGCAACCGTGGTTTAAATCCATGAAGCAATTGCTGATTCGCTCTTTCCACTTGTCCATTAGCCTGTGGGTGGGCCACTGAGGCTATGTCCAAACGGATGCCATCGTTTCCACAAAACTTCTCCATCTCGCCAAGGGACATGTTGGTTCCATTGTCGGTAATTATGCTGTGGGGATATCCGAACCGATAGATAATCCTTTTCAGGAACTTGACTGCTGTAATTGCTTCACAATTGGTAACTGGCATTACCTCAACCCACTTGGTAAACTTATCAACCGCCACTAAGAGATGTGTCTTTTTGCAAGGTGACATGTGGAAGGGGCCAACCATATCCATACCCCAAATAGCGAACGGCCAGGTTAATGGGATAGTCCGCAGTTCCATAGCCGGCACATGGGTTTGGCGAGCGTACCTTTGACATCCATCACACCTTGCCACCAAGCGCTCTGCGTCTGCTAGGGCCGTGAGCCAGAAGAAACCGTGTCGATAAGCTTTGGCCACTAGGGATCTCGTGGATGCAGGATGCCCACAATCACCTTCATGGATCTTCTTGAGGATCTGTCGGCCTTCTTCTGGTGCTACACAGCGCAAAAAGACTCCTGCTGCACTTCTTTTGTACAACTCCCCATTGATGATAGAATATCCTTTTGCTCTCCTCAGAATTTGTCTTGCTAATACCTCCTGCTGTGATAACTCGCCCCGTGATAGGTAGGCCAGGAACGGTTCGGTCCACTCGGGAACAACGCGTACTGTGGCCACGAGATCCAAGTCCGGGTCTTGATTTGCCAGTTCTTCCTCAGACTCGGTTTTAACTGATGGTCGCCATAGCTCATCCAGGAAAACATTGGGTGGAACCGGCTCTCTGCGCGAGCCGAGTCTGGCGAGTGCGTCTGCTGCCTCGTTTTTTCTTCTGTCTATGTGCTCCACCTCATACCCGGAAAAACATCCGGCAACCCTGTCCACCTCTCTGCGGTATGCTGCCATAGTTGCGTCTTTTCTATCCCAAGTTCCTGAGACCTGTTGTACCACAAGGTCCGAATCTCCAAAGCATCGTATCCTCTTAATGTTCATCTCCTTGGCTACCTTTAAGCCGTGCAATAGGGCCTCATACTCGGCCACATTATTGGAACAATCAAAATGAATCAACTTGTCTCCTTTGGGTGATGTTAGCACCACTCCAGCCCCTGATCCCTCGTACTGCTTGGAACCATCAAAGTGCATTATCCAAGACTCGGAATTTGGAGCCATGGTGGGCATGCCTGTGTGAGTCCAATCGTTAATGAAATCGACTAGAGCTTGAGATTTGATTGCTGACCTTGGCTCGTAGTTGATGTGATAATCTCCCATCTCGATCGCCCACTTGGCTATTCTGCCTGTTGCGTCCGAGTTTCTGATGATATCCGACATTGGTATAGAACTGACCACTGTTATGGGGTGCTCCTGAAAATACGGCTTCAGTTTCCGACTGGACATGAAGACCCCGAAAACCAGCTTTTGCCAATGTGGGTAGCGTTGTTTTGCTTCTGATAATACCTCGCTGACGTAATAAACCGGCCTCTGGACCGGGTGATCTTTCCCATCCTCCTTACGCTCGACGACAACCACTGCGCTAACCGCCCGGGGCCCGGCTGCAACGTATAATAGCATGGGCTCTTTAGGACCCGGGGCTGCTAGGACTGGTGCCTCAGATAATTGCTTTTTTAGTGCTTCGAACACCTCGTCCGCCTCTTGATCCCATACGAATTTATCAGATTTCTTCAAGAGCCGGTACAAGGGTATTGCCTTTTCTCCGAGTCTGGATATAAACCGGCTGAGCGCTGCTACGCACCCTGTGAGCTTCTGGACATGCTTCAAATTTTCCGGCTTTTTCAGACTTTGGATAGCTTTGATTTTATCCGGATTTGCTTCGATTCCTCTCTCAGAAACGATAAAGCCAAGTAATTTACCGGCTGGGACTCCAAAGACACACTTTGTTGGGTTAAGTTTCATCTGGTACCTTCTCAGATTCTTGAACGATTCCTTTAGATCATCAATAAATGTCTCCGCTTTCCTGGTCTTGATCACCACATCATCTACGTATGCGTGAACGTTGCGTCCAATTTGGTCCTCAAAGCACTTCTGAATACACCGTTGATAGGTTGCGCCAGCGTTCTTCAATCCAAACGTCATGGTCTTGTAACAGAAGGCCTCAAAAGGGGTTATGAACGATGTTTTCTCCCAATCTTCCTTCTTGAGCTTGATCTGATGATACCCGGAATATGCGTCCAGGAAACATAATAGGTCACTTCCAGCTACTGCGTCAATGATCTGATCTATCCTTGGTAGTGCAAACGGATCCTTTGGGCAATGCTTGTTGAGACTTGTATAATCGATGCACATTCTCCACTCATTGGTCTTTTTCATCACGAGAACCGGGTTTGCTAACCAGTCCGGGTGAAATACTTCCATGATAAAGCCGGCTGTAAGCAGCCGTGCGATTTCTTCTCCTATAGCCTTCCTTCTTTCTTCATTCATTTTTCTCAGGCCCTGCTTCACAGGCCTGGACTTGGGATCAACGTGCAAACTGTGCTCTGCCAGTTCTGTAGGGATACCCGGCATGTCGCTGGGCGTCCAGGCGAACACATCCTGATTCGAACGAATGAACTCCACAAGTGCTTTCTCCTGCTCGCTGTCCAAGTTAGATCCTATAGTAAATTGCTTGGAGGGATCACTTTCGACAAAAGCCACCATCTTGGTGTCCTGCGCTGCCTTGAACTTTGCTCTCTCATCTTCGGTATTCGGCCTTTTTAACGCTGTTCTGTCATCCGGGTCTACTTGAGACCGGTAATACTTGAGTTCCTCTTTTCTGCAGGCTTGTTCAGCCATTGCCGCATCTCCTTCATCGCACTCAGCCGCTATATCCCGGTTTCCATGTATGGTGATGGTCTGCTTTGGACCCGGGATT
This sequence comes from Alopecurus myosuroides, assembly GCA_028641055.1. Lineage (NCBI taxonomy): Eukaryota > Viridiplantae > Streptophyta > Magnoliopsida > Poales > Poaceae > Alopecurus > Alopecurus myosuroides. Next base: position 512,420,901 of record CM054057.1, read on the forward strand.
TTTAGCTGTAGATACACATAACATGGCCTGGCCATGAACTTAGCGTAAGCCGGCCTTCCGAATAGCGCGTGATAAGGGCTGCGCAACTTGACCACCTCGAAAGTGAGCCACTCAACCCGGAAATTGTCCTTCGATTCTCCAAACGCTACCTCCAGTGTGATTTTTCCCTCGGGGCACGCTGAGTGACCCGGTACTATCCCGTGAAAAACTGTCGAACTCTTCTGTAGCTGGGACTCCTTGAGACCCATGCGTAGAAAGGTTTCCCAATATAAGATATTGATACTACTACCGCCATCCATTAAGACCTTTTTCAACTCATAGCCATTGACCTGCGGCGCAACCACCAATGCTAAGACTCCCGGGTGTTCTATCCTTTTCGGGTGATCCCTTATGCTCCATGTTACGTCCTGCTCTAACCATCTCAGGTATCTCGGAACGGCCGAGGCAACTGAGTTTACCGCCTTTTTCAGTATCTTTTTATCCTTGTTGGAAATTCCTGTAATATGTACGTGATATTGTCCCAACTGCTTGGGGTTGGCCTGGAAACCTCCAGCTCCCCCCTGGTTATTGCCCGGATTTCCGCCTGCCGGGTTGCCGGCTGGGGGTGGGCTGTGGCCCGGGTTTCCACCCGGACCCGGTCCTCCTCCCCGACCTGCACCTCGCATAGCCTTGTTTATTTCCTCGTTCTTCCATCTCTGTAGGTCCGCACATTGCTCCAATGAATGGTTAGCCGGCCTACCATTTCTGCTGTGCTTTGGGCACGCCATCCTGAAGATATCCCAATTGTTACCCGGCCTTGGCGGTCCTTGATAATTTCCTCCGTTCTGGTTTCCTCCATTGAAGTTTCCTTCCGCACTGGGTCTTGAAGACCCGGCTTCTGTGCTAGCGACAAACTCGGAGCTTCCTACAAACGGGCGCTTATTCTGGTTGTTCCCATTGTTACCTCCATTGTTACCCGGCGTTGATCCATTGCCGGTTCTTCCATTGTTGCTTGTGTTTGCTTTTGCTTTCTTGTCATCGACATCCTCTTCTGTAGTATCTGTTGCAGCGTGCTTGTTGCATGCATCCATTAGCTCTCCCATCATAACCTCTGAAGCATTTCGACTAGATTTCATGCGAGTTAACTTTTGCACTAAAGGTATGTACTTGCACGTCTTTGCCATCGCTTGTAACGCATCCTTGGGCTGAATATCCGTAGATGAGTGAAGTATCTCCATGACTCGGCGCACCCAACTGCGCGCCGATTCTCCCTTCTTCTGGACACACCGCTCTAGGTCATCAATAATAAATAGCTTTTTGCACGTCCCATGAAAGTGCTTGATAAACGCTGTTTTCAATTCCTCCCATGACTTGATGGATCCCTCCGGTAGATTATTGAACCATAACTTTGCTGCTCCTTCTGACATCATTAAGTACATGAACTTGGCTTGAAGATTTTCAGTTGCGTTGCGGATTGACATAGCCATCTCATAACTGCTCAACCATGTTTCTGGATCCATAGTCGGCCCATAATTCACTACTTTACCCGGTTCCTTGAATTTATCCGGGTAAGGCTCAGCTCTGATGTTATCCGACAGGCACTTAGGCCCAGCGAGATTAGTCGGAACCGGCCTCACTCGGGAAACGTGTGATCCTACGGGGGGCGCGGCTGGACGCGGCGCTGCTGCTGGTCCATGCACCACAGACCCGGCCGCGGCTCTCCTCGCTTTGGAACTATCCACAATGGCTTGCGCCGCTGATGCTGCTGGTACTGCTTGAACACGGGGAGGAGGCGGCATTTGCTGCTGCTCTGCCCTCCGTCGCGCTGAGCTTGTCTGAATATTGCTGGTATTGGCTCGTTGCTGGCTGATATACGGTGTCCCATGCATTCCACTTCTGTTGTCCGGGTAATTAACTTGCTGTGCCATTGCCGTATGCAATAAATCGATCGCCCGTCGGGTCTGCTCCGCATGGGGTGACTCTCTTACGGGGATCTGATTCAATGCTAACGTTGCAGCATACACGTTATCCATGGGGTTGTTGTAATGACCTGCTGGCGTGCGAAACCGCGATGGTGGTGGTGGTGGTAATGTATTGCCGGTAGTAACTCCAGTCTGTAGTATGGGTAACCCGGCCTGCGTGTTTACCGGTTGTGCTCCTCCAGTTGCGGGTTGATGTACAGTTCCTTGGTTTGCTGCTGGAATCGGCTGATCCTGTGGTGTGATAAATAGTGTGGCCGGGTTTATAACTCTACCCGTTGCCGGTAATCTGGTCTGGTGTCTTTGACGCACCCTGGTTGTCTCTTCTCGGAGCCGGTTCTCCAATGCATCTAGATCGCGCTGGCGCGCAGCTACCCCTTGTTTTTCTGCTTCCACTTGCCTTCTCTGTTGTTCCAATGCACAACGGGCTACATCCAGATCCCTAACACGTTCCACCGCGTTTTTCGGGGTTATGACTGTGGCTAGGACGTTGGGATCCAGGATCAGGTTGTTGTTGAACATGGCCGGGTGTTGCGGATTTGAAGGACCCGCCCCTGGCGTCCGGTTTGCCAGATATCCGAACATGTTTGCCTGCAACTCGCTATCCGCCGCATGGCTGGTAACTGATGCCGATTCTCCGTCGACCCGGGTTAAAACCGGGTTTCCGTCAACCGGATTTTGCTGCTGGGCCAATGCTTGTGCTGCTCCGACAGCGGCCGCGGTCACGTTCCCCTGATTAAGATTGGTTGCGGGGGCCGTGTAAACCGCGACCTGGCGCACGATGCTTGGCGCAGATTCGTATTCTTCCTCATCATCGTTGTCTTCCTCGTACCGGTCCTCCAGCAGGTGCAGGATAGACTCGGTGTCATCTTCTCTCATAACCCGGCCACGCGGGGTCCATGCCGGCTCCTCCGGCTGTTCCCTCTTCGTGGTGGGCTCTTCTGCCGGATCTATCGTCCCGACCGACTCCTCCCCATCGGACTGAATGCAGGTGGCCTCCCCTGACACAGAATCAAATCCAAAATCGTCAGGAGCTAAACCGGACGTACGTACCATGCCAATGAAGACGCTGATCCGGCCGATTGTCACGAAAGATCCGGATTCGAGCAGATCCGACTCTGGCCCCCAGCCAAAATCGTCTACCATCTTCTCTCCTTCGGGGTTGGTGTAGATCTCGCCGACGACGAGGTTCTTCATGTTCTCCCGAGCTTCTCCCGTGATGTAAACACCCTTGGACGTAGGCCCCACGGTGGGCGCCAACTGTCGTGGGATAATCACGGCAGACGTTACCAGGGGTAACTTGTCTTGGGGCGAATCGTCTCGAGTGTTTGGGAGAGGGTTTAGCTCAAAGGAAACCATGGTGATATGCGATCCGGTAGCCGGCAATCAAGTCGCCGAGTCTACGATCTGAATATATTAGCTCGATACTGGTGTTACAATGGATACTCGAAATCTCTCGATCTAGCGATCAGGTTCTTGCTCACGTAAAAGCTTTTTTAACCCTAACCTAGGGACCGGCTTATATAACATCCGGACCCCCTGGCTTACTCTCCAAGGCGCACTCTGAATCCTACCCGGACACTGCTTACAAACCCTAAACTTCCTTACCGGAACCCACAATCCGGGTTACGAGGCCTATGCTCCTGGGCCTTCTAGAAGCTCCTTTATCCTAAGCCGGGTCTTGCGCAGCGTCCTTTGGGCCGAGTTACTCCTTGGCGTTAGCCTACCGGGTTATCAGACCAAAAAAGGGAAAGATAAGGCACATTCTCTTGCTGCTTGGCCAATGGTTTGCAGACCAAAAAATAAGGGGGGGGATTGGGGATCATTAATTTGCAAACTCATAATTCAGCCCTATTGCTCAAGCACCTGCATAAATTCTATAATCAGGAACCTATACCATGGATTCAGCTAGTGACTGATGCTTATTATCATAATGTTGTTTCTCATGCTGTTATTTCCTCTGGCTCCTTCTGCTGGAAAGGAGTTTTCAGTTTATCTGAGGATTACAGGAGTGCAAGTGTATGTACTATTGGTACTGGAATCACTGCTCTATTCTGGGAAGATAATTGGCATAATGTCATCTTGAGCCACAAATTTCCTAGACTGTTTTCTTTTGCTAAAGATAAGTTGCAATCAGTCAGGGATTTCTTTATGGTTGAGGATGGGCTTCAGAATTTTTCATTGCCTTTATCATCCTTGGCCCATCAGGAGTACTTAGAACTGTGTTCTATTACTCAACAGTTGCTTCTTTCAACCAATCAGATGGACAGATGGAGTAGCTCAATTTCTAAAAAGGCATTCTCACCAAGTACATACTATAAATATAGTTTTGCACACATCCCTTCTGATTTTGTCTCGACCTGGTTATGGAAGAGTAAATGCCAATCCAAGCATAAATTTTTTGCCTGGTTGATTCTTCATGACAGGATTAATACAAAGGAAATGCTCACAAGGAGGAATTGGCATGTTTCTGATACACAGGACTGTGTCCTTTGTGCTGCTCATATTGTTGAAGATTGGAGGCATCTCTTCTTCAATTGTCAATTTAGCACTCGAGTTTGGAATTATGTACAAATTCCTTGGATCCCTGGAAACACTGCAAAATCTATTAAATTTGCTAAGAAAGGTTTCTCAGGACCTTGCTTTGCTGAGATTGTGATCCTGGCCTGTTGGGGTATTTGGAAGCAGAGAAATGGATGGATTTTCAATAATATTAAACCCACTTTCAGAGGTTGGAAAGCTATTTTATTATATGAGGTCACCCTTCTTAAGTATAGAGTGAAGAAGGCTACTCTTCCTTTTTTGACATCATGGATTAACTCCATCTCCTAGACTTTATAAATATTGTAAATAACTTTTTTATTCTTTAATAAAATGGGGGCTGTGGGGGATTCCCCCACAGTAATGGTGTCATTTTTTCCCAAAATCATTGACATATGTGTTATTCCCTTTGGTTTCTTGCACCTCATTTGGTTTTCGGTGACTTGCACTAATAGAAAGCAAAAAGTTTCAATTTTTTGTGATTTTTGAGTTTCCCAAAAATCAGGGATGTTACATCTCCAACGAAGTGCAACGTCAACACAATATGCAAATCATGGCTATTAGGACACTACTAGGAAAACAACTATAGGAGAAATCATACCCGTGACGCACCACATGCTCGGTGCGTCATGCCTATGTACCCGTGGCGCACCACACACCAGTGGGCCTCGGTGCGTCACGGGTAAGGGCATAGCCGTGACGCACCATCCAGACGGTGCGCCACGGCTATAGGTGGTTGCTGGGCGGCCGGGGGCCTAAGGCAATAGCCGAGGGCAAAGATAGCCGTGACGCACCGTACGTTTGGTGCGTCACGGGTATTGCAATAGGCGTGACACACCAAACATATGGTGCGTCACGGCTATGGCTTCCACCGAAATTTTCCCTCCACACCCCCTCCCCCCCGGGACCGCCTTTCTAGTTTTGTCACGGAAGAGTTCCATGTCCCAGAATCATCAAAAAATAAATTCCTTATAGATGCACGAAGAGTTTAAGGTATACTTTTTTTAACAAATTTTGAAATAGGAATTTCGACTTTCTGAGCAAAAGTTCGTTAAAAAAAGTAAAATGGGCATAACTTTTGCATACGATGTCGGAATTTAAAGTTCAATATACCAACGGAAACTAGAGAAAAAAGGAACTCAACCTCACTGGCCTTTGGCCTGTGAGCCTTCTTTAGATTCTCCAAATTCCGAAAGGAAAAAAAGTTATGCGAGACAGAAGCTTTTTTCCTACAAAAAAAAAGATAGGCGTGACGCACCACATGTATGGTGCGTCACAGCTAAGTCTGGGCAGGATTTTTGAATTTCGAACCCGGGAGAGGCCTCCCACCTATATATACTCCTCTTCCTTCTCCTTCCTCCACTCTTCTCCATTCTCCTCTCATTTCTTCTTTCTCCTTCCTCCACTCCCCATTCTCTCTTCTTTCTCTCTTCTCCCTTCCTCCTACCACCACCACCACCACCTCACATCCACTCCGGCGACCACATCCTCGTGTCCACTCCGGCCGCCACCTCTACTCTGGCGGCCACCTCCTCTCCGGCGACCTCCTACACTACCGCGGTCACCTCCTCTCCGGCGTCCTCCTCCACTACCGCGGCCACCTCCTCTCTGGCGGCTACCTCCACTCCGGCGACCACCCTCCACTCCGGCCTCTCTGTTTTCGTTTTTCAAAATTTCAAAATTTTGGGCGGCCAGATCCAGATCTGGATCTGTCTCGCCTTTTTTTTTAAATTTCAGAGTCAATAGCCGTGACGCACTAGGCATGAGGTGCGTCACGGGTAACTAAAGATAGTCGTGACGCACCAAACAGGCGGTGCGTCACGGGTAAACGAGATAGTCGTGACGCACCAAAATGTGGTGCGTCACGACTATTTTAATAGGCGCGGCGTGATAGCCGTGGCGCACCATGGTGCGTCACGGGTATGAAATTTTGGTGTGTCACGCATTAGCCTTTTCCTAGTAGTGGGAGTGATAATGGTTCGGAGTTCAAGAACTACACTTTGAATGAATTCTTTAGTGAAGAAGGCATTCGTCATCAATACTCCGCCACTTACACTCCTCAACAAAATGGTGTTGCCGAAAGGAAGAATCGCACTCTCTTGGATATGGAAAGTACCATGTTGGCGGAGTATTCTTCTCCCCAATATTTATGGGCCGAGGCCATATCCACCACATGCCACTCCTCCAACCACCTATACATCTGCAAGGGCTTGGACAAGACTTTATATGAGATCCTCACCGACAACAAGCCCAACGTCTCCTACTTCCGTGTATTCGGTTGTAAGTGCTTTTATTTGATCAAGGGTGTTAGGTTGTCTGAATTTCAATGCAAAACTATTGAGGGTATATTTGTTGCTTACAGTGCCGAATCCCACACTTATAGAGTCTTTGACAAAGCCTCACGAATTGTCATAGAATCTTGTAGTGTGGTGTTCGAGGAAAATGATGGCTCCCAAGTGGCGAAATTTCATGTTTCTAATGTAGATGTTAAAATGCCTCAAGAAGCCATAGGAAGGATGGGTGTGGGATTTTTCCGCCCCATCGAGGGACTTCTTGTGGCGACTCGAGAAGGACTATGCTCTACTCAAGTGGATCCCTCCTCTACAATAGAAGAACAAGCCAAGGAGCCAAGTGTTGCACCTACCCAAGAACATGTTGAAGACCCTCCTCTTATTGACCAAGCCACTACGCAAGATGTTACCACTCCTATCATTCATGCTAGTCAAGGTCAAGGGCAAGATCAACCATCCTCTTCATCCTCTCCTCAAGTTTAAGCTAGTGATGATGATGATGATGATGATGATCAAGGCCAAGTTGGTCAAGACGGGGACCCAAATGATCAGGATGATCAAGTGATCCCTCCTCTCAATATTGAGGAGATCGAAGCCCGTCGTGCTAGAAGAATAAGAGAGCTTTGAAGCATATTGATGCCCAAGACAACAAGGTCTAGGAAGATATTCAATCTAGAAGATCCACAAGAAGGCAATTGGTACATTTTAGTGAGCATCAAGCTCACATGTCTATGGTGGAACCAAAGAAAGTGTTTGAAGCTCTTGAGGAATCCGATTGGGTTGAAGCTATGCGTGATGGGCTCAATAACTTTGAGCGTAACAAGGTTTGGAGATTGGTTGAGAAGCCCAAAGATTGCCACAATGTTATTGGCACTAAGTGGATACTAAAGAACAAGCAAGATGAGCATGGCATTGTTATAAGGAACAAGGAAAGATTGGTAGCTCAAGGTTACACTCAAGTTGAAGGCATTGACTTTGATGAAACCTATGCTCCCGTGGCTCGCATTGAGTCCATCCGTATCCTTCTTGCTTATGCATCTTCACATAATTTGAAATTGCAACAAATGGATGTTAAAAGTGCTTTCTTGATTGGTCCACTAAAAGAGGAGGTATATGTTAAGAAACCTCTGGGGTTCGAGAATCTCAACTTTCCTAACCATGTCTACAAACTCGACAAGGCGCTCTATGGTCTCAAACAAGCACCAGGTGCATGGTATGAGCACCTTAGAGAGTTGTTGGATGAACGTGGTTTTGAAGTTGGGAATATCGACCCCACTCTCTTCACCAAGAGAGTAAAGGGAGAGCTTTTCATATGCCAACTAATGTGGACGATATCATCTTTGGCTCAACTAACCAAGCTTTCAATAATGAGTTCTCAAAGCTTATGACAGACAGGTTCGAGATGTCTATGATGGGAGAGCTTAAATTCTTTCTTGGCTTTGAGATCAAGCAATTGGCTAGAGGGACTTTCATTTCTCAAGCCAAGTATACCCAAGACATGATCAAGAGGTTTAATTTCCGAAATGCAAAGATCAAGCCATCTCCTATGCAAGTCAAGTGCCACCTATCTCGTAATCCGAAGGGTAAAGATGTGGACCAAAAGTTGTATCGTTCTATGATTGGTTCTTTGCTTTACCTTTGTGCATCTAGGCCCGATATTGTTTTGAGTGTAGGTGTGTGTGCAAGGTATCAAGCGGCCCATAAGGAAATCCATATAATGGCGGTCCATAGGATCTTTCGATATTTGGTTCATACCCTAAGGTTTGGCTTGTGGTACCCAAAGGGGGCACAATTCTCTCTCAAGGGCTACACGGATTCCGATTGGGCAGGTGATCAACATGATAGGAAGTCTACTTCCGGGGCTTGCCAATTTCTTGGTAGGTCTTTGGTGAGTTGGTCTTCCAAGAAGCAAAATTGCATATCTCTCTCCACCGCCGAAGCCGAGTATGTAGCCGCCGCAAGTGCTTGCACTCAATCGCTATGGATGAGGCAAGCTCTCAAGGAATATGACGTTCATTTGGATAAGGTGCCTCTTTTGTGTGACAATGAAAGTGCCATCAAGATCGCCTACAACCCCGTGCAACATACAAGAACGAAGCATATTGAGATTCACCATCATTTCAACCGAGATCATGTGGCAAAAGGGGATATTGCTCTATCTTATGTGCCCACCAAGGATAATCTTGCGGATATCTTCACGAAGCCACTTGACGATGCAAGATTCATGTTCTTGAGGAATGAACTAAATGTCATCGATTCTAGGAGCTTGACTTGAGGATCTTGCACACACCCCTATAGATGATACATGTTTGGGTTTAGGTGTAGGCATGGACATAGGGAGAGTGTTATCCTAACATATGAAGGGTTCGTTGCATAGAAAACAAAAATTTTCCTACGCGAGAGACACCCTAAAGGCCAAGATCTAATCTAGGAGACGAAGTGCAACGGGCAACGAGAGGGTTAAGGAGAACACATACCCTCGAAGACTCAAAGTGGTACGAGATCAAATCTCGTTGTTGGCGTAGTCGTACTCACACCGATCCCGATAGCGAGAAGATGGCACCGCAATCCGGCGGTGCATCCGTGATCGGTCACACGTACGGTTGATGACGACCTTCGTTCCCTCGTTCCAGCGGGGCGCGGAAGTAGAGGATCCCTCGGAACTCCAGCAGCACGACGACGTGGTGGTGGTGGAGAAAAACATTGCTCAGGGCTTCGCCAAGCGCACGAACAAATGGTGGAGCAGCGGCAGGAGGGAGGAAGAGATGACACAAGTGTGTGTGTGGGGAGAGGGAGCTCTCACCCCTCCTTTTATAGGAGGGGATGGCAGCCACGAATTTTTGGCTGCCTCCACCTCTCCCTCATCATGTGAGTGGAGTCTCCACTCAACCCACTCATTCTTCCATTAATTCCCACTCAAAATCCCAAGGGTTTTCTTTAATAAATAAATAAAACAATTTTATTTCTTTATTTTAATATTTGTTAATTCCATTAACAAACATTAACATATAACCCCTTGAGTTAGTTGTTAAATATATTAACAACCATTTGATAAGAATCCCCTTGAACTATTTCAAAATTACTCGAAACAATTTCGGTGACTATTTCAATATTCCCCGAAACAATTTCGGTGCTGTCCAAACTTTTCTCCGATATTCCGTATCCTCTCAAATGCGTCATCGAACCTTAAGTGTGTCACCCTACGGTTCGCGAATAAGATAGACATGATCGAGACTCCTCTCCGATCAATAATCAACAGCGGGATCTGGAGATCCGTGATGACTCCTATATATTCAACGATGACTCTCGTGATCGTGTGAACCAACAACTCCGTGAACTATTCCCTTTGTCTCGCGATATTTTACTTGTCCGAGATTCGATCATTGGTATCAACCATACCTTGTTCAATCTCGTTATCGACAAGTACTCTTTTCTCGTTCCCGTGATATAACATCCTTGTGATCATATCACGTGCTTGCAAGCGGTTTCGATGTGATATCACCGAGAGGGCCCAGAGTATATCTCTCCGTCATTTGGATGGACAAATCCCACTCTTGATCCATGATCCTCAACTAATACTTTCCGAATACTTAACGACACCTTTATAGTCACCCTGTTACGGTGTGACGTTTGATGCCATCAAAGCACTCTTCCGGTATCAGTGATTGACATGATCTCAAGGTCTAAGGAATAAGTTACTTCGTATGTTTGATATAACAATGTAAACTAAATGACTTGATCGCATTGCTATATTCTCTTTGGGTATATGTTCATCACATCATTCTTCTAATGACATGACCCCGTTATTAATAACATCCAATGTTCATGATCAGGAAACCTTGATCATCTATTAATCAACGAGCTAGTTAAAAGAGAGGCTTTACTAGGAACCATTGTTTGTTTATTAAGCATACATGTATCAACGTTTCCGGTTAATACAATTCTAGCATGAGAAATAAACATTCATCATAAACAAGGAATAAGATAATAACCATTTTATTATTGCCTCTCGGGCATATTCCCTTCAGTCTCCCACTTGCACTAGAGTCAATAATCTAGTCTGTAAGCACTTTAACACATATGGCGTACCAGTGTTATTACCATGCTTCGCATGCGGTAAACATCATCAAAAAGATCTGAACTCTTCAGGTCCTATTGTATTTGCATGTTCTTTGCGTCTACACGCATCACTCATTCTCTAATGAGATGGCTTTGTATATATATGGTCAATCGGTGAAAACTTAATTCCTCAGCTTAAACTGATATCACTAACATTGTGAAAATGTAGCTTCATAGTGTTAGCATTCTTGGAAATTCACCAAGTTCAATAAAGAACTCCTTGACACAAAATACGCTTATTATCAGTTGTCAACACAACGATATACTTTAGCCTTTGTTGTAGTATCTGCCATAATATTTTAATTTTGAAACTCTTTCAAATCCAGCATGGAACTTTCTTCCATCCTATTGTGCTACCGTTCATCACATATTTTAATTGAGATAAAATTACTTGAATAAATGACAAGACTATTAGTGTAACATATTACAACTAATATTTTGTCATTACTATATAGGAAAACATATCCTTAGCATTTCTAAAATGACACAAGGATCTCTCCCACTGTTGTCTAATCATCATATGAATTATCCTACTATAACATTTTATAGCATAGGACTCATCTGGTTGTGTACATAGCATGGAAACATGACTTAGAAATCTCAATTTCAATGATGCTCATCATGTGTCAAAACACATGAATCCTTCTCAATTATTTTCCATGTGACAAGAACTCCTTCTTGTTATTTTCATATTGACTTACTTCAATATTTCATCTATGTAATTTGGCTTCAATCATATCAGGTGCGTCAATCCATCTTTTATAGATATCGATGCCCAATATCTTCTAAGCCTTTCAACAATATGAAATCGAAAATATTAACCGTGTTAATTTAAAATACATATTTTCCAATCAACCATATGTCATCTACATAAAGTATTGGAAATATGTCATAGCGCTCCCACTTAATTTCTTGTAACTCTACAAGCATCTTTATCGTTCATGATGGAATCAAACTATTTTGATAACTTCATTAAGGTAAAGATTTCAACTTCGCTATGCTCACTTCAACCATTGAAGTGTGCATGCCTTTCGAGCAACCTTTTGAATTTTACAAAACTCTCAGACTGTGTCAAGTACACATCCTTGATCAAACCTCCTCGAGAGGAGAGTTGGTTTTGTTATTCAACTGCCATATCATAATATGTAACTTTTTGCTAGAACTATCCGCAAAGACTAAAGCATCACTACGGAAGATCAAAATCTTGTAGTAGTCAACTCTTTGAACTTCGTCGAAAACAACTTTTCGATAAGTATCCATGTCTTTGTCGCTATATAGACCCTTTTGCTATCGTTAGGCATCAAGCCTATCGAAAGGACTACCAAGTCACATACTTGATATTCATACAAGGATACTATGGCGGATATAATGACTCATAGTCAATTTTACGAAGTCAGGGCCCATCATTTGCTTCCTTTATAAGGTCCAGGTCCTTTTGTTGTCAAAACAACACTTTACACTTAAACCACAAGTTGTTCTAAGTACAAAGTTTTTGGACTTTTCTGGTACAGTTCGCAAACTCATTTGAAGTATCTACAACATCTGTAGTGTCTTCTACTTAGTCAAAATAGTAAACCCCGGAACAACTTCCAGTGCTGCGCTACTCTTGACATGATAACGAAGATTCTCTAACCTCGTTGAGTTTGTACTGTGCTCCCACTCACTTGTTTCGCAAGAACTACTTTCTCGAGAAATCAACCATTTCTGACAAACAACATTTGTCTTTTGGTTCGGTGATAGGAGAAATACCCAATGTTTTATTTGGGATAACCTTATAAACATATATTTATCCTATTTTGGTTGTAAACATTTTACACATGCTATGCATACCAAAACTTAAGAAAAATGACAATTCGGGTCACTACCCAAACCATATCTTATATGTTGTCAATTTCAACGGATCATGATGGTGCTCTTTTCAGTGGAAAAAACGGTTTTCACTAATGTATAAAATACAAAATTATAATGGCATTTTTATTAATCTTACCATGTCAAACAAGGTTTGATTTTTGTCTCTTGAATACTCCAATCTAATGTGGGGTATTCGAGAAGTATAAGTTGTAGAACAATTCTGCAACTTCTCAGATGTTTTGCTAAACTTGTAACTCAAACTTTATACTTTATGATCCAATCATAAATACTTGATTATCTTGTTACATTGATTTTAACTTCATATTAACAACCTTTTGAACCAATTCAAAATGTCAAACTCTGTTCCCTTTAAATAGATATACTCACATATCTACTTAAATCATCGACATAATTTTATGAAGAAAAATTAATCCACCATACATGACTACAAATAATGGACTATATACATCAATATGTATAATCTCCACTAAATTAGTCGTCCATTCTACTTTGGCCTATGAACGGAATTCTAGTCATCTTTTGGAAGAGGTCTCACAAGCGTCAATTTATTCAAAACAAAATGACTCCGGAAGTCCATCAATATGGAGTTCCTTCATGTTTTCCTTTCCGATATGAACTAAAATGGTGGTGTCACAATTTAAGTGAAAATCTTTTACGTCTTGCAACGTTTAGCATTAAGTCTTATAGATGTTTACTTTACCAACATGATTTATATTAACATATCCATCAATTATGGAATATGGTCATCGTTTGAACAATCTCATTTGTTCTCACAAAAGACTAGAACAAAATAACAAATTATTAAGTTCTTCAAATAAATCTTGACTGTTTGGTTCGATACGACAATGAACACAATAACACTTTACTTATGTTCTTGTCATAATCGATTCCACATCTATTACTAGTTCCTTTTAGGCCCTTGTATTTCTTTCATTGCGTTGCTTTGTATGACAACTCATACCAACCAATGTGGTATCAAAATACCCAAAAATACTTTGTTAACTAGTAATACATCTATAACTTGTATATCAAGCATATACTCCTGAGCTGGACTTTCCAGTTATCTTCTTTTTCTGCCATATATCTTTTTGTAATTCTATTTTCAATATTCACTTTCCTTTATAGAAGAATCATTCAACATCAAACAATGCTAGTCTTACTAGCTCATTTTCTTTGGCGTGTTAGTCATATACTATCACCCATTGAGTCATACTTTGAGTTTGATTGTTCTACTAATATCACCATATTAATAGCATTCTTCTAGATTCCACTCTTAGCAATTTCCAAGTAAGGTAAACTACTTTACCCATACTTCTAATCCATCCCATCATAACAATTTTATGATTAAGCTACTATAGCTCGAAGGAAGGAATTTAGAGGATAATTTTTAGCATCCAATTTCTTGGAATATTCAAACGCCTAGCGTCTTCAATCATTGCATATATTCAGATAATATAAGCAAACATTGCCACGCTAAATTATACTCAGTCATGTTGCCACAAATAAGTTTCTAGATATCAATATATCTTTCACTTGATTGTTTCTGAAAACAATTCTTTTCGGTTCCTAAATCACCTTGATCAACAAAACATTCTTTTGAAGATAAAGTAATACGGAAGCAACCATGACTTTGGATTCTAAGTAGGAATTATTTGCTCTCTAGATTAATAAATCATTAACCACATGGAGCTAGGTAGGAAATACCAAAAATCTACAATAGGACTCAATTTTAAATTTCACTAATACGGTACCAATCTTAAATGGTATTTACCAGATCATAACAGTTATATCTCAATTAACAATCTAAGTGTAAGGTAATTATAGATGCCAATGAATACTACAATTTGTGCAAATTCACTTTGATTGGTTGTTCATGATAAATAAGTTCAAGTTAATTCAAAAATTAAACCATGAACTCCCACTCAAAAACAACATCCCTCTTAGTCGTCTTTAGTGATTACACGAACCAAATTCACTACACCAAAACCGATCATCACGTGAGATGATGTAGCTTCAAAGGCGAACATCGACATGTTCATCATATCATCCATATGACTCATGCTTTACCTTTCGGTTACGTGTTCCGAGGCCATGTCTGTACATGCTAGGCTCGCCAAGTAGAACCGTAGTATTGCGTGTGTTTCAAGGCCATGTCTGTACATGCTAGGCTTGAAAACACCCGTTGTATGCGAACGTTGAGTCTATCACACCCGATCATCACGTGGTGTCTCGAAACGACGAACTTTCTTAACGGTGCATACTTAAGGAAGAACACATTATTATCTTGATATTAAGTGAGAGGGATCATCTTATAATGCTACCGTCGCTATCTAAGCAAAACAAGATGCATAAAAGGATTAACATCACAAACATCACATGTAAGGATAACGTGATATGATATGGTCCTCCTTGGACTTGATTTTCATCATGTGCATCATGGTATGATCTCCATCATTCCACCGGCGTGGTACCAAGTACCATGGCACCCAATCTTGGTTGTCCATCAAGAAGAAGACAATCATATGGATACCTTCCGGTATATCAATAATTTACAAAATAGATCATCTCATAATCAAATTTGTAATATTGACCATATCACATCACAAGCCCAGCAAAAACTAGTTAGACGCCTCTAAATTATTTTTGCATATTTTACGTGGCTTAGGGCTTTCGATGATAGAACCGTTCATACCTACGAACATCAACCACAACGTTGATAAACACATTTTTAGCAACCCTTCGTAGATTAGATCTTAACTATAGTAGGAGAAACGGACACCCCCTCAGTCACAAGTGAGACAATTCTCGCGTACATGGTACACGTAAACTTAGTCCGGGGCAGCTTCATCCTACTATGCCACTAAGATCATAAAATACTCAAGGAGGCAATAACATGATCATCAACGCCCACATACACCTATGTGTTCTACCCGTACAAAACATCTACGCATAGATCCGGCTCTGATACCACTGAAGGGTTCGTTGCATAGAAAACAAAAATTTTCCTACGCGAGAGACACCCTAAAGGCCAAGATCTAATCTAGGAGACGAAGTGCAACGGGCAACGAGAGGGTTAAGGAGAACACATACCCTCGAAGACTCAAAGTGGTACGAGATCAAATCTCGTTGTTGGCGTAGTCGTACTCACACCGATCCCGATAGCGAGAAGATGGCACCGCAATCCGGCGGTGCATCCGTGATCGGTCACACGTACGGTTGATGACGACCTCCGTTCCCTCGTTCCAGCGGGGCGCGGAAGTAGAGGATCCCTCGGAACTCCAGCAGCACGACGACGTGGTGGTGGTGGAGAAAAACATTGCTCAGGGCTTCGCCAAGCGCACGAACAAATGGTGGAGCAGCGGCAGGAGGGAGGAAGAGATGACACAAGTGTGTGTGTGGGGAGAGGGAGCTCTCACCCCTCCTTTTATAGGAGGGGATGGCAGCCACGAATTTTTGGCTGCCTCCACCTCTCCCTCATCATGTGAGTGGAGTCTCCACTCAACCCACTCATTCTTCCATTAATTCCCACTCAAAATCCCAAGGGTTTTCTTTAATAAATAAATAAAACAATTTTATTTCTTTATTTTAATATTTGTTAATTCCATTAACAAACATTAACATATAACCCCTTGAGTTAGTTGTTAAATATATTAACAACCATTTGATAAGAATCCCCTTGAACTATTTCAAAATTACTCGAAACAATTTCGGTGACTATTTCAATATTCCCCGAAACAATTTCGGTGCTGTCCAAACTTTTCTCCGATATTCCGTATCCTCTCAAATGCGTCATCGAACCTTAAGTGTGTCACCCTACGGTTCGCGAATAAGATAGACATGATCGAGACTCCTCTCCGATCAATAATCAACAGCGGGATCTGGAGATCCGTGATGACTCCTATATATTCAACGATGACTCTCGTGATCGTGTGAACCAACAACTCCGTGAACTATTCCCTTTGTCTCGCGATATTTTACTTGTCCGAGATTCGATCATTGGTATCAACCATACCTTGTTCAATCTCGTTATCGACAAGTACTCTTTTCTCGTTCCCGTGATATAACATCCTTGTGATCATATCACGTGCTTGCAAGCGGTTTCGATGTGATATCACCGAGAGGGCCCAGAGTATATCTCTCCGTCATTTGGATGGACAAATCCCACTCTTGATCCATGATCCTCAACTAATACTTTCCGAATACTTAACGACACCTTTATAGTCACCCTGTTACGGTGTGACGTTTGATGCCATCAAAGCACTCTTCCGGTATCAGTGATTGACATGATCTCAAGGTCTAAGGAATAAGTTACTTCGTATGTTTGATATAACAATGTAAACTAAATGACTTGATCGCATTGCTATATTCTCTTTGGGTATATGTTCATCACATCATTCTTCTAATGACATGACCCCGTTATTAATAACATCCAATGTTCATGATCAGGAAACCTTGATCATCTATTAATCAACGAGCTAGTTAAAAGAGAGGCTTTACTAGGAACCATTGTTTGTTTATTAAGCATACATGTATCAACGTTTCCGGTTAATACAATTCTAGCATGAGAAATAAACATTCATCATAAACAAGGAATAAGATAATAACCATTTTATTATTGCCTCTCGGGCATATTCCCTTCAACATATTGGGTTCTCCCTCCCCCCATTATGCCCATAGAAAAAATTCATTGTTATCTCTCTTTTTCTAATGTTGAATTGTGAGCTTCAATGTTGAGAATTGGCAATGTACCCAAGATATATCTTCGCGGTGACATACCATGATCTCTTACATGGTGGCTTAGGCCACCAACTTTTTTTTAAAAGAGTTGGTTCTTATTTTGGCTTATTTTGTCCTTTTGAGTGATTTTGGCCATTTCGGATGATATACTCAAAAATTTGATGTTCGTATGATTTCTAGCATTTATTGAGTTTAAGATTCCCTCCCTGCTGTTGTTTTTCTTCCCAAGCCAAAAATATCCCTTTTAAACAAGTTTTATTTGCCTCATACATGTCCTATCCATCATTTTTGGGTTTTCTGGCGTGGGTCCGGAGACTCCGGTCTGCCACACCGGAATCTCCGGCCAGTCCGGAGACTCCGGTGTGGGTTTCAGCAGTATAAAAAAGGGGGGCTCGGGGAAGTTAGGGTTTTTATCCCCACTCCCCCCTCCCCCAAAACACTGTTGCGCCGCCACCAACGCCAAGAGCTCCCCTCCGTCCGGTTCCCACCGCCGGAATCCCTCTCCCTCGCCTCCCCTCTCCACTCCCATCCGTGGGAGGCACCATGATAGGTCAGAAGGACCAGGGTACCTCTCTCCTCTCCCCATTTTCTTGTTTTTGCATCTAGATCTAAGGACTAGGTGAATTGTTTTAGGAGAGATGGTACTAGCATTTGTTTAAGTTTCACCCTAGCATGTTTTCCCCGTGTAGAAACTGATAGAAACGACTTAGAACTAGTTCTGTCAGATTCACATAGCAGTTTTGAAGCCCAGTCCGGAGACTTCGGTCTGCCAGACCGGAGACTCCGGTGTCAGTCCGGAGACTCCGGTCTACCAGACCGGAGACTCCGGTGTGAATCTCCTAGAACTTAATTCTGTCTTTTCTATTTGGTTTCTGCACTCATCTTTGTACATGTATGCTCACTGCTTTGTTTTTCTCTCTGGTTTTGTGTTTTTGGATGCGTGTGTTTTCAGGGAAAAGGACTAAGTCAAAATCCTCCAACTCCAACAAGCGTGCCTACCGTGCCCACACCCGCAACTATCCTGTCACTGATGAGGCCACTGGCAGGGTTGGTCAGAAGAACACTTTTGCAGCAGAGCAGCGTCAAAGAGAGAGATCTGAGGCAAGGATGAGGAGTGAGTTGGCCAAGAAGGCCAAGTATGAACGGATCACTTATGTCAAGTCTATGAGCAAGAAGGAGTACAGGATCATGCGAGCCCAACCATTCTTCACCATGGCCCGTACTGCAGAGAGTTCTCATTACTGGAGGAGGGAGTCTGAGCTGATTCAGAGGGAGATTTTCTCTCAGTTCAAGCAGCCGGTGTGTCCTCAGAAAGTTCTTGACTTGAATGCACTTGACATGTCTGAGTACTTTCAGGAGGCTGTGTGGATAACGAGGAAGCAAGGACTTGAGAATCTTGTTAGGATTCAACAGAACTACAACATCTAGCTAGTGCAGAAGTTCTTTGCCACTATCACCTTTGGTGAAGATGAGGATGTCACTCTTACCTGGATGACCGGGTCCCTTCAGTGTGAGTCCTCTGTCCGTAGGCTGGCTGAGCTACTGGGTTACCCTTGGGGTGACAACTGCGGAGCACGCATGCATATCCATGGTGTGGCCTATGATAAGAAGAGGATGTCACAAATGTATGAGAAGATCTCAAGTACTGGCACTACTAAGGACCTCAAGACTGTTTACAACATCCTTCTCCGCCTCTTCTGCAACAACATTGCTCCCAAGGTGGGTAATGTGGATGCCATTAGCAGTGGTGTTGTCAACCTCCTCTACCAGGCCTTCCGTTGTCAGTGTGCCGGTCCAGATTGTGAGGGATATGAGATTGACGTCATGAAATTCATCAAGGAAGAAATGTATTCAGCTGCGATTGAGATCAAGAAGGTTCCAGTGTACGCTCCCTATGTGATGAAGCTCATCCTTGATATTGTCCCGGGCTTGGAGTGCAAGACTGAGCACTCTGTTGGTACTCTTCAGGTTCTCTCTCGCCGTGCTGACTCTGACACTCCCATGGTGAGACTGGAGCTCCTTCTGGGTCCAGGAGAAAGAATGCTGATCCTCCCTCTCGCCGTTCTAGCAAAGAGGAGACACATGATGAGATGAAGAAGTTGTCATGGTTTCAGCGCAACATTCTGTGCATGACAGTTGCAGTACATAAGGAGAACCATGTGGCCTATAAGGAGAGGCGTGAGCTGAAGAAGATGATCTCCAAGCTGCAGGACCACGCTGGGCTTGGAGCTACTCCTCCTATGGGTACTC
Organism: Alopecurus myosuroides; assembly: GCA_028641055.1. NCBI lineage: Eukaryota > Viridiplantae > Streptophyta > Magnoliopsida > Poales > Poaceae > Alopecurus > Alopecurus myosuroides. The sequence continues at coordinate 512,440,669 of CM054057.1, forward strand.
CTCCCACTACACCTCCCACTCCTTTCACCGCGTCCGTGACTATGTATTATGAGAACTGGAACACTGGCCAGTTTCCTTGGGATGGCTTTGAGGACGTCACCTCAGCTCCTTCCTCTTCGACCCACCGTGGCAAGGCCCCTATGACTGAGGAAGAGGAGCATGTTGAGGAACAGCCTGAGGATGATGAGGAGCTTGAGTTCTTCAATAGTGGTTCTGATGAGGAAGAGGAACAGGAAGAGTAAGAGGAAGATGATGAGGGAGAAGCAACGGACACTGTCGATGATGAGGACGATGACTACGAGGAGGATGACCGAGTCCTTGGGTTGTGTAGTTCTGTTTGCCCTTTTTGGTGTCTCGATGCCAAAGGGGGAGAAGTAGCTTGTCTTCTCCGGGCTTTGCAAGGGTTGCTTTGGTTTGATTTGCATCGGAACACAAGTCTTTGAACTTGTTCTGCATTTTATGACTTGTGTTCCTGTTATCTTAGTTGCTTTGATTTCCTTAGTGAACAATGGATGATATGTGTGTGATGAGACTACGTGGTGAAACTATCCTTCTTATTATGCTTATTACTGCTTTACCTATTGTATCTATGCATGTATGTATTTTTTATTGTTCACTAGTAGCTGATCTAGAGGGCTTTGTTTGTAAAATATAGGGGGAGCACACATTGTGAGTGCTCTATCTTTTTCAAACGTAGCCTAGCTGTGATTTTATTGCAAATATGTGTGTTGTCATCAAACACCAAAAAGGGGGAGATTGAAATTGCAAACACGCTTAAATCATCTTGTTTTGGTGTTTGTTAACAACAAATGTATCCTTAAGTGTGTTGATGTATTTCAGGGCCTAAACAACATATTTGATGTGGTGGTATGGTGTTACAAAAAGATGCAAAGGATCTGTAATTGGTTATGCTGGAGTTTACTCCAGGACGGAGTCTCCGGTCTCCCAGACCGGAGTCTCCGGTGTGAAGAAATTCACCATGCCAGTTTCTCTGGATTTCTGGTGTCGCCTGCGGTACCCAGACCGGAGACTTACCGGAGATACACCGGAGTCTCCGGTGTGGGTGTTTCCTCTGAAGAATTTGGCTAAGTCCAAACTGGTGTCGCCTACGGTACCCAGACCGTAGACTTACCGGAGTCTCCGGTGTGGGTGTTTCCTCTGAAGAATTTGGCTAAGTCAAAACTGGTGTCGCCTGCGGTACTCAGTCCGGAGTCTTACCGGAGACTGTGCGGAGTCTCCGGTGTGCCTGTGTCTTTTGCTCTCGATTGACCCCAGACACTCTGTGAGCTCAAACGACTAAGTCAAGACCGGAGTCTCCGGTCCTCCAGGCCAGAGTCTCCGCACTGGAGTTTTTTTCTGAAGTTTCTCAAGGTGGTAAACTTGGTGTCGCCTGCGGTATCAACACCGGAGACTTACCAGAGACTGTCCGGAGTCTCCGGTCCAGGGGGTCTGCGAAAATATTCAGACCGGAGTCTCCGGCCTTTATACCGGAGTCTCCGGTGTGAGTTTGGCAGGAAAGCTCCAATGGCTCCAAGACTTTATGAGGGGTATAAATACCCCCTCCCCTCCACCTACCTTGGGTTAGCTTGTCCAGAATAAAGTCACCATTGTTGGAGCTCACCCACCTTGCTAGATCTCGAAATCCCTCCACCCAAAATCCTTGATCGTTGGAGGATTGAAGGAGAAGGCCCCGATCTACGTCTTCACCAACCGGATTTCATTTCCCCTCTCATTTGCTTGAGGGATCTAGCTTAGTGTTTCCTCTTGTGGAGAACCTAGGCATCTTTCTACTCTTTGGTGTTTCAAGAAATGTTGGGAGCCCCCAATTTGGTTGTGGGTGTGTGCCCCAAGTTGTTTGTAAAGGATTCGATTCCCGCCTCAAAGGGGATCAATAGTGGAAGGTGAACTAGGCCTTTGTGGTGGAGTTCATCGGAGAATAGGGTGAGGCCTTTGTGGCGTTGAGTAGGCCTTCATGGCGAACTCACACCCCTCCAACGAGACGTACTCCCTTAACAAGGAGGAACGCGGGAATACATCATGTCTCCGTGTGCTTCCTATCGGTTATCTCGTTCCCTTATCTTTTACTTGCTTGTACTTGTTGCATTTGCATTAGTTGCTTCCTTGTCATATAGGTAAATTCACCTTCGTAGAACTATCTAGAGAATTTACCTTCGTGTCAAGCCTAATTGTGAAGAAAAATTAAAATTGGTCGTAGCACCTATTCACCCCCTCTAGGTGCCTATACTTTACTTTCACTTATGTGATGAAGCTAATTCTCGATCAGTTCCCGGGCTTGGTGTGTGATGTTGAGCACACGGTTGGTACTCTTCAGGTGCTGACTTCTCACCGTACTGACACTGACACCCCAATGGGTGATGCTGAGACTGCTCCTGGGTCCAGGAGGAAGAATGCTGACCCTTCCTCTCACCGTTCTAGCAGAGGTGAGACTCAGGATGAGATGAAGAAGCTGTCATGGTTTCAGCGCAACATTCTTTGCATGACGATAGCTGTACACAAGGAGAACCATGAGGCCTACAAGGAGAGGCGTGAGCTGAAGAAGATGGTCTCCAAGCTCCAGGACCATGCTGGTATTGAGGATACTCCTCCTCTTGGTACTCCTCCCACTGAGTCCGTGACACAGTCCTATGAGAGTTGTGATGGAGGGATGATAACCTGGTAGCCCAACGCCAAGGTGTAACTCGGCCCAAAAGATGTTGCGCAAAAACCCGGCTAAGGATAAAGGAGCTTCTAGAGGGCCCAAGATCGTAGGCCTGGTAACCCGGACTGTGGGTTCCGGTAAGGAAGTTTAGGGTTTTGTAAGCAGTGTCCGGGTTGGACTCAGGATACGCCTTGGAGAGCAGGCCAGGGGTCCGGATGCTTTATAAGCCGGTCCCTAGGTTAGGTTTAGGGCTAAGAAAGTCCGAGCAGCCTCGCTAGGTATCGAGTATCCAGCGTAACACGAGAGTTGAGATTAATATATCGAGATCGGAGACTCGGCGACTTGCTTGCCGGCTACGAGATCGCATATCATCATGTTTTCCTCCGAGCTAAACCCTCTCCCAAACACCAGTGTCGTCTTGCCCCAAGATAAGTTACCCCCGGTAACGTCTGCCGTGATTATCCCACGACAGTTGGCGCCCACCGTGGGGCCTGCGTCCAAAGGTGTTTACATCACGGGAGAAGCTCGGAAGAACATGGAGAATCTTGTCATCGGCGAGATCTACACCGACCGCGAAGGAGAGAAGATGGTGGACAATTCCGGCTGGGGGCTAGAGTCGGATCACCTCGAATCCGGATCTATCGTGACAATCGGCCGGATCAACGTCTTCATCGGTATGGTACGTACTTCCGGTTCGATCCCTGACGACTTTGGATTTGATTCTGTGTCAGGAGAGGCCACCTACATTCAATCAGATGGAGAAGAATCAGTTGGGACGACAGATCCAGCAGAAGAACCCACCACGAAGAGGGAACAGCCGGAGGAGCCGGCATGGACTTCGCGTGGCTGGGGCGAGAAAGAAGATGATACCGAGTCTATCATGCATCTGCTAGAGAATCGGTATGAGGAAAATAACAGTGAAGAGGAACAGTATGAATTCGCGCCAAGCATTGTGCGCCCGGTTGCGGTTTACACGGCTCCCGCGACCAATCTCAACCAGGAGAACGTGACCGCGGCCGTGGTCGGAGCAGCACAAGCATTGGCCCAGCAGCAAGGTCCGGCTAACGGGAACCCGGTTTTGGCCCGGGTTGACGGAGAGTCGGCATCGGTTACTAGTCAATCGGCGGAAAACGAGCTACACACGAACACGTTAGGATTCCTAGCAAACCGGACACCAGGAGCGGGTCCTTCCAATCCACAGCACCCGGCCCTGTTCGACAACAATCTGATCCTAGATCCCACAGTTCTTGCCACCGTCATCACTCCAGAAAACGCGGCGGAACGTGCTAGGGACTTGGATGTATCCCGTCGCGCATTGGAGCAACAGAGAAGACAAGTAGAGGCAGATAGACAAGGGATGGCCACACGACAACGCGAGCTGGATGCACTGGAAACCCGGCTCCGAGAGGAAACGACTAGAATACATCAAAGGCACCAAACCAGATTACCAGCATTGGGAGGAGTCATAAACCCGGCTGCGCTATTCATCACGCCTCAGGATCAGCCAATCCCAGCGGCAAACCAAGGAACCGCCCCTCAGCCAACAACCGGAGGAGTACAACCAGTAGACGCGCAGGCCGGGTTACCCGCACCACAGACTGGAGTTACTACCGGCAACATTGTACCACCACCACCACCACCACCACCATCACGATTTCGCACACCAGCGGGTCACTACAACAACTCTATGGATAACGTGTACGCAGCAACACTCGCGTTAAACCAAATCCCCGTGAGAGAGTCACCCCACGCAGAGGAGACCCGGCGGGCGATAGATCTATTACATACCGCGGTGGCACAGCAGGTTAATTACCCGGATCACAGAAGTGGAATGCATGGGACGCCATATATAAGTCAGCAACAAGGCAACGCTGGCAATATCCAGGCAAACTCAGCGCGGCGTAGGGAAGAGCAGCAGCAAATGCCGCCTCCTCCCCGCATTCAGGCAGTACCAGCAGCATCAGCAGCACAAGTTATCGTGGACAGTTCCAGAGCCAGGAGAGCCGCAGCCGGGTCTGCAGTGCATGGGCCACCAGCAGTCCCGCGTCCGGCCGCACACCCTGCAGGATCACACGTTTCTCGAGTAAGGCCGGCCCCGACTAATCTCGCTAGGCCTAAGTGTCTGTCGGATAGCATCAGGGCTGAACCCTACCCGGAAAAATTCAAAGAACCGGGTAAAGTAGTGAACTATGAGCCGACTATGGATCCGGAAACATGGTTGAGCAGTTATGAGATGGCTATGTCAATTCGCAATGCGTCCGAGAATCTTCAAGCCAAGTTCATGTACTTAATGATGTCCGAAGGAGCAGCAAAGTTATGGTTCACCAATCTACCGGAGGGATCTATCAAGTCATGGGAGGAGTTGAAAACTGCGTTTATCAAGCACTTTCATGGGACGTGTAGAAAGTTGTTCACTATTGATGACCTAGAACGATGCGTCCAGAAGAAGGGAGAGTCAGCAACAGCTGGGTGCGCCAGGTTATGGAAATACTTCATTCATCCACAAATATTCAGCCCAAGGATGCATTACAAGCTATGGCAAAAACGTGCAAGTACACATCTTTAGTGCAAAAGTTAACCCGCATGAAATCTAGTCGGAATGCTTCAGAGGTTACAATGGGAGAACTGATGGATGCATGCAACAAGCACGCCGCAACGGACACTACAGAAGAGGAAGCTGACGACAAAAAAGCAAAAGCGAACACATGTAATAATGGAAGAGCCGGCAATGGATCAGCGCCGGGTAATAACGGAAACAGCCAGAACAAGCGCCCGTTTGAGGGAGGCTCCGAGTTTGTTGCCAGTACAGAAGCCGGGTCTTCGAGACCCAGGGCAGAAGAAACTTTAACACTGGAAATCACAATGGAGGGAACTATCAAGGGCCCCCAAGGCCGGGTAACAATTGGGACATCTTCAGAATGGCGTGCCCGAAACACAGTAGGAACGGTAGGCCGGCTAACCACTCCTTGGAGCAGTGCGCCGACCTACAGAGATGGAAGAACGAGGAAGTGAACAGAGCCATGCGAGGCGCAGGTCGGGGAGGAGGGCCGGGTCCAGGTGGAAACCCGGGCAACGGCCCACCCCCAGCCGGTAACCCGGCAGCAGGAAATCAGGGTAACAACCAAGGGGGAGCCGGAGGTTTCCAGGCTAACCCCAAGCAGTTGGGTCAATATCACGTGCATACTACAGGAAATTCTAACAAGGACAAAAAGATATTGAAACAAGCGGTAAACTCGGTTTCCTCGGCTGTTCCGAGATACCTGAGGTGGTCAGAGCAGGATGTAACATGGAGCATAAGAGATCACCCGGAAAGAATAGAACACCCGGGAGTCTTAGCATTAGTAGTTGCACCACAGGTCAATGGGTATGAGCTGAAAAAGGTCCTGATGGATGGTGGAAGTAGCATCAATATCCTATACTGGGAAACCTTTTTACGCATGGGTCTCAAGGAGTCTCAGCTACAGAAAAGCTCAACAATTTTTCATGGGATAGTGCCGGGTCATTCAGCGTGCCCCGAGGGAAAAATCGCATTGGAGGTAGCTTTCGGAGAATCAAAGGACAATTATCGGGTTGAGTGGCTCACTTTCGAGGTGGTCAAGTTGCGCAGTCCTTATCACGCGCTGTTCGGAAGGCCGGCTTATGCTAAATTCATGGCTAGGCCGTGCTATGTGTATCTACAGCTAAAAATCCCGGGTCCTAAGCAGACCATCACCATACATGGAAGCCGGGTTATAGCGGCTGAGTGCGATGAAGGAGACGCAGCAATGGCTGAGCAAGCTTGCAGAAAAGAGGAACTCAAGCATTACCGGTCTCAAGCAGACCCGGATGACAGAACAGCATTGAAAAGACAGAGTACTGAAGATGAAAGGGAAAAGTTCAAGGCATCACAAGACACCAAGATGGTGGCCTTCATCGAGCATGATCCCTCCAAACAATCTTCATAGGAGAAGAAGTCACACGACCGTTTACAACCACCCGCGTCACGGAAACGCCTCACCCGGATTGGCTAGCGAAACCGACACTTATAATAAAAAAGACCAACAAGTGGAGAATGTGTATCTACTACGTTGGTCCCGGACAGATCCCCAAGAAGAACTAAACAATGTAACGGGCAGCAGGTTTCAGACGCACTCTTTTCCTATCCAAGGTACCTAAGGGGACTGGAGGGTTTTTAATGAGGCGGCTTGCTGACCCAAACTTTCTCGTATCAATAAAGAGATGGTTAAGCAATATATCTTCTTCACATGCATTATCAAGCCTTATTTTGTTATGATCCCTACAGGCAAGTATCGTTTATTGTTATCAGTACATCAGTTTCCTTAAGAATGTTGCATATATCTAGGTCTTGAGGGCTGATTGCTTGAATAGCATAGTTGCAAACTCAGAGACCCGGCCTTGATGCCTATGAGTTATAAGGGCCGATTACTCGCAAACGAGTACGGCTGCAATCTTATAACCGGACAAAGGAGCCAAATTTTCTTACTTAAGCTCGATGTGACTCGCACTAAAGTGGCATGATTTGCTCGCTTACGATTACAATCAGCCATAAAGCCCAATGGGACTTGCCTGACCCTGTTTTCGTATAGATGTAACAACATGATATCCACGCGAAAGCCGGCTTATAGTACAAGATAGTCAAAAGAGTCATCTAAACCACAAGTTATGCAGAGTACAGGGCTAATAGCCGGAAACTCAACGTTTATTAAGCATAACTTCAATACCTATGTGAAACGGCTCTAGGTGCGGGCTTAGCGCAAGACAACTTGTTCTCTCTGGATGACCGCGTATCCCATACCTGGAATTTCGGGTTTTGGGGACTGGGGATTTCGCAAAAAGAAACAAATTTTCTTAGTTACTAAGTCCAAAAAACCTAAACATCCGGGTCTTGGGGACTTGGGGACTTGGAGAAAAGTCCACCTATCAAACCCACGAGACTCGCAAACCGAGTCTCACATACGGAACCATAAAGTAAATCGGGAATAAACGAGCGTAAAGGAACGTGCATCAAGTTCATTCAAAGGCCACAAAGGGCTTTGAAGCCGTTACAAATTTCGCAATGTGTTTACATAATGCGATGGTAATATCAAAATGGCACATACGCACCATCAAAAGAGTATCGCTTGTACACGGGCATCGGGCAAACAAAGTATCAAGATGACATCAGATAAAAATCTACTCGGCCTCCCGGGTGGGGTCCACACCTCCAACCCTGTCTTCCGGGTCTTGACCATGAGTTTATTCATCAAAAGCATTTGCGGCATCATCATCCGGAATTTCAGCATCAGGACGAACAGGTGGATGAATGGTGGGCGTAGAAGTAGTTGGTGCTGATTCCAAATCGGCCCCTTCTTCGCAGCTTCCTCCCTTCGCCTGGCCGAGCCAGCATTCCATCTTTCCAGGATATCGAATGGCACGGGCGTGTTTTCCATCACAGCCTTGCCCTTAGCATCGTATGGGGACATAAACTTATTCAAATCCATACTGTCGGCAAGAGTCGTCGCCGAAAGTCGTACCTCAGCTTGCACGGCCTTAAAGTCCTTAGCCCCAAACTTTGTGCCATCCGCTTTGAACTCCGGAAACCCGGCTATCACTTTTGCCGGCTCAAATTTGGGAAAGTAAGCTTTAGCTAGCATAAAGGCCCGGGTCATGCCAATCCGGCATGACGAGCGCTTCCAGAGCTCAATCCATGCAGGAACAGTGGAGCATGCATGGATTAGGGTCTCCATACCCGGATACGACTCAGTCGGCCACTGAATGGCGTCCAGGATCCACTTAGTGCCGGCACAGAACCTCCGGAGGACGCTCCTCAAGTTCATTATCTTTTGGATATCATTTTCTTCCGAGGGAGCAAGATTGGAATCTGCAGGACACAACACAAAGATCACTTCAAAGTATTCCGGGTATCACGTATCAAGAAGTAAAAAACCAAGACACGAACCGGTAAGAAGCAAAATCTCACCAACAAGGACACGATAAGTGTTGGAAATTTGAGCTGATAGCTCCTTCAGCGTAGCTTGGACGGTGGCGTATTTCTCCTTGTATTCTGCGACATCCTTTTTCAAGGTTGCCACCTCAGCTTCAAGCGCCTCTCTTAGCTTAACCTCAGTGTCCAGGAGTTGATTGGTCTTGGCCAAAATCTCCCCGGACCGAGATGCGTGCGCCTAAAGATATGGAAAGTTAAAAACTAAGCGGATATTGCAGTCAGCCGAGTATTGAAAGAAGTACCGAGTGTAACTTTGACAAATTAGACTCGGAACTTGGGGACTAGATGGATGTTATTAGATATCAAGTAACGGTTACCTGGTGTTCCACTGCCAGACGCTCCAGCATACTGCTCCCTGAGGCCTTCATAGCAAGGAGAGCGCTCATCATCTGATCGAAAGTATCGTTGCCCAATCCGGTATTTTGGAGACTCGGAGAAGGAGCTCTCGTCTTGATGGGAGAAGGTATCCGGGTCGTCCGAGTATCGGAGTCTGGTGCTCCCCCTCCCGTGCCCAAGGCTGCAGCCTCATCCGCCTCGTGTGCGTGCGAGGCCGTTGGATACTCGGCTTCTTGGTCAGCCGGGTTTATTAGTGGCACTTGTTCTTCTCTGCCAGCTCCGGTAGTCATATCATCAAACGGGTTCTCCTTACCAGGGTCATCAGTTTCCAGGTTTTCTTGTTTGCTGATAGTGACTGTAGCTCTATGAGCAGTATAGATAAGTAGTTAGTATACGACTGGGAAAGATTGTGGAAAGGCGATAGAGCATCAGGAGAAGAACCTTACCCGGGATTCACCACGTAATCCGAGGGGAGCTCACTGCTAGACCCAGACGAAGCTGAAAATACCAAAGCAAGTAAGATGTGGAGCTACTCTACTAAGGGGTAAACTGGAAAAACTTTGATATTCGAGAAAGGATTAAGTGAGTACCAGCGCGTCGAGCTGGAGACGACGAAATACCCGGATTAAGAGCGGCATCACCCGGAAGATTCCGGGTCATTCTGCGCTTGGTCATGGGCGATTCCTTCAGGTACGACCAGAGGGATAACTCCAGGTTTAGCTCGCGCATATTATCAAATGAATATGGTTTAGAGGTGAGGAAATGGTATGGAACCTTGAAGACGACTCCTCGGGGTATTCTCTTTGTTCCGGCCTTGATCGTCGGCTCAGCTTCATCTTCGTCGCTTGCGGATTCTACCTTGCCTTCAGTTTCTTCTTCTTCGTACTTGTCCTCTTGTTCTGAAAATTATCAAGGTTTACAGTCGGAAAATGAAGAAATAGCAACAACAAGCTCAAAGAAACTAAGTGAAACTCGGATTGTACCTTCATCCGAGTTAACGGCACCTTCTTTCTCTTCTGGGCTTTCAGAGTTGGGGGGAGTCTCAATCTTCCAAAAGACATCATCGGCCTGAAATGAAAATATAAGGATAAGGGTTAACAGCTGTATCAAGTGGAAAGTGTGAAGGTAAAAATATGGAAGCCGGATCCTTACCTCAGGGGCCGGTTTCTCGCGCGTGAAGGGCTGTAACCCGGCGATATTCCGGATTACCTCCAACTTCTCTGTCAAGAAGCCCTTGATAGTCTTGTTGGTGTCACCAGCTGCAAAGCTGTGGGTGGAGTACCGAAGCGCGTCCGTGGTGTGCCCCGAGTACTCGCACATTAGCTTTGTGCGGATGGAATTGGGTTGGATCCGGAAATCAACCCAAGTTTTCACCAGGTTAAGCCCAATGAGACCTTGAGCTGAAAGAATAGCAATTCTATCCAACAAAGGTTGGATTGCCTCCCTGTCTGAGTCAGGGGCAAAAGCGTTGAAGGTCTCGGAGATATCGAGAAGGCCCTCCGAGTAACCCGGCAGCTTCTTTTCGCCGGGTGGGGAGGTGTCTCGGCAGTAAAAGTATGAGAGTTACCAGTGTTTGACGTGGGAATTAAGTGTGAGAGGTGGCATGGGAGAATTTTTGCGACGTTGGATGGAGACCCCGCCGCAAGCAAGAAGTGCTCCGTCACCGCTTTCGCGGCACGGCTTGCACTGGAAAAGCTCAATAAAGAGAGCCAAACTTGGCGGAGAGCACAAGTATGACTCGGACAGAACAATGAAATGGGTTATATTCAACATAGAGTTAGGCCCTATGTCGAATACCCGGAGGCCATAGTGGCTCAGAACTTCTCTAAAGAAAGGGTGACCCGGAGGACGGAATCCCCGAGTCACGTGCTCTACAAAGCAGATTACCTCATTGTCGGCGGGAGTGGGTCGGGTCTCATCACCCGGCACCCTCCAGTGGATATCCTTCTGAGGGGGGAGAACCCGCAACTCGGCCAGTTCTTCTAGCTTGGCCTTTGTCACCATGGATCGCGCCCAGTTGGCGGATATGGACTGGGTGGTCTTGGCCTTGGTTGGCTGCTTCCCTTGTTTCTTGGGAGCCATGGGATCAGCCTGTGAAGCACAAGACAAAGAGGAATAGGAAATGAGATTCGGGAATCATGAATTACCCGAGTGTGTGCAAGCAGCATCGATGACATGAAAAGTAACAAGTATCCGGGTATCGCTGGACGGTGCAAAAGATTACAAGTTATCCGGGTATCAAGTATCAGCATAGAAACTATTGGGTACTTACGTATTAAAAAGTGTTTGAGGAAGATGGGTGATTTCCCATATATCTACTACAAGCAAGAGAGCCGGAAGAAGAGGATTTTCCGGGTGTCAATGACATGCGCGGAAAGTTTTGGCGGAATGGATCTAGATTGAAAAAGTTGCGGACGATTCCACAAAGAAATTGATGATTGGTGATGATAGGAGAGTGGTATGTGACCATCAATCAAGCTATTGGAGGAATTAGCAAGCAGTTAAGCAACCTAATCCGGCGCGACAAGAGAAGTGGTCCGCGGATTGACCTAGATCTAACCTAGAGTAAATTGAAAAATTGCGGGGTTGGATTAATGGATACAAGGGACTTATTGGAGGAGATTGGAGCAGCGCGCGGCGACAGCAAATGGCGCAGTCTTGGTGCCCCCTCGCGATTCCCGGCGGGCAGGTTTGAGGGCGCGGCGGCGGATCTTGGTGGCGGCGCGGGGCGAATCGTGGCGGAGCGTAGCCGGCGGCGGATCGGCTCCGGTGACGCGCGTGAGGTCTCCGTGATGGTGCTCCGCGAGCTCGAGCGCGAGAGTGAAGAGAAGAGGAAAAAGGGGGGAAATAAGCCGTTGGGGTTGGGTTGACCCCTAAGTACCTATTTATAAGGGTACGGGCGGGTAAACCTAAACCAACGGGCAAGAACCGGAAATTTCGGGATAACGGCTATCTATCCGGATTTTGCGAGACACGCTTTAAGTGCTGGACGAGATATCTGGACAGAGATAAGAGGTAGATCTTCTCCGCAATATCGGGGTCAATTATCGAGTAAAGTGAGCCAGGTCTTTGACATTTTTACCAGGGCGTTGATCCGGAAAAAGTAAGGAAGGACCTAGAGAAAGCCGGGTTATTTTATGGCCACCTTGGAGTTAGGCCTAGCTATTTATCAAAGCACCTTAACCCGGCCTCTAGGGGCTTGTATGTTTGATATTTTTACAGGGAATAGCGAGCGCTTCAAGGAGGGTCCCGTGAAGCCCAAGCTATTCTGGGGACTACTGATGGAGGGATGATAACCTGGTAGCCCAACGCCAAGGTGTAACTCGGCCCAAAAGATGCTGCGCAAAAACCCGGCTAAGGATAAAGGAGCTTCTAGAAGGCCCAAGATCGTAGGCCTGGTAACCCGGACTGTGGGTTCCGGTAAGGAAGTTTAGGGTTTTGTAAGCAGTGTCCGGGTTGGACTCAGGATACGCCTTGGAGAGCAGGCCAGGGGTCCGGATGCTTTATAAGCCGGTCCCTAGGTTAGGTTTAGGGCTAAGAAAGTCCGAGCAGCCTCGCTAGGTATCGAGTATCCAGCGTAACACGAGAGTTGAGATTAATATATCGAGATCGGAGACTCGGCGACTTGCTTGCCGGCTACGAGATCGCATATCATCATGTTTTCCTCCGAGCTAAACCCTCTCCCAAACACCAGTGTCGTCTTGCCCCAAGATAAGTTACCCCCGGTAACGTCTGCCGTGATTATCCCACGACAAGTTGGAACACCCACCTCTTTCTGTGGGGTGATTTTGAGGAGGTCACTTCAGCCCCTTCCTCCTCGACCAACCGTGGCAACGCCCCTATGACTAAGGAAGAGGAGAATGTGGAGGAGCACACTTAGGAAGATGAGGACGAGGATCTTGAGTTCTTCAATGATGGTGATGAGGAGGAAGAGGAATATGAAGATGATGATGGAGAAGAAACAGACCGAGTTGATGACGATGACGATGAGGATGATGACTGATTCCTTGGGTTCATGTAGTGCTCTTTGCCCTTTTTGGTGTCTCGATGCCAAAGGGGGAGAAGAAGCTATAGTCTTCTCCGGGCTTTGCACGGGTTGCTTTGATTTGCTTCGGAACACAAGTTCTTGAACTTGATTTGCTTTTATGGCTTGTGTTCCCTTTATCTTAGTTGCTTTCATTTCCTAGTGAACTTTGGATGTTATGTGTGTGGTGAGACTACGTGGTAAAGTTATTTATCATATTGTGCTTAATATTGCTTTATATATCGCATCCTTGCACGTATGTATTTTGTTCACTAGTAGTTGATCTAGAGGGCTTTTGTTTGTATAACATAGGGGGAGCTCACAACTTGAGTGTTCGAAAGCCCGTCTATCTTTTACAAACATAAGCCTAGTTGTGATTTTATTGCAAATATGTGTGTTGTCATCAAACACCAAAAAGGGGGAGATTGAAAGTGCAAACGCACTTAAATCATCTTGTTTTGGTGTTTGTTAACAACACATGTATCCTTAAGCGTGTTGATGTTTTTCAGGGCCTAAACAACATATTTGATATGGTGGTAGTGAGTTATAAAAAGGTGCAAAGTTCCAGGAATTACTTATGCTGGAATTTATTCCAGGTCGGAGTCTCCGGTCTACCAGACCGGAGTCTCCGGTGTGAAGATATTCGTGGGACATTGCTCTCTGGAAATCTTCCGTCGCCTGCGGTACCCAGTCCGGAGACTTACCGGAACTGTCCGGAGTCTCCGGTGTGGCTGATACCTTTTTATGTCGAACGACCTCAGACACACTCTGGACTCTGGCGACAAGGTGTGTGCTGGACAAGACCGGAGTCTCCGATCCACCAGACCGGAGTCTCCGGACTGGTGATTTCCTGAAGAATATGAAGGTGGAGAAAGTGGTGTCACCCGCTGCATCGACACCAGAGACTTACCGGAGACTGTCCGGAGTCTCTGGACTAGTGTTCTGCGAAAAACTTCAGACCGGAGTCTCCAGCCTTTACACCTGAGTCTCCGGTGTGAGTTTGGCAGAAATGCCTCCAACGGCTCCACACTTTGTGAGGGGTATAAATACCCCCTCTCCTCCACCTACCTCCAGCTAGCTCGTCCATAATAGATCTCACCATTGCTAGAGCTCACCCAACTTTCTAGATCTCCAAATCCCTCCACCCAAAAGCTTTCATCTTTGGAGGATTGAAGGAGAAGGCCCCGATCTACGTCTTCACCAACCGGATTTCATTTCCCCCCTCATTAGTTTGAGGGATATTTTCCTAGGGTTTCCTCTCTTGGAAAACCTAGGCTTCTTGCTACTCTTGGTGATTTGTGATTGTTGGGAGCCCCCAATTTTGTTGTGGGTGTGTGCCCCAAACTTGTTTGTAAATGATTCGATTCCCGCCTCAAAGTGGATCAATAGTGGAAGATGAATTAGGCCTTTGTGGCGGGGTTCATCGGAGAATAGGGTGAGGCCTTTATGGCGTTAAGTAGGCCTTCGTGGCGAGCTGACACCCCTCCAATGAGACGTACTCCCTTAACAAGGAGGAACTCGGGAATACATCGTGTCTCCGCGTGCTTCCTATCGGTTATCTCGTTTCCTTATCCTTTACTCACTTGTGTTGCATTTATTGTTGTACTAGTTGCATTTATTGCTATCCTTGTCATATAGGTAAATTCACCTTAGTTGCACTATATAGAGAATTTAGCTTTGTGTCCAGCCTAATCTTATAGAAAACTCCCCTCTAGGTGCCCATACTATAATTTCACCTAGTGGCAGGGTCACGGTGGTTTATCTCTGCTGGCCAGAGTTCGAAACCTATCAGGAGCAAAAATTTGCCATCTCACTTGGGTGGGCTTCTTCTATAAAAGTATGCCACTAGGGCTTGTCCTGGTTGGTCTTCAGTTTTGAGTTCCATTAGGCTTTAGCTCCATCTGGCGATAATACAGTCTTCATAGAACAACGTTTTTTCATGGAAAAGATGTTTAGACCTTTTTCTTTAAGGCTGGTGCCAACACAGGCGGTAGTGGAGGCGGTACCGCCCGCGGCGAGGCGGTAGCCGGGCGAGACGGTAGGGGGAGGCGATGGTTTCACCGCCCGGCTGTAACGGGCGGTACCGCCCGCCTATCGCCCGCGTTGGAGGCGAGAGCGGGGCGACAGGGAGGCGATAGCGGTGCTAGTAGGGGCGATAGGAAGGCGGTAGGGATGAGAGAGATGTGAGAGCTGGCACTACAGTCTGTGCACTGGCACCGTGGGATGAGAGTGGGGTGAGAGTGGAGTGAGATTGGAGGTAAAAGCTGACATCGCGAGGCTATAACGGGTGGTGCACTGGCACCAGCCTAATAGCGTGTGAAAATATCTCCGTTATTGGAATACCACGGTTTTGAAACTATGCTATATTATTGTAGCCAAACTGCTTAAACTATTCCAAACTGCATTATTCTTAGAAAAAGTATCTCCAACCGGTTGGGGCCACATGCATACACGCTGACATGCTCCAAGATTCGTGTTTCTTTTTTCTTCTTTCTCCGAAAGGAGGGCGTACATGCCGCGACCGGCTGAAGCCGCTGACGGGCGATGGATCTGCAGGCCGTCGCACGTGTGCGCGACGCGGCCGTACGCAGGTCCGCGCTGGCGTGCCTCGTGATCCCCCGGCTCGGCCACATGGTTGCGCGTGCAGCAGCACCAGCAGTAGTGCTGCTACACATACCCTCTTGGTCAGGGGCACCCCAATAATAACCTTTCCAATTATTCACCGGCCAGCAGCAGGGGCAGCAATGATTAGTGGAAAATAGCATGTCCTGGGCTGTCCTGCCTTGAATACTCCTGTACACCTGACCCGCCCTGTCCTCCCTGCCCGCCTCTTCCATATTCCTCGAGCTGCCTCATAATTTGATTAGTTAGTTGCTAGATCTGGGGCTACTGTTCACAACAAGTCCAATCATTCTTATATGCTTGTTATTATGTCTTTAGACCATGTGTACACGTTCTACTTCGTGTATGTGTTCTTAGCACAACAATTATAGTAGCAGTACTTCTTTTTTGCTTGAAAAAAAGACAGTAATTAATAATGATCTTTTACCAATAGCATGAATTTTATTATGTAGAGAATGGACTGAATGAATTATATTACTGTAATAGTACTAGTTATAACTCTGTTTTTCATTTCCTAGCATAGCAGTAGGATAGAAGAAGGTCAACAAATAGTTTATTTATAGATGAAGTATTCATACATTTGACTGGTTGAATGTGCGACCATTCGTAGGATAAATGATTCTCGGGAATCATTTGATACTTTCTCGAGTAGTATATGTATAGACATCGTAAGTGTATTAGAATATCGGTTGCACGTACGTACATCCGTTAACGACTACTCCCTCCGTTCAACAATAGATGACTTCCACTTTTCTATATATGGATGTATCTAGACATGTTTTAGTGTCTAGATACATCCATATATAGACAAATGTAAGTCATCTATTGTTGAACGGAGGGAGTAGTAGCTAGTTAGAGCGAGCTGCGGAATCATTTAAACCGCCAGCAGCGACGGCATTGATCAGCAGGGACGCTTGACAGGTCTGACAGAGGCCATGTGGTGTGTGAGGCGAGGTCGATCGCAATGATTCGACGGTTAGTCTTCGTCCACCGATCATACCGATCGATGATGAGATGGCTCGCTGGCGAATTCTGAGCTGGTTGGATAGATCGGATCCATCTCGGTCGGTCTCGGATGATCACGCGCACACGTACCACTCCTGCCTTTACGAGTTTGTTGCATGCATGATTTCCACCACATGCGACTGTCGGCAAATTATGTGCGCTCCTCCAACCCTGCATATGCTCCATTTATGGACTGCTATGCATGCATGGTGGTTCACTCGACGGTACCTAGCTGGTTTCGCCAGCTCGGGAGCCATATCACCCGCTTGTGTGGCGCCGTAGTAGTATGCAGTTGTTTATGAACTGATGTGTGGTGTACTAACATGGTTTGAATTTATATGTGTTGTGTTGTTTGAAAAAAAAAATCATCAAGGAGACGAGAGAATGATATATTGCTATACTCTCCGTCTCATATTAATTGTCTTAAAATTAGACAAAAATAGATGTATCTAACACTAAAATATGTCTTGATACATCTATTTCTGTCCAACTTTAAGACGATTAATATGGGACGGAATGAGTAGTTGGTATTCAACAAACGATTTGTCAGGACTTCTCGATCTTGGAGCTGGAGAGTCTTAGCCACCACAAGTTTGTGTGGTAGTAGTTCATGGCTAGGGGACGCAGGTATCCTCCTTGGCGTAAAAGAGGATACCTTCGAGGTAAATGATATGGACCGCCGAGAGTTCTTTCTAAGCATGTCTCTCACCCATAGACGTTCTACCCTCTGTTGGGAGGTCATTATTGTCTATGGGCCCGCAGACCACCAAAAATCGGCAGAGTTCTTGGAGGAGCTTAGGGCTAAGGTGGAGCGTTGCCTCATTACTGTTGTTTTGGCTGGGGATTTTAACCTGCTCCGCTCGCTTGATGACAAGAGTTCAGACCATATTGACCTCCCTAGGATGAGGATGTTTAACGACTGCATTGTTCACCTTGGCCTTTGCGAGATTGAGCGCGTTGGGGCGCGATACACGTGGTCTAATAACCAGGAGGACCCGATCCGTAGTGTTTTAGACCGAGTGTTTGTCTCAGTGGAGCGGGATATTGCCTTCCCGTTATGCTCGCTTTGGGCTATCACACGGGTTGGCTCTGACCACTCCCCTCCTCCTGTCGTATGGACGAGGGGTCTCCTCTAGATTAACTTCGACAATAGTGAATTCATTGTTCTTGGCTATCCCCCAGAAGTGCAACAACGGATAGAGGACAAGCTTAACTGCAAGTTGTCCTCCTTCCTTCTTACCTACCTGGGTGTCCTCCTAAGGGAATCTAGGATCCTGATTAAGGACCTAGATCCCATGCTGGGACGTGTCAGGGCTAAGGAGGAACCATGGCATGGATGGTTCACCACCAAAGGGAGTAAGTCCGTGCTTATTGGTTCATTTGTGTTTTATCCATCCCATTCATGATGTAATTCATGGCAAAACCGTTGTAACCTCGGGGGAGTGAATTTAACACTAAATCCATACTCAGTTCTTCTGGGATAGGAAAACCCAGAGGCCAAAGCCTTGTATTGTAACCAAACATTTTGATTACATGCTCACTCACCGAGCTTCCTTCTGCCATGTGACATGACCATAAAGATTTCGTTATTTCATAACGCTCAGTTCTAGCCCGAGTATGGTACATGGTTCTAAGTGCAACGATCATATCATACGCGGACGTACAATCAAATCGTTTCGGCAACTCGGGATCCATAGATATCAAATGAGACATTTTAAACAACTATTACATCATCACTCGTCAAGGTGTGAGCATCCTTTTCAACATCAGAAGCGTCGTCATCGAGATCCCCCGGAGGTGAAGCATAGATGACATACTTTTTCTTGATACCTCTGAGAACAATTCTCAGGGAACGAACCCAATCCGCATAGTTATTTCCATTGGCAGCAAGTGGTTTCTTATCAAGCAGTGGACCAAGGTTAATAGCGGGTGTGTAACGAGGCATTTATTTACGACAATTTAATAGTTCACTTAGACATGTTTATAATTATTTTACTAAGCATTGGATAAACTAAATTAACTATGTGCTCCCACAGTCCCACTAAATCTGATATTCCTCGCGATCAGAATCTAGTGTATTACGAAATCCACACTCAACTCATAACCAAAGGATGTATTCACCTGAATGGATACAAGCTTACAACAGGCAGGCCAAGTTGCCAATCATTTCCATCGTGACTTCCGCTTCACCTTTCGGTGTATGTACTCCAAGCTCATGACTTTCATGCCTGAACGACAAGACAACCAACTGATCCCGCTGCAACAAGTGATGATATGGTGACCGCTGTATCCAGGTGATAAACATGGACCATCTTGTTGCCCGCCTTCTGATCATAAGAACACGTTGATCCTTGTATCCAGGTGATGGACGTGAACCCTGAATCAAGCTTCATTTAGGCAGCAATATATATCCAAAAAGTGGCTTCATTGTCAGGCTCCCCTTATAGATAAAGACAATAAAGCGGCTCCATTGACCTCTCAATAATAATGCGGCTGCATTGGTCTCGATAATATTGCGAGTACATCGATTGCTCGATCAGGTGCACACTTTTCCTGTAGAGACAACAGTACAAATGCATCGACCGGTCGATCAGTTGCACGTTTTCTGTAGAAACAATAACACGGCTGCATCGCTCAACCTTCAGCTAAAACGCGAGCAACCAAAATAAAAGTCATCAAGAATCACCAAGTAAAATAGGATCAACTAAAAAGAAAATTCAATCACACATAACAAGTAATCCTTAACACTGCACATGTTTCTCGTATAGATAGATAGAGACAATAACACCGCGCGCATCACTCAACCTTCAAGTAAAACAGGAGCAACCAAAAAAAGTCACCAAGAATCGCCAACAAGTAACGGGATAAGCCGAAAAGAAAAATGAATCATGAATAACAAGTAATCCTAACAAGTAAAATGAGAGCAACCAAAAAAATCCCCAAGAATCTCCAACAAGTAACATGATCGACCGAAAATAGTCACTGACATTGTGGAACCACCCTCTTTACATGACTACAGGGGGGTCTCGATCACAGGAAAAGTCACACGCAGAATAGGAGCGGAAGCGCACCATCTACCATGAATAACACATGTACAACATGGTTGTCGGTGTGAGCGAACCATCCGACCGAGCATCCTCGAGATTTTTCCAAATCGTGGATGATGCTATGCATCGACCACGACAACAGAAAAAACTCCCAAAGTTCATGGTCGATAGGCACCAACCCCCATGGAGATGGATCCAATCCATGCTAGGATCCAAATTTTCTTCTAGTGGAAGTGATGCGTGGGTAGTTCACCCTTGAACTACGGGTCCATAACAGTAGCTAGATGGTTGTCTCTTCTCCTTGTGCTACCATGTCATGGTCTTGTGAGCTGCCTAACATGATTAAGATCTATATTATGTAATTGCTACATGTTGTGTTTGCTTGGATCTGATGAATTCTAAAGTTATGATCATATTTTTCATGTTTATTATAAGATCTTGTTACTATTATCATATACATGTTCTATTTACATTCTTGCATGCTCACCGATTTGTGTGGTTACTTTGTCCAATTGATTGTATGAATCTAGAAGAGAGGGTTTGTGTTAAATAATGGGTTCATGCCTCTTCCGTACCTAAGCACGAGAGACATAAATGTCTAAGGTCGAGGATATGTTGTTGATACTGAGGGTAAAACAAAGGTGTTTGTATATATATTTATGATCATGAATATTTCCTACATTATAATGAGATGCATGCAATTATATGTTGCTTTGCGTCTTAATACAGGCGAGAAGCAAAGCATAGAAGCGCTCTCTAGGTGAATTATTAGTTGTAGAATTTGTTGGATTACGGTCTATATATGTTTGATGTAATGCCTACATGAATATTGCAATGAACTTGGTCTTCTCACAATTATTGTTGTTCCAACTCTATCAATTGACCGCTTGTAATTTGTTCACCCAACATGTTTGCTTCTTTATCTTTGAAGAGACACCACTATTGTGGTGAAAGTTTCACCACTCATTGGAGACCTCAACAGGAAGGTGATGCAGTGTAGCACGAAGTTTTCCATCGAGTTTGTATCCAAGGTTTATCAAACCATTAGGACTTATAGATCTCCAGCATGATGCTCGTCAACTCGTGCGTTAGCGAGCATGGACCTACACACAAGACACAAAATCACTTTTCTCCAACGTTTGAGGAAGTTTGTGAAGCTTTCTGTCTTGCTGAAAACAAAGAGACTAAGAATGATCAATGTAAAAGAATGATTGAAAGCAAGTAAACAAGGTTGTAAACAATGTAAAAGAATGGACATGGGGCTGATACGTTGAAAAAGTATCTATAATTTTTTATGCTCCATACTTGTTTTCTATCCAATGCCTTTATGTTTTCCTTCATTTTCCGGATGTTTTCATACACTAACCTATTAACAAGATGCCCTAGGACATTTGTTGTTTTCTCCTGTTTTTCTATTTCAGAGAAGTTCATAAAAATATCCTTGGAAAGGGCCAAAAATGCACGAAGATTGTTTTTTTACCAGGAACGAAAATGAAGTCCAAAGAAGATCCAGAGGGGAGCCAGGGGGACCCTAGGGGGTGCCAGGCGTGGCCCCACCCTAGGCCACCACCTCTCGTCGCCTCTTGATACTCACGTGACCACACGCTCGTTGGGAGACCCCAAGCAGAATGTATGATGTAGTCCAGCTGAAATTTCTCCCTAGTTAAGGAACCAAGGTTTATTGAACCAATAGGACTTCATAGTATTGGAGAAGGTTTCTTGTTGTCTCGCGCGTCAACAAGCGTGGAACCTTCACACAAACACAAACTCTCTTGCCCCAACTTTTCGGAAGGTTGTCAATCTTGTGGTCTTGCTGAAAACTAGAGAATTAAACGTATAGAGTGTTGAAATGTAATAAAAGTAAAAAAACGGAACAATAAGGAAACAATTATGAAAGTTCTTTAAAGTCGTTTGCAAATATGAGTAAAATAGGACCGGGGGGCATAGGTTCGCTAGTGGTGTCTCTCCAAAGAAAACAAACATGCTAGGTGAACAAATTACAGCTTGGCGATATGTTACAAACGTACCTATAACTTTTGATGCTCCATGCTTGTTTTCTATCCAATGCCCTTATGTTTTATAAATGTTTTCCTTCTTTTTCCGAATGTTTTCATAGACTAACCTATAAACGAGATGCCTCAGGCAAGTTGCCGTTTTCTGCTGGTTTTCTATTTCAGAAAAGTTTTTAAAATAAATATTCTCGGAAAGGGCGGAAAATCCACGGATATAGTTTTTTACCCGGAACAAAGACGGAGGCTGAAAAAGATCCGGAGGGGGGCCATGGGGACCCCACGGGGTTCTAGGCACGGCCCCACCCTAGGCCACGCCTGGTGGGTGATATGTCATAAATGTATTCTTAATTTCTGATGTTCCATGCTGTTTTCTTATTGTTTCTCACATGTTTGCTATACACTTTATGTCATTTTTATCGGTTTTCCAGACTAACCTATTGACAAGATGCCACAGAGCCAGTTTTCTGTTTTCTGCTGTTTTTAGTTTCAGAAAAGTTGTTCTGGAAATATTCTCGGAATTGGAAAATTCGAAGCCCAGAAGTCTTAGAATTCCCGAAAGTTCCACGGAGTTCCGAAGATACCCGGAGGGGGGGCCTCAGGGGGCCCACACCATAGGGTGGAGCGCCCCCTCGCCGCGCCACAGGGTGGTGTGGGGCCCCACGGCCTCCACCGCCTTTGCCCTTTCGTCTATTTATACCCTTCGAGACGTAAACCCTAAAAATATCCCACTTCGCCCCGAAAAACACCCGAGGCCACCGTCATCGTCATCCCGAAATCGAGAGGGTTCTAGAGCTCTCCCCGGCACCCTTTCGGGAGGGGAACTCATCACCAAAGGGGTCTACACCACCATGCCCTCCTGTGAAGTGATGCATGAGTAGTTCATCCCTGGACTACGGGTCCATAGCAGTAGCTAGATGGTTGTTCTCTCCACTTTGTACCTCTTGTTTAGATCTCGTGAGCTGGCTCACATGATCGATATCATGTTTATGTAATGCTACATGTTGTGTTTGCTGGGATCTGATGAATGTTGAATGCTATGTCTTCTGATTATCAATCTATCATGTTATCTTCATGCTTATGTTATTTATGATCTTGCGTGCTCTCCGTTATTAGTAGATGCTCTGGCCAAGTAGATGCTAGTAACTCTAAGAGGGATTATTTATGCTCGATAGTGGGTTCATGCCTCCTTTGCATCTGTGCTCGAGTGACAGAAACGTGACGGATGGAGGATGTGTTGTTGCCATTAGGGAGAAAACAACGGTGTTTACCTAGTTTACATTGTTTACATTACACACTTTGCTTACGATGATAATCTGTTGCTAGCAACTTAATACCCAACGTTTGTTTGGATGATATTTGGAG
This sequence comes from Alopecurus myosuroides, assembly GCA_028641055.1. Lineage (NCBI taxonomy): Eukaryota > Viridiplantae > Streptophyta > Magnoliopsida > Poales > Poaceae > Alopecurus > Alopecurus myosuroides. Next base: position 512,463,719 of record CM054057.1, read on the forward strand.
GGTGGATTATTATACATAGATGTAGTTGGATGACGGTCTATATATTTTGTTGTAATGCCCACATGAATCACATAGTAATCTTTATGTCTTGCATAGCACTACGGTGCAGCCTTCATTTCTGTCAATTGCCAGTTGTAATTTGTTCACCACACCTGTTATTTATCTTTCACGGAGAGAAACCACCAGTGAACTGTGGACCCCGGTCCTTTTTCCTCATACTTATAAAACACATACGGCTTTCATACTGCTGCTACTACTTTCATACTGTCTTCCACACCATATGTTTAACCTCTTTATGTTCAGAAAAACCGGTGAGATTGACAACCTCACTGCTTCGTTGGGGCAAAGTGATTTGATTGTGTTGTGTAGGTTCCATATTGCTTCTGAACCGGTAGTGCGCCCTGCCATCTCAGCTGCGTCAACCTTCTGAAGTTACTCCTTCCTCGTACTGGTCAATTAAACCTTGGTTTCTTACTGAGGGAAAACTGCTGATGTGCTCATCATACCTTTCTCTTGGGGTCTCCCAACAAGTGCAAGACCTGCACCATCTGTGGGCCCCTGGGAGCCCTGTCCACCGCTTCTCGACGCCTCTTCGCACATAAATTTCCCTTGACCCAAAAAAGTTCGGGACATAGTTATTTTCCAGGAAACATATAGAGAGGCACCGTCACCTCGAAAGTCCAATCTAGGGCTTTGGCAGCCCTGTTCCGGCACCCCTCCATAGAGGGGAATCATCATCGGAGGCCTCTACATCGCCATGATTGCCTCCGGACAGATGTGTGAGTAGTTCATCTCGGGACTACAGGTCCATAGAAGTAGCTAGATGACTATTCTGTCCCCTATGCCTCCATGTTTAGAGTCTTGTGAGTTGCCTCACATGATCGATACCACATTTATGTAATTTTGCATGTTGTGTTTGTTGGGATCTGATGAACCATAAGATTATGATTATTTTGTTCATGTCAATCTGAGATGCTTCACTTATATTCGTAGAGAGTTTTAATCTTTTATTGCAATGCTCTCTGGTGTTTACGATTACTTTGGTCACGTAGTTGTTTTCACCTCCAAGGGAGGGTTTATTATCTATATGGTAGGTTCATGCCTCCCTTACATTTGTGCTCGAGTGACAGAAACGTGACAGATGGGGGATGTGATGTTGCTACTAGGGAGAAAACAACGGTGCTTTTGTCTACGGGCGAGGACCATTGCTTACATTACGTATTGTTCTTAATGCATTTGTCTGTTGCACACAAAGCAATCACTTTGTTGCTGCAACTTAATACCACAGAGATTTGCTGGATAGCTTTCTTGAGGTGGACTTTTAGATATGGATGCATGCTGGATAGCGGTCCATATGCCTTGACGTAATGCCTACAATGTTAGAACTCGTGAACTATATCTCGTCATAATAGTATTGTTATACGTTCATGATTTGTCAATTGCCCAGCCGTAATTTGTTCACCATGCATGTTTGTTTTCTTTGGAGAGACACCACTAGTGAACCTATTGCCCCCGGTCATATTTTCCTCATATTTGCAACCTTCTTTTAAGTACTTTCATAATTGTTTCCTTGTTGTTCTATTATTACATTTGTTACTTTTCAAGACTCTATATGTTTAGTTCTCTAGTTTTCAGCAAGACCGAAGATTGACAACCATCCGGAAAGTTCGGGCAAGAGAGCGTTTGTGTTTGTGTCCAGGCTCCACGCTTGTTGACGCGCTAGACAACAAGCAACCTTCTTCAAGACTACGAATTCCTACTGGTTCAATAAACCCTGGTTCCTTAATTGGGGGAAAATTTCCGCTAGACTACATCATACCTTCTGCTTGGGGTCTCCCAACGAGTGTGTGATCACGTCAGCATCACTGGGAAATTGAAAAATCATGAATGTATAAAAATACTATTATGACGAGATATAGTTCACGAGTTCTAACACTGTAGGCATTACGTCAAGGCATATGGACAGCTATCCAGCATGCTTCCATATCTAAAAGTCCACCTCAAGAAAGCTATCCATCAAATCTCTCTGGTATTAAGTTGCATCAACAAAGTTATTGCTTTATGTGAAACAAAAAAAAATGCATTAAGAACAAGTAATGTAAGCAGTGGTGTTGGGGGGAATACTAAACCGATAGGCCCACAGGAAAGGATAAAGACCCGGCTGGAGCAAGATTGGGTGAAGACCTTGTAAAGTGATGATGGGCCGGGTCTCGTCAACGGGCCAGCGGTTGTGTTGGTAACCAGGCTCAAGGGAAGGGAGTTCCAGAAGACTTGAGAGGCGGTGTAAGCCGTGGAGTCCAAGACTTGGGGGTAACAAGAGGACTCCGAGTAGGACTCTAGCCACATGTTGTAAGGAAAGCCAGGAAACCGGGTGTTATATAAACCGGTTCTCCTGGCATAGATCGGGGAGATCAAGAGATTTCAAGTAGAAACCCTAGATTCAAGATACACGAGAGCTAGTATTTTGTAACCCTAGATTTGGAGTCTCGGCGACATTGCAACCCGAACCTCTAGATCGATAATTAATAAGATCCCAGCTGGAGGTAAGCTATTATCTCCAATGGAGAGGCTGAACCAGGATAATTCTTGTGTCCAATTCGAGCTAAACCCTCTCCCAAACACCAAAGTCGATTTGCCCCAAACTAAGTTACATATGGTAACGTCTGCCATGACTATCCCATGACAAGTGGTCCTCGTCCGTAGACAAGAGCACCACTATTTTCTTCCTAGTAGCAGCATCACATCCCTCATCCGTCACGTTTCTGTCACTCAAGCACAAATGTAAAGGAGGCATGAACCTACCATATAGCATATAAACCCTCTCTTGGAGGTGAAAACAACTACGTGGCCAAGGTAATTGTTACATCGAAAACATATCTCCTTTTCCGAACACTTTTCTTATTGGTTTCATCTAAACTTGTGAGTTTTGGATACCACTAACACGGACTAACGCTGTTTTCAGCAGAATTACCTTGGTGTCTCGTTTTTGTGCAGAACAATCAACTTTCGGGAAATTGCCGAGGAAAGACCCCGTTGGTCTTAAAACACCGGAAGACCCCGGGAGCCAGAAGGGGGCCAGGAGAGGGGCCAGAGGGGGGGCACACCACCCCCTGGCGCACGCCCCCCTAGGCCGCGCCACCTGGTGGTGTGGGCCACCCAGGCACCCCCTCAGACTCCGCTTTCGACTACATATTGACTTCAACCCTAAAACGCGAGGGGGTTCGTCATATTCCACAGAACACACAACAGAGCGCCACCGCCACCCCGAACCTCGATTCGGGGATCAGAAGTTCCTGTTCTGGCGCCCTGCTGGGACGGGGATTCGAAGGATATCATCGCCATCAACACTGCCACTCCTTCTCCATCAACCATCCATGTTTCCCCCGTCCATGTGTGTGTAAACACCGCTGTAGGCTGAGAGGGATCGAAGGGATTGGATGACATTGATCATGTAATAATGCCAGATTGTTAGGGAATAGTGACTAGTATCCATTGTTAGTGTTTTCTTCCGTTATTGCAACTTGTTATGCTTAATGCTTGTCACTAGGGACGGAGTGCCATGATTTCAGATCTGAACATGTTATTGTTTCATGAGTATAATATTTTTTCTTGATCATACCTGCAAGTTTTTTACACACATTGTTGTCCGGAACCCGAGGCCCCAAAGTGACAGAAATTGGGACAACCCGAGGGGATGGCTGTGATGTGAGGATCACATGTGTTCATGGAGTGTTAATGCTTTGCTCCGGTGCTTTATTAAAAGGGGAACCTTAATTACCAGTAGTTTCCCTAGAGGCCCTGCTGCCACGGGCTGGTAGGACAAAAGATGTTGTGCAAGTTTCTCATTGCAAGAACGTATGACTATTGGTACACATGCCTATGGTTTGCCTACATGTTTGATGCTTCATATTATTATCTGCAATGCCCACGTTATTATTATTACATGACCTATGTTATCCATGCAACTCCCGTCCATCCATTCCCTCTATGCCTACGGTGATTCCCATACCTCTGTTTTCCGCAATTGCTACTACTGTTACTATCTTACTACTGTTGCTATTTTATTCTACAACTGCTATAAAACCGTTACCGCTGATAAATTGTTGCGAGCAAGTATACTTTCAGGTGCAGCTGAATTGCCAACTCAGTTGTTAAGGCATATAAATATTCTTTGGCTCCCCTTGTGTCGAATCGATAAATTTGGGTTTTACTTCCCTCGAAGACTGTTGCGATCCCCTATACTTGTGGGTCATCAGTAATCATAAAAAACAGAGAGCATTGCAAGTCACGATTAAAACTCTCTACTAATATACGTGAATCATCTCAGATTGATATGAACAAAATAGTCATAATCTCATTGTTCATCGGATACCAGCAAACACAACATTCATAATTAACGGTGGTCTCGATCATGTGAGGCAGCTCTCGAGACTCTAAACATGGAGGCATATGGGAGATAACAACCATCTTGCTACTGTTATGGACCCGTAGTTCCGAGATGAACTACTCACGCATCTGTCCGGAGGAGATCATGGTGATGTAGAGGCCTACGATGATGATTCCCCTCTCCGGCAAGGTGCCAAAATAGGGTTACAAAAGCCCTAGATTGGACTTTCGAGGTGGCGGCGTCTCTCTATATGTTTCATGAAAAATAACCTTATCCCCGATAAAATTAGGGTTAAGGGCAACTTATAAGCGAAGAGGCAACGAGAGGAGGTGGCCGGGGTGCCCAGGGGCCCACCAGGCACGGCCTAGGGTGGGGTCACACCTGGCACCCCCTGGAGGCCCCCTGGATCCCCTCCGACTCATGTTTGGACTCTGTCTTCCTTCCGGGTAAAAGACAATCTTCATGGATTTTCATCCCTTTCCGAGAATATTTCTTTAAGAACTTTTTTGAAATAAAAAAACAGCAGAAAAAAACAACTAGCGTGGGGCATCTCGTTAATAGGTTAGTCAATGAAAACATACGGAAGATGAAGGAAAACAAGAGAAAACATGTGGACAACAAAAGGTATTGGTAGAAAACAAGCATGGAGCTTCAAAAATTATAGATACGTTTTCAACGTATCACTAATGATTCATAAGTGTAGGGGATCGCAACAGTCTGCTAGGGTTAATATAGCCCAATTTATTGATTCGGCACAAGTTGAGCCAAATAATATTTATAATCCTTAATAACTGAGTTGTCAATTCAGTTGCACCTGAAAATTATCTTGCTTCACACAATTTATTAGTAGTAACAGTGATATAACAACAACAGTAGTTTAATAGTAACAATAACAAGAAAACAATAGTAGCAACAGTAACAGCGAATGTAAACGGAATAAGTAGCAGTGTTGAAAACACCGTAGGCAAAGGGATGGATGTACGGGTGTTCTATGAATGATATTAACCATGTAATAGAGGTAACATAGGGTAGCACAAATATATAAGAGAGTATCCAAGTCACAAACTATAATAGGCATGTTCCCCGAGAATTGTCGTGCGCGCTTGCAATAAGAATTTGCACGACATCTTTTGTCCTACCATTGTTGCGGGGACAAAAAGGAACTAATGGTAATTCAGGTACTTATTCTACCAAGCACTGTATCAAAGAATTAACATATGGTGGAAATACGTAATCCTCGAACTAGACTTCATCCCCTCCAATATTCCAACTATGTTAGTCTCGGGTTTTGGACAATAATAAGTGTATACAACTATAAGATATGATCCAAATCAACAATTATACTCCGTAAAACATAACATGTTAAGATCTGAAATCATGCCACTCGGGCCCTAAATGACAAGCATTAAGCGCTCCAAGTTGCAATGACGATAATAAACAACTATAGTGAATACTAGGCATCAAGCCCTAACAATCTTGTGATCTATTACATGATGAATCCCATCCAATCTATCCATCCCCTCTGCCTACAGTAGGGAATTAGTCACACATCGAAGGGGTAATCATGGAGGGTTAATGGAGAGGTGATGGTGATGATGACGACGACGATCTCCCTCCAATCCCCGTCCCAACAGGGTGCCGGAACAAGACCTTCTGTCTCCCGAACTAGGGTTTCGGGTGTCAGTGGAGCTCTGGATCGTTTTCGGTAATTAAGGTACTTGTTCTACCAAGCACCGGAGCTAAGCATTAACATACGGTAGAAACATGTAATCCTCGAACTAGAGTCCATCCCCTCCAATATCCCAACCATGTCACCTTGGGGTCTTGGGTTCCGGACAATAATAAGTGTATACAACTAGTAGATATGATCCAAAAAGACAATTATAATCCATAAAGCATAACATGTTCAGATCTTAAATCATGGCACTCGGGCCCTAAGTTACAAGAATTAAGCACTCCAAGTTGCAACAACAAATATAAACAACTATAGTTGATACTAGTCATCAAGTCCTAACAATCTTGTGATCTATTACATAATGAATCCCATCCAATCCCTACCATCCCCTCTACCTACAACAAGGAATTACTCACACATCGAAAGGGGAATCATGGAGGGTTGATGGCGATGACGATGGAGACTATATCCCTCCAATCCCTGTCCCGGCAGGGTTCCAGAACAGGAACTTTTGTCTCTCGAAGTAGGGTTTTGGGTGTCGGCGGAGCTGTGGATCGTTTTCGGGAAAATCGTTCGGGGCTTCTCAGTTTCGGGGACAAAGGAATCTTACTGCCAAAGGGGACCCTAGGGGTGGTCCTATGTCCCCACAGGCCCACCAGGCGCGGCTAGAGAGAGGGCCATGGCCACCACCCTCTTTGGGGCCCCGTCGTCCCCCTCTAGCTGTCCTTCGGGCTCTAGGAGTCTTCCGGGGGGAATAATTTTTCTTAATTTTTCTGGAATTTTCTGAGGAAATTGATTTTCTGCACAAAACTAGACATCAAGGGTAATTCTGTTGAAAACAACGTTAGTTTGTGTTAGTTTGATCGAAATCATCCAAATGTGAAGGAAAACAACAAGAAAAGTGGTTGGAAAAGTAGATATGTTTGCAACGTATCAATCACCTCTTCGCCTATAAATTTTCCTTAACCCTAAAAAGTTCGGGGACGAAGTTATTTTCCACGAAACATAAAAAGAGGTGTCGTCGCCTCGACAGTACAATCTAGGGCTTCTGCAGCCCTGTTACCCTTCCGGAGGGGGAGATTGCCACCGGAGGCCTCATCATCGCCCTTATTGCCTCAACGATGATGCGTGAGTAGTTCATCTCGGGACTACGGGTCATAGAAATAGCTAGATGGTAGTTCTCTCTATTATGCCTCCATGTTTAGAGTAGCATGACCCGCCTCACATGATCGAGACCACCATTATGTAATTGTGCATGTTGTGTTTGTTGGGATCCGATGAACCATGAGATTGTGATTATTTTGTTCATGTCAATCTGAGATGCTTCACTTATATTTTTAGATACTTCTAGTGTTGTCTTGCAACGCTCTCTGGTGTTTATGATAACCTTGGCCACGTAGTTTTTTTCACCTCCAAGAGAGGGTTTCTATGCTAGATAATGGTTTGATGCCTCCCTTACATCTGTGCTCGAGTGACAGAAACATGACGGATGGGGCATGTTGTGTTGCCACTAGGGATAAAAAAACGGTGCTCTTGTCTATGGACGAGAAGCATTGCTTAAACTATGTACTTTACTTAATGCATTTGTCTGCTGCACACAAAGCAATCTCTTTGTTGCTGCAACTTAATACGAGATAGATTTGCTGGATATCTTTCTTGAGGTGGACTTTTAGATATGGATGCATGATGGATAGCGGACCATATTCCTTGACGTAATTCCTATGATGTTAGAACCCATGAACTATATCTCGTTATAATAGTATTGTTGTACATTCATGATTTGTCAATTGCCAAGTGATACGTCTCAAATGTATCTATAAGTTTATTATGATCTATGCTTGTTTTATACATGTTTTCCCTATGTTTTCTTGTGTTTTCTATCATTTATTGGACTAACCTATCAACAAGATGCCCAGTGCTAGTTTCTGTCTGTTTTGTCTGTGAATTGTAGAAAAGGTCAAAAAATGAAAGTGCTCGGAATGGGCTAAAAATTTACGAGGATTTTTTAGTCACCTAAAGACCCCAGAAGCCGCAAGGACACCCGGAGGGGAGGCACAAGCCCCCTAGGGGTGCCAGCCACGGCCCCCCTTGTCTGGTCCTAGCCCACGCCTAGAGGGTCCCTGGAGGCCTCGGGCACCGCCTCGCATCACCCATTTGCCCATAATTCCCTCTTGACCTGATTCAGAGCGATACGAGAAGAGTCTAGAAACGCATCCGAGCTCCGCCGCCATCCAAAACCCTAATTCGGGGGTCAAAAGTATCTGTGCTGGCACTCTTCCGGGATGGGGAAGTGACCCTGGAGCCATCTTCATCGACGTTTCTGCCTCCCATGATGATGCGGGAGTAGTCCCTCCTCGTGGCTAAGGGCTCATGCTAGCACACTACCAAATTCCGCGCGGTCTGGGACGTTTCAATAACATTGTGGATGAGCTGCAAACCGTCGCTAAGGGAAATCCGTGACGATTTATGCGACGAAGTCAGAACGTCCCTGATCAACTGTCACGGACGATTCTGCGACGTTAATTTGAACGGGAGAACGTTGAGGCTATCCGCAACATTCAGAAAATCGTCGCGAGCATCTGGGCCATCCGATCCCGGCCCATTAAGCGGCAACGTTATTTTTCGTCGCTGTCGGCTGACACGTGGCAAAGGATTAATCAGCTGACGTCACACTACACGCAGCTTACATCATTACGATCGCAACGTTTTTTTCGTCAAGAATAGATTCTATTAAGGCCCCGTTTATGACATCACCAATCCGTTCATGACGTCATAACCGCCGATCCTGTTCACGACGTTTTTTGTTATCGCGGGCTCGACCAATCAGGTGAAACCATGTGGACGCCATCTGCGACAAACTTGCTAGCGCCGTGGTGTGAGATGACGCAACAAGATGACGCCACGTGGAAAAATCGTACGTCGCCGCGTGTTTTCTTTTGGGGACAATCTCCGGTCGTCGTGGGCTACGCGGCGACGTATTTTTTCCGACGCAAAGCGACGCCACGTGGACCAAGTGCACGGTTCCACGTGGCGCCCTTTTCCGCGATGTTTTCTGTTTCGTTGTGGAACTGCCCAGTCGTAAAACGACACGTGGACCATGTGTACGGTGCCACGTGGGAACCTTTCCGCGATGTTTTTATTTTCATTGTGGAACTGTCCAACCGTAAACTGACACGTGGGCATGGCATACGACAACATGTGTCCTAATTCGGGTCTCTTTTTTCGTTACGATACTACGACGGTTTTTTCCGTGCCAGATGGGTGCTTAAATCATCGTTTGAATTGACCTTTCCTTGTTCCATATGCAGAAAAGCAAACCACATAGCAGACATCAAATACAGAAATTCAAGAACTAGCGGTTTATTTTACAGAAAAGCAAACCAACATACAGAAATTCAGTTTTCAGCAACACGACCATAGTTTCAATTACCACATATGCGCTGAGCTAACTGCTCAAGCAGGGAAACTTGTCGTGGGATAATCGCGACAAACGTTACCAGGGGTAACTTACTTTGGGGAAAATCGACCCTGGTGTTTGGGAGAGGGTTTAGCTCAGGGGAAATCATGCTATCAATCGATCTGGTAGCTCTGGCAGTAATGTCGCCGAGTCTCCGATCTAGGGTTACTACTATCAGCTCTCGTATTACAGGATACTTGAATATCTGGTGAAAACTCTGTGTTTCTAACCCTTGGAGCCAGTTTATATGTTACCCGGCTCCCTGGCTTCCTACACAAGATACACCCGGAGTCCTACCCGGAAACTGCACACAACCCTAAGTTTCCTAATCCTAACCCCTAAGGTATGGGTTACAAGGCCTACGCTCCTTCTTGGGCCTTCTAGAAACTCCACCTCCTCGAGCCGGGTCTTGTGCGACTCCCTTTGGGCCGGGTTTCACCTTAGTATGAGCCTACCGGGTTATCATCCCCTCATCAGTAGTCCCCAGAATAGGTTGTGCTTCTCGGGATCAACCATGAAGCGCACGCTATTCCCTGCAAAACAATAAACATACAAATTCATAATATACCGGGTTAGAATGCTTGGATAACAGCTAGGCCTGCTCTTTGGGCGGTCCATATAGTAACCCGGCTATTTCCGAGTCAGGGCAGTATCTCCCGGGTCAACACTCCAAGGGGACGTAGCAAGACTCGACACTCGCATCACTACTGGTTAATCCGAATAACACGCTCGCAATCAATCACGGTCTTGATCCGGATATCCCGCAACGGTTATTTTGGTGCTTATCCCCAAATTTCCGGGCCGGATCTTCTTCTCCCAAAATTTCACTTACCGCCCAAACTAGGAATTTCTCCCCCGCGCCTATAAATAGCGCCCAGGGGCTAACCCTAAATCTCACTTGGTCATTTCTCATCTTCCTCCTTTCTCCTCACACCACCTCCGCACCCGCAATCCCTAGCTCGAGCTCGCGCCGCCGGAACTTCGCTGCCGCCCGCAGGGACGCCACCGGTGTTGCGCCGCCGCCACCAGGTCGCCACCATCCGCGCCTGCAACGCCACCGCCAACCACCTCCGTAGCGCCCGCGAGCAAGCTCCCAATCAGGCCACCGGGGAACTCGAGACGCCGCCGCCGCCGAGCTAATCTCCACCGCCGCGCATTTCCTCCTTCGATCCATCCGGTAAGTCCTTCCATCTCTTAGATCTAAATCTCTTTTCCTTGATTTCACGCGTACACTTGGGATCCAATCTTATCCTCTAGCTTTCCACTATTCCCTTACAAATTAGGCATGGTCTTGTAATCCCTAAGTTCATGTTTTCCCACGGCTCGCTCTTAGTTAACTTCATATCTATATCTCTTAGCATGTTTTCACTATTCACAATCTTGCATTTTTCCTCCATGCGTTCTTGAATAGATCTACTTTGCCAAATCTCGCAAATACTTAGCACTTCCGCGTTTTCCTCTTCTCATTAAATCGGATATATGTATTCTCCGGGTCTCTCGATATTCACACTTTGCATTTTGCCTATTTTTAGATCTACACTCCATGGCTCCTAAGGCCAGCGCCAAGGCAAAGGGCAAAAACCCGGCCAGCAAGCAAAAGTCGGGTCAGTCGATTTCCGCCAACTGGGCGAAATCGACTGTCACAAAGGCTAAGCTCGATGAGCTGGCCGAGTCGGGTGTCCTGCCCGCCCGGTCCGAGATCCATTGGCGGATACCCCGCGAGGAGACCCGGCCTTCACCAGGCCTCGATGAGGTGGTGGTTTTCGTTGAGCATGTGATCCGGGGTTTCCGCCCCCCGGGTCACCCTTTCTTCCGGGAGCTCCTGGAACACTACAAGCTCTGGGTATTTGATATCGGTCCCAATTCTATGCTCAACATCTGTCACTTTATAGTCTTATGTGAAGCCTATTTATGCATTCCTCCCAACCTAGCTTTGTTCCTTGAACTCTTTCAATGCAAACCATGCCGAGAGAGCGGTGATGGAGCCCTCCTAGTTTGTGGAGGAGTCTCAATCCATAGGCGGAAAAACTCCCTGATGCCGACTCTGAGTCTCCATACACACGTCAAACACTGGCAAAAAACCTATTTTTATTGCCAAGATACCTCTCCACCCGGCAAGAAGCCATTGCCGGGTTTCTCCGCCGACACTCTCACTTTGTCCGACAATTTGAACTCCTTCGCATCTAATGCCGACAGGCAAGCTATCCAGCCCTTTCTTCATAAAATCGCCGTGCTTTCTGCCCAAGGTCTTATTGGGCTTAACCTGGTAAAGACCTGGGTTAGCTGTCGGATCCAGCCTAACAGCACCCGGTCTAAACTTATGTGCGAATACTCTGGGCATGTCACCGATTCTCTCCGATACTCGGAGAAAAATTACCCGGCTGGTGATATGAACAAGATCATGAAGACTTTCTTAGCCGAGAAACTCGACGCTATCAAGAATATAGCCGGGCTTAACCCCTTCACTCGCTCTAACCCGGCTCCTCTAGTAAGAACCGGCTTAATCTCTTTATCCGACTGATATTTCTTACGCATATATACTAACCTTTGTCTCTATATCACTTACACAGGAAGATGATGCGTTCTGGAAGATAGCAACCCCTCCCCCCCTCAGAAAACTCGGAGGAGGACAAGGAGCCGGCTGATAGTGATGAAGGTAAGGCCGGGTCTTATATTTACACTTATCTCAATAACTTGTTGGACCAAATATTTCCCCTTTCCGACAATGCTCCTTATTTTCCAGAGCTAGAGGACAAAGAAGACACACAGTCGGACGAAAGTGAAGCTGAACCAGAGGTGGAGATTGGGGTGAAGAGGAAGACCTGGGGAGTTGTCTTCAAGGTGCCCTATTCCTCCATTGCCTCCAAACCATACTCGTACGCTAATATGTGCGAACTTAACCAACGCTTAACGGATTCGTCATAATTGAAGGAACCTGCCCCGACCAAACGTAGGGTAACCCGGAACTCTCCGGGTGACGAGCCTCTTCACCCGGGCATCCCTTCATCACCCGCTCGCCGAGCCGGTACTTCCCAAACTCATACATTCTATATTCCTCGGAAATTTCCATCTCCAAACCATCCCTTAGCCGGCCAACTCTGGGTCTCACTCTCTGACTCTTTATCAGCATCTTCTGGATCCAGCAACGATCTCCCACCGGATTTCGTCGTGAATACCGGGTAAGTCACTTTCCTTGCTAATCAATACACTATTATTATCCACGTCTTTCATTTATTATCTGCTAATTTCTTCTTTTTCTTTCTCAGAGCCAAGGTCACAGTCAGTGACCCTGAAGATATGAACATAGACAATCCAGCTATGGAAGACCCGGAGGTCGTTGTGCAGCCCGCAGCTGGCGGCGCAGAAGAAGAACAGGAAGATTTGCTGAGAGACCCGGTTGAGTAGGAAGCCGAGTTTCCCCTGCCAGGAGACGAGGACATCGAGTTCCTGGGATCATGGAGGGGTGACCCCACTCCTAACACCCAGGCAACCCGGATCAACTCCCCCAAGCAGGAAAGGACCCCACCTCCGGGTAACCAGAACCCCAGCTCCTCCAGGCCGAAACTCGACGATCTTGATTTTGAAGGGAAGTTAACTGAGCTCTTCTCTCTGAAGACCACTGAAAGGGATATCCTTGAATCCCTAGCAGCTGAGCACCAGGTAACTTAACCAGTGTTGCTTATGTATTTATCCAGTCCCCAAGTTCCGAGTTAACTATAACAAGTTTACTCGGTACTTCCATAGCTGTACAACTTTTCATACCCGGTTTTACCCTGCATCCGACTGAATTTTCCTTGTCTACTTCCGCAGGCGCACGTGACCCTGTCTGAGGAAATGTTGGCAAAAACCAACGAGCTCCTCCAGGCCGAGACCAAGCTGCGGGAAGGGCTGGAAGCCGAGGTGAAGGACCTTGCCAAGGATGTCAAGAAATACAAGAAGCGATCCCAAAATGCTGAGGGTGCGCTGAAGAAAATTACGACCCAGATTGCCGACACTTACCTCTCTCTGCTTGGTAAGAAATCCTAACTTTACTGAATATAACCCGGATTTCTCGTTCTGCGAGGTTTGTAAACCGGAGCTCATTGCTTTATTTTTTCTGGTATCCTGTAGCTCCGGGTGAGGAGGCTATGGATGAAGATGATGTTGAGAAGCTAAAGACACTAAAAACCGTGATCCGGCAGTTCTCTGTGGGGACCAAATGGACACTGGAGGGTTTGAAGTGGCCTGGGGCTTGTGGCGGCGCGGAAAATATGCTCGAGCGTGCTCAACTATCCCCGCCTGGATTGAGCACTGGAAACGCTCAGCATGCCGAGTGGGAGTAACCCGCGGCCTTGCCTTCGCCAAAGCTTATTTTCCTAAGCTTGAGCCGGCAACGCTCGTGGGCGGGTTCCCCGAGTTTAACAACGACGGCTCAAGGTTCACTGGTAAGGACTATAAGTTTATCCATGCTCAGGTGCGTCACTCGGCAAGCTTGATAGCCGACAATCTGGATGTGAGCAAGCTCACCCCGCCCTACAACGCTGATGACAAGCCGGTCCCGTCTGATCTCCCCAAGCCCTTCGACATGCTGGCCCGGTGGAAGGAGGAAATAGCCAAGAAGAAAGCTAAGGCCGAGAATGCGCCATCCACATCTACCCCGGGTGTTCCTCCTCCAGCTCGTGCTGCTGCCGCGACTGACCCGGACATGGAGGCTGAGAAGGACACAGAAGAGCATGCTGAAGACCCGACCGCCAAGGACACTGCTGATGACTCGGACATGGATGCCGAGTGAAGTTTTACGGTTTCTCGCCCCAAAAAACACTTATTCGGCCAATGGGCATTATGTAATATGCCTGATACAACTATTCTTTTGATAGTGCTCCTTTGCACTTTTGATACTATTTCCGTGGTTTGTAATACGTTTAAACTTTAAAAGCTTTTGGTGGCCCTTTTGGCCATCCACCTCGATATGATTTTTTCCAATCTTATACTTTTTTGCCACTTTTCTGATATTTCTCTTTTTCCCCATCCATGAGACTCGGTTGCCGGGTCTCAGGATCTTTGACTGATTTAACTGTTTTCTTTTCAAGTCCCCAAGCCCCCAGATCACTAAGAGTCGGGTTTTTGGGTTTCAAGCTTGGTGGCTCACAATTTATTGCTTTTTTCGAATTCCCAAGTCCCCAAGTCCCCAAGACTCGGTTTTTTGGGTTTCGAGCTCAATAGCTAAAAAGTTTGTTGCTTTTCTCAAATTCCCCAGTCCCCAAGACCCAAATTTCCGAGTCTAGGGATTAGTGGTTTTTAAGAAAAAGCTGCCTGTTCTTGCCAGGGCCCAAAGTATATATCTTCCCATATAAATTTTGAAGCCATGCTTAATACATTGTGAGTTTCTAGCCGTAGCCTTTTACTCCGCATAGCTTGTGGTTTGGATGACCCTTTTGATCCTCTTTGTTGTAAGCCGGCTTTCGCGTGGATATTCATTGCTGCTATAACTATATAAAAACAGGGTCAGGCAAGTCCCAATGGGCATCATGACTGATTGTGATTATACGTTAGCAAGTCACGCCACATCATTGCGAGTCACATCAAGCTTAAACAGGAGAAATCAAGAAAGTTTGGCTCTATTGTCCAGTTATAAGATTGTAACCGTACTATTACAAGTAATCGGTCCTCATAACTTAATGGCATCGTGGCCGGGTCTTGAGATTATAGCTGTGCTATTCAAGCAATCAGCCCCCAAGGCCTATGTGTGCGATTTATAAAAAAATTAAGCCTAGTGCACCATGACTAATCGATAACTACTTACCTGACAAAGTAAAAACAGAAGGTAAAAACAGAAAAATAAAAAACTTAACAGAAATAAACAAGGAAGAAACACACAATATCATAATTTAACCATCTCTTTATTGATATAAGAAAGGTTAGGTCAGCAAGCTGCCTCATTAAAAACCCTCCAGTCCCCTTAGGTACCCTGGATAGGAAAAGAGTGCGTAATTCAAATTGTATACCTGGCCTATGCTAAGTGTAGTAGGGACGTAGCTGAGCCACGTTCCATGGTCTTTCCCTCTCTTGCATAGATGAAGTGGTATGGGCGGTATCTTTGACAGTATCCGACTCTTCCCTTGCATCTACTAAGTACTATGATCCGTTGTGCAAATTTCGGCTTATGATGAACGGGCCTTCCCATGGTGGAGATAACTTATGCTTTCCCTCCTTTGATTGTACTAAGCGTAATACCAGGTCCCCTTCCTGGAAGACCCGGGTTTTGACCCGCCGACTGTGGTATCGCCTCAAATCCTGCTGATATATGGCTGATCTCTCCAAAGCTTGCTCCCTGTGCTCTTCTAGCATATCCACGGCATCTTGCCGGGTCTTTTCATTCTCCACCTCAACATAAGCCGCCACTCGGGGTGAATCATGAATAATGTCACTCGGCAACACTGCCTCTGCACCATAAACCATAAAAAACGGGGTCATCTGAGTAGATCTGTTAGGTGTAGTGTTAATTCCCCAAACTACTGATGGTAACTCCTCCACCCATGCTCCAGCAGCTCTGAGGCACGGGACTCTCAGCCGTGGTTTCAACCCACGCAGTAACTCCTGGTTTTCCCTCTCCACCTGTCCATTAGCTTGTGGATGGGCTACCGAGGCTACATCAAGGCGGATGCCATTGTTTCCACAGAATTTATCCATCTCTCCTAAGGACATGTTGGTTCCATTGTCTGTTATTATGCTGTGGGGATATCCAAACCGATAGATAATCCTTTTCAGGAACTTGACTGCTGTGATTGCTTCGCAGTTGGTAACTGGCATAACTTCAACCCACTTGGTAAACTTATCGATAGCCACAAGAAGATGAGTCTTTTTGCAAGGTGACATGTGAAAGGGGCCTACCATATCCATACCCCAAACTGCAAACGGCCAGGTCAGCGGGATTGTTCACAACTCCATAGCCGGCACATGGATTTGGCGGGCGTACCTTTGACATCCATCACACCTTGCCACCAAGCGCTCCGCGTCTGCTAAGGCCGTGAGCCAAAAGAAACTGTGCCGGTATGCTTTAGCCACGAGGGATCTTGTGGAGGCATGATGCCCACAATCACCTTCATGGATCTCCTTCAGAATCTGTCGGCCTTCTTCTGGTGTTACACAGTGCAAAAAGACTCTTGCTGCACTTCTTTTATACAACTCACCATTGATGATAGAATAACCTTTTGCTCGTCTCAGAATTTGCCTGGCTAAAACTTCCTGCGATGGTAACTCGCCCCGTGACAGGTAGGCCAGAAACGGTTCTGTCCACTCGGGGATAGCGTGCACGGCGGCTACGAACTCCAAATCCGGGTCTTTGTTGGCCACCTCTTCCTCAGACTCGGTTTTGACGGAAGGCCGCCATAATTCGTCCAGAAAAACATTGGGTGGAACCGGCTCTCGGCGCGAGCCGAGTCTTGCGAGCGCATCTGCTGCCTCGTTCTTTCGCCTGTCAATATGTTCCACCTCAAACCCGGAAAAAGACCCGGCCACCCTGTCTACCTCTCTGCGATATGCTGCCATTGTTGCATCCTTTCTATCCCAGGTTCCTGAGACCTGCTGCACCACAAGATCCGAATCTCCATAGCATCGTATTCGCCTGATGTTCATCTCCTTTGCAACTCTCAACCCATGTAACAATGCTTCATACTCGACCACATTATTGGAGCAATCGAAGTGAATTTGCAACACGTAACTCAATTTGTCTCCTTTAGGCGATGTAAGCACCACACCAGTCCCTGATCCCTTGTACTGCTTAGAGCCATCAAAGTGCACCACCCAAGACTCGGAATTTGGCATCATCGTGGGCATGCTTTTGTGAGTCCAATCATTGATAAAATCAACTAAAGCCTGGGATTTGATTGCAGACCTGGGCTCGTAGTTGATGTGATAATCCCCCATCTCAATGGCCCACTTGGCTATTCTACCTGTCGCGTCTGAATTTCTGATAATATCTGCCATGGGTATAGAGCTAACCACCGTTATGGGGTGTTCCTGAAAATACGGCTTCAGTTTCCGGCTGGTCATAAAGACTCCAAAAACTAGCTTTTGCCAATGCGGGTAACGTTGCTTTGCTTCCGATAAAACTTCACTCACATAAGAAACCGGCCTTTGCACCGGGTGATCTTTTCCATCCTCCTTGCGCTCAACCACAACCACTGCGCTAACCGCCCGAGGCCCGGCCGCGATATATAATAACATGGGCTCTTTGGGACCCGGTGCTGCCAGGATTGGTGCTTCAGATAACTGCTTTTTCAGAGCCTCAAATGCCTCGTCCGCCTCTTGGTCCCATACAAATTTGTCGGTTTTCCTCAAGAGTCGGTACAGGGGTATTGCTTTTTCTCCAAGCCTAGATATGAACCGGCTCAATGCTGCCACACACCCCGTGAGTTTCTGAACGTGCTTCAGGCCTTCCGGCTTTTTTAGGCTTTGGATGGCCTTGATCTTTTCCGGGTTTGCCTCAATTCCTCTCTCAGAAACGATAAAGCCGAGTAACTTTCCTGCAGGCACCCCGAATACGCACTTAGTCGGGTTAAGCTTCATCTGGTATCTCCTCAGGTTCTTGAAGGTCTCCTTTAGATCATCTATGAAGGTTTCAACTTTACTTGTTTTAATCACCACATCATCCAGGTAGGCGTGAACATTGCGCCCAATTTGATCCTCAAAGCACTTCTGGATGCACCGCTGGTACGTTGCGCCTGCATTTTTCATCCCAAAGGTCATAGTTTTATAGCAAAAGGCACCAAAGGGGGTTATGAACGAAGTTTTCTCCCAATCCTCTTTTTTGAGCTTGATTTGATGATACCCGGAATAAGCATCCAGGAAACATAATAAATCACAAACTGCCACTTCATCAATGATCTGGTCTATTCTCGGAAGGGAAAATGGATCCTTTGGGCAATGCTTGTTGAGACTTGTGTAATCTATGCACATCCTCCACTCATTGTTCTTTTTCAGCACTAGAACCGGATTTGCCAACCATTCCGGGTGAAAAACTTCCATGATAAAGCCGGCTGCATGGAGCCGAGCTATCTCCGCTCCTATAGGCTTTCTCCGTTCCTCATTCATTTTTCTCAAGCCCTGCTTCACAGGCCGAGATTTGGGATCAACATGCAAACTGTGCTCAGCTAACACGGTCGGGATACCCGGCATATCGCTGGGCGTCCAAGCAAAAACGTCCTGATTCTCACGAATGAACTCGATAAGTGCTTCTTCCTGCTTGTTGTCTAGGTTAGAGCTGATGGCAAATTGTTTGGAGGGATCGCCGTCGACAAAAGCCACCATCTTTGTGTCCTGGGCCGCCTTAAACTTTGCTCTCTCATCTTCCGTATTCGGCCTTTTCAAAGCAGTTCTATCTTCCGGGTCTACTTGAGACCGGTAATACTTGAGCTCTTCCTTCCTGCAAGCCTGTTCTGCCATTGCCGCGTCTCCTTCGTCACACTCTGCTGCCACGGCCCGGTTCCCATGTATGGTGATGGTCTGCTTGGGACCCGGGATCTTTAGCTGTAAATACACGTAACATAGCCTGGCCATGAACTTAGCATAAGCCGGCCTTCCGAACAGCGCGTGATAAGGACTGCGCAATTTTACCACCTCGAATGTGAGCCATTTCACTCGGAAATTGTCCTTGGATTCTCCAAAGGCCATCTATAATGTTATCTTTCCTTCAGGGCATGCCGAGTGACCCGCCACAATTCCATGAAACACTGTGGAACTTTTCTGCAGCTGAGACGCCTTGAGCCCCATGCGTAGGAAGGTTTCCCAATATAATATATTGATGCTACTTCCACCATCCATCAAAACCTTTTTCAGCTCGTAACCATTGACCTGTGGTGCGACCACCAAAGCTAACACACCCGGATGTTCTATTGTTTCCGGGTGATCCCTTCTACTCCATGTTACCTCTTGATCTGACCATCTCAAATATCTCGGAACACCTGAAGAAACCGAGTTTACGACCCTTTTAAGTATCTTTCTATCTTTGTTGGAAGTCCCTGTAGTATGAACATGGTACTGCCCTAGCTGCTTTGGGTTGGCTTGGAAACCTCCAGCACCTCCTTGATTGTTACCCGGATTACCACCTCCTGCGTTGCCAGCTGGGGGTGGCCCATTGCCCGGGTTTCCACCCGGAACCGGTCCTCCTCCCCGGCCTGCGCCTCGCAGGGCCTTTTGTATTTCCTCATTCTTCCATCTCTGTAAATCCATGCACTGCTCTAATGAATGATTAGCCGGCCTGCCGTTCCTGCTATGACGCGGGCAGGGCATCCTGGAGGCCTCTATATGATTAGCCGGCCTTGGTGGTCCTTGGTAATTTCCTCCATTGAAGTTTCCTCCGTTGAAATTTCCCTCTGCCCTGGGTCTTGCAAACCCGGCTTCTGTATTAGCAACAAACTCGGAGTTTCCTTCATATGGGCGCTTGTGCTGGTTGTTTCCATTACTTTCTCCATTATTACCCGGTGCAGTCCCATTGCCGGGTCTTCCACTATTGTTCGCGTTAGCTTTTGCTTTTTTGTCATCAACATCTTCCTCTGTGGTATCTGTGGCGGCGTGCTTGTTGCACGCGTCCATCAACTCTCCCATTGTAACCTCTGAAGCGTGCCGACTGGACTTCATGCGTGTCAGCTTTTGCACTAAGGGTATGTATTTGCATGTTTTCGCCATAGCTTGTAATGCATCCTTTGGCTGGGTATCAGTGGACGAGTGGAGAATTTCCATAACCCGGCGCACCCAACTGCGCGTCGACTCCCCCTTCTTCTGGACACATCGCTCTAAATCATCGATCGTAAATAACTTCCTGCACGTCCCATGAAAGTGCTTGATAAAGGCAGTTTTCAGCTCACTCCATGAATTGACGGATCTTTCAGGTACGTTATTGAACCATAACTTTGCTGCTCCCTCTGACATCATTAGGTACATAAACTTGGCTTGAAGATTCTCAGATGCGTTGCGAATCGACATAGCCATCTCATAACTGCTCAACCAAGTCTCGGGGTCCATGGTCGGCTCATAATTAACCACTTTACATGGTTCCTTGAATTTATCCGGGTAAGCCTCAGCCCTGATGGCATCCGATAAACACTTAGGCCCAGCGAGGTTTGCCGGTACTGGCCTCACTCGGGAAACGTGCGATGCCGCAGCGGGTACGACGGGGGGTGCGACCGCTACCGGTCCCCGTACCGCAGACCCGGCTGCTGCTCGCCTGGCTCGAGAACTGTCCACAATGGCCTGTGCTGCTGATACTGCAGGTGTTGCCGGTCTACGGGGAGGAGGCGGCATTTGCTGCTGCTCTGCCCTCGGCCTTGCCGAACTTGACTAAATATACCCGGTATTCCCGGGCTTCCGGCTGACATACGGTGTCCCGTGCAAACCACTTCCGGGTAATTTTCTTGCTGGGCCACTGCGGTGCGCAACAGGTCTATCGCCTGCTGGGTCTCCACTGCATGGGGTGACTCTCCTACGGGGATACGGTCAAGTGCCAATGTTGCTGCATATACGTTGTCCATGGGGTTATTGAAGTGACCCGGTGGGGTATGAAATCTGGGTGGTGGCGGTGGCGCAGTATTGCCAACAGCGACCCCGGTTTGCAACGTGGGTAACCCGGCCTGCACGTTTGCCGGCTGTCCTCCCAGGGTTGCAACTTGATGTCCGGTTTCCTGATTCACAGCCGGGATCGGTTGATCCTGAGGGATGAGGAACAATGCGGCCGGGTGTAAATTTCCGCCAGTTGCCGGTAATATCGTCTGGTGCCTCTGATTGTAGACCCTAGTCGACTGAACCTGAAGCCGGTTTTCCAATTCTTCCAGCTCGCGCTGGCGGCGCGGCCATCCCTTGTTTCTCAGCTTCGATATCTCTCCTCTTTTGATCCAGTGCACGGCGAGCCACGTCCAGATCTCGGGCGCGCGCCGCCGCATTTTTCGGGGTTATCACCGTTGCTAGCACTGTGGGATATAAGATCAAGTTATTGTTGAACAGAGCCGGATTTCGCGGATTCGAAGGTCCCGCTCCTGGTGTTCTGTTCGCCATAAATCCAAACATGTTTCTCTGCCGCTCGCTTTCTCCGGTATGGCTGGTGACAGAGGCCGACTCTCCGTCGACCCGGGCTATAACCGGGTTTCCGTCAATCGGTGCCCGCTGTTGGGCCAGTGCTCGCGCCGCTCCAGCCGCGGCCGTCATCACATCCCCCTGATTATGATTGATTGCAGGGGCTGTATAGACCGCGACCCGGCGCGCGATGCCTGGTGATGATTTGTATTCCTCCTCGTCACAGCTATCTTCCTCGTACCGATCTTCCAGCAGGTGCAGGATAGACTCGGTATCATCTTCTCTCGTGACCCGGCCGTGCGGGGTCCATGCCGGCTCCTCCGGTTGTTCCCTCTTCGCGGTGGGCTCTTCTACCGGATCGGCTGTCCCGACCGACTCTTCTCCGTCCGATTGAACGCAGGTCGCTTCTCCTGACACGGAATCATACTCAATATCATCAGGAACTGAATCGGACGTACGTACCATGCCGACGAAGACGTTGACCCGGCCGATCGTGACGACAGATCCGGTTTCCAGCAGATCCGACTCTGGTCCCCAACCAAGGTCGTCCACCATCTTCTCTCCTTCGGGGTTGGTGATGATCTCGCCGATGACGAGGTTCTTCATGCTTTCCCGAGCTTCTCCCGTGATGTAAACACCCTTGGACGTAGGCCCCACGGTGGGCGCCAACTGTCGTGGGATAATCACGGCAGACGTTACCAGGGGTAACTTACTTTGGGGAAAATCGACCTTGGTGTTTGGGAGAGGGTTTAGCTCAGGGGAAATCATGCTATCAATCGATCTGGTAGCTCTGGCAGTAATGCCGCCGAGTCTCCGATCTAGGGTTACTACTATCAACTCCCGTATTACAGGATACTTGAATATCTGGTGAAAAATCTGTGTTTCTAACCCTAGGAGCCGGTTTATATGTTACCCGACTCCCTGGCTTCCTACACAAGATACACCCGGAGTCCTACCCGGAAACCGCACACAACCCTAAGTTTCCTAATCCTAACCCCTAAGGTATGGTTACAAGGCCTACGCTCCTTCTTGGTCCTTCTAGAAACTCCACCTCCTCGAGCCGGGTCTTGTGCGACTCCCTTTGGGTCGGGTTTCACCTTAGTATGAGCCTACCGGGTTATCATCCCCTCATCAAAACTCCTTCTTGTTGGCACGTTTTTAGCTCGTCTTGTTCCTTCCGCATTTCTTCCATTTCAAATGCAAACCGGAGCCTCATTCGCTCAGATTCTGCATTCGCCGCCCTCAAATCTGCAATTGTGCTGCGCATATTGGCATGCCCCCTCTCTCAACATCAGTTTGCACTTCAAGTTAAACTTTGAAATACCTGCTTCCACACGAGATTTCTTCGACAAAGTATGCTTTCCACGATCCAGCATGACACCTAAAGTATCATCCTCATCCTCTGAAGCTGATGTCGACATCATCCTTTTCTTGCTTTCCTATTAAGCATGCAAAGAAAATAGATGTAAGTATGTACAGAAAACAGATGAAACTAGCAGGTGACCAGGAATGTACAGAAAATAGATGAAACTAACAGATGACCAACAATATACAGAAAATATTTGAAAAATAGCATATGACAATCAAACAAGCGTGTCTGTAATGACCAATGACCTAGCAAATGTCAAGCATGTGAGGATCATAGATGGAAACCATGTTGAAATGAGAATCACAGCCTTAATTAGCTTGCCAAAACGTCTTATGGTATGGAATAGATGAAGTAGCAAAAAATATATGAAACAACAGTAATCAAACTGTTCAACACAAGATAAGTAAGTTGCGCCCTAGTTGTTGTTTTTTTAACTAAAGGGAGTTTTTATTACTTAAAGAGTTTTAATCATTACACCCTAGTTGTTGTGATATCATGGAAGAATGTCGATCTGCCAAATTAGGGAATAACCTGCAACTCATTGTCCTCACTTAATAGGGATTGACATGACCAGTCTCCTTCACTGGAATCTGATTCCTCTTCAACATCATCCTCAAGAGTGTACTCAGATCCAGAGTCTTCCTTCTTGATCTTTTTGGGTGTGAATACAGTAGGACATGAAAGAATACTTGCTAAAGACTTTACACCCAGTTGATGCATCCTTGCACTGTTTGCCATGATAGTTCTGGCACACTCTTCTTCCATGGGGTGTAGTGGTGATCCTAACATGAATAAATAACTCAAAGTAAGCTCCAAATATAAACACTTGGTAAGAACCTAATACATCATCAAAAATTAAGGTACTCATCCTGTAAGAACAGACCAGTGTAAGTAATATAAATTCTAATCGTAGATTCGTAACTAAGAATGATAGGATCATAAGCAAAGTGAGCTTAAACCTAATAGTATACAGGCTGGAAATAAGAAAACTTTTACCGTAGGAAAATAAAGCTGGATACTTCTATTTTTATTTTTATGCAAGATTAGCAAGAAGGTCCCCCTAACAATTTCCATTAGAAGAAACCATGCAGTCTTTTCTACTACGAAAGCAAATAATTAAAAAAATGAGCATCAGGAGGTTAACACACCCATTTCTGCTACAGATTTGTCAGAATTAACACATGGACAAGCCTCTGTTTACCGCTATACAAAGTTATAAATGCAAAGCCAATAACAAAGACGGATATAAGGAACCATCAATCATAGAACTAAACAGAGAAATAGTTTAGAGATATTTATTACATCAAACATTAGCAGGATAATTAAGAAGTATCGATCAAACAATTTAGAGAGATTAATTGCATCGAACATAAGAAGGATCAAGCATACAATTAAACAGACAACTAATTCAGAAAGATTAATTACATCGAACATATGAAGAACCATCTATCTTACCATGTTTCTCACCTTCAACCTTTACCCGTCTAAGCCTGGTTGCAGACATTGACGGTGAAGTTGCGGCGAGGTTGGAGACGAGGTGGCAGATCTGGACGTACGACGAGGTTAATGGCGAGGTGGCACACCAGCGAGCACACGAAGGCGAGGTTGGTGAAGATGTGGCAGACCGGTGAACACGACGGCGAGGTGGCACACCAGGGAGCACATAACGGCGAGGTTGGTGACGATGTGGCAGACCGGTGAGCACGACGGCGAGGTGGTGGTCCTGGATGGTGACCTGGGCAGGGTGGGGGTCTCGACGGCGACGTCGGAGATCTAGCAAGCGAGCTATACGGTGATGTGTAAGAGGGGTGGGATCTGGTCTGGGAGGACGGGGACTGGAGGGGAGAAGCGGGAGTAGTCGATTCTTCGGGCGAGGGCCGAGGGGATAAGGGAGGGTTTCAAAATGATTACAGAAATACCCTTCGCAATAAATTTTTACCGTTGTGTGCGGGAGGGCTGAGAAGTAATATTATCGCGCGAAAAAAATATGAGTGGACTGTCCTGGCGCCAAATTTTTGGAGGAACGCGAAATTTTGGCGGAAGTGCGGGAAACTATGCTAGCCGTCGGATGCTGATGGGTGGCTTAAACAAATTGACCATTTATGCAATAATTTACTAAAGGGACATTGTGAGAAAATAAAGAAGTATTATGAAATAATTTTGGAGTTGAGGTCGTCGGGCATAAAACGCGTTATAATATGCAGAACGGTTCTATGTGAAACCAACAGTAACTAAAGAACTACAGATAACTGAGTACTTGCAACACAACACATACGATTAACTTAATTATAGAGTAGCAAAACACAATCACAGCACACACAAACGTGTCGACAAGTAAAACACAATGAGTCGACGACGTAGCAGGTTACACATATGCTCTATAAGCACACTAGTTGCCGCGATGAAGGACACGAACAACCGGATGCACCAGTGGGACGGACTCGTTCCAGAGGAGCAAAGGGTTGACCTGGACGCAGCACACTAGGGTGTCGTTCAGCCAGTAGAGGCCGCCGTGCAGATTTACTCCCGAGCCATGCTCCCAAAGC
The DNA here is from genome assembly GCA_028641055.1 of Alopecurus myosuroides. Lineage (NCBI taxonomy): Eukaryota > Viridiplantae > Streptophyta > Magnoliopsida > Poales > Poaceae > Alopecurus > Alopecurus myosuroides. The sequence goes on from CM054057.1 coordinate 512,489,198, forward strand.
CTGCTGTAGACCCTGCCGCCATCCTTGCCGTGGTCGATGATGAACATCCGCCGATCGGCGTACTTTGCGCCAAGCACGATGTGCGCGGCGCTCCAACCAGAGATATTTCCACGAGCTGAAGAACTGCACCACTTCGGAGAGTTCATAGCCGTCGGGGCGGACGTACTCCACTTGGTGTGCGTCCTCGAGCGGTTCCTCCCCGATCAGCTCAATGGTCGTCCAGGCCATGGCGCGCAGAGAGCACAAAGCTGACCCAACTCTTGTGTTTTGCACAATCTATCTATTCGAGACGTGTTGATGAAGGGGGTGCGGTTTGCAGAGGCCCTACAAATGCACCGATCGGGTAATATAGCGGCGGGGAGAGGCTGGCCGGCGGATCACCAAACACCATTAATTGGTGCCGAGGCCGGCCTTTACCATTGAATTTGCTGTGCAGGTGCAGCGATGAAAACGAGCATACACAAACGGCCGGGTCATGCAGGCGCGGAGCAACGCATGCAGCACGGGCCAGTACGCATACGGCGGCACCGACTTCGACCCAGCAGTCCACAGCTAGCTGGCAACGCATGCAATAGCAGAAGCGATGCATGGGCATGCATGCACATGGCCGGGCACGCGCGCAGGCATGCATTAAGATCAAGACGCGACGGGTCACGCAGGCACAACATGCAGCGCACAGAGGTAAAGAGTGCACGTCTCGCGCGGCATGCAGCTAGCTCGCCCAAAGTTTGCAGGCATGGCGTGCAAGAGCTAGCTAGCCCCAAAGCAGGCTCAGCACGCATGCAGACAGAACTATGGCGACGACGTCCCGTCGTTCCCATGCACTGAGACATTAATGCCCGTACCGTGGAGAGCTATTTTGGCCAGAGTTTAGTTTTAAGGGGCCGAGCATCTCTCCTCCTGCACTCCTAAAGTTCACTCCTCCATTAGCTTCTCCCGGACTCCACTATGCACCAACGCCGACGGGACGCGGCCGGCCAACGAGCTCCCCATAACCTTGTGGGTGCCCACGCGCCTCCATCTGATGAAAATCTGCTGACGGAGGAGGACGCGTGCGCACTTATCCGCACGAACACTCTCGTGCCGTCTTCTTTACGCCTCCCAGAAGGTTGGAAGACCAATGCCATCTTCGTCCCGGTGGCGCCGCATCTCTTCGACTAGGCACGGGTCGACTACATCAACCAGTGCTACGAGAACATGCCGTGGCAGACGAGGCATCATGACCCCAGGACGCCATGTCTTCGTTGTATTGGAGCTGGAGCACTTAGGGCGGCTCCACTCCTACTGCATCGACAGCAGCGTGCACTCCAGCGACACGGAATGTTCCGACGAGGAGGAGGAGGAAGAGGACTCGCCCGAGACAGAGTGGCACCCCTTGGCACCACCGGAACCTGCCGCCCCGCCAGCAAACTCCTTCTTTCTCCCATGTAACTGCCCTATTTGCAGCTGGGCACTTGCACAACCGGCAACCTGCCCGAACTGCGGGTCCGAGGAGTGCCACCACCTAGTTTAGGATTTTATTGACTGTAATTATTATTATCTTAATTAAGTTCCCTTGAGTGTGAATGTATTATCTTTATTTTGACTTAAGTTTGATTGAAACTCCCTAACAGCTCTGAAGGGGGTGTCCCAATTGTATATTTAGTTTGCCTGTGGTAGGGCTTCTAATGCTCAAAGTTAACTTTTTCGTCTACCCCTTCCACCGGCATCCAAGGGGGTGTCCCAATGGGATATTTTGTTTGGTTGTGTTAGGGTAGGCCATAGGTACATGGAGAACTAATATCTACCACTAGTTCTGATAAGACATTTGCTCAGGTTCGTCTGAAGGGGGAGTTTCGAGATGTAGTGGAAGAACCCTTCCTCTGTACAAGTGATATCGGTGAAACCGGTCACACCTCTTATTAGGATCTTCGATCTCCCTCCACCTCCAAACACACTTGTATAGACATTATTGGACCCCATCTAGGTTTTGAAGGGATTCCTATGCTCGGCGCACCCGCTTCGGCGAAACTCTGGCATGTTGACCGAAAAGTCAACTTGTTCGTCTACCCTTTCCACCGGCGTCGGAAGGGGGTGTCGTAATGGAATATTTTGTTTGGTCATGTTAGGGTAGGCTATAGGTAGATGGAAAACTAATATCTACCACATGTTCTCATAGTATTCCCTCGGGTTCGTCAGAAGGGGGAGTTTCAAGCTCTATGTAGTCCTGGAACCTGCGAGAGAGAATCTGACGCCGGTGAAGCCCTAACACAAAGAGTTAGGTAAACTTGGGCATCCAAGGCCCATGCCACAATCTAACACACATGGTATGCCAGACCCTTGGTTTGGGTGGGATTCAGACGCTCTGGAACCCCTCTCCGGAAAAACCCGAGGCCCGCTGGAGAAAAAGATGAATCTGCCGTTCTGGCCCCTCTACGTGAGACGGAAGGGGATAGCAAAGTTTAACGGATTGCTTGGTTGTGTTATGTTAGGCCCAAGGAACACCCAAGAAAATGTTAGGGCCCACCTCTTGGAAAGATTCCCCCCGTTCCATCAGATCCGGGAGTTTGGGGCTCTGAGTAGTCCTAGAACCCGAGAGAGAGAATCTGACGCCAGTGAAGACCTAACACAAAGAGTGAGGGAATCTTGTGTATCCAAGACCCATGCCACACTCTAACAAACACGTTATGTGATACCGTGGGCTTGAGTGGGATTAATACGCTCCAGAGCTCCTCTCCGGAGAAACCCTAGGCCCGTTGGAGAAAAGGACGGAACTGCCGAATTAGCCCCTCTACATGAGCCGGATGGGGGTAGCAAAGAGGAACTAATTGTTTGGTTATGTTAGGTTAATTAGGCCCAAGTAACACCCAAGACAATGGTAGGTCCCACCTCTTGGCAAGATTCCCCCCGTTCCGTCAGATCCAAGAGTTTCGGGCTATGAGTAGCCCTAGAACCCGCGAGAGATCGAGAATCTGACGCTGGTGAAGCCCTAACACAAAGAGTGAGGGAATCTTGGGAATCCAAGACCCATGTCACACTCTAACAAACAAGTTATGTGATACCCTAGGCTTGGTTGGGATTAAGACGCTTTGGAGATCCTCTCCGGAGAAACCCTAGGCCCGTTGGAGAAAAGGACGGAACTGCCAATCTGGCCCCTCTACGTGAGCCAGAAGGGGGTAGAAAAGTGGAACTAATTTCTTGGTTATGTTAGGTTAGTCCCAAGGAATACCCAAGACAATTTAGGGCCCACCTCTTGGCAACATTCCCCCCGTTCCTTCAGATCCGGGAGATTCGTGCTTTGAGTAGCCCTAGAACCCGCGAGAGAGAATCCGACGCTGGTGAAGCCATAACACAAAGATTGAGGCAATCTTGGGCATAGAACACACATGCCACACTATAAGACACATGGTATGGATTACCCTAGGCCTGGGTGGGATTCAGACGCTCCGAAGCTCTTCTCCGAAGATACCCTAGGCCCGCTAAATAAAAGGACGAAACTGCCGTTATAGACCCTCTACGTGAGACGGAAAGGGGTATCAAAATGGAACTAATTGCTTGGTTGTGTTAGGTTAGGCCCAACAAACATGCAAGAAAATGGTAGGGCCCACATATTGGCAATATTCCCCCCGTCCAGTCAGATCCGGGAGTTTCGGGCTCTCGATATCCTGGAACCCATTAGAGAGAATCTAACGTCGGTGAAGCCCTAACACAAAGAGTGAGGAAATCTTGGGCATCCAAGGCGCATGCCACACTCTAACACACATGCTATGGAAAACCCTTGGTTTGGGTGGGATTCAGACGCTTTGGAACCCCTCTCCGGAGAAACCCTAGGCCCGCTAGAGAAAAGGACGAAACTGCCGTTCTGGCCCCTCTATGTGAGCCGGAAGGGGGTAGCAAAGTGGAACCGATTGCTTGGTTGTGTTAGGTTAGGCCCAAGAAACACCCAAGAAAATGGTAGGTCCCACCTATTGGCAACATTCCCCCCCGTTCTCCGTCAGAACCGGGAGTTTCGGGATATGAGTAGTCCTGGAACCCACGAGCTAGAATCCGGCACCGGTGAAGTCATAACACAGAGAGTGAGGGAATATTGGGAATCCAAGACCCATGCCACACTCTAACACACATGGTATGGCATACCCTAGGCTTGGATGAGATTCAGACGCTCCGGAGCTCCTCTCCGGAGAAACCCTGGGCCCGCTGGAGAAAAGACGCAACTGCCGTTCTGGACCCTCAACGTGAGCCGGAAGGGGGTAGAAAAATTGTAACTAATTGCTTGGTTGTGTTGGATTAGGACCAAGAATCAACCAACACAATTGTAGGTCCCACCTCTTGGAAAGACCCCCCTGTTCCGTCAGATCCGGGAGTTTCGGTCCCCGAGTAGTCATGCAACAACTAGAGAGAATCTCACGCCGGTGAAGCCCTAACACAAAGAGTGAGGGAATATTCGGCATTCAGGACCCATGCCACTTTTTCACACACATGGTATGGCGTAACCTAGGCTTGGGTGGGATTCAGACGCTCCGGAGATCCTCTCCGGAGAAACCTTAGACCCACTAGAAAAAAGGACGGAACTGCCGTTCTGGACCCTCTACGTGAGCCGGAAGGGGTAGCAAAGTGGAACTAATTGCTTGGTTGTGTTGGTTTAGTCCCAAAGAAAAACCAAGACAATGGTAGGACCCTCCTCTTGGCAAGATCCCCGCGTTCCGTCAGATCCGGGAGTTTCGGTCGCTGAGTAGTCCTGCAACAACTAGAGAGATCGAATCTCACATTGGTGAAGCCCTAACACAAAGAGTGAGGGAATATTGTGCATCCAAGACCCATTAAACACTCTAACAAACATTTTATGTGATAACCTAGGCTTGGGTGGGATTAAGACGCTCTGGAGGACCTCTTCGGAGATACCCTAGGCCCGTTGGAGAAAAGTACGGAACTGTCGATCTGGCCCCTCTACGTGAGCCGGAAGAGGTAGCAAAGCGAAACTAATTGATTCATTCTGTTAGGTTAGGCCCAAGGAACACCCAATACTATGTTAGGGCCCACCTCTTGGCAAGATTCCCCCTGTTCCGTCAGATCTAGGAGTTTCGGGCTCTGAGTAGCCCTGGAACCGGCAAGAGAGAATCCGACGCCGGCGAAGCCCTAACACAAAGAGTGAGGGAATCTTGGGCATCCAAGACCCATGCCACGTTCTAACAAACATGTTATGTGATACCATAGGCTTGGGTGGGATTCAGGCACTCCGGAGCTCCTCTCCGGAGAAACCCTAGGCCCGCTGGAAAAAAGGACGGAATTGCCGTTCTGGACCCTCTACGTGAGCCGGAAGGGGGTAGAGAAGTGGAACTAATTGCTTGACTGTGTTAGGTTAGGCCAAAGGAACACCCAATACAATGTAGGGCCCACCTCTTGGCAAGATTCCCCCCGTTCTGTCAGATCCAGGAGTTTCGGGCTCTGAGTAGCCCTGGAACCTGCGAGAGAGAATCCGACGCTGATGAAGCCATAACACAAAGATTGAGGCAATCTTGGTCATCGAATACACATGCCACACTATAAGACACATGCATGGTATGGAATACGATAGGCTTGGGTGCGATTGAGACGCTTCGAAGCTCCTCTTCGGAGATACCCTAGAACCGCTAAAGAAAGGGACGGAACTGTCGTTATGGACCCTCTACGTGAGCCGGAAAGGGTAGCAAAGTGGAACTAATTGCTTGGTTGTGTTAGGTTAGGCCCAAAGAACACCCAAGACAATGGTAGGGCCCACATCTTGGTAAGATCCCCCCCGTCCTGTCACATCCGGGAGTTTCGGGCTTTGAGTATCCTGGAACCACCAGAGAGAATCCGACGCCGGTGAAGCCATAGCACAGAGATTGAGGCAATATTGGGAATACAAGACACATGTCACACTCCAACACACATGGTATGACATAACCTAGGATTGGGTGGGATTAATACGCTCTAGAGCTCCTCTCCGGAGAAACCCTAGGCCCGTTGGAGAAAAAAAGGACAGAACTGTTGTCCTGGACCCCTCTACGTGAGCCGAAAGGGGGTAGCAAAGTGGAACTAATTTCTCGGTTGTGTTAGCTTAGGCCCAAGTAACAACCAAGACAATGTTAGGGCCCAACTCTTGGAAAGATTCCCTCCGTTCCGTCAGATCCGGGAGTTTTGGGCTGTTTGTACTCCTCGAACCCACGAGAGAGAATCCGACGCCGGTGAAGCCATAACACAGAGAGAGAGAGGGAAGATTGGGCATCGAGGACGCATGCCACACTCTAACACATATGGTATGGCATACCCTGGGCTTGGGTGGGATTCAGACGCTCCGGAGCTCCTCTCCGGAGAAACCCTAGGCTCGCTGGAAAAAAGGACGAAATTGCCGTTTTGGACTCTCTACGTGAGCCGGAAGGGGGTAGAAAAGTGGAACTAATTGCTTGGTTGTGTTGGTTTAGGCCCAAGGAAAAACCAAGACAATGGTAGGGCCCACCTGTGGGCAAGATCCCCCGTTCCGTCAGATCTGGGAGTTTCGTTCCCTGAGTAGTCATGCCAGAAATAAAGAGAATCTGACACCGGTGAAGCCCTAACAAAAAGAGTGAGGGAATATTGTGCATCTAAGACCCATTCAACACTCTAACAAAAATTTTATGTGATACCCTAGGCTTGTATGGGATTAAGACGCTCTGGAGCTCCTCTCCAGAGAAACCCTAGGCCCCCTGGAGTAAAGAACGGAACTACCGATCTGGACCCTCTACGTGAGCCGGAAGGGGTAGCAAAGCGGAACTAATTGCTTGGTTCTGTTAGGTTAGGCCCAAGGAACACCCAAGACTATGGTAGGGAACACCTTGTGGCAAGATTCCCCCCGTTTCGTAAGATACAGGAGTTTCAGGCTCTAAGTAGCCCTGGAACCGGCGAGAGAGAATCCGACGCCGGTGAAGACCTAACACAAAGAGTGAGGGAATCTTGGGCATCCAAGACCCATGCCACACTCTAACAAACATGTTATGTGATACCCTAGTCTTGGGTGGGATTAAGACGCACTCGGGCTCCTCTTCGGAGAAACCCTATGTCCGTTGGAGAAAAGGACGGAACTGCTGATCTGGCCCCTCTATGTGAGCTGGATGGGGGTAGCGAAGTGGAACTAATTGCTTGACTGTGTTAGGTTAGTCCAAAGGAACACCCAATAAAATTTAGATCCCACCTCTTTGAAAGATTCCCCCCGTTCTGCCAGATCCAGGAGTTTCGGGCTCTGAGTAGCCTTGGATCCCGCGAGAGAGAATCCGACGCTAGTGAAGCCATAACACAAAGATTGAGGCAATATTTGTAATCGAAGACACATGATACACTATAAGACACATGGTATGGCATACCCTAGGCTTGGGTGGTATTCATATGCTCCGAAGCTCCTCTCCGGAGATACCCTAGGCCCACTAAAGAAAAGGACGGAACTTGATGGAGGGATGATAACCCGGTAGGCTAACACCAAGGTGAAACCCGGCCCAAAGGTGATCGTACAAGACCGGGCTCAGGGAAGAGGAGCTTCTAGAAGGCCCAAGAAGGAGTGTAGGCCTTGTAACCCAGCCCTTGGGGTTACAATTAGGAAGCTTAGGGTTATGTGCGGTTTCCTGGTAGGATTCCGAGTATGCATTGTATAGGAAGCCAGGGAGCCGGGTAAGATATAAGCCGGCTCCTAGGGTTAGAAAAAGAGAGCTTCACCAGATATTCGAGTATCCCTGTAATACGAGAGTTGATAGTTGTAACCCTAGATCGGAGACTCGGCGACATTATTGCGAGAGCTACCAGATAGATTCATAGCATGATTTCCCCTGAGCTAAACCCTCTCCCAAACACCAGAGTCGAATTGCCCCAAAATAAGTTACCCCTGGTAACGTCTACCGTGATTATCCCACGACAGTTGGCGCCCACCGTGGGGCCTACGTCCAAGGGTGTTTACATCACGGGAGAAGCTCTGGAAAGCATGAAGAACCTCGTCGTCAGCGAGATCTACACCAACCCCGAAGGGGAGAAGATCGTAGACGACTTTGGTTGGGGACCAGAGTCGGATCTGCTAGAAGCCGGATCTATAGTCACGATCGGCCGGGTCAACGTCTTCGTCGGCATGGTACATACGTCCGGTTCAATTCCTGATGATATTAAGTATGATTCTGTGTCAGGAGAAGCGACCTGCGTTCAATCGAACGGAGAAGAATCGGTCGGGACGGCAGATCCGGTAGAAGAGCCCACCACGAAGAGGGAACAGCCGGAGGAGCCTGTATGGACCCCGCGTGGCCGGGTCTTGAGAGAAGATGATATCGAGTCTATCCTGCACCTTCTGGAAGATCGATACGAGGAGGATAGCTGTGATGAGGAAGAATACGAGTCTTCGCCAGGCATCGCGCGCCAGGTCGTGGTCTACACAGCCCCTGCAACCCATCTTAATCAGGGAGATGTGACGACGGCCGCGGTCGGAGCGGCGCGAGCGCTGGCCCAGCAGCAAGTTCCGGCTGATGGAAACCCGGTTATAGCCCGGGTCGACGGAGAGTCGGCTTCAGTCACCAGCCGTACCGGGGAAAGCGAGCGACAGAGAAACATGTTTGGGTTTATGGCGAACAAAACACCGGGAGCGGGACCTTCGAATCCGCGAAACCCGGCTCTATTCAACAACAACCTGATCTTAGATCCCACGGTGCTAGCAACGGTGATAACCCCAGAAAACGCGGCGGAGCGCCTCCGAGATCTGGATGTAGCCCGCCGTGCGTTGGATCAGCAAAGGAGAGATGTTGAAGCTGAGAAACAAGGGATAGCCGCGCGCCAGCGCGAGCTGGAAGAATTGGAGAACCGGCTGTAGGTCCAGTCGACTAGGATTTACAATCAGAGGCACCAGACGAGATTACCGGCTACAGGTGGAAACCTGCAACCAGCCGCACTGTTCATTACCCCCCAGGATCAATCAATTCCGGTTGTGAATTAGGAAACCGGACATCAAGCTGCAACCCTGGGAGGACAGCCGGAAAACGTGCAAGCCGGGTTACCCACGTTGCAAACAGGAATCGCCACTGGCAATGTAGCAGCAGCACCACCACCACCACGATTTCATACTCCACCAGGTCACTTCAATAATCCCATGGATAACGTATACGCAGCAACGTTGGCGCTTGATCGCATCCCCATAGGAGAGTCACCCCATGCAGCGGAGACCCGACGGGCAATAGATTTGCTGCGCACGGCAATAGTTCAGCAGGCCAATTACCCGGATAACAGGAGTGGAATGCACGGAACACCATATGTAAGCCGGCAGAACGGAAATACCGGCCATATCCAGTCGAGTTCGGCGCGGCGGAGGGCAGAGCACCAGCAAATGCCGCCTCCTCCCCGTAGGCCGGCAACGCCTGCAGCATCAGCGGCAGAACCTATTGTGGACAGTTCTCGAGCCAGGCGTGCAGCGGCCGGGTCTGCTGTACGAGGGCCGGTAGCGGTTGCACCCCCCGCCGTACCGGCCGCGGGATCGCACGTTTCCCGGGTGAGGCCAGTACCGGCAAATCTCGCCGGGCCTAAGTGTTTGTCGGACACCATCAGGGCCGAGCCCTACCCGGATAAGTTCAAGGAACCGGGTAAGGTGGTTAATTATGAGCCGACCATGGATCCAGAAACCTGGTTGAGCAGTTATGAGATGGCCATGTCAATTCGCAACACATCTGAGAATCTCCAAGCCAAGTTTATGTACCTAATGATGTCAGAGGGAGCAGCAAAGTTATGGTTCAATAACCTACCCGAGAAATCCGTCAATTCATGGGGTGAGCTAAAAAGTGCCTTTATCAAGAACTTTCATGGAACGTGCAGGAAGTTGTTTACGATTGATGATTTAGAGCGATGTGTCCAGAAGAAGGGAGAGTCGGCACGCAGTTGGGTGCGCCGGGTTATGGAAATTCTCCACTCGTCCACTGATATCCAGCCAAAGGATGCATTACAAGCTATGGCAAAAACATGCAAGTACATACCCTTAGTGCAAAAACTGACACTCATGAAGTCTAGCCGGCACGCTTCAGAGGTTACAATGGGAGAGTTGATGGATGCATGCAACAAGCACGCCGCCACAGATACCACAGAGGAGGATGTCGATGATAAGAAAGCAAAAGCCAACGCGAGTAATAGTGGAAGACCCGGCAATGGAGCTGCACCGGGTAATAATGGAGGGAATAACGGAAACAACCAGCACAAGCGCCCATATGAAGGAAACTCCGAGTATGTCGCCAATACAGAAGCTGGGTTTGGGAGACCCAGAGCTGAGGGAAATTTCAGCAGAGGAAACTTCAATGGAGGAAATTACCAAGGACCGCCAAGGCCGGCTAATCTTATAGAGGCCTTCAGGATGCCCTGTCCGCGTCATAGCAGGAACGGCAGGCCGGCTAACCATTCATTGGAGCAGTGCGTAGATTTACAGAGATGGAAGAACGAGGAAATACAAAAGGCCATGCGAGGCGCAGGACGGGGAGCAGGACCGGGTCCGGGCGGAAACCCGGGCAATGGCCCTCCCCCGGCTGGCAACGCAGGAGGTGGTAATCCGGGTAACAATCAAGGAGGCGCTGGGGGTTTCCAAGCCAACCCAAAGTAGCTAGGGAAGTACCACGTCCATACTACGGGGACTTCCCATAAAGATAGAAAGATACTCAAAAGGGCGGTAAACTCGGTTTCTTCAGCTGTTCCGAGATACCTGAGATGGTCAGATCAAGAGGTCACATGGAGCAGGAGGGATCACCCGGAAACAATAGAACATCTGGGTGTGCTGGCTTTGGTAGTTGCACCACAGGTCAATGGTTACGAGCTGAAAAAGGTTCTGATGGATGGTGGGAGTAGCATCAATATCTTATATTGGGAAACTTTCCTACGCATGGGGCTCAAGGAGTCTCAGTTGCAGAAAAGTTCTACAGTTTTTCATGGGATCGTGCCGGGTCACTCAGCGTGCCCAGAAGGAAACATAACACTAGAGGTTGCTTTTGGAGAATCGAAGGACAATTTCTGAGTAGAGTGGCTCACGTTCGAGGTGGTAAAATTGCGCAGTCCTTATCACGCGTTGTTCGGGAGGCCGGCTTACGCTAAGTTCATGGTCAGGCCGTGTTACGTATACCTACAGCTAAAGATCTCGGGTCCCAAGCAAATCATTACCATACATGGCAACCGGGTTATAGCAGCTGAGTGTGACGAAGGAGACGTGGCAATGGCAGAACAGGCGTGCAGGAAGGAAGAGCTTAAGTATTACCGGTTTCAGGTAGACCCGGAAGATAGAACAACATTGAAAAGACCAAATACGGAAGACGAGAGACCAAAATTCAAAGCAACACAGGACACAAAGATGGTGGCTTTTGTCGAAGGCGATCCCTCCAAGCAATTTGCTATAGGATCTAACCTAGACAGCAAGCAGGAAGAAGCACTCATTGACTTTATTCGTGGTAATCAGGATGTTTTCGGTTGGACGCCTAGCGATATGCCGGGTATCCCGACCGAGTTAGCTGAGCACAGTTTGCATGTTGATCCCAAGTCTCGGCCTGTGAAGCAGGGCCTCAGAAAAATGAACGAGGAAAGAAGAAAGGCTATAGGAGCGGAGATAGCTTGGCTCCTTGCGGCCGGCTTTATCATGGAGGTCTTTCACCCGGATTGGCTGGCAAATCCGGTTCTGGTGATGAAAAAGAGCAACGAGTGGAGGATGTGCATAGATTACACGAGTCTCAAATAAACATTGCCCAAAGGATCCGTTTTCCCTTCCAAGGATAGACCAGATTATAGATGCAGTGGCCGGAAGTGACCTATTGTGTTTCCTGAATGCTTATTCCGGGTATCATCAGATCAAGCTCAAGAAGGAAGATTGGGAGAAAACATCATTCATAACCCCTTTTGGAGCTTTCTGTTACAAAACCATGACTTTTGGGCTAAAGAACGCTGGCGCGACGTACCAACGGTGCATTCAGAAGTGTTTTGAGGATCAAATTGGACGCAACGTTCATGCTTATGTTGATGATGTGGTTATTAAAACCAGAAAGGCAGAAACATTTATTGATGACCTAAAGGAAACGTTCAGAAATTTGAGAAGATATCAGATGAAGCTTAACCCCACAAAGTGTGTGTTTGGAGTGCCAGCAGGAAAGTCACTCGGTTTCATTGTTTCCGAGAGAGGAATTGAGGCAAACCCGGACAAAATTAAAGCTATTCAGAATCTGAAAAAGCCGGAAGGCCTGAAGCATGTTCAAAAGCTTACAGGATGTGTAGCAGCATTAAGCCGGTTTATATCCAGGCTTGGAGAGAAGGCAATACCTTTATACCGGCTATTGAGGAAAACCGAAAAATTTGTTTGGGACCAAGAGGCGGACGAGGCATTCGAAGCTCTGAAAAAGCAATTATCTGAGGCACCGATTCTGGCGGCACCGGGTCCTAAAGAGCCCATGTTGTTATACGTTGCGGCCGGGCCCTGGGCGGTTAGCGCCGTGGTTGTTGTCGAGCGCAAAGAGGATGGAAAGGATCATCCGGTACAAATGCCGGTTTATTATGTGAGTGAAGTACTATCGGAAGCGAAGCAGCGTTACCCACATTGCCAAAAACTAGTTTTCGGGGTCTTTATGGCCAGCCGGAAATTGAAACCATATTTTCAGGAACACCCCATAACAGTGGTTAGCTCAATACCAATGGCATGTATTATCAGAAATTCAGACGTGACAGGAAGAATAGCCAAGTGGGCCATTGAGATGGGAGATTATCACATCAACTACGAGCCCAGGTCTGCAATCAAATCTCAAGCTTTAGCTGATTTTATCAATGATTGGACTCACACAAGCATGCCCACAATGATGCCAAGTTCCGAGTCTTGGGTGATGCACTTTGATGGTTCTAAGCAGTATGAGGGGTTAGGAGCTGGGGTGGTACTCACATCACCCAAAGGAGACATATTGAGCTACGTGTTGCAGATTCACTTCGATTGCTCCAACAATGTGGCCGAGTATGAGGCATTATTACATGGATTGAGAATAGCAAAGGAGATGAACATTAGGCGAATACGGTGCTACGGAGACTCGAATCTTGTGGTACAGCAGGTCTCAGGAACTTGGGATAGAAAAGATGCAACAATGGCAGCATATCGCAGAGAGGTGGACAGGGTTGCCGGGTCTTTTTCCGGGTATGAGGTGGAACATATTGACGGGCGAAAGAATGAGGCAGCAGATGCGCTCGCAAGACTCGGCTCGCGCAGAGAGCCGGTTCCACCCAATGCTTTCCTGGACGATTTATGGCGGCCATCTGTTAAAACCGAGTCTGAGGAAGAGGTGGCTAACCAAGACCCGGATTTGGAACTCGTGGCCACAGTACGTGCTATTCCCGAGTGGATAGAGCCGTTTTTGGCCTACCTATCACAAGGCGTGTTACCACCACAGGAAGTTTTAGCAAGGCAAATTCTGAGACGAGCAAAGGGCTATTCTATCATCAATGGAGAGTTGTATAAAAGAAGTGCAGCAGGAGTCTTTTTGCGCTGTGTAGCACCAGAAGAAGGCCGACAGATTTTGAAGGAGATCCATGAAGGTGATTGTGGGCATCATGCCTCCACAAGATCCCTCGTGGCCAAAGCATACCGAAACGGTTTCTTCTGGCTCACGGCCTTAGCAGATGTGGAGCGCTTGGTGGCAAGGTGTGATGGATGCCAAAGGTACGCTCGCCAAACCCATGTGCCGGCTATGGAGTTGCAAACAATCCCGCTGACCTGGCCGTTTGCTGTTTGGGGTATGGATATGGTGGGCCCCTTCCACATGTCACCTTGCAAAAAGACTCACATTTTGGTAGCTATTGATAAATTTACTAAGTGGGTTGAAGTTATGCTAGTTACCAATTGCGAAGCAATCACAGCAGTCAAGTTCCTGAAAAGGATTATCTACCGGTTTGGATACCCTCACAGCATAATAACAGACAATGGAACCAACATGTCTTTAGGTGAGATGGAGAAATTTTGCGGGAACAATGGTATCCGGCTTGACATAGCCTCGGTAGTCCATCCACAAGCTAATGGACAGGTGGAGAGGGCAAACCAGGAGTTACTTCGTGGATTGAAACCACGACTGAGAGTCCCATGCATCAGAGCTGCTGGAGCATGGGTTGAGGAGTTACCATCAGTAGTTTGGGGAATTAACACTACACCTAACAGATCTACTCAGATGACCCCGTTTTTCATGGTTTATGGTGCAGAGGCAGTGTTGCCGAGTGACATTATTCATGACTCGCCCCGAGTGTCGGCTTATGTCGACGTGGAGAATGAGAAGACCCGGCAGGATGCCGTGGATATGTTAGAAGAACACAGGGAGCAAGCCTTGGAGAGATCAGCCATATATCAGCAAGATTTGAGGAGATACCATAGTCGGCGAGTCAAAACCCGGGTCATCCAGGAAGGGGACCTGGTATTGCGCTTGGTACAATCAAAGGAAGGAAAACACAAGTTATCTCCACCATGGGAAGGACCATTCATCATAAGCCGGAACCTGCACAATGGATCATATTACCTAGTAGATGCAAGGGAAGAGTCGGATACTGTCAATTACACCGCCCACACCACTTCATCTATGCAAGAGAGGGAAAGACCGTGGAACCTGGCTCAGCTACGTCCCTACTACACCTAGCATAGGCTAGGTTTACAAGTGAATTACACGATGTAACAGGCAGCAGGTTTCAGACGCACTCTTTTCCTATCAAGGGTACCTAAGGGGACTGGAGGGTTTTTAATGAGGCGGCTTGCTGACCTAACTTTTCTCATATCAATAAAGAGATGGTTAAACTATGATATTGCTTCTTTCTTATTTATTTCTGTTAAGTTTTTGTCTTTCTAGTTTTTACCTTCTGTTTTCTACTTTACCAGGTAAGTATTATCTGTTTGCTTATAGTACATTAGTTTTATATTTTCTCTTATATTGTATATATAGGTCTTGGGGGCTAATTGCTTGAATAGCACAGTTACAAACTCAAAGACCCGGCCACGATGCCATTAAGTTATAAGGACCGATTACTTGCAATAAGTACGGTTACAATCTTATAACCGGACAATAGAGCCAAATTTTCTTGATTTCTCTTGTTTAAGCTTGATGTGACTCGCAAAAATGTGGCATGCTTTGCTAACGTGTAATCACAATCAGTCATGATGCCCAATGGGACTTGCCTGACCCTGTTTTTATAAAGTTATAGCAGCATCGAATATCCACGCGAAAGCTGGCTTACAACAAAGAGGATCAAAAGGGTCATCTAAACCACAAGTTATGCAGAGTACAATGTTAACATCCAGAAACTCACAATATATTAAGCGTAACTTCAAACCTACGTGAGCAACTCTAGGTTTTAGGCCTTAGCACAAACAATTTGCCTTTTTGAAAACTAAAAATCCCTAGACTCGGAATTTTGGGCCTTGGGGACTTGGGAATTTGACAAAAGCAACAAATTGTTTAGCTATTAAGCTTAAAAACCCAAAAAATCCGAGTCTTGGGGACTTGGGGACTTAAGAAATAAAAGTCCACTTGGTCAAAAATCCCGAGACCCGGAAACCGAGTCTCACAGAAGGAAAAAGAGCGAAAATCAGAAAAGCAGCAAAAAGTTCAAGCCTAAGAATAAACATATCAAGGTGAGGGGCCAAAAGAGCCACCATAGCTATTAAAGTTTAAACGTATTACAGACCAAGGAAATAGTATCGAAAAGTGCACAGGCGCACTATTAAAAGAATAATTGTATCAGGCATATTACATAATGCCTATTGGCCGAATAAAGTGTTTGGGGCGAGACAAAGATAAAACCTCACTCGGCATCCATGACCGAGTCATCAGCAGTGTTCTTGACGGCCGGGTCTTCAACATGCTCCTCGGTGGTCTTCCCTGCCTCCATGTCCGGGTTAGATGTAGTGTCAGCGCGAGCTGGAGGAGGAACAGCCGGAGTAGATGTAGATGGCGCATTTTCGGCCTCGGCCTTCCTCTTGGCAGCTTCCTCCTTCGACCGTGCCAGCATGTCGAAGGGCTTGGGGAGTTCAGATTGAATCGGCTTGTCATTAGCATCGTAAGGCGGGGTAATTTTGCTCACGTCCAGACTGTCGGCTATCAAGCCCGCCGAGTGACGCACTTGAGTATAAATGGACTTGAAATCCTTGCCAGTGAACTTGGAGCCATCGTTGTTGAACTCGGGAAACCCGCCCACGAGCTTTGCCGGCTCAAGCTTAGGAAAATAGGCCTTGGCCAGAGCAAGCCCGCGGGTTACCCCAACCTGGCACGCTGAACGCTTCCAGTGCTCGATCCAGGCGGGGATGGTTGAGCATGCTTCGAGCATCTTGTCCGCGCCACCAGGAGTCCCAGGCCACTTCAAAGCTTCCAAGGTCCACTTGGTCCCCACTGAGAATTGCCGGATCACAGCCTTCATCGTCTTTAGTTTTTCAATATCATCGTCATCCATAGCCTGGTCACCCGGAGCTACAGGATGCCAGAAAAAATAAAGCAATAAGATCCGGGTTATAAACCTTACAGAAAGATCCGGGTTATAATCAGTAAGTTAGAAACTTTTACCAAGTAAAGAGCGGTAAGTATTGGCAATCTGAGCCGAAATTTTCTTCAGCATACCCTCAGCCTTCTGAGATCGCTTCTTGTACTTTTCCACATCCTGGGTAAGATCCTCTACCTCAGCTTCCAGCTCTTCCCGCAGCTTGGTTTCGGCCCGGAGGAGCTCGTTGGTTTTTGCCAACACCTCCTCAGACCGGGCCACGTGCGCCTGCGGAAGTAGACAAGGAAACCGGGTATGACAAATTAAACCGGATGCAACGCGAAGCCGGGTATGACGAATTATACATTTATGAAAGTACCGAGTAAACTTTACTTAGTTAACCCGGAACTTGGGGACTAGATGAATATACAAGCAATGTTGGTTAAAGTACCTGGTGCTCAGTGGCTAGGGATTCAAGGATATTCTTTTCAGTGGTATTCAGGGAGAAGAGCTCAGTTAGCTTCCCTTCAAAGTCAAGATCATCAAGTCTGGGCCTGGAGGAGCTGGGGTCTTGGTTACCCGGAGGCGGTGTCCTTTCCTGCTTAGGGGAGTGGACCCGGGTTGCCTGGGTGTTAGGAGTGGGGTCACCCATCCGTGATCCCAGGAACTCGATGTCCCCGTCACCCGGCAGCGGAAACTCGGCTTCCTGCTCCACCGGGTCTCTCAGCAAACCTTCTTGTTCTTCTTCTGCACCGCCAGCCGCGGGCTGCACAACAACCTCCGGCTCTTCCATAGCCGGGTTATCCACATCCATGTCCTCAGGATCACTGATTGTGACCTTGGCCCTGAGAGAGAGAAAGAAATAGTCAGTATAGGATGAATGAAAGATATGGAAAAAACTAGTGTATCAAATAGCAAGAAAGGTAAGTTACCCGATGTTCACGAAGAAATCTGCCGGGAGATCGTTGCTAGACCCGGAAGAGGCTGATAAAGAGTTGGAAAGTGAGACCCTAAGTTGGCCGGCTAATGGATGGTTTGGAGATGGAAATTTCCGAGGGACATAAGATGAATAAGTTTGGGGAGTACCGGCTCGGCGAACGGGGGATGAAGGGATGCCCGGGTGAAGAGGATCGTCACCCGGAGAGTTCCGGGTTACCCTACGTTTGACCGGGGCAGGTTCCTTCAAGTGTGATGAATCGATCAAGCGTTGGTTAAGTTCGCACATATTAGCATACGAGTATGGTTTGGAGGCAATAGAGGAATAAGGCACCTTGAAGACAACTCCCCGGGTCCTCCTCTTCGCCCCAACCTCTACTTCTGGCTCAGCCTCGCTCTCATCCGACTGTGTATCCTCTTTGTCCTCTAGCCCTGGAAAACAAGGTACGTTGTTGGAAAAGGGAAAAAGGTTGATCTGAACAAGTTAACAAAAGAAAGGACATGAGTGTGATTCGGATTTACCTTCATCGGAATCAACCGGCTCCTCGTCTTCTTTCGAGTTTTCAGAAGGGGGAGGGGTAACTATCTTCCAGAATGCGTCATCTTCCTGAGAGAGAAACGCCATGACAAGGGTTAGTAAATGTACATAAGGAATATTAGTCGAATGAAGGGATAATATACGGGTCTTACTGGAGGAGCCGGGTTATCTCGCGTGAAGGGGTTAAGCCCGGCTATATTCTTGACAACGTCGAGTTTCTCGGCTAAAAAGGTCTTCATGAGCTTGTTTATGTCACTAGCCGGGTAATTTATCTCCGAGTATCGGAGAGAGTCGGTAAGATGATCGGAGTACTGGCACATAAGTTTTGTCTGTGTGCTGTTAGGCTGAATCCGGCAACTCACCCAGGTTTTAATCAGATTGAGCCCTAGGAGACCATGGACCGAGAGTACAGCAAGTTTATGGAGGAGAGGCTGGATAGACTGCCTCTCGGCCTCAGAAGCAAAAGAGCTGAGATTATCGGAAAGATTGAGGAGATCTTCGGTGAAACTCGGCAATGGTTTTTCGCCGGCTAAGGAGGTGTCCTGACAGTAAAAATAAGTTTTCTGCCAGTGTTTGACGTGCGAAGATAGGCTCAGAGTCGGCATAAGGGAGTTTTTTCGCCTCAGGATGGAGACCCCTCCACAGACTAGGAGGGCCCCATCGCCGCTCTCTCGGCACGGCTTACATTGGAAGAGCTCGAGGAACAAAGCTAAATTTGGAGGAATGCACAGATACGATTCACACAAAACTATGAAGTGAGTGATGTTATGCATGGAGTTGGGGCCGATGTCAAATACCCGGAGCTTGTAGTGGTCCAGGAGTTCACGGAAGAAAGGGTGACCCGGGGGCGGAAACCCCAGATCACGTGTTCGACAAAAACCACCACCTCGTCAAGACCCGGAGAAGGCCGAGTCTCCTCGCCGGGTACCCTCCAGTGGATCTCCTCCCGGGTGGGCAAAACACCCGACTCCGTAAGCTCGTCAAGCTTAGCCTTTGTCACAGTCGATCTCGCCCAGTTGGCGGAGATCGATTGACTCGGCTTTTGCTTGCTGGTCGGGTGTTTTCCCTTCAGCTTAGCACTGGCTTTAGGAGCCATAGGCGAAGATCTAAAAAAGAGGCAAATACAGAGTATGAATAACGAGAGACCCAGAAATTACAGCTATCCGACTTAATGGAAATTACTTGCAGAAAAGTTGGCAGATTGGATCTAGTCAAAAACATATAGAGGGAAAATTCACGATTGCAAATGGTGAAGATATGCTGAGAGGTGCACGCTTCGATCTAACTAAGTACCAGCCGTGAAAAAAGCAAGATTATGGCGTATTCAACTAGTGAGAAATGGTGGAGGATTTGGAGGTGAAATTAGGTCCAATCTACCCGCGCGAAATCAAGAATTAGATCCAAGAAATTGAAGGAGCTTACCGGACGAATCGAGATGGGATGCGCGGCCGCAGCGGAGAGCTTGACGACGGTGGTGCCTTGAGATCTCCAGCGGATTGCTCGTGGGCGCGGCGGCGGAGATCGACGGCGGCGTTACGGGCGCAGGCAGTAGCGACCGGGCGGCGGCGGCGTGATTCCGATGGCGCACTCGAGGGCGGCATAACGGTGCTGCTGGTGCGGACTTGAGCTCGGGCTCGCGCACGCAGGAATGAGTGGAGAGAGGAGGGAGATGAGAAATGGATGTTGGATCTAGGGTTACCCCTTGGACGCCTATTTATAAGTGCGGGGGGGGGGGGAATGCCCTAGGTTTGGGCGGCAAGAGCCAGATTTTCGGAAAAATATTATTTGACCGGATATTTGGGGATAAGCATTAAAGCGCCCGTTGCGGGATATCCGGAAAGGGATTGAAATGGATTGCGAGCGTGATATTCAGACTGATTGGCAACAGTGTGAATCCGGGTCTTGTCACGTTTCCTCGGAGTGTTGACCCGGGAAAATGATGTTTGACTCGGGAAAAACCGGGTTATTATATGGACCGCTTATGGGGCAAGGCCTAGCTATTATCAAAGCATACTAACCCGGTATCTTGTGAACTTGAATGTTTATTGTTTTGTAGGGAATAGCGTGCGCTTGATGGTTGATCCCGAGAAGCCCAAGCTATTCTGGGGACTACTGATGGAGGGATGATAACCCGGTAGGCTAACACCAAGGTGAAACCCGGCCCAAAGGTGATCGTACAAGACCCGGCTCAGGGAAGAGGAGCTTCTAGAAGGCCCAAGAAGGAGCGTAGGCCTTGTAACCCGGCCCTTGGGGTTACAATTAGGAAGCTTAGGATTATGTGCGGTTTCCGGGTAGGATTCCGAGTATGCCTTGTATAGGAAGCCAGTGAGCCGGGTAAGATATAAGCCGGCTCCTAGGGTTAAAAAAAGAGAGCTTCACCAGATATCCGAGTATCCCTGTAATACGAGAGTTGATAGTTGTAACCCTAGATCGGAGACTCAGCGACATTATTGCCAGAGCTACCATATCGATTGATAGCATGATTTCCCCTGAGCTAAACCCTCTCCCAAACACCAGAGTCGAATTGCCCCAAAATAAGTTACCCCTGGTAACGTCTGCCATGATTATCCCAACACAGAACTGTCGTTATGGACCCTCTACGTGAGCCGGAAAGGGGTAGGAAAGTGAAACTAATTGCTTGGTTGTGTTAGGTTAGGCCCAAATAACACCCAAGAAAATGGTAGGTCCCACATCTTGGCAAGATTACCCCCTTCCAGTCACATCCGGGAGTTTTGGGCTCTGGGTATCCTGGAACCCGCAAGCGAGATCGAATCCGACGCCGATGAAGCTCTAACACAGAGATTGAGGCAATCTTTGGAATCCAGGACCCATGTCACACTCTAACACACATGGTATGACATACCCTAAGCTTGGGTGGGATTAATACGCTCTAGAGCTCCTCTCCGGAGAAACCCTAGGCCCGTTGGAGAAAAAAGGACGGAACTGCTGTTCTGGACCCTCTATGTGAGCCGGAAGGGGGTAGCAAAGTGGAACTAATTTCTCGGTATTGTTAGGTTAGGCTCAAGGAACAACCAATAAAATGGTAGGTCCCACCTATTGGAAAGATTCCCTCCGTTCCGTCAGATCCGAGAGTTTCGGGCTGTTTGTAGTCCTCGAAACCACGAGAGAGAATCTGACGCCGGTGAAGCCATAACACAGAGAGTGAGGGAATATTGGGCATCCAGGACCCATGCCACACTCTAAAACACATGGTACGACATACCCTAGGCTTGGGTGGGATTCGGAAGCTCCAAAGAGGGTCCGCTGGAAAAAAGGACGGAACTTCCGTTCTGGACCCTCTACGTGAGCCGGAAGGGGGTAGAAAAGTGGAACTAATTGCTTGGTTGTGTTGGTTTAGGCCCAAGGAACAACCAAGAAAATGGTAGGAACCACCCCTTGGCAACATCCCCCCGTTCCGTCGGATCCAGGAGTTTCGTTCCCTGAGTAGTCATGCAACAACTAGAGAGAATCTCACGCCGGTGAAGCCCTAACACAAAGAGTGAGGGAATATTGTGCATCCAAGACCCATTACACATTCTAACAAACATTTTATGTGATACCCTAGGCTTGGGCGGGATTATGACGCTCTCAAGCTCCTCTTCGGAGAAACCCTAGCCCCCTAGAGAAAAGGACAGAACTGCCGATCTGGCCCCTCTCTACGTGAGCCAGAAGTGGGTAGCAAAGGGGAACTAATTGCTTGGTTATGTTAGATTAGGCCCAAGGTACACCCAAGACTATGGTAGGTCCCACCTTTTGGCAAGATTCACCCCGTTCCGCCAGATCTGGGAGTTTCGGGCTCTGAGTAGCCCTTGAACTAGCGAGAGAGAATCCGACGCCGGTGAAGCCCTAACACAAAGAGTGAGGGAATCTTGGGCATTCAAGACCAATGCCACACTCTAACAAACATGTTATGTGATACCCTAGGATTGGGTGGGATTAAGACGCACTAAAGCTCCTCTCCGTAGAAACCCTAGGCCCGTTGGAGAAAAGGACGAAACTGTTGATATGGCCCCTCTACGTAAGCTGGAAGGGGGTAGCAAAGTGGAACTAATTGCTTGATTGTGTGAGTTTAGGCCCAAGGAACACCCAATACAATGTAGGGCCCACATCTTGGCAAGATTCCCCCCGTTCCATCAGATCCAGGAGTTTCGGGCTCTGAGTAGCACTGGAACCCGTGGGAGAGAATCCGACGCTAGTGAAGCCATAACACAAAGATTGAGGCAATCTTGGTCATCAAAGACACATGACACACTATAAGACACATGGTATGGCATACCCTAGGCTTGGGTGGGATTCAGACGCTCCGAAGCTCCTGTCCAGAGATACCTTAGGCCCGCTAAAGAAAAGGACGGAATTGTCGTTATGGACCCTCTACGTGAGCCGGAAAGGGGTAGCAAAGTGGAACTAATTGCTTGGTTCTGTTAGGTTAGGCTCGTCCAGTCAGATCCGCGAGTTTTGGGCTCTGAGTATCCTAGAACCCGCAAGAGAGAATCCAACGCCGGTGAAGCCATAACACAGAGATTGAGGAAATATTGGCAATACAAGACCCATGTCACACTCAAACACACATGGTATGACATACCCTAATATTGGGTGGGATTTAGACGCTCTAAAGATCCTCTCCGGAGAAACCCTAGGCTCGTTGGAGAAAAAAGGACGGAACTGCTGTCCTGGACCCTCTACGTGAGCCGGAAGGGGGTAGTAAAGTGGAACTAATTTCTTGGTTGTGTTAGTTTAGGCCCAAGGAACACGCAAGACAATGGTAGGGCCCACCTCTTGGCAAGATTCCCCCGTTCTCCGTCATATCCGGGAGTTTCGTTCTATGAGTAGTCCTGGAACCCACGAGAGAGAATCCGACGCCGGTGAAGCCATAACACAGAGAGTGAGGGAATATTGGGCATCCAAGACCCATGCCAGAATCTAACACACATGGTATGGCATACCCTAGGCTTGGGTGGGATTCAGACGCTCTAGAGCTCCTCTCCGGAGAAACCCTAGGCCCGTCGGAGAAAAAAGGACGGAACTGTTGTTCTGGACCCTCTACGTGAGCCGGAAGGGGGTAGCAAAGCGGAACGAATTGCTCAGCTGTGTTAGGTTAGTCCCAAGGAACAACCAAGACAATGGTAGGGCCCATCGCTTGGCAAGATTCCTCCCGTTCTATCAGATCTGGGAGTTTTGGGCTGTGAGTAGTCCTCGAACCCACGAGAGAGAATCCGATGCCGGTGAAGCCATAACACAGAGAGTGAGGGAATATTGGGCATCCAGGACCCCTTACACACTCTAACACAAATGGTATTGCATACCCTAGGCTTGGGTGGGATTAAGATGCTCTGGAGCTCCTCTCCGGAGAAACCCTAGGCCCGTTGAAAAAAAGGACGGAACTGCCATTCTGGACCCTCTACGTGAGCCGGAAGGGGGTAGCAAAGTGTAACTAATTGCTTGGTTGGGTTAGTTTAGGCCCAAGGAACAGCCACGACAATGGTAGGGCCCACCTCTTAGAAAGATCTCCCCCCCGTTCTCCGTCAGATCCGGGTGTTTTGGTTCGTGAGTAGTCCTCCAACAACTAGAGAGAATCTGACGCCGGTGAATCCCTAACACAAAGAGTGAGGGAATCTTGGGGTTCCAAGACCCATGCCACACACTCTAACAAACATGTTACGTAATACCCTAGGCTTGGGTTGGATTAAGACGCTCTAGAGCTCCTCTCCGGAGAAACCCTAGGCCTGTTGGAGAAAAGGACGGAACTGCCGATCTGGCCCCTCTACGTGAGTCGGAAGGGGGTAGCAAAGTGGAACTAATTGGTTGGTTGTGTTAGGTTAGGCCCAAGGAACACCCAAGACAATGTTGGGGCCCACCTCTTGGCAATATTCCCCCGTTCCGTCAAATCCAAGAGTTTCGGGCTCTAAGTAGCCCTGGAACCCACGAGAGAGAATCCGACGCCGGTGAAGCCATAACACAGAGAGTGAGGTAATATTGGCCATCCAAGACCCATGCCACACTCTAACACGCATTATATGGCATACCCCAGGTTTGGGTGGGATTCACATGCTCCGGAGCCTCTCTCCGGAGAAACCCTAGGCCCGCTGGAGAAAAGGACGATCTGTCGTTCTGGCCCCTCTACATGAGCCGGAAAGGTGGTAGCAAAGTGGAAATAATTGCTCGGTTGTGTTCGATTAGGACCAAGGAACACCCAAAACAATGTTAGGTCCCACCTATTGGCAACATTCCCCCGTTCCTTCAGAACCGGGAGTTTCGGGCTCTGAGTAGTCCTGGAACCCATTAGAGAGAATCCGACGCCGGTGAGCCCTAACACAAAGAGTGAGGGAATCTTGGGCATCCAAGGATCATGCCACACTCTAACACACATGGTATGGCAAACCCTTATTTTGGGTGGGATTCAGATGGTCCGGAGTTGTTATAGTATTCCCTCGGGATCGTCCTAAGGGGAGGGGGTTGAGGTGTACGTATAGATCCTTCCTGCATATATAGCAAGCGATGCGGGTGAAACCGGTCACACCTCGGGTTTGGATCTTGGCTCTCTTCACCTCCTAGCACACTTGTATGGACATGTTTTTAATTACTCCATATAGGCTTAGGAAGGATTCCTACTCCGGAGCCCCCTCTTCAACAAAACTCTGACATGTGTTGACAAAAACTTTTCTGTTTACCCCTTCCACCAGCATCGGAAGGGGGTAGACCAATGGATTTATTTCCTCACTTTGTTGGTGCATGACGTACATACATAGAAAACCAAAATCTAGCACATGTTATAACAAGAAATGGAGCCCCTGGTGCAGATTTTGTGTTGAAAAAAGGGTCAAACTGAGACTAAAATAGGATTGAACCCCAAATTCCCCATTTGCTCATCTGCCCAGCTCGCAGACTAAAACAAGATCGAACCCCAAATTCCCCATTCTTCCCCACCTAATCCATAGATCGCGCGCGGCTATTCGATGTCTCCTTCGTTGATGGCTGCCCGCCGCATGTTCCCGGAGGAGATGTTCCGGACTGGGGGCCCGCACCACGGCCGACTCAAGGCCGTTGCGTGCTCGCCCGCTCGCGTGCAATGGAGAAGCTCGAGGAGAAGTGGCACGGTCACGCGCTCGAGGTCACCGTGGGAGGGCGTCGCCCTCCTTTGTCGCCTGAGGAAGTCCTGACTGCGCTGGTCGCGCAATGCGCAGTCACCCGTAGACAGGTGAAGGTGGATGTTAGCGCGCCGCCGATGGAGTTTCTCATTCGATTCCGTTCCGAGGAGGACTGCACCGCCGTGTTACATCTGTCCCGACATGTCGTCGCCGGTGGAGCGCAGAGGCATGGGAGCCCGTTGCGGTGGTGCAGTTCGTCAACCATCTTGGCGGTGATCTGGTGCAGATGCATGTTCCGGTGGACAGCTGGTTCCTGTCGGTGGAGGCCTGGATGAAGCAGCCGAGCGCAGTCCCGAAGAGCTACATTATGGAGGTGTCAGAGCCGTACATGTCGGCCACAGTGCGCACCCCGACCTCGATGAGAACATTGGAGCACACTGTCCTCATCCATGTCTCGGAGGTCGTGGACCATGGCCCAGTCGTCTCAGACACTCCACTGTGGGACGACGACGAGGTCGACACCACACTACGCACCAGTTCCCATTCTTCGGTGGGTGTGTGGATGGCAGTGGCCCTCGTCAGGTGAGGGACGGTGGCCACTGTTTCGGTGGGCACAACGGCAACGGATCTGACGGAGGAGAATGATCTGCCGACTGAAGAAGATTGAGCTGCTGTTTAAACTGCTATCTGAAGATATCATTTGGCTTATGTTGCAGCTGCTGTCTGTTGGGAGTCTGAATTGTGTGCTGTATCGTGCATCTCTAGTCAGTTTAAAAATGTTTGACTTATGTTGCGACTATTATCTGTTGTAATATGTCAGTTTGATCTCTAGTCAGTTTGAAAATCTTTGACTTATTTTGGGACTATTATCTGTTGTAATATGTTAGTTTGATCTCAAGTCAGTTTGAAAATGTTTGAGTCTGTTGTTGAATTTGAGTTGAATCTAAGGCTGCTAATGTTTGAGCAATTAATGTTAATTCATGCAAAAAAAAATACAACAACAATGTATTTCATCTATAAATCATGGAAACAAATTCCAGGTGCTACATATTGCACAAAATTACATTAATATGTAAAACAAACATATTTTTCGTGCACACAAACCTGAACACAAATAAGAACACTTATTACCAAGCGCTAAAAACACTTAAACAACTACTTCATGCGTATCCTTTTGCTCGTGCCCTCGTTGCCGCGGCGGCGGCGTGAAGCTCTATCTTCGCTCTTGCACCAGGGGCGGATCTTCTCCAGCCATGTTGGACCTAAACTGTTTTTCATGTCTTGGATCCTTCTGTATAGCTCGTAGCTGACATATCCGTCCACCGCTGCATAGTTGAGGCTTGTTGGAGCCATCTTCCATTCCCAATATTTGTGCAGGTCTGGTGGAAATCCAGACTTCATCTCGAGGTACGAACTGTCTATGATATTTCCTGCTAGAGTATCCATTCCAATTCTGGGTACCCTAAATTCCATCTGGATGTCATGGTGGTACTGTGGTGGCAGAAAGAAGTCTGACTGGGCAAGAGCCTTCTTGTCGCCCGTTGTGTCCACGCTTGCGAACGTGATCTTCTTTGTTGAAAATAAATCTTGCAGCAAATTGCGCCCATGATCTGTCTGCGGCGACCTGCACCAGTGGTACACGAGGACGTGTCTGCGCATGGTGATTTGCATGACAACGATGGCATGGAGTTTGTAAGCATGACTACGTGTGTACTCAAGGTCGAGGCCCAAGAACTTGTGCCTTTCAGGCTGAAGCCATTGCTCAAAATTGGTCAGGGCAGTCTCCAAGACACATTCCTCGTTGGTGTAAAACACCTGCAGCACGGTGCCGCCGTGGACAGGGACGTCGAGAACCTCCGTGGTTGGTACAAGATCGTCCATGGCAAGTCTCCGCCGTGGGCTGATGGGTTCGATGGGTTTGGAAGAAGATTGGCGGAAGATGATGAACGGAAGGAGCGCAAATGGCAACTGCAAATGGCAACTGCCTAAATTTACACGGATCGAAAAGGCGCGTCTAGAACGAAGGCGTGTGAACCCAGGCGAGTAGATGAACAAGCGGGAAACTAAATGGCAACTGAAAACGAGGCAGAGTGCTTGACCTCTCTCGCAAATGACCGTAATTAAACCGGTAATTACACTGCACTCACACCATGGCTGCGTACACTGCTCATGTACACGTGAAGAGAGCAATTCGTTGGCTTGGTTTGGCTGAATTTGTTCCACTGAAAAGTGGCCCTGACTCGTTGTGGCCCCGTTTTACAGTAACTAAATGTCACATCACTCTATGTCTGACAAAGTCAGCCCACGGGAGAGCCATGCGGAGACATGCATGCGCACACGTCAGCAGGGCCAACGGCCCTCGAAATGGAAGTCACTATAAATGCCCGTCCTGCTTGCATCGCCTCCCTCCCCCACCATTCCGGCCCCAAATCTAGCAAACAAATCCCACTTTGCTCCGGCCCAAACGCCTCCTTTCTTCTCTCCCAACTGCCGAGCACACAACCTTGAGGCGGTTCCGCGAGGAATGGAGGACGTCGTCGCATCCTTTGTTGCCGGCGCCAAAGGTGCGGCTCACCGTGTCGGTTGGACCTCATGGCCGGATCCGATGCAGAGGAATAACGCCGGCGCGGCATCTGCTGTCGTCGCCGCAGGTGCGGCCGGCCATGGCGGTTCACTGTCATCGCCTCCTCCGGCGGTGGAAGCGCCAGGACTCCCTCTCTTGTCCAATCTGGGGGACCCCATGGGGGAGGTACCGGCGTTCGAGGAGGTCGTCTCCGACGAGGACTCCGAGGTGCTTCCCTAAACAGATATATCTAGCCCTAGTTTAGTATTGAAGATCCAATGGTTTGTAGAGACATGCAAGAAAGATAGGCATTCTCGGGTTTGTAGTTGGATCTGTAGACGGGGATTCTACATATGCAACTGCGAACCCAGCGCCCCCTATTACCCAGCGGTCGGAATAGTGTAGTTGAAGTTTATTTAATAGAAAAAATACACATTAAGCCTTGTAACTGACTGTTTGCCCGGGCTTTAATCTATTCCCGGGTCCGCTAATGATTTTAGGTCCTGGATTCTAGAGATTGTAGAATAGAGCGATTGGTATATGCAAGTTAGGAATTAGCTATACATGATTTTGATGGCATTTTATCTATCTGCAAGTTCTATTGTCTCATTCGAATGTGGGCTTAAATTCTAGGCTTGTTATTACATATTAAGTCCATTAACTAAATGCATATATGTGGTACCATTTATGTTTTGCTTAAATTTTTATATGCTATTTAAGCAAAGATTGATGTCATTAGTTTATCAATGGCATGGTTATTTGATTTAAACTAGTGTTAGTACGTGCATTTTAAAAATGACCTGTCATTAGACTATGGTGCTAACTTTTGTTTCATTGCTAATTTGATGCAATCCGATGACAGCGTATCATCTGACAAGGAGTCCCGCGATGCTAAGAGCAGACATGTTCTTAGGAAGCTGCAGAATGGGCAGATTAGGTACCGTCGTCGCGCCGGCATGTTGTTCTGCCCCTTCTGCTGCAGGAACATTGACATGAGCATCGTCAGCATGAGCCAGCATGCCAGCGGCGTTGGATGTGGCTCGGAAAACCGCGGACCCGCTGTTAGGGCCAAGCACGCTGCCTACGGTGTCTTTCTAAAGAAGTTTCTCGCGCGATATCCGCTTTGGGCTCGCGCATTCTCATCTGAACCCCAATCACCAGGACAGGAATCCTTGGAGGAGTCAGTAATGCTGTCGCTTGTGCAAAATGCTGTAATGGTGTCCTGATGAACTTAATTTGAATAGTTGTTCTACTAGCTAATGTTCTGGTTTGGACAAGTAGTATATGTAAAAACTTTATTAGTATTGTGGAAAAATTCCTCGTGTGTGTATTTTTTTGAAGATTGTACCGTAGGGAAAAATCCCTACGGTTAGATTTTCAAAATTATGGGGGGGCAAACAGAATGCCACCAAAGTTACATAAGTGTTACAAAAGGTAGATCAAGGGGGTAAAAAATTAATCCTACAATACATCATGTGACAAGGTTCCTAACCCAAGAAATGAGGGGTCCCCTACTAGTGTCTTTAACTCTGTACTGATGTAACATGATATCAGAGGAAAACCTAATATGCCAACTCAAATAAGTAGCCTCTTTGGATTGGAAGATAAGATCATTCCTAGCCTTCCATATGTTCCATGTAGCACAAGCTAAGATCTCCAGAAAACAGGGCCCTTGAAATTGCAACATAGCCAAAGTGATCCTATCCAGTATGGTCTTGGAGAGATCCCAATGAATGCCAAGCGCAATCCAACAATCCCTGGCAAAGTTACATTCAAAGAACAGATGGCTAATAGTTTCACACGTGTTGCTGTCACATAGGAGACAGGAATAACCCTCAGGTAGATGCCAATGTCTGCGGCTCATAAGATCTCTAGTGTTCAATCGATCATTGAAGATGAGCCACAAGAACACTTTCAGTTTAGGGAGGCATCTGGAAGCCCATATATTCTTGATGAGGGGATGGCAATGGATATTAGTAAAGAGGAACTTATAAAATCGTGCAGAGCTATAGTGTCCATTGCCCCAGCAATATAGCACATGATCATGACTAGATGGATCCAGATCTAGTTGCTCGATAACCCGCGATAAGTCCTGATATTCCTCATATGCTTGCACCGACAAAGGCAGAGCAAATGTATCTTGTAGATTATGTGATTCACATATCTGAGCCACGGATGAGTCCTCATTAAGTACAAATGAATATAACCTAGGCCAACGATCACAAAGTGTAGTGCTGCCCTGGCAAAAATCTTTCCAGAAAAGAGTATTACATCCGTTTCCAATATGGAATCGAGCAATACTGCGATATAAAGGTATGAGCTTGAATATATCCCTCCACCAGAATGAACCCCTAACGGCTTGAGCATGTGGCGGAGAGTCATCATATAGGTTCCAAACAAGTTTGACCCAGGGGGTATCATAATGGTTATAAAACTTGTGCAAATATCTGATCAGGAGAGCATTATTTTGGAGCTCAAGATTCATGATGCCAAGACCCCCATGTTTTTTAGGCTTACAAACCTTCTCCCAAGCAGCTAATGATTGAGGTGTGGCAGATCCTCCATCCTTGGCCCATAAACAGTGACGTCGGATACGATCAAATGAGCGAATAATAGTTTTAGGGAGCTTGAGTGAGCCCAAAAAATGGGTAGGAAGAGAAGATAGGACTGATTGTATCAGGACTAAACGCCCACCATAATCCAGATATCTAGAGCATGCATTCAATCTTCTCTCCATACGATCAGCTAGTGGAGCAAGATCTGAAATTGTGGGTCTGGTGGTACCCAAGGGGAGACCCAAGTAGGTGAATGGCATAACACCAGTCGAGCATCCAAAAACATTGGCCAGGGCCAATAGTTGTTCTTGCGTGATATTGAGTGGCATGATGCATGATTTGGAGTAGTTAACTGTCAGACCAGTGGCCTTTGCAAATACAGTAAGAAGATTCTTAAGAACTGATAGCTGTCTAGAGCAAGCCTGCATGATCAGTAAAGTATCATCTGCGTATTGAACAATGGGAAATTCAGCCTCTGGTATAGGGAGGGGTGCAGTAAGCTCCCCTTCAATCATCAATCTATTGACCATGGACTGAAGAAGATCAGCACCTTCCACAAAAAGGATGGGTGAGAGAGGATCGCCTTGACGTACCCCTCGCTTACATGCAAATTTCTTGCCAGGGACTCCATTAAGCAGTACAGCAGATGTACCAGTATTGAAAATAGACTGAATCCAACCCATCCATCTGTCATCAAAACCACTGGCCATGAGAATACGTATGAGAGCATCATGTTCAATCACATCAAATGCTTTACTGAAATCAAGCTTGATAATAACTGCCTCAGCTCCAGATGCCTTGACCTGGTGAATGTATTCATAAGCCCAAGCAATGCAATCCTGAATGTTGCGGTTTTTAAGAAAACCATATTGTTTCTGGTGAACAATAGATAAAATGTGCTCTTGAAGTCGATTAGCTAGAATCTTAGTCAAAAGCTTGAAAGAGGAATTAAGTAATGAAATGGGCCTGTAATCCTCGTGTGTGTATTAATTTAACTACTATATATGTAGTACTTCTATACTATGTTGCTTCAGCCGATCATGTTTTTAGGATGCCTAAATACTTATTTGGTATAACTTAGTAATAAGTGGATGTGTCACGTTCATTTAGTACTCGATCATGCTCAATAAGCCAATCCTTGTCGAATACTCCTTAATCTGATGGATCAATGGTTTTTAATTCTTCATTTAATTAGTAAAAAAATAAAGAACTAATGGTAAGAATGCAACCTTTTTTGTATTAGCAAATATTTACATTTGAAAAACCTTCAATTTATGGGACAACATGCCACAATTGACAGCTATAGCCCTTTGTACCCTAATTAACACATAGACCCTCAATTTAAAAAATCCACATCTAAACCTAACATCTACGCACCTAAATTATGACCGCTAACAGCCGCGCGCGCGCTAAAAACCGAAACAGTCTCACACGGGGTCCCACTCGTCAGCATCACAACCGCGCGCGCTATATCTTCACCGAAACAGCCTCACACGGGGCCCCACTCGTCAGCGTCACAGGCCACCGCGCTCCCTCGCCCACTCGGCTACTTCCCCACTGAAAGGGATCACTCTGCCCCCCCCCCAAAAAACCAGTGCCTCCACTTCGCCCACTGGGCGGCGGCTATCACGGTGGCGCCCTCCCTAGCTTCCCCGTCCTCACCGACGTCCTCAACCAATGACTGGTAAGTGCTGGTTGCCTCCCTTCCCCATTCTCAACCAAATGATTAGATCTAGGTTAGATGGCGGCATATCTAGGTTGACGTGTTTTAGGTCACCACCAGCCATGGATTTAGCTCACGCTACCTTCATAGGTATCTCGAAGATCGCTTCCCCCACCGAGATAGAGATCCACTTGAACAAGGCCTCGGAGCTCGCAAGGTCCCCTGTTCTTCAGACAACCAAGGTAAATACTAGCATATAAATTAGTATCTCCTTTCGCCTTCGTAGATACTTGTTTGATTTTTCTTCTTTTCATATTTGGTTGTAGCACTCTAGTCGAGGCTATAGCTTCTGCACCATGTCTCCTTATGAAACTCGTAACTGGATGGAGGCGCCAGTTGAAATAGATCCAGAGTATCGTCTCTTTCTGGAGTCCCGTGGCATTCTGGTTGATGAAGTTGGTAAAAGTCCAACTCGGGAGGATCTAGTCAGTGAAGGAAAGGTCACTCGTAGAGGTGACAGGTCCAACAAAATGTTTTATTACTCTCTTATGCACCTACAGATTAGCCAGGATTAATTTATTTCTTGCATTATAGGTCCCAAAATCCATGGGACTCAAGACTATGACGAGCACCCTTTTTTTTGCAAACGAGGTGGAAATGACTGAAGACCAAGTCGTGCATCTCCGAAGCCAAGTTGCTGAACCACAGCCATCTATACCGCACTACGTCTGTAGGATGACAAAGTCTAATGTCTTCCCTGGGAAGGCCAAGATGGTAAACATCTTGTTCTTTTACTCTTCCTATGCAAATTAATCTTAGTCAAAAGCTAACTATATACTTCTTGTGTAGTACTTCTCAATTAAGTTCAGACAGGCCTACCTCAACAGGTTTACGCCAATGGATCGACTTCCTGTCATATGCACCAACAATTCCGATGCTCAAGATGTTATGTTCATCAAGGGCAAGACAGACAGTGCCGAGATGACAACCAACTGGTTAAAGGTCGTCAATTTAGCTGGAATCAAGGAGGGTGATATGTGTGTATTCACCTTTTACAATGGAAGAGATGGCTTTATTTCTTATGTTGTTTGCCTCAACTGAGGTAAATAACTTTGCTCTTTAATTAGATGATTTCAACCTGCTATGCTTGCCAATGAGGCTCACTGTTATTGTTTTATCTGTCTGTGCTTGATACATGTGCCAATGATTAAACTGTGCACTCGATCTTGATGAGATTATTAGCATTTACCTAGTGTTGTGTACAACCACATTGGTTCTGCATATTCCTTGGTAAGTGTTCGATAATCTCGTTGATTTTGTTTTGTGCATTTTAGTATGAGGCTACTTTTCTTGTTTTCCATTGCTAAACATATGTGCTTGATACATGTGCCAATGATTAAACTGTGCACTCGATCTTGATGAGATCATCGAGCATTTACCTAGTGTTGTGTACAACCACATTGGTCATGTATCTTCCTTGGCAAGTGTTCGATGATCTCATTCATTTTATTTTGTGCTTATTAGTATGAGGCTACTTTTCTTGTTTTCCATTTCTAAACATTTGTGCTTGATACATGTGCCAATGATTAAACTGTGCACTCGATCTTGATGAGATCATCGAGCATTTACCTAGTGTTGTGTACAACCACATTGGTTCTGCATCTTCCTTGGCAAGTGTTCGATGATGTCATTAATTTTGTTTTGTGCTTATTAGTATGAGGCTACTTTTCTTGTTTTCCATTGCTAAACATGTGTGCTTGATACGTGTGCCAATGATTAAACTGTCTCTGTCGATGATTAATATGCAGCAATGTGTCTAGCAGTTTGGCTACTATAGAAAATAGCATGTTGAACAAGTTCAGTTGTGCCTCATTTTACTATGGTAGGCACATATGTTAGAATTATTGCGTGTCATTTGTGTGTACCATGGTTGGCAATGAAGCTCAGTATTACTGTTTTATCTGTTTTGTTGCATGTGCCGACGATTAGACTGTGGTTGGCCTTGTAGTTGATGATGTGCTAAACATGTATGATGCCTTTTTTTGTAGGGTTTGCGAACCTGTGGTTGTGGCTTCGGATTGGATGGATCGATAGGAAAAGTGACGTGGAACCTGTGGATGTGCCTTTGGTATGGATTGATGACTAGGAAAAGTGACGTGGAACCTGTGGATGTGCCTTTGGAATGGATTGGTGACTAGAAAAAGTGACGTGGAACCTGTGGATGTGCCTTTGGAATGGATGGATCAGTAGGAAAAAGTGACGTGAACCGTATCGATGAGAAACTATTTAGTTTGTGATGTGCACCTGTTTAGATGCTGAGGTGCACCTGTTGTGATGTGAACCCTATCGATGACATGAAACTATTTAGTTTATAATGTGAGCCTGTTGTGATGATGGCGGGTAACCTTTGTGATGCTGGTGTGAACTGGTGTTAATTCTAGTTATTATAAATCTCCTTGTTGTCTCTCTTCTAAGTACGACAGTTAATCATTGATTGTGGTGACTTGTGATTTGTTTCAGAAAATAGGCTTTTCCTATTTTTGTGATGATTTGGAAGATTATGTGAATTCTTATATTTGGAGGAAATGGCATATTATTACAAAAAGGTCAAACTAGACTGACAGCTGGGCCCATGCAAAAAAAAACGTTAGGAACAACCGTGAGAGAGCGCGGTCGTTGCCGGTCAAAGCAGTCAAACATGGCAGGATGTGTGGTACGATGAAAATTCGCGACGTTCTACGTGAGCAAGCCAGTTTCTTCTAAGGCAACTCGACTCTTAGTGGGCTACTGGGCCGGAGACGAAAATCCGCGACGTAAAAGTAGCAAAAAGTCAGGCAAAACCAGTCTGCGTCTGACCAAACCAATATGTCGAGAGCAAACTCCACTTTTCAACCATCCGCAACGGAAACAAGCGACATTATCAAAACGTTCCTGATCGCACGGAATTTGGTAGTGGTAGCTATGTGGTTATCTCTCTTCCCTGATGTGATTTTGATTGTGATTATGAACCATGTTAATATAGTTGAATTCACGATGTTTCCCCTTCATTATGTAATGGCTATGATGTTCTTTGTTGGATTGAATTATGCAAGCATGAGGTTTCTTGATGTTTGTGTTGAGTATAATCTTCATAGTGCCAAGGTGACAGTGTGGGTGCTATGTTTGTATTAGAGAGAGACTATTCAAGAGATAGCTTGTGGTGTTTATTAGTAATATATTTGGATGCTCAAAGTGGCTGAGTTGGGGTGTCCATTGACGGGAACATTAACTTTAAGGTGTGCTTGTGTAGCCCTACGCGGTTCTCACCCTATTTGATCTATCTTGCATAATGTTAGAGGAATTACCATGTGTTAAATTAAGTTAATGTTGTTGAGAGTTGCCACTAGTGAAAGTATGATCCCTATGCCTTGTTTTTCACTATTGCTATACCGTTTTCTTTCAGTTTTACTACTTGTTTGCTTGCTGCCATTTTTATTACAGTTTTAATACACCTTGTTTTCCTATCCATATTACCCATATTTTATCATCTCTTCGCCGAGCTAGTGCACCTATACAACTGACAATTGTATTGCGTGTTTTGGGGACACAAGAGACTTCTTGTATCTTAATGGCAGGGTTTCTTAAGAGGGATACACTCAACCTATACAACCCTGAGTTCGATAAACCTTGGGTTACTCACTTGAGGGCAATTTACTGCTGTCCTACAAACCTCTGCGCTTGGAGGCCCAACATAGTCCAGAAGAGTTGTAACGTGTAGTAGACATAAAGCTCTTTTCTGGCACAGCTGCTCGAGATATTAGCGCTTGAAGTTATCTCTTTAGATCTTGCAATTTTGACTTTTCGTTTCTTGTTTTTTATTTTCACTAGTTAGGCTTATTTTTACTTGTTTCTTGTTTCATCTTACGTGTTTTTTTTCTTTCTATTTGTTAGTTTGCTTTATTATGGAAACCCCTACTATTAGTTGGCTATTTTGGAATGAACCCTCAACCACTCATGTGGTAGAGAAAGGTCCTCCACCTACTGAAATTGTTCATTTTACAATACCTATGGGGATAATCGATCATGCTAAGAGTAATTATTATGCATGCGATGGATCCGTCCATCCAAGTGTGCATCTTCTTAATATTAAAGAATTGTGCGAGTTGTTTAAAATTGCAGGTGTATTAGGTGAAGTAATCATGAGGAAAACATTTCCCATATCACTGAAAAATAAGGCACATGATTGGTATATGCTACTACACGATTCTCACTTATTGGATTATAAGGATATTATGTCTCTCTTTTACTCTAAATTTTATCCTCTTCATGAAATGCATCAAGACAGGAATTATATATATAACTTTTGGCCTCTAACAGAGAGGGAATTACTCAATCTAGGGTAAGAATGAAATCCTTAATGCTTAAATGCCACAATCATAACTTTTCAAATGAAATTATTGTTAATACTTTTTATGCAAGGCTTTCTCGTCAGGACACAGATATGCTTGATGCTTCTTCTATGGGTTCTTTTACGAACCATAAATTTGATGGTAAATGGGACCTTATTGAAAGGATTCAATGCAATTCTGAAGATTGGGAGACAACAAAGGTAAAGAATCATGTATAGATTATGAGTACGATTGCATTAAGTCATTTCTTGAAACTGATAATATTAATAAACTTAGTGCTAAGTTTGGACTTGATTCTCAAAAGGTGTTATTTTTGCAAATCTTTTGCTTCTCATATCAATGTTCCTAAAGATAATTGGACCAAGTATCATGAACCTTTTAAAGACATTTGCAAAGAAAATGAAATAGTTGATAATGATTGCAATAGACATGATCTAGTTTCTGAAAAATGTTTTATATAGGCATGTTAATTTTTGTGGAGTGCATAGACCTTGTGAAATTACTCGGGTTAAAGAAGATAATTATTATAAGCAACATTATCATGAAAAAA
Organism: Alopecurus myosuroides; assembly: GCA_028641055.1. Taxonomy (NCBI): domain Eukaryota; kingdom Viridiplantae; phylum Streptophyta; class Magnoliopsida; order Poales; family Poaceae; genus Alopecurus; species Alopecurus myosuroides. The sequence continues at coordinate 512,525,916 of CM054057.1, forward strand.
CTAGCATATGGAGTAATGATCGAAATGATTTGCTGAAGAAGTGCAAGGCTGCTATCCTTCTATTTATGAACTTTGCAATGAAGTGGGTCACTTTAATTTCCAATGCTTATAATTTTGTGATAGAACCATTAATCCCCTTTGTGATGACATGATCACCTCAGATAAAGATCATTTTGCAGGGATGCTACTCATATTATGTTTAGAATTTCCATGAAAATCCTTAGGTAGAAAAAATAAGAAAGAATGGAACTTTACCAAATTATGAAAGGAAGAGTATTTCTTTTATTTCCACTAACGAAAAGGAAAAAATCTCCCAAGTTTCTCCTATCGTTTCTAATGATAAATCAGAGTACATGGAGAAGCTTCCTTTCCCATCATTCTCTCCTAAGGAGGCTAAGAAGAAGAAGAAGAGGAGGAGGAGGAGGAAGAAAAGAGAGGATATGGTACCTTCCTATAAGCACGATTCTCCTCTCATGGTTATTACCATAGAGTATGTGATGATCCACAAGTATAGGGGGGTGTATCGTAGTACTTTCGATAAATAAGAGTGTTGAACCCAATGAGGAGGAGAAGGTGTTGACAAGCAGGTTGGATAGAGGATTCACTATAAACACTAGCAAACAGGTTTTTGGTAGTTTTTAACATAGAAGATAAATAAAGTGCGAGTAAATAAAATACACTAAATATAATTGCAGCGATTGGCCCAATCCCTTTGAGAGAAATGGACAAGTCGATTGTTTTACTTACGATTACCAAACGTCCTCGAGGACACATGGGAACTTCGTCAAGCGCTTTCATTTCATACAGTTGATTAATATTTATTGTTTTGATAGGTGTTCTGCGGGTGAACCTATGCTAATGCACCACCCAACTAGGACTAATACATACTTGTGATTAAACACCTTGCAAGCATCCGCAACTACAAGAAAGTAATTAAGATAAATATAACCATGGCCTTAAACTCTGGGATCCTACACTCCCTCGTGCATCGGTTTCCTAACGGGGATTTAGGTTTCTGTCACTCCGGCAACCCCACAATTAGTGGCCAAATACACAATCCATCCCTCTAGGCCCATAAAGCTGAAGTGTAATGTAGTCGACGTTCACATGACACCACTAGAAGAATAACACCACAACTTCAATATCAAACCATTAGATATTACTTCAACATAATTCCCCTACTAACATCTTGACTTCTCCCATGTCCTCAAGAACTAAACGAACTACTCCTAAGACATCATATGGATCATAATCAGAGGTGAGATAATTATGAATAACAATCTGGTCATAAAGTGCAAACTAACAAGTAATCCACATCGGGAGAGAGATCTAGTGGAAAACAACAATATAGAACCCTAATTGTTACAGAGGGACGGAGATGGATGGAAAGGGTGATGGTGTTGGTGGTGAGGACGATAAAGATCATGATCTTGATGATGCCTAGAGCGATGACGGTGACAATGGCGATGATTTCCCCTCTCCGGGAGGAATTTCCCCGGCAGATTTCTCCCTGCCGGAGAGCTTTTCTCTCTCTATTTTTTTCCGCCCCGAGGAGGCGGCAGAATATTTCCTCGACGGAGTCCCAAAGAGACCCAGAGGGGGGGGGCTCAAGGGGACCACACCTTAGGGTGGCGCGCCCCTGGTCGCTCCATGGGGTGGTGTGGGCCCCCGGTCTCCACCGCCTTTGCCGTTTCGCCCATTTATACCCCCCGAGACGTAAACCCTAGATATATACCACTTCGTCCCGAAAAACACCCGAGGCCGCCGTCATCGTCATCCCGAGATCGGGAGGGTTCTTGAGCTCTCCCCGGCACCCTGCCGGGAGGGGAATTCATCACCGGAGGGGTCTACACCACCATGCGCTCCTCCAAAGTGATGTGTAAGTAGTTCACCTCTGGACTACGGTTCCATAGCAGTAGCTAGATGGTTGTTATCTCCACTTTGTACCTTATGTTTAGATCTCGTGAGCTGCCTCACATGATCGAGATCATCTTTATGTAATGCTACATGTTGTATTTGCTGGGATCTGATGAATGTTCAATGATATGTCTTCTCATTATCAATCTATCATGTTATCTTCATGCATATGTTATTTATGATCTTGCATGCTCTCCGTTATTAGTAGATGCTCTGGCCAAGTAGATGCTAGTAACTCCAAGAGGGAGTATTTATGCTCGACAGTGGGTTCATGCCTCCTTTGCATCTGTGCTCGAGTGACAGAAACATGAAGGATGGAGGATGTGTTGTTGCCATTAGGGAGAAAACAACGGTGTTTACCTAGTTTACATTGTTTACATTGCACACTTTGCTTACTGCGATAATCTGTTGCTAGCAACTAAATACCCAACGTTTGTTCGGATGATATTCGGAGGGTAGATTATTAGACATAGATGTAGTTGGATGACGGTCTACTTCTTTTGTTGTAATGCCCGCATGAATCACATAGTAATCTTTATGTCTTGCATATGCACTATGGTGCAGCCTTCATTTCTGTCAATTTCCCAGCTGTAATTTGTTCACCACGCATGTTATTTATCTTCCACGGAGAGATACCACTAGTGAACTGTGGACCCTGGTCCTTTTGTTTTCGTCATACTGATAAAACACCTACTGCTTTCATACTGCTGCTACTGCTTTCCTACTATTTTCCGCACCATACGTTCAACCTCTTTGTGTTCAGCAAAACCGGTGAGATTGACAACCTCACTGCTTTGTTGGAGCAAAGTGATTTGGTTGTGTTGTGTAGGTTCCATGTTGCTTCTAAACCGGTAGTGCGCACTGCCATTTCAGCTGCTTCAACCTTCTGAAGTTACTCCTTCCTCCTACTGGTCGATTAAACCTTGGTTTCTTACTGAGGGAGAACTGCTGCTGTGCTCATCATACCTTCTTCTTGGGGTCTCCCAACGAGTGCAAGACCTACACCATCAAGCTATTTTTCTGACGCCGTTGCCAGGGAGGAAGAGAATTTCTGCAAGGGGAGTCTCTCACTTCCAATCTCTTTTCTTTGTTTTTGTTTTGCTTAGTTTATTTTATTTTGTCTTGTTTGCTTCTCTTTATCAAAAACACAAAAAATTAGTTCTTATTCTAGCTGTAGTTTTATTCCTGTTTTAGTCTTGGTAAAATGACTACTCCTGAGAATACTAAGTTGTGTGAATTCACTAGCACCAACAACAATCATTTCATTAGCACACCTATTGCTCCACTTGCTCCTACTGCTGATTTTTTTATTAGATAAAGCATGCCTGTTAAACCTTGTTGTGAGAGAGCAATTTTTTGGTGTTAGTACTGATGATGCTGCTGCCCATCTTAATAATTTTGTTGAACTATGTGAGATGAAAAACATAAATATGTAGATGGAGATATTATTAAACTAAAAAAATTTCCTTTCTCTTTGAGAGGAAGAGCTAAAGAATGGTTGCTGTCTTTTCCTAGAAATAGTATTGATTCTTGGACTAAGTGTAAAGATGCTTTCATTGGAAAATATTATCCTCCTGCTAAGATTATATCTTTAAGAAGTAGCATTATGAATTTTAAGAAACTTGATAATGTGCATGTTGCTAAATCTTGGGAAAGAATGAAATCTTTAGTAAAGAATTGTCCCACTCATGGACTGACTACTTGGATGATCATCCAAACCTTTTATGCAGGTCTGAATTTTTCCTCAAGAAACCTTCTGGATTCAGCTGCTAGAGGAACCTTTATGTCCATTACCTTGGGGTCAACAACACAGCTTCTTGATGATATCATGGTCAATTATTCTGAGTGGCACACCGAGAGAGCTACAACTGGTAAGAAGGTAAATTCTACCGAAGAAACCTCCTCTTTGAATTTAAGACTTGGTGCTATTACGTCTATGCTTAAAGAAAGTAAAACTTTAAATGCTATCCAAATTCGAATTGATGAGAATGTTAGGATGTTAGCGGAATTGCATGCTAGATGGGAAAAACAAGATGAAATAGCTAGAAAGAATAATATAGCTAATGTCTGCACCATTACCACCACTAGTAAAACTGAAGCTTCTCATGCTAGAAAACCTTATACTATCAATGGTAAAGTAATTGGTGTTGGAAACACTCCCACTTCTGTTATTAAAAATGCAAAATTGCCTGAAACAGCTAAAAATGTTCCTGATAAAAGTGCTGAATTTTTTAGAAACATGGGAGACAATGGTCCCATTATCTTTGATAAAAATGATCTTGACTTTGATGATTTAAACATAACTTAAGTGATTAAGTTCTTACAAAATCTTTCTAGTTGTCCTAACGCTAGTGCTATAAATATGGCTTTCACAAAACATATTACAAATGCTCTCACTGAAATTAGAGAGGATGAATTAAGATGTGAAGCCTCTTTCCCTAGGAAGATAGATGATGATTGGGAACCTATTATTAAAATAAAAGTAAATGATTTTGATTGCAATGCTCCATATGATCTTGGTGCTAGTACCTCTGTTATGCCCAAGAAACTCTGTGATATTCTTGATTTACCACCATTAGAATCTTGTTATTTGGATATTCGTCTTATTGATAATGTTGGCAAGAAACCTTTGGGGAGAGTTTATGATGTTATTATATGGCTAATAATAATCTTGTCCCCGTTGATTTTTTTTGTCTTGAATATTGAATGCAATTCTTCTTGTCCAATTGTTTTGGGGAGACCTTTTCTTAGAACTGTTGGTTCTGTTATTGATATGAAAGAGGGGAATATTAAATTTCAGTTCTTACCCAAGAAAGGTATGGAACACTTTCCTAGAAAGAGAATGAAGTTGCCTTTTGATTCCATTATTCAAATGAGTTACAATTTGGATGCTTCTTCACTTGAAAATGCTTGATTCCACTTTTCTGAGCCTAGCTAAAAGGCGTTAAAGAAAAGCACTTCTTGGGAGATAACCCATGGTTTTATTTTTGCTTTATTTTTTCTCTGTTTTCTTTGATTCAAGGGGTTGTATACTTCTTTAGAAACTCCTTTGTATCTTTCTTCTCATGTTTTAGTAGTGCAAAGTAAAGTTTCTGTCGAGAGTTGGAGTTGGTTTTCGGATTTCTGCGCAGGAAACAGATTTCTGCTGTCCACCGTAAAAGATCGTATAAATTACAGAAAAATCAGAATGACCTGAAATTTATTGGGCTTATTCCTTGGCTAATTCCACAACTTTTCCGTTATTTAAGTTTTTTGAGCTGAGCAACATAAGTGCCCCGATTTTTTTTTGTCTTTACAGACTGTTCTGGTTTTGACAGATTCTGCCATTTTTGTTGCATTTGCTCTTTTGCGATGTCAAGTGGATTTCTTTGCTTCACGAAACATCAGAGGATGTAGCTTATGTTTAAAAATATCAATAGCACTTGTGCCATACAGAACCAATGTATTTTTAATTGTTTGACTAACCCTCTAATGCGAATTACTGTTTGAGTATGGTGTGAAGAAAGTTTTCAAGGGTGAAGAGAAGAGGTGAATTATGTGATCAAGAAGAGTGCAAGGTCAAAGCTTGGGGATGCCCCCGTGGTTCATCCAAGCATATTTTTATAAGACTCAAGCATCTAAGCTTGGGGATTCCCAAGTCATCCCCTTCTTTATCAACTATCTATTAGGTCACTTCTCGTGACACTATATTTTTATTCGGTCACATCATATGAAGTTTACTTGGAGCGTATGTTTGTTTTTATTTTGTTTTACTTTTTTTTTCCTTGATGCAACAATATAGTTGGACGCTAGCATTCTTTGTTTGGGAGAGAGACACGCTCCGCTTTTTCGTTTGAATACTTGCTATGCTAGTATTCTTAGTTTTTCTTCTAGTTGCTGCAAAAATTCATGTTTAGCTCTTGTTTTCATTGCATATCTTATTCATAGCTGTTAGTTTTCATAGTGTTATGTGAGTCCTCTCATTTTTTCTTGCTGTAGAATTTAGAGAGTTTTTGTTAAAGCATGTTTTGTATGGTGCTTGTTGGGAAAAGAAACTGCTGCTTGAGGTAGAATTTTTAACGGTGCAAGTAGAAGCTTGTATAGACTGTGGCTAGACTTTTTCATATCAAGCTAGATGTTATTTTAGTTCTAAAGCCTTGTGGTTATTTAGTAGCATGATTATCCTCAAATAGCTGAGAGTTTTTAATGTGCCATTGAAAGAATCATGAGTTGTTCTTGTCATATTGAAGCATAAATTTCTGGTGTTTTCCTTTGAATGTTTTATTTGGTTGACTTGGCGCATGCTCACACCATGTTTATGACTATGAACCAGGCACTAATAGCCTCCATGATCATTTAGTTTTTGAACTTATGGTACCACTTATGCTTTTACTAGTGATGTTTATGTCGCTATGCATGATTATGGCTCTTATGCTCTCTTGATTTGTCTCCCCCAGTCTTTTGCTAGCCTCCACCTGTACTGAGTATGAGCTCTACTCGTGTATTCAACTCCCAAAAACCAAAGTTTTCCCATTGTGTCCACCATACCTACCTATATGTGGTAATTAACCGCCACTCCAAAGTAAATTGCTCATGTGTTACCTTTAAAACTTTCAAAATTACTCCTGTTTTTTGCTCCTATTTTAGCTCATGAGGACGTAAATAGAGAATCTTTATCTCACTTGTTGATTGGACTTCCACACCCTAGAATAGTGGCTTCATCCTCTTATCCAATGATAGAAGAGATGGCAACGGGATGCCCAGCCCCAAATTAATAACACAAATTCTCTTCACTATTTTTTCCCATGATTTATCAGTCAAAGCATAACTGTGTAAATAAAAGAGAAAGAGGGATGACCTTCTACCCAGATGCGTCCTTCTATGGGAGCCGCTCTTGTGAAGTCTAGTTGGCTTGTGGCGTACTATATTTTATGTTTACCATTCATTGACATAAGCATACACCTCTCTTAAAATATAGACACTCCTACACGGTATGTGATTGTTGGCAGGCACCCGAGGATTCAGTTAGCCATGGTTTGTGTAAGATGGTTGGGAGGAGTGTCAAGTTTTTATACCTCTATTTAATAAAATAAAAGCTCTAGCACATGAGTTGATCCCTTCTTTTCTCTGCGAAGGGCCTTTCTTTTACGTTTATGTTGAGTCTCCATTTTCTAACCTTATGCACGGTTGAGAGAGCATAGTTGCCATTCTGAGTTTTATGTGCATTTGTCTTAGAATTTTTTTAATTGATTCATGATGCGTTATGGCTTGTTCTCTAATTATTTGTTCTAGTCTTCCTCATGAACTTTGAAGGTGTCCTGGCATTTATGTTTTTCCCCACTCTTAAGGACTAGCAAAATACCACTTTGACATGTTTTCTCTTTACTTGAAACAAACGTATATCTTTTGTTGCATTGTTATTCATGCTCTTTTATTTGTGTTACTTCTCATGATGCAAGGTGATTTCTATGCTTTATTATTAAAATTATATTTCTCATGCCTGTGTTAAAGTTCTATGATCTCAGCTTACTTATGCTTTTACATTATTGATGATCGAGTTTATGTTGGTAGCATGTCACCTCGGAAATTATATGTTTTTATTGTTTACCTACTCGAGGATGAGTAGGAAATAATCTTGGGGATGTTGATATGTCATAAACTTATCCTTAATTTCTGATGTTCCATGTTGTTTTCTTATTGTTTCCCACATGTTTGCTATACACTTTATGCCATTTTTATCGATTTTCTGGACTAACCTATTGACAAGATGCCACACAACCAGTTCCATGTTTTCTGATGTTTTTAGTTTAAGAAAAGTTGTTCTAGAAATATTCTCGGAATTGGAAAATTCGAAGCTCGGAAGTCTTAGAATTCCCGAAGGTTACACGGAGTCCCAAAGAGATCTCGAGGAGGTCCTCAGGGGGCCCACACCATAGGGCGGCGCGCCCCCTGGCTGCGCCATGGGGTGGTGTGGGCCCCCCGGCCTCCACCGCTTTAGCCCTTTCGCCTATTTATACCCACCGGTACGTAATCCCTAGATATATACCACTTCATCCCGAAAAATACCCGAGGCCGCCGTCATCGTCATCCCGAGATCGGGAGGGTTCTAGAGCTCTCCTCGGCACCCTGTCGGGAGGGGAATTCATCACCGGAGGGGTCTACACCACCATGCCCTCCTCCGAAGTGATGTATGAGTAGTTCATCCCTGGACTACGGGTCCATAGAAGTAGCTAGATGGTTGTTCTCTCCACTTTGTACCTCATGTTTAGATATCGGGAGCTGCCTCACATGATCGAGATCATCTTTATGCAATGCTAAATGTCGTGTTTGTTGGGATCTGATGAATGTTGAATTCTATATCTTCTGATTATCAATCTATCATGTTATCTTCATGCATATGTTATTTATGATCTTGCATGCTCTCTGTTATTAGTAGATGCTCTGGACAAGTAGATGCTAGTAACCCCAAGAGGGAGTATTTATGCTCGATAGTAGGTTCATGCCTCCTTTGTATCTGTGCTCGAATGACAGAAACGTGATGGATGGAGGATGTGTTGTTGCCATTAGGGAGAAAACAACGGTGTTTACCTAGTTTACATTGTTTACATTACACACTTTGCTTACTACGATAATCTGTTGCTAGCAACTTAATACCCAATGTTTGTTCGGATGATATTCGAAGGGTGGATTATTAGACATAGATGCAGTTGGATGACGGTCTATGTATTTAGTTGTAATGCCCGCATGAATCACATAGTAATATTTATGTCTTGCATATGCACTACGGTGCAACCTTCACTTCTGTCAATTGCCCTGTTGTAATTTGTTCACCACACATGTTATTTATCTTTCACGGAGAGACACCACCAGTGAACTGTGGACCCCGGTTTTTTTCCCTCATACTGACAAACCACCTATTGCCTTCATACTACTGCTACTGCTTTCATACTTTTTTCTACTGTTTTCCACACCATATGTTTAACCTCTTTCTGTTCAGCAAAACCGGTGAGATTGACAACCTCACTACTTCGTTGGGGCACGGTGATATGATTGTGTTGTGTAGGTTCCATGTTGCTTCTGAACTGGTAGTGTGCCCTGCCATCTCAGCTGCTTCAACCTTCTGAAGTTACTCCTTCCTCCTACTGGTCAATTAAACCTTGGTTTCTTACTGAGGGAAAACTGTTGTTGTGCTCATCATACCTTCCTCTTCGGGTCTCCCAACGAGTGCAAGACCTACACCATCAAGGGCCCCCCCTAGTTGTGTGGGCCCCTGGTGGCCCCCCTCTGGGTCTCCTAATGGCTGGTTCCCTCTTCTGGACTTTTAAGACTCCTCTAATGCCCCCTTCTTCTGATCTTCTGAAATAGGGTATCTTGACGGTGCTTTTTCCATCAGATTTCTGGTCCCGGTGTTTATTCTCCAATAATTATTAAACATGCAAAATAAGATGAAATAACATAAGTAATGCATCATAATATGAAATATATCGATGAATAACAGAAAATTACAATATAAAATAGTGATGCAAAATGGACGTATCAACTCCCCTCAAGCTTAGACCTCGCTTGTCCCCAAGCGAAACTGAACTCGACAAACATGACCATAGGTTTATGGAGTGAGGTGTCGATAAATAAAATACGGACAAGAAGCATTACATCTATCAATACACAAGTCATTCTAGATATCAACTTCCTCATATATAATTTAACTTGAAACTAGTAGAGGGAATCACAATAAAGGTGCAAAAAGGAAATCATAATTCGTGAAGGCAAACTTCGTTCTTGGTCAGAGAAGAATTAACAAATTGTACTTATGTTTTGATCAGAGTCTTTATATTAGAGCTTATATTGCAAAGTTTAACATGCTCAATCATAGAAGTCTCTTTGCAGTCATTGATAACTTTCAAAGTGGTATTCATTCAGATAAAAACATTTGTACTAAACAAGGAAGGATAAAGGACATGATTGAGTAAATCAACATATAGATGGATGGATCAGAACAACGCAAATTCTTGCTTAAGACAGAAAGGAATAGGTTTACTGACTCATCATAAAGGTAAAAGATAGGCCCTTAGCAGAGGGAAGCAGGGATTAACTCATGTGCTAGAGCTTTTCATTTGATAAACAGAGGTATTGAAAACAATTTTGAGAGTGGTGTATGTTTATGTTAATGAATAGCAAACAGAAAATGCAGTACGTCACAAGCCAACTAGACCTTACAAAAGCGGCTCCCATCGAAGGACGCTACTGGTGTAGTAGATCATCCCTCTTTCTCTTTTGTTTACACAATCATGCTTTGAATTATAAATCAGGGGCAAAAATAGTGAAAAGAATTTGTAGTGATTAAGTTTGGGGCTGGGAACCCCGATGCCAGCTCTTCTAGCAGTTGGATAAGCGAATGAAGCCACTAGTACAGGTGTGTAAAGTCCAATCAACAAGTGAGATAAAGATTCTCTATTTGCATCCTCATGAGCTAAAACATGGGCACAAAACAAGTGTAATTTTGAAGGTTTAAAGGTACCACGCAAGCAATTTACTTGGAGTGGAGGTTAAATATCACATATAGGTAGGCACGGTGGACACAAATGGCATGGTTTTGGGGCTCACAGTTTGGATGCACGAGAAGCATTCCCTCTCAGTACAGGTTTTTGGCTAGCAAGGCTGAGTAGCAAGCATAAGAGTTGAGGGAAAACAAACAAATATACATATTATATAACCAATCATGCAATCTTCCTTGGAAGTAGAAACAATATTAACTTGAGAATACTAAGCTTATGAGCCAACAAGAAAGAAATATCATGGAATAATATATCTACATGCAACTCCCTGTTTTCTACTTAAGCCTCAAAGTATTGTTGCTACTGACCAATGCTAAGTTTTCCAAAACCAACTAGATTAACTTGATGCTCCAATATTGATACCAATACTAATAACAAGATCAACCATATAAAAAAATTGCAAACTAAAATAAAGTGTAGAAAGTAAATGATGAAACTTCTCATTAATATTCCATAACGGCAACTCAAACCAAGGGATACATCGATAACAAACTAAAGGAGAGATACTTCCATACTGCAAACCATCCTATATGATAACTTCTATACTCATGATATGACTCTACTAAAAGGTAAAAAGGTGAAATATAAAGGTGTGATACCGTGGCACTTCCCCAAGCTTGGAACAAGCCAAGGGGATGCAAATACCAATGACAAATTAATTCTTCGGTGGTGGTGGTGAACTCTTCCCATCATCAGACTTCCAAGGTAAAGACTCTCCATCAACGAATGATGACTTGGTCTCCAATATCCTGAAACTGGCAGCAGAACTTATACGTTTAAACCTGTTCTCATACTCACAGTTATGATTATGCACATCATAGAGTTGTGCTTGTAATTTGTTGGTGGTCTCGATGAGTGAGAAGATCTCCTCCCAAAGCTTTGAAATCTCCTTCTTGTGCTCGGCGATCAGTTTTGTCTTTATTCTATGGATGATGTCCACTTCACGCTCCGCCATCTTCTTGTACCTAAAGACTTCTTGCTCCAGCTCTTCCGTTCTAGTTTTAGGCTGCCTTGCCCTTTAGGACCCCCAAACATCTTCTTTATTCATTACCCCATCCTTAAGCAGAAACTCCTTATGATGCATTTTCAACTCGTTCATATACGGATTGACGACGTTCACAACGAAACTGTCTTTGGGAGGTCCGGAATGGGACACCGTGGCTATAAATCCGAAGATGAAATCTGACAGAAACAGATCGAAACAAAAACACGACAAGAAAACGATACATGGACTTCGGGGGATCAGGGGGATTATATAGAAAAAATATACGTAAAAAAAGGAAGGTGCAGTGCGAAAATGGGTCGGAGAGGGGCTCCGGAGCCTCCACACCATAGGCTGGCGTGGCCAGGGGTGGGCCCACGCCCCCAGGTGGTGTGGTGCCCTTGGTAATCGCCTCCAACCCTTCTCCCGCTCAATATTTTTCATATTTTGCATAGACGATAAAAAATATAAGTTGGAAAGTGATACACGAACTTTTTCTTAACAGAACTGTTACCTATTCGAAAACGGACTCTGCGGTTTCTGGAACCTTCCCTCTAATAAACTTCTCCGGAGTCACCACTTGAATAATATCAATATCTTCATCATAAGAATCCCCGGAAATATAATGTTTGAGTCTTTGCCCATTCACCACTTGTGTAGTGTTATCTTTAAGGGGAGCAATTTTGACTCCACCCGAATGATACACTTCTTCAATAACATAAGGTCCTTCCCATCTTCAGAGTAATTTTCCTGCAAAAATCTGAGATGAGACCTATACAATAGAACTTTCTCACCAACATGAAACTCTCTTTTAACAATTCTCCTATCATTCCATTGTTTAACTTTCTCTTTAAAGAGTCTAGAATTTTCATAAGCTTCACTTCTCCATTCATCTAGAGAACTCAAATCAAGCATTCTTTTCTTACTAGCAAGTTTAAAATCTTAATTAAGTTCTTTCACTGACCAGTAAGCTTTGTGCTCTAATTCTAAAGGCAAGTGACAAGCTTTTCCATAAATCATTTTATAAGGGGACATACCATAGGATTTTTATAAGCAGTTCTATAAGCCCATAAAACATCATTCAACTTATCAGACCAATTTTTCCTAGATTTAGTAAGAGTCTTTTGCAAGATAGATTTAATTTCTATATTTGATAATTCTACTTGCCCACTGGTTTTAGGATGATAAGCTTAGGCAATTTTCGATTAACATCACATTTAGCAAGGGCTTTCTAAAACCACCATGAATAAAGTGAGAACCTTCATCGGTCATAAGGTATCTAGGCACACCAAACCTAGGGAAAATAACATCTTTAAGATTTTTTAATGAGTTTTCCCCATCAGCACTTGTTGTAGGTATATCTTTTACCCATTTAATAACATAATCAACAACAACAAGAATATGAGTATAACCATTCGAAGGAGGAAACAGACCCATAAAGTCAAATCTCCAACAATCAAAAGGTATAATAACAAGGGAATAACTCATAGGCATTTCATTACGTCTAGAAATATTACCAAATCTTTGACATTCATCACAAGATAAAACAAATTTACATGCATCTTTAAAGAGATTAGGCCAATAGAAACCTGATTCTAGAACCTTTTGTGCGGTTTTATCTCTAGCGTGATGTCCTCCACAAGCACTACCATGGCACTTTCCCAATATCTCTCGTTGTTCATGATTTGGAACTTATCTTCGCATAATACCATCTACTCCTTCTTTATATAAGTGTGGAAAATAATGCCTCAAATCATAAAAGAATTTCCTTCTTTGTTGAGCTATAAATGTTGGAGGCAAATACTTGGAAACAATAAAGTTAGCATAATCTGCATACCAAGGACTATCTTGGGAGTTTACCTTTATCGCAGAAAGTTGTCCATTTGGAAAAATAACATTAACAGGAATAGGGTCATAAGCAATGTCAAAACAAATTGGACTAGAGTGGTCATGAATTTAGGTATAAGGAGTCCCAAAAAATTTGGAGATTGAAAATTTTCAAGTGAGAAAATTGTTGGAAGTGGGGTTGATGATAATATGACTTTAGAAGAAACTTTTCCCACCATGTGTGAGGATGATAAATGTATTTTGGTAGTTGCATCATCTCTTATGTTATTAAGTTTTGATGCTAAAGATCCTAATGCTAGTAAATTAAATATTGCTTTCACTAAATATATCACTAATGCTCTCGCTGAAGGTAAGAAGGAAAGGCTCAAACTTGAAGCTTCTATTCCTAGTAAATTACAAGATGGTTGGGATACCACTATTGGAATAAGAGTGAATGATTTTGATTTCAATGCTTTGTGTGATCTTGGTGCAAGTTCTTCTATCATGCCTCTAAGTTTATATGATATGCTTGATTTGAAACCGTTGGATGAGAGTATTTTCGGAGTGCATCTTAGAGAGACCACTTTTTAAAGAGCTTTGGGAAGGATTGGTGATGTTCTTATTATTTTTAATTATAATTATGTTCCCGTTGATTTTCTTCTTTTGGATATTGAACAATGCTTCTTGTACTATCATTTTGGGAAGACCTTTTCTTTGCACCGTTGGTGCCATTATTGGTATGAAAGAGGGAATTATAAGATTTCAGTTTCCCCTTAAAAAGGGCATGGAACCTTTCCCTAGAAAGAGAATGAAGTTACCTTTTGAGTCCATTATAAGGACTACCCACAATTCTATTGATAATACTTGATTTGTTCTTCATGCCTAGCTAAAAGGCGTTAAATAAAAGCGCTTGTGGGAGGCAACACACTTTGTTTTCCTTTTTCTTCTTTTGTTTTATTTCAGTCTTGGAAGTTGTTACCTTTTTAACAACCGCTCCTTATTCTTTTTATTTCGTTTTTGTGCCAAGGGTAACCTCTACTACAGAGGTAGTGTGATTTGGGGAACTTGCTGTTTTATGTCCAGATTTTTGCGCTTCACCGAAAACCTCGGTTTTCTCAACCAGAACGCGAGCAATTTTTGATATTTTTGGGCACCTTCCCCAGGTTGTTATCTAACTTCCATTATTTTTGCACTTTTGGATTTGAGCTACAGAAGTGCCTCGAAAAAAATTCATCTTTACATGTTGTTCTATTTTGATAGATTTCTGCTAATATTTGCATTTGCTTCTTAATCTTCTTCTTTTGTGATTCTTTTTTTTGGGGGGGGGGGCCTTAAAATAAGTTGTGACAATAGCTAATGTTTTTAAATGGGTGTTAGACTTGTGTTGAAACTGAACCAAGTGGATTTATTATTTTGATGAAGTTACGTTGCTAATTAAGATTGTGAGAAGTTTTAGGTGGAGGAAGTTTTCAAGTATAGGGAGAAAGGGATGATATGAGAAGACGAAGGATGGATAAAATATCAAGATTGGGAATGCCCATGTCACCCCAATAAATATCCAGCAAGTACAAGCGTCAAAGCTTGGGGATGCCCAAGGCATCCCCTTCCTCATCAACAAAAATATCAGGTTTCTTTCAAAACACCATATTTTTATTCCTTCACACGATATGGGTTATTCTTGGGGCGTCATTTTATTTTTCTTTCAGTTTTTTTATTGCTATAATAAATGGTTGGATCCTAGCATATTTTTAGTTTGGAGAGAGACACGCTTTGTTTTCATTGTCTAGAACACTCTAGTTTTCACTCCTATTGTTCTGTGAGTGTTCAGTTTTTGCTAGTACTACATTTTGCTCTTGTTTTCCACTCAAATTTTGTTCATAGATTGTTGATTTTCTTCAGTTATATATGAGTAGATCTCTGGTCTTTAATGATTATTTTCTTTGAGAGTTGTTTCAAATTAATTGATTGGTGTTGTAGAAGATTAAATTATATCATGCTTATAGTGGTGCAATAGGAAGTTTGTTTTGACCGTGGCTTAGACTTTGGCATGTCATGTTACATGTTATTTTAATTGTGTGCTTAGTAGTATATGATATATCATGACTAGTCCCAAATAACTGAGAGTTCTTAATGTGCCAGTGAAACTAAATCATGTGTTGTTTCTTCATATTGAAGCATGGTATTGTAGTATTCTCATTTGAATGATTTATTTGAATTGACTTGGCGCATGCTCACACCATGGTATGACTATAAACCAGTCACCTTTAGCCTTGATGATCATTTATTTTATGAATTGTAATATCACTTCATGATTTGATTAATAATGTTTTGTCGCTATGCATGATTATGGTCGTTATTGCTCTCTTAGTTGGTCGCTCCCAGTCTCTTGCTAGCCTTCACCATGTACTGAGTATGAGCTCTACTCGTGCATCCAACTCCCAAAAACCAAAGTTTTCCAATGTGTCCACCATACCTAGTTATATGTGGTATTTCACCTCCACTCCAAGTAAATTTCTTGTGTTCTACCTTTAAACTTTCAAAATTACTAAACCTATTTTGTGTTCCTGTCTAAGCTAATGAGGAAGTAGTTTAAAATTTATCATGGTTTATATCAAGCAAGGTTCTTATCCCTTATTTCACCCGATGAGTATGGAATTTGTGCTCATCTAATTTTGTAGAGAGCTAGTGCCAAATAATATGAACTCAAATAATACAAAAAGGCACTTTCCCATGGATTGATGATTGTTGGTGGGCAACCATGGATACGGCTAGCTCTGGTTTGTGTAAGACATGGTGGATGGTAAGTGCAAACCATAAGAAAAAAGGCTAGTGGAAACCGCTCTCAAAAGTCTAAACACTTTGCTTGACATTGGTTATGATAAGTTTTTCATTACCATTCGTTGACATAGACATGCACCTATCTCAAAATTATATTTTTAATACCTCAGTTTTATTAAATAAAAAGATCTAGCACAAGAGTAATCCCTGCTTCCCTCTACGAAGGGCCTTTTACTTTTATGTTGAGTCTTCATCTTCTCACTTTACGCACCAGTTAAGAGAGCACAGTTGTCATTCTGAGTATAATGTGCATAGTCCCAAAATTTATTATTGATTGATTCATGATTATGGTATTGCTTGCTCTAAAATTAATTGTATCTAGTCACTATTTGAACATTGAAGGTGTCCTCGCATTTATGTTTTGCTACCACACGAAGGACAACCGGGGTACAACTTTATTATTTTTTCTATACAATTGAAACAATAGTATCACATTTAATGCATTATTTCCCATTGTAAATTATTTGTGTTACTTTTCATGTGCAACATAGTTGCTTGTTTACATTAGTTCAAATAATATTTATCATGACTTTGTTAAAGTACTTTGATCTCAGCTTGAAATTCTTTTACATAACGTTGATCAAGATTGTGGTTGCTTCATGTCACCTCAAAAATTATTTTGTTATCACTTACCTACTCGAGGACGAGCATGAGTTACGCTTGGGGATACTGATATGTTGCAAACATATCTATAATTTTTTATGCTCCATGCTATTTTACTACCCAATGCCTTTATGTTTTCCACATGTTTTCCTTTATTTTCCGTATGTTTTCATACACTAACCTATTAACAAGATGCCCTAGGCCAGTTGATGTTTTTTGCTGTTTTTCTATTTCAGAAAAGTTCTTAAAGAAATATTCTCGGGAAGGGTTGAAAATCCATGAAGATCGTTATTTACCCAGAACGAAGACGGAGTCCAAAGAATATCCAGAGGGGAGCCAGGGCCCCCAGGGGGTACCAGGCGCGGCCCCACCCTAAGTTGCGCCTGGTGGGCCCTTGGGCACCCTGGCCACTGCATCTGGTCGCCTCTTCGCCAATAAATTGCTCTAAACCCTAAAAAGTTCAGGGACGGAGTTATTTTCCGTGAAACATACAGATAGGCGCCGTACCTGGAAAGTACAATCTAGGGCTTCTGCAACCGTGTTCCGGCACCCTGCCGGAGGGGGAGATCGTCACCCGAGGCCTCTTCATCGCCATGATTGCCTCCATGATTATGCGTGAGTAGTTCATCTCGGGACTATGGGTCCACGGCAGTAGCTAGATGGCAGTTATGTCCATTATGGCTCCATGTTTAGAGTCTTGTGAGCTGCCTCACATGATCGAGACCACCGGTATGTAATTGTGCATGTTGTGTTTGCTGGGATCTGATGAACTATCAGATTATGATCATTTTGTTCATGTCAATCTGAGATTCTTCACTTATATTTTTAGAGAGCTTTATTTTTTCTTGCAGTGCTCTCCAGTGTTTATGATTACCTTGGCCACGTAGTTGTTTTCGCCTCCAAGGGAGGGTTTATATGCTAGATAGTGGGTTAATGCCTCCCTGACATCTATGCTCGAGTGACAGAAACGTGACAGATAGGGGATGTGATGTTTCCACTAGGGATAAAACAAAAGTTCTCTTGTCTACGGAGGAGAACCATTGATTACATTACGTACTTTACTTAATGTATTTCTCTGTTGCACACAAAAAAATCACTTCGTTCTTGCAACTTAATACCAGATAGATTTGCTGGATAGCTTTCTCGAGGTGGACTTATAGATATGGATGCATGCTGGATAGTGGTCCATATGACTTGACGTAATGCCTACGATGTTAGAACCCGTGAACTATATCCCGTCAAAATAGTATTGTTATACGTTCATGATTTTTCAAATGTCCAGCTGTAATTTGTTCACCAAACATGTTTGTTTTCTTTGGAGAGCCACCACTAGTGGAACTATGGCCCCCGGTCCTACTTTCATCATCATTGCAACCTTCTTTCAAGCAGTTTCATTATTGTTTCTTTGCGGCACCATTTTTACTTTCATTACTTTTCATTACTCTATACTTTTAATTCTCTAGTTTTCGGCAAGACGGGAAGATTGACAACCTTCTCGGGAGGTTAATGGCGAGGTGGCACACCAGCGAGCACACGAAGGCGAGGTTGGTGAAGATGTGGCAGACCGGTGAACACGACGGCGAGGTGGCACACCAGGGAGCACATAACGGCGAGGTTGGTGACGATGTGGCAGACCGGTGAGCACGACGGCGAGGTGGTGGTCCTGGATGGTGACCTGGGCAGGGTGGGGGTCTCGACGGCGACGTCGGAGATCTAGTAAGCGAGCTATACGGTGATGTGTAAGAGGGGTGGGATCTGGTCTGGGAGGACGGGGACTGGAGGGGAGAAGCGGGAGTAGTCGATTCTTCGGGCGAGGGCCGAGGGGATAAGGGAGGGTTTCAAAATGATTACAGAAATACCCTTCGCAATAAATTTTTACCGTTGTGTGCGGGAGGGCTGAGAAGTAATATTATCGCGCGAAAAAAATATGAGTGGACTGTCCTGGCGCCAAATTTTTGGAGGAACGCGAAATTTTGGCGGAAGTGCGGGAAACTATGCTAGCCGTCGGATGCTGATGGGTGGCTTAAACAAATTGACCATTTATGCAATAATTTACTAAAGGGACATTGTGAGAAAATAAAGAAGTATTATGAAATAATTTTGGAGTTGAGGTCGTCGGGCATAAAACGCGTTATAATATGCAGAACGGTTCTATGTGAAACCAAGAGTAACTAAAGAACTACAGATAACTGAGTACTTGCAACACAACACATACGATTAACTTAATTATAGAGTAGCAAAACACAATCACAGCACACACAAACGTGTCGACAAGTAAAACACAATGAGTCGACGACGTAGCAGGTTACACATATGCTCTATAAGCACACTAGTTGCCGCGATGAAGGACACGAACAACCGGATGCACCAGTGGGACGGACTCGTTCCAGAGGAGCAAAGGGTTGACCTGGACGCAGCACACTAGGGTGTCGTTCAGCCAGTAGAGGCCGCCGTGCAGATTTACTCCCGAGCCATGCTCCCAAAGCCTGCTGTAGACCCTGCCGCCATCCTTGCCGTGGTCGATGATGAACATCCGCCGATCGGCGTACTTTGCGCCAAGCACGATGTGCGCGGCGCTCCAACCAGAGATATTTCCACGAGCTGAAGAACTGCACCACTTCGGAGAGTTCATAGCCGTCGGGGCGGACGTACTCCACTTGGTGTGCGTCCTCGAGCGGTTCCTCCCCGATCAGCTCAATGGTCGTCCAGGCCATGGCGCGCAGAGAGCACAAAGCTGACCCAACTCTTGTGTTTTGCACAATCTATCTATTCGAGACGTGTTGATGAAGGGGGTGCGGTTTGCAGAGGCCCTACAAATGCACCGATCGGGTAATATAGCGGCGGGGAGAGGCTGGCCGGCGGATCACCAAACACCATTAATTGGTGCCGAGGACGGCCTTTACCATTGAATTTGCTGTGCAGGTGCAGCGATGAAAACGAGCATACACAAACGGCCGGGTCATGCAGGCGCGGAGCAACGCATGCAGCACGGGCCAGTACGCATACGGCGGCACCGACTTCGACCCAGCAGTCCACAGCTAGCTGGCAACGCATGCAATAGCAGAAGCGATGCATGGGCATGCATGCACATGGCCGGGCACGCGCGCAGGCATGCATTAAGATCAAGACGCGACGGGTCACGCAGGCACAACATGCAGCGCACAGAGGTAAAGAGTGCACGTCTCGCGCGGCATGCAGCTAGCTCGCCCAAAGTTTGCAGGCATGGCGTGCAAGAGCTAGCTAGCCCCAAAGCAGGCTCAGCACGCATGCAGACAGAACTATGGCGACGACGTCCCGTCGTTCCCATGCACTGAGACATTAATGCCCGTACCGTGGAGAGCTATTTTGGCCAGAGTTTAGTTTTAAGGGGCCGAGCATCTCTCCTCCTGCACTCCTAAAGTTCACTCCTCCATTAGCTTCTCCCGGACTCCACTATGCACCAACGCCGACGGGACGCGGCCGGCCAACGAGCTCCCCATAACCTTGTGGGTGCCCACGCGCCTCCATCTGATGAAAATCTGCTGACGGAGGAGGACGCGTGCGCACTTATCCGCACGAACACTCTCGTGCCGTCTTCTTTACGCCTCCCAGAAGGTTGGAAGACCAATGCCATCTTCGTCCCGGTGGCGCCGCATCTCTTCGACTAGGCACGGGTCGACTACATCAACCAGTGCTACGAGAACATGCCGTGGCAGACGAGGCATCATGACCCCAGGACGCCATGTCTTCGTTGTATTGGAGCTGGAGCACTTAGGGCGGCTCCACTCCTACTGCATCGACAGCAGCGTGCACTCCAGCGACACGGAATGTTCCGACGAGGAGGAGGAGGAAGAGGACTCGCCCGAGACAGAGTGGCACCCCTTGGCACCACCGGAACCTGCCGCCCCGCCAGCAAACTCCTTCTTTCTCCCATGTAACTGCCCTATTTGCAGCTGGGCACTTGCACAACCGGCAACCTGCCCGAACTGCGGGTCCGAGGAGTGCCACCACCTAGTTTAGGATTTTATTGACTGTAATTATTATTATCTTAATTAAGTTCCCTTGAGTGTGAATGTATTATCTTTATTTTGACTTAAGTTTGATTGAAACTCCCTAACAGCTCTGAAGGGGGTGTCCCAATTGTATATTTAGTTTGCCTGTGGTAGGGCTTCTAATGCTCAAAGTTAACTTTTTCGTCTACCCCTTCCACCGGCATCCAAGGGGGTGTCCCAATGGGATATTTTGTTTGGTTGTGTTAGGGTAGGCCATAGGTACATGGAGAACTAATATCTACCACTAGTTCTGATAAGACATTTGCTCAGGTTCGTCTGAAGGGGGAGTTTCGAGATGTAGTGGAAGAACCCTTCCTCTGTACAAGTGATATCGGTGAAACCGGTCACACCTCTTATTAGGATCTTCGATCTCCCTCCACCTCCAAACACACTTGTATAGACATTATTGGACCCCATCTAGGTTTTGAAGGGATTCCTATGCTCGGCGCACCCGCTTCGGCGAAACTCTGGCATGTTGACCGAAAAGTCAACTTGTTCGTCTACCCTTTCCACCGGCGTCGGAAGGGGGTGTCGTAATGGAATATTTTGTTTGGTCATGTTAGGGTAGGCTATAGGTAGATGGAAAACTAATATCTACCACATGTTCTAATAGTATTCCCTCGGGTTCGTCAGAAGGGGGAGTTTCAAGCTCTATGTAGTCCTGGAACCTGCGAGAGAGAATCTGACGCCGGTGAAGCCCTAACACAAAGAGTTAGGTAAACTTGGGCATCCAAGGCCCATGCCACAATCTAACACACATGGTATGCCAGACCCTTGGTTTGGGTGGGATTCAGACGCTCTGGAACCCCTCTCCGGAAAAACCCGAGGCCCGCTGGAGAAAAAGATGAATCTGCCGTTCTGGCCCCTCTACGTGAGACGGAAGGGGATAGCAAAGTTTAACGGATTGCTTGGTTGTGTTATGTTAGGCCCAAGGAACACCCAAGAAAATGTTAGGGCCCACCTCTTGGAAAGATTCCCCCCGTTCCATCAGATCCGGGAGTTTGGGGCTCTGAGTAGTCCTAGAACCCGAGAGAGAGAATCTGACGCCAGTGAAGACCTAACACAAAGAGCGAGGGAATCTTGTGTATCCAAGACCCATGCCACACTCTAACAAACACGTTATGTGATACCGTGGGCTTGAGTGGGATTAATACGCTCCAGAGCTCCTCTCCGGAGAAACCCTAGGCCCGTTGGAGAAAAGGACGGAACTGCCGAATTAGCCCCTCTACATGAGCCGGATGGGGGTAGCAAAGAGGAACTAATTGTTTGGTTATGTTAGGTTAATTAGGCCCAAGTAACACCCAAGACAATGGTAGGTCCCACCTCTTGGCAAGATTCCCCCCGTTCCGTCAGATCCAAGAGTTTCGGGCTATGAGTAGCCCTAGAACCCGCGAGAGATCGAGAATCTGACGCTGGTGAAGCCCTAACACAAAGAGTGAGGGAATCTTGGGAATCCAAGACCCATGTCACACTCTAACAAACAAGTTATGTGATACCCTAGGCTTGGTTGGGATTAAGACGCTTTGGAGATCCTCTCCGGAGAAACCCTAGGCCCGTTGGAGAAAAGGACGGAACTGCCAATCTGGCCCCTCTACGTGAGCCAGAAGGGGGTAGAAAAGTGGAACTAATTTCTTGGTTATGTTAGGTTAGTCCCAAGGAATACCCAAGACAATTTAGGGCCCACCTCTTGGCAACATTCCCCCCGTTCCTTCAGATCCGGGAGATTCGTGCTTTGAGTAGCCCTAGAACCCGCGAGAGAGAATCCGACGCTGGTGAAGCCATAACACAAAGATTGAGGCAATCTTGGGCATAGAACACACATGCCACACTATAAGACACATGGTATGGATTACCCTAGGCCTGGGTGGGATTCAGACGCTCCGAAGCTCTTCTCCGAAGATACCCTAGGCCCGCTAAATAAAAGGACGAAACTGCCGTTATAGACCCTCTACGTGAGACGGAAAGGGGTATCAAAATGGAACTAATTGCTTGGTTGTGTTAGGTTAGGCCCAACAAACATGCAAGAAAATGGTAGGGCCCACATATTGGCAATATTCCCCCCGTCCAGTCAGATCCGGGAGTTTCGGGCTCTCGATATCCTGGAACCCATTAGAGAGAATCTAACGTCGGTGAAGCCCTAACACAAAGAGTGAGGAAATCTTGGGCATCCAAGGCGCATGCCACACTCTAACACACATGCTATGGAAAACCCTTGGTTTGGGTGGGATTCAGACGCTTTGGAACCCCTCTCCGGAGAAACCCTAGGCCCGCTAGAGAAAAGGACGAAACTGCCGTTCTGGCCCCTCTATGTGAGCCGGAAGGGGGTAGCAAAGTGGAACCGATTGCTTGGTTGTGTTAGGTTAGGCCCAAGAAACACCCAAGAAAATGGTAGGTCCCACCTATTGGCAACATTCCCCCCCGTTCTCCGTCAGAACCGGGAGTTTCGGGATATGAGTAGTCCTGGAACCCACGAGCTAGAATCCGGCACCGGTGAAGTCATAACACAGAGAGTGAGGGAATATTGGGAATCCAAGACCCATGCCACACTCTAACACACATGGTATGGCATACCCTAGGCTTGGATGAGATTCAGACGCTCCGGAGCTCCTCTCCGGAGAAACCCTGGGCCCGCTGGAGAAAAGACGCAACTGCCGTTCTGGACCCTCAACGTGAGCCGGAAGGGGGTATAAAAATTGTAACTAATTGCTTGGTTGTGTTGGATTAGGACCAAGAATCAACCAACACAATTGTAGGTCCCACCTCTTGGAAATACCCCCCTGTTCCGTCAGATCCGGGAGTTTCGGTCCCCGAGTAGTCATGCAACAACTAGAGAGAATCTCACGCCGGTGAAGCCCTAACACAAAGAGTGAGGGAATATTCGGCATTCAGGACCCATGCCACTTTTTCACACACATGGTATGGCGTAACCTAGGCTTGGGTGGGATTCAGACGCTCCGGAGATCCTCTCCGGAGAAACCTTAGACCCACTAGAAAAAAGGACGGAACTGCCGTTCTGGACCCTCTACGTGAGCCGGAAGGGGTAGCAAAGTGGAACTAATTGCTTGGTTGTGTTGGTTTAGTCCCAAAGAAAAACCAAGACAATGGTAGGACCCTCCTCTTGGCAAGATCCCCGCGTTCCGTCAGATCCGGGAGTTTCGGTCGCTGAGTAGTCCTGCAACAACTAGAGAGATCGAATCTCACATTGGTGAAGCCCTAACACAAAGAGTGAGGGAATATTGTGCATCCAAGACCCATTAAACACTCTAACAAACATTTTATGTGATAACCTAGGCTTGGGTGGGATTAAGACGCTCTGGAGGACCTCTTCGGAGATACCCTAGGCCCGTTGGAGAAAAGGACGGAACTGTCGATCTGGCCCCTCTACGTGAGCCGGAAGAGGTAGCAAAGCGAAACTAATTGATTCATTCTGTTAGGTTAGGCCCAAGGAACACCCAATACTATGTTAGGGCCCACCTCTTGGCAAGATTCCCCCTGTTCCGTCAGATCTAGGAGTTTCGGGCTCTGAGTAGCCCTGGAACCGGCAAGAGAGAATCCGACGCCGGCGAAGCCCTAACACAAAGAGTGAGGGAATCTTGGGCATCCAAGACCCATGCCACGTTCTAACAAACATTTTACGTGATACCATAGGCTTGGGTGGGATTCAGGCACTCCGGAGCTCCTCTCCGGAGAAACCCTAGGCCCGCTGGAAAAAAGGACGGAATTGCCGTTCTGGACCCTCTACGTGAGCCGGAAGGGGGTAGAGAAGTGGAACTAATTGCTTGACTGTGTTAGGTTAGGCCAAAGGAACACCCAATACAATGTAGGGCCCACCTCTTGGCAAGATTCCCCCCGTTCTGTCAGATCCAGGAGTTTCGGGCTCTGAGTAGCCCTGGAACCTGCGAGAGAGAATCCGACGCTGATGAAGCCATAACACAAAGATTGAGGCAATCTTGGTCATCGAATACACATGCCACACTATAAGACACATGCATGGTATGGAATACGATAGGCTTGGGTGCGATTGAGACGCTTCGAAGCTCCTCTTCGGAGATACCCTAGAACCGCTAAAGAAAGGGACGGAACTGTCGTTATGGACCCTCTACGTGAGCCGGAAAGGGTAGCAAAGTGGAACTAATTGCTTGGTTGTGTTAGGTTAGGCCCAAAGAACACCCAAGACAATGGTAGGGCCCACATCTTGGTAAGATCCCCCCCGTCCTGTCACATCCGGGAGTTTCGGGCTTTGAGTATCCTGGAACCACCAGAGAGAATCCGACGCCGGTGAAGCCATAGCACAGAGATTGAGGCAATATTGGGAATACAAGACACATGTCACACTCCAACACACATGGTATGACATAACCTAGGATTGGGTGGGATTAATACGCTCTAGAGCTCCTCTCCGGAGAAACCCTAGGCCCGTTGGAGAAAAAAAGGACAGAACTGTTGTCCTGGACCCCTCTACGTGAGCCGAAAGGGGGTAGCAAAGTGGAACTAATTTCTCGGTTGTGTTAGCTTAGGCCCAAGTAACAACCAAGACAATGTTAGGGCCCAACTCTTGGAAAGATTCCCTCCGTTCCGTCAGATCCGGGAGTTTTGGGCTGTTTGTAGTCCTCGAACCCACGAGAGAGAATCCGACGCCGGTGAAGCCATAACACAGAGAGAGAGAGGGAATATTGGGCATCGAGGACGCATGCCACACTCTAACACATATGGTATGGCATACCCTGGGCTTGGGTGGGATTCAGACGCTCCGGAGCTCCTCTCCGGAGAAACCCTAGGCTCGCTGGAAAAAAGGACGAAATTGCCGTTTTGGACTCTCTACGTGAGCCGGAAGGGGGTAGAAAAGTGGAACTAATTGCTTGGTTGTGTTGGTTTAGGCCCAAGGAAAAACCAAGACAATGGTAGGGCCCACCTGTGGGCAAGATCCCCCGTTCCGTCAGATCTGGGAGTTTCGTTCCCTGAGTAGTCATGCCAGAAATAAAGAGAATCTGACACCGGTGAAGCCCTAACAAAAAGAGTGAGGGAATATTGTGCATCTAAGACCCATTCAACACTCTAACAAAAATTTTATGTGATACCCTAGGCTTGTATGGGATTAAGACGCTCTGGAGCTCCTCTCCAGAGAAACCCTAGGCCCCCTGGAGTAAAGAACGGAACTACCGATCTGGACCCTCTACGTGAGCCGGAAGGGGTAGCAAAGCGGAACTAATTGCTTGGTTCTGTTAGGTTAGGCCCAAGGAACACCCAAGACTATGGTAGGGAACACCTTGTGGCAAGATTCCCCCCGTTTCGTAAGATACAGGAGTTTCAGGCTCTAAGTAGCCCTGGAACCGGCGAGAGAGAATCCGACGCCGGTGAAGACCTAACACAAAGAGTGAGGGAATCTTGGGCATCCAAGACCCATGCCACACTCTAACAAACATGTTATGTGATACCCTAGTCTTGGGTGGGATTAAGACGCACTCGGGCTCCTCTTCGGAGAAACCCTATGTCCGTTGGAGAAAAGGACGGAACTGCTGATCTGGCCCCTCTATGTGAGCTGGATGGGGGTAGCGAAGTGGAACTAATTGCTTGACTGTGTTAGGTTAGTCCAAAGGAACACCCAATAAAATTTAGATCCCACCTCTTTGAAAGATTCCCCCCGTTCTGCCAGATCCAGGAGTTTCGGGCTCTGAGTAGCCTTGGATCCCGCGAGAGAGAATCCGACGCTAGTGAAGCCATAACACAAAGATTGAGGCAATATTTGTAATCGAAGACACATGATACACTATAAGACACATGGTATGGCATACCCTAGGCTTGGGTGGTATTCATATGCTCCGAAGCTCCTCTCCGGAGATACCCTAGGCCCACTAAAGAAAAGGACGGAACTTGATGGAGGGATGATAACCCGGTAGGCTAACACCAAGGTGAAACCCGGCCCAAAGGTGATCGTACAAGACCGGGCTCAGGGAAGAGGAGCTTCTAGAAGGCCCAAGAAGGAGTGTAGGCCTTGTAACCCAGCCCTTGGGGTTACAATTAGGAAGCTTAGGGTTATGTGCGGTTTCCTGGTAGGATTCCGAGTATGCATTGTATAGGAAGCCAGGGAGCCGGGTAAGATATAAGCCGGCTCCTAGGGTTAGAAAAAGAGAGCTTCACCAGATATTCGAGTATCCCTGTAATACGAGAGTTGATAGTTGTAACCCTAGATCGGAGACTCGGCGACATTATTGCGAGAGCTACCAGATAGATTCATAGCATGATTTCCCCTGAGCTAAACCCTCTCCCAAACACCAGAGTCGAATTGCCCCAAAATAAGTTACCCCTGGTAACGTCTACCGTGATTATCCCACGACAGTTGGCGCCCACCGTGGGGCCTACGTCCAAGGGTGTTTACATCACGGGAGAAGCTCTGGAAAGCATGAAGAACCTCGTCGTCAGCGAGATCTACACCAACCCCGAAGGGGATAAGATCGTAGACGACTTTGGTTGGGGACCAGAGTCGGATCTGCTAGAAGCCGGATCTATAGTCACGATCGGCCGGGTCAACGTCTTCGTCGGCATGGTACATACGTCCGGTTCAATTCCTGATGATATTAAGTATGATTCTGTGTCAGGAGAAGCGACCTGCGTTCAATCGAACGGAGAAGAATCGGTCGGGACGGCAGATCCGGTAGAAGAGCCCACCACGAAGAGGGAACAGCCGGAGGAGCCTGTATGGACCCCGCGTGGCCGGGTCTTGAGAGAAGATGATATCGAGTCTATCCTGCACCTTCTGGAAGATCGATACGAGGAGGATAGCTGTGATGAGGAAGAATACGAGTCTTCGCCAGGCATCGCGCGCCAGGTCGTGGTCTACACAGCCCCTGCAACCCATCTTAATCAGGGAGATGTGACGACGGCCGCGGTCGGAGCGGCGCGAGCGCTGGCCCAGCAGCAAGTTCCGGCTGATGGAAACCCGGTTATAGCCCGGGTCGACGGAGAGTCGGCTTCAGTCACCAGCCGTACCGGGGGAAAGCGAGCGACAGAGAAACATGTTTGGGTTTATGGCGAACAAAACACCGGGAGCGGGACCTTCGAATCCGCGAAACCCGGCTCTATTCAACAACAACCTGATCTTAGATCCCACGGTGCTAGCAACGGTGATAACCCCAGAAAACGCGGCGGAGCGCCTCCGAGATCTGGATGTAGCCCGCCGTGCGTTGGATCAGCAAAGGAGAGATGTTGAAGCTGAGAAACAAGGGATAGCCGCGCGCCAGCGCGAGCTGGAAGAATTGGAGAACCGGCTGTAGGTCCAGTCGACTAGGATTTACAATCAGAGGCACCAGACGAGATTACCGGCTACAGGTGGAAACCTGCAACCAGCCGCACTGTTCATTACCCCCCCAGGATCAATCAATTCCGGTTGTGAATTAGGAAACCGGACATCAAGCTGCAACCCTGGGAGGACAGCCGGAAAACGTGCAAGCCGGGTTACCCACGTTGCAAACAGGAATCGCCACTGGCAATGTAGCAGCAGCACCACCACCACCACGATTTCATACTCCACCAGGTCACTTCAATAATCCCATGGATAACGTATACGCAGCAACGTTGGCGCTTGATCGCATCCCCATAGGAGAGTCACCCCATGCAGCGGAGACCCGACGGGCAATAGATTTGCTGCGCACGGCAATAGTTCAGCAGGCCAATTACCCGGATAACAGGAGTGGAATGCACGGAACACCATATGTAAGCCGGCAGAACGGAAATACCGGCCATATCCAGTCGAGTTCGGCGCGGCGGAGGGCAGAGCACCAGCAAATGCCGCCTCCTCCCCGTAGGCCGGCAACGCCTGCAGCATCAGCGGCAGAACCTATTGTGGACAGTTCTCGAGCCAGGCGTGCAGCGGCCGGGTCTGCTGTACGAGGGCCGGTAGCGGTTGCACCCCCCGCCGTACCGGCCGCGGGATCGCACGTTTCCCGGGTGAGGCCAGTACCGGCAAATCTCGCCGGGCCTAAGTGTTTGTCGGACACCATCAGGGCCGAGCCCTACCCGGATAAGTTCAAGGAACCGGGTAAGGTGGTTAATTATGAGCCGACCATGGATCCAGAAACCTGGTTGAGCAGTTATGAGATGGCCATGTCAATTCGCAACACATCTGAGAATCTCCAAGCCAAGTTTATGTACCTAATGATGTCAGAGGGAGCAGCAAAGTTATGGTTCAATAACCTACCCGAGAAATCCGTCAATTCATGGGGTGAGCTAAAAAGTGCCTTTATCAAGAACTTTCATGGAACGTGCAGGAAGTTGTTTACGATTGATGATTTAGAGCGATGTGTCCAGAAGAAGGGAGAGTCGGCACGCAGTTGGGTGCGCCGGGTTATGGAAATTCTCCACTCGTCCACTGATATCCAGCCAAAGGATGCATTACAAGCTATGGCAAAAACATGCAAGTACATACCCTTAGTGCAAAAACTGACACTCATGAAGTCTAGCCGGCACGCTTCAGAGGTTACAATGGGAGAGTTGATGGATGCATGCAACAAGCACGCCGCCACAGATACCACAGAGGAGGATGTCGATGATAAGAAAGCAAAAGCCAACGCGAGTAATAGTGGAAGACCCGGCAATGGAGCTGCACCGGGTAATAATGGAGGGAATAACGGAAACAACCAGCACAAGCGCCCATATGAAGGAAACTCCGAGTATGTCGCCAATACAGAAGCTGGGTTTGGGAGACCCAGAGCTGAGGGAAATTTCAGCAGAGGAAACTTCAATGGAGGAAATTACCAAGGACCGCCAAGGCCGGCTAATCTTA
Source organism: Alopecurus myosuroides (assembly GCA_028641055.1). Classification (NCBI taxonomy): domain Eukaryota; kingdom Viridiplantae; phylum Streptophyta; class Magnoliopsida; order Poales; family Poaceae; genus Alopecurus; species Alopecurus myosuroides. Next base: position 512,555,427 of record CM054057.1, read on the forward strand.
TAGAGGCCTTCAGGATGCCCTGTCCGCGTCATAGCAGGAACGGCAGGCCGGCTAACCATTCATTGGAGCAGTGCGTAGATTTACAGAGATGGAAGAACGAGGAAATACAAAAGGCCATGCGAGGCGCAGGACGGGGAGCAGGACCGGGTCCGGGCGGAAACCCGGGCAATGGCCCTCCCCCGGCTGGCAACGCAGGAGGTGGTAATCCGGGTAACAATCAAGGAGGCGCTGGGGGTTTCCAAGCCAACCCAAAGTAGCTAGGGAAGTACCACGTCCATACTACGGGGACTTCCCATAAAGATAGAAAGATACTCAAAAGGGCGGTAAACTCGGTTTCTTCAGCTGTTCCGAGATACCTGAGATGGTCAGATCAAGAGGTCACATGGAGCAGGAGGGATCACCCGGAAACAATAGAACATCTGGGTGTGCTGGCTTTGGTAGTTGCACCACAGGTCAATGGTTACGAGCTGAAAAAGGTTCTGATGGATGGTGGGAGTAGCATCAATATCTTATATTGGGAAACTTTCCTACGCATGGGGCTCAAGGAGTCTCAGTTGCAGAAAAGTTCTACAGTTTTTCATGGGATCGTGCCGGGTCACTCAGCGTGCCCAGAAGGAAACATAACACTAGAGGTTGCTTTTGGAGAATCGAAGGACAATTTCTGAGTAGAGTGGCTCACGTTCGAGGTGGTAAAATTGCGCAGTCCTTATCACGCGTTGTTCGGGAGGCCGGCTTACGCTAAGTTCATGGTCAGGCCGTGTTACGTATACCTACAGCTAAAGATCTCGGGTCCCAAGCAAATCATTACCATACATGGCAACCGGGTTATAGCAGCTGAGTGTGACGAAGGAGACGTGGCAATGGCAGAACAGGCGTGCAGGAAGGAAGAGCTTAAGTATTACCGGTTTCAGGTAGACCCGGAAGATAGAACAACATTGAAAAGACCAAATACGGAAGACGAGAGACCAAAATTCAAAGCAACACAGGACACAAAGATGGTGGCTTTTGTCGAAGGCGATCCCTCCAAGCAATTTGCTATAGGATCTAACCTAGACAGCAAGCAGGAAGAAGCACTCATTGACTTTATTCGTGGTAATCAGGATGTTTTCGGTTGGACGCCTAGCGATATGCCGGGTATCCCGACCGAGTTAGCTGAGCACAGTTTGCATGTTGATCCCAAGTCTCGGCCTGTGAAGCAGGGCCTCAGAAAAATGAACGAGGAAAGAAGAAAGGCTATAGGAGCGGAGATAGCTTGGCTCCTTGCGGCCGGCTTTATCATGGAGGTCTTTCACCCGGATTGGCTGGCAAATCCGGTTCTGGTGATGAAAAAGAGCAACGAGTGGAGGATGTGCATAGATTACACGAGTCTCAAATAAACATTGCCCAAAGGATCCGTTTTCCCTTCCAAGGATAGACCAGATTATAGATGCAGTGGCCGGAAGTGACCTATTGTGTTTCCTGAATGCTTATTCCGGGTATCATCAGATCAAGCTCAAGAAGGAAGATTGGGAGAAAACATCATTCATAACCCCTTTTGGAGCTTTCTGTTACAAAACCATGACTTTTGGGCTAAAGAACGCTGGCGCGACGTACCAACGGTGCATTCAGAAGTGTTTTGAGGATCAAATTGGACGCAACGTTCATGCTTATGTTGATGATGTGGTTATTAAAACCAGAAAGGCAGAAACATTTATTGATGACCTAAAGGAAACGTTCAGAAATTTGAGAAGATATCAGATGAAGCTTAACCCCACAAAGTGTGTGTTTGGAGTGCCAGCAGGAAAGTCACTCGGTTTCATTGTTTCCGAGAGAGGAATTGAGGCAAACCCGGACAAAATTAAAGCTATTCAGAATCTGAAAAAGCCGGAAGGCCTGAAGCATGTTCAAAAGCTTACAGGATGTGTAGCAGCATTAAGCCGGTTTATATCCAGGCTTGGAGAGAAGGCAATACCTTTATACCGGCTATTGAGGAAAACCGAAAAAATTTGTTTGGGACCAAGAGGCGGACGAGGCATTCGAAGCTCTGAAAAAGCAATTATCTGAGGCACCGATTCTGGCGGCACCGGGTCCTAAAGAGCCCATGTTGTTATACGTTGCGGCCGGGCCCTGGGCGGTTAGCGCCGTGGTTGTTGTCGAGCGCAAAGAGGATGGAAAGGATCATCCGGTACAAATGCCGGTTTATTATGTGAGTGAAGTACTATCGGAAGCGAAGCAGCGTTACCCACATTGCCAAAAACTAGTTTTCGGGGTCTTTATGGCCAGCCGGAAATTGAAACCATATTTTCAGGAACACCCCATAACAGTGGTTAGCTCAATACCAATGGCATGTATTATCAGAAATTCAGACGTGACAGGAAGAATAGCCAAGTGGGCCATTGAGATGGGAGATTATCACATCAACTACGAGCCCAGGTCTGCAATCAAATCTCAAGCTTTAGCTGATTTTATCAATGATTGGACTCACACAAGCATGCCCACAATGATGCCAAGTTCCGAGTCTTGGGTGATGCACTTTGATGGTTCTAAGCAGTATGAGGGGTTAGGAGCTGGGGTGGTACTCACATCACCCAAAGGAGACATATTGAGCTACGTGTTGCAGATTCACTTCGATTGCTCCAACAATGTGGCCGAGTATGAGGCATTATTACATGGATTGAGAATAGCAAAGGAGATGAACATTAGGCGAATACGGTGCTACGGAGACTCGAATCTTGTGGTACAGCAGGTCTCAGGAACTTGGGATAGAAAAGATGCAACAATGGCAGCATATCGCAGAGAGGTGGACAGGGTTGCCGGGTCTTTTTCCGGGTATGAGGTGGAACATATTGACGGGCGAAAGAATGAGGCAGCAGATGCGCTCGCAAGACTCGGCTCGCGCAGAGAGCCGGTTCCACCCAATGCTTTCCTGGACGATTTATGGCGGCCATCTGTTAAAACCGAGTCTGAGGAAGAGGTGGCTAACCAAGACCCGGATTTGGAACTCGTGGCCACAGTACGTGCTATTCCCGAGTGGATAGAGCCGTTTTTGGCCTACCTATCACAAGGCGTGTTACCACCACAGGAAGTTTTAGCAAGGCAAATTCTGAGACGAGCAAAGGGCTATTCTATCATCAATGGAGAGTTGTATAAAAGAAGTGCAGCAGGAGTCTTTTTGCGCTGTGTAGCACCAGAAGAAGGCCGACAGATTTTGAAGGAGATCCATGAAGGTGATTGTGGGCATCATGCCTCCACAAGATCCCTCGTGGCCAAAGCATACCGAAACGGTTTCTTCTGGCTCACGGCCTTAGCAGATGTGGAGCGCTTGGTGGCAAGGTGTGATGGATGCCAAAGGTACGCTCGCCAAACCCATGTGCCGGCTATGGAGTTGCAAACAATCCGCTGACCTGGCCGTTTGCTGTTTGGGGTATGGATATGGTGGGCCCCTTCCACATGTCACCTTGCAAAAAGACTCACATTTGGTAGCTATTGATAAATTTACTAAGTGGGTTGAAGTTATGCTAGTTACCAATTGCGAAGCAATCACAGCAGTCAAGTTCCTGAAAAGGATTATCTACCGGTTTGGATACCCTCACAGCATAATAACAGACAATGGAACCAACATGTCTTTAGGTGAGATGGAGAAATTTTGCGGGAACAATGGTATCCGGCTTGACATAGCCTCGGTAGTCCATCCACAAGCTAATGGACAGGTGGAGAGGGCAAACCAGGAGTTACTTCGTGGATTGAAACCACGACTGAGAGTCCCATGCATCAGAGCTGCTGGAGCATGGGTTGAGGAGTTACCATCAGTAGTTTGGGGAATTAACACTACACCTAACAGATCTACTCAGATGACCCCGTTTTTCATGGTTTATGGTGCAGAGGCAGTGTTGCCGAGTGACATTATTCATGACTCGCCCCGAGTGTCGGCTTATGTCGACGTGGAGAATGAGAAGACCCGGCAGGATGCCGTGGATATGTTAGAAGAACACAGGGAGCAAGCCTTGGAGAGATCAGCCATATATCAGCAAGATTTGAGGAGATACCATAGTCGGCGAGTCAAAACCCGGGTCATCCAGGAAGGGGACCTGGTATTGCGCTTGGTACAATCAAAGGAAGGAAAACACAAGTTATCTCCACCATGGGAAGGACCATTCATCATAAGCCGGAACCTGCACAATGGATCATATTACCTAGTAGATGCAAGGGAAGAGTCGGATACTGTCAATTACACCGCCCACACCACTTCATCTATGCAAGAGAGGGAAAGACCGTGGAACCTGGCTCAGCTACGTCCCTACTACACCTAGCATAGGCTAGGTTTACAAGTGAATTACACGATGTAACAGGCAGCAGGTTTCAGACGCACTCTTTTCCTATCAAGGGTACCTAAGGGGACTGGAGGGTTTTTAATGAGGCGGCTTGCTGACCTAACTTTTCTCATATCAATAAAGAGATGGTTAAACTATGATATTGCTTCTTTCTTATTTATTTTGTTAAGTTTTTGTCTTTCTAGTTTTTACCTTCTGTTTTCTACTTTACCAGGTAAGTATTATCTGTTTGCTTATAGTACATTAGTTTTATATTTTCTCTATATTGTATATATAGGTCTTGGGGGCTAATTGCTTGAATAGCACAGTTACAAACTCAAAGACCCGGCCACGATGCCATTAAGTTATAAGGACCGATTACTTGCAATAAGTACGGTTACAATCTTATAACCGGACAATAGAGCCAAATTTTCTTGATTTCTCTTGTTTAAGCTTGATGTGACTCGCAAAAATGTGGCATGCTTTGCTAACGTGTAATCACAATCAGTCATGATGCCCAATGGGACTTGCCTGACCCTGTTTTTATAAAGTTATAGCAGCATCGAATATCCACGCGAAAGCTGGCTTACAACAAAGAGGATCAAAAGGGTCATCTAAACCACAAGTTATGCAGAGTACAATGTTAACATCCAGAAACTCACAATATATTAAGCGTAACTTCAAACCTACGTGAGCAACTCTAGGTTTTAGGCCTTAGCACAAACAATTTGCCTTTTTGAAAACTAAAAATCCCTAGACTCGGAATTTTGGGCCTTGGGGACTTGGGAATTTGACAAAAGCAACAAATTGTTTAGCTATTAAGCTTAAAAACCCAAAAAATCCGAGTCTTGGGGACTTGGGGACTTAAGAAATAAAAGTCCACTTGGTCAAAAATCCCCGAACCCGGAAAACCGAGTCTCACAGAAGGAAAAAGAGCGAAAATCAGAAAGCAGCAAAAGTTCAAGCCTAAGAATAAACATATCAAGGTGAGGGGCCAAAAGCCACCATAGCTAATTAAAGTTTAAACGTTATTACAGACCAAGGAAATGTATCGAAAAGTGCACAGGCGCACTATTAAAAGATAATTGTATCAGGCATATTACATAATGCCTATTGGCGAATAAAGTGTTTGGGGCGAGACAAAGATAAAACCACACACTCATCCATGAACCGATCATCAGCAGTGTTCTTGACGCGGTCTTCAACATGCTCCTCGGTGGTCTTCCCCTCCTCCATGTCCGGGTTAGATGTGTCAGCGCGACTGGAGGAGGAACAGCCGGAGTTATGTAGGCGGCATTTTCGGCCTTTCCTTCTTGGCAGCTTCCTCCTTCGACCGTGCCAGCATGTCGAAGGGCTTGGGGAGTTCAGATTGAATCGGCTTGTCATTAGCATCGTAAGGCGGGGGTAATTTTGCTCACGTCCAGACTGTCGGCTATCAAGCCCGCCGAGTGACGCACTTGAGAGTATAAATGGACTTGAAATCCTTGCCAGTGAACTTGGAGCCATCGTTGTTGAACTCGGGAAACCCGCCCACGAGCTTTGCCGGCTCAAGCTTAGGAAAATTAGGCTTGGCCAGAGCAAGCCCGCGGGTTACCCCAACCTGGCACGCTGAAACGCTTCCAGTGCTCGATCCAGGCGGGATGGTTGAGCATGCTTCGAGCATCTTGTCCGAGCCACCAGGAGTCCCAGGCCACTTCAAAGCTTCCAAGGTCCACTTGGTCCCCACTGAGAATTGCCGGATCACAGCCTTCATCGTCTTTAGTTTTTCAATATCATCGTCATCCATAGCCTGGTCACCCGGAGCTACAGATGCCAGAAAAAATAAAGCAATAAGATCCGGGTTATAAACCTTACAGAAAGATCCGGGTTATAATCAGTAAGTTAGAAACTTTTACCAAGTAAAGAGCGGTAAGTATTGGCAATCTGAGCCGAAATTTTCTTCAGCATACCCTCAGCCTTCTGAGATCGCTTCTTGTACTTTTCCACATCCTGGGTAAGATCCTCTACCTCAGCTTCCCAGCTCTTCCCGCAGCTTGGTTTCGGCCCGGAGGAGCTCGTTGGTTTTTGCCAACACCTCCTCAGACCGGGCCACGTGCGCCTGCGGAAGTAGACAAGGAAACCGGGTATGACAAATTAAACCGGATGCAACGCGAAGCCGGGTATGACGAATTATACATTTATGAAAGTACCGAGTAAACTTTACTTAGTTAACCCGGAACTTGGGACTAGATGAATATACAAGCAATGTTGGTTAAAGTACCTGGTGCTCAGTGGCTAGGGATTCAAGGATATTCTTTTCAGTGGTATTCAGGGAGAAGAGCTCAGTTAGCTTCCCTTCAAAGTCAAGATCATCAAGTCTGGGCCTGGAGGAGCTGGGGTCTTGGGTACCCGAGGCGGTGTCCTTTCCTGCTTAGGGGAGTGGACCCGGGTTGCCTGGGTGTTAGGAGTGGGGTCACCCATCCGTGATCCCAGGAACTCGATGTCCCCGTCACCCGGCAGCGGAAACTCGCTTCCTGCTCCACCGGGTCTCTCAGCAAACCTTCTTGTTCTTCTTCTGCACCGCCAGCCGCGGGCTGCACAACAACCTCCGGCTCTTCCATAGCCGGGTTATCCACATCCATGTCCTCAGGATCACTGATTGTGACCTTGGCCCTGAGAGAGAGAAAGAAATAGTCAGTATAGGATGAATGAAAGATATGGAAAAAAACTAGTGTATCAAATAGCAAGAAAGGTAAGTTACCCGATGTTCACGAAGAAATCTGCCGGGAGATCGTTGCTAGACCCGGAAGAGGCTGATAAAGAGTTGGAAAGTGAGACCCTAAGTTGGCCGGCTAATGGATGGTTTGGAGATGGAAATTTCCGAGGGACATAAGATGAATAAGTTTGGGGAGTACCGGCTCGGCGAACGGGGGATGAAGGATGCCCGGGTGAAGAGGATCGTCACCCGGAGAGTTCCGGGTTACCCTACGTTTGACCGGGGCAGGTTCCTTCAAGTGTGATGAATCGATCAAGCGTTGGTTAAGTTCGCACATATTAGCATACGAGTATGGTTTGGAGGCAATAGAGGAATAAGGCACCTTGAAGACAACTCCCCGGGTCCTCCTCTTCGCCCCAACCTCTACTTCTGGCTCAGCCTCGCTCTCATCCGACTGTGTATCCTCTTTGTCCTCTAGCCCTGGAAAACAAGGTACGTTGTTGGAAAAGGAAAAAGGTTGATCTGAACAAGTTAACAAAAGAAAGGACATGAGTGTGATTCGGATTTACCTTCATCGGAATCAACCGGCTCCTCGTCTTCTTTCGAGTTTTCAGAAGGGGGAGGGGTAACTATCTTCCAGAATGCGTCATCTTCCTGAGAGAGAAACGCCATGACAAGGGTTAGTAAATGTACATAAGGAATATTAGTCGAATGAAGGGATAATATACGGGTCTTACTGGAGGAGCCGGGTTATCTCGCGTGAAGGGGTTAAGCCCGGCTATATTCTTGACAACGTCGAGTTTCTCGGCTAAAAAGGTCTTCATGAGCTTGTTTATGTCACTAGCCGGGTAATTTATCTCCGAGTATCGGAGAGAGTCGGTAAGATGATCGGAGTACTGGCACATAAGTTTTGTCTGTGTGCTGTTAGGCTGAATCCGGCAACTCACCCAGGTTTTAATCAGATTGAGCCCTAGGAGACCATGGACCGAGAGTACAGCAAGTTTATGGAGGAGAGGCTGGATAGACTGCCTCTCGGCCTCAGAAGCAAAAGAGCTGAGATTATCGGAAAGATTGAGGAGATCTTCGGTGAAACTCGGCAATGGTTTTTCGCCGGCTAAGGAGGTGTCCTGACAGTAAAAATAAGTTTTCTGCCAGTGTTTGACGTGCGAAGATAGGCTCAGAGTCGGCATAAGGGAGTTTTTTTCGCCTCAGGATGGAGACCCCTCCACAGACTAGGAGGGCCCCATCGCCGCTCTCTCGGCACGGCTTACATTGGAAGAGCTCGAGGAACAAAGCTAAATTTGGAGGAATGCACAGATACGATTCACACAAAACTATGAAGTGAGTGATGTTATGCATGGAGTTGGGGCCGATGTCAAATACCCGGAGCTTGTAGTGGTCCAGGAGTTCACGGAAGAAAGGGTGACCCGGGGGCGGAAACCCCAGATCACGTGTTCGACAAAAACCACCACCTCGTCAAGACCCGGAGAAGGCCGAGTCTCCTCGCCGGGTACCCTCCAGTGGATCTCCTCCCGGGTGGGCAAAACACCCGACTCCGTAAGCTCGTCAAGCTTAGCCTTTGTCACAGTCGATCTCGCCCAGTTGGCGGAGATCGATTGACTCGGCTTTTGCTTGCTGGTCGGGTGTTTTCCCTTCAGCTTAGCACTGGCTTTAGGAGCCATAGGCGAAGATCTAAAAAAGAGGCAAATACAGAGTATGAATAACGAGAGACCCAGAAATTACAGCTATCCGACTTAATGGAAATTACTTGCAGAAAAGTTGGCAGATTGGATCTAGTCAAAAACATATAGAGGGAAAATTCACGATTGCAAATGGTGAAGATATGCTGAGAGGTGCACGCTTCGATCTAACTAAGTACCAGCCGTGAAAAAAGCAAGATTATGGCGTATTCAACTAGTGAGAAATGGTGGAGGATTTGGAGGTGAAATTAGGTCCAATCTACCCGCGCGAAATCAAGAATTAGATCCAAGAAATTGAAGGAGCTTACCGGACGAATCGAGATGGGATGCGCGGCCGCAGCGGAGAGCTTGACGACGGTGGTGCCTTGAGATCTCCAGCGGATTGCTCGTGGGCGCGGCGGCGGAGATCGACGGCGGCGTTACGGGCGCAGGCAGTAGCGACCGGGCGGCGGCGGCGTGATTCCGATGGCGCACTCGAGGGCGGCATAACGGTGCTGCTGGTGCGGACTTGAGCTCGGGCTCGCGCACGCAGGAATGAGTGGAGAGAGGAGGGAGATGAGAAATGGATGTTGGATCTAGGGTTACCCCTTGGACGCCTATTTATAAGTGCGGGGGGGGGGGGGGAATGCCCTAGGTTTGGGCGGCAAGAGCCAGATTTTCGGAAAAATATTATTTGACCGGATATTTGGGGATAAGCATTAAAGCGCCCGTTGCGGGATATCCGGAAAGGGATTGAAATGGATTGCGAGCGTGATATTCAGACTGATTGGCAACAGTGTGAATCCGGGTCTTGTCACGTTTCCTCGGAGTGTTGACCCGGGAAAATGATGTTTGACTCGGGAAAAACCGGTTATTATATGGACCGCTTATGGGGCAAGGCCTAGCTATTATCAAAGCATACTAACCCGGTATCTTGTGAACTTGAATGTTTATTGTTTTGTAGGGAATAGCGTGCGCTTCATGGTTGATCCCGAGAAGCCCAAGCTATTCTGGGGACTACTGATGGAGGGATGATAACCCGGTAGGCTAACACCAAGGTGAAACCCGGCCCAAAGGTGATCGTACAAGACCCGGCTCAGGGAAGAGGAGCTTCTAGAAGGCCCAAGAAGGAGCGTAGGCCTTGTAACCCGGCCCTTGGGGTTACAATTAGGAAGCTTAGGATTATGTGCGGTTTCCGGGTAGGATTCCGAGTATGCCTTGTATAGGAAGCCAGTGAGCCGGGTAAGATATAAGCCGGCTCCTAGGGTTAAAAAAAGAGAGCTTCACCAGATATCCGAGTATCCCTGTAATACGAGAGTTGATAGTTGTAACCCTAGATCGGAGACTCAGCGACATTATTGCCAGAGCTACCATATCGATTGATAGCATGATTTCCCCTGAGCTAAACCCTCTCCCAAACACCAGAGTCGAATTGCCCCAAAATAAGTTACCCCTGGTAACGTCTGCCATGATTATCCCAACACAGAACTGTCGTTATGGACCCTCTACGTGAGCCGGAAAGGGGTAGGAAAGTGAAACTAATTGCTTGGTTGTGTTAGGTTAGGCCCAAATAACACCCAAGAAAATGGTAGGTCCCACATCTTGGCAAGATTACCCCCTTCCAGTCACATCCGGGAGTTTTGGGCTCTGGGTATCCTGGAACCCGCAAGCGAGATCGAATCCGACGCCGATGAAGCTCTAACACAGAGATTGAGGCAATCTTTGGAATCCAGGACCCATGTCACACTCTAACACACATGGTATGACATACCCTAAGCTTGGGTGGGATTAATACGCTCTAGAGCTCCTCTCCGGAGAAACCCTAGGCCCGTTGGAGAAAAAAGGACGGAACTGCTGTTCTGGACCCTCTATGTGAGCCGGAAGGGGGTAGCAAAGTGGAACTAATTTCTCGGTATTGTTAGGTTAGGCTCAAGGAACAACCAATAAAATGGTAGGTCCCACCTATTGGAAAGATTCCCTCCGTTCCGTCAGATCCGAGAGTTTCGGGCTGTTTGTAGTCCTCGAAACCACGAGAGAGAATCTGACGCCGGTGAAGCCATAACACAGAGAGTGAGGGAATATTGGGCATCCAGGACCCATGCCACACTCTAAAACACATGGTACGACATACCCTAGGCTTGGGTGGGATTCGGAAGCTCCAAAGAGGGTCCGCTGGAAAAAAGGACGGAACTTCCGTTCTGGACCCTCTACGTGAGCCGGAAGGGGGTAGAAAAGTGGAACTAATTGCTTGGTTGTGTTGGTTTAGGCCCAAGGAACAACCAAGAAAATGGTAGGAACCACCCCTTGGCAACATCCCCCCGTTCCGTCGGATCCAGGAGTTTCGTTCCCTGAGTAGTCATGCAACAACTAGAGAGAATCTCACGCCGGTGAAGCCCTAACACAAAGAGTGAGGGAATATTGTGCATCCAAGACCCATTACACATTCTAACAAACATTTTATGTGATACCCTAGGCTTGGGCGGGATTATGATGCTCTCAAGCTCCTCTTCGGAGAAACCCTAGCCCCCTAGAGAAAAGGACAGAACTGCCGATCTGGCCCCTCTCTACGTGAGCCAGAAGTGGGTAGCAAAGGGGAACTAATTGCTTGGTTATGTTAGATTAGGCCCAAGGTACACCCAAGACTATGGTAGGTCCCACCTTTTGGCAAGATTCACCCCGTTCCGCCAGATCTGGGAGTTTCGGGCTCTGAGTAGCCCTTGAACTAGCGAGAGAGAATCCGACGCCGGTGAAGCCCTAACACAAAGAGTGAGGGAATCTTGGGCATTCAAGACCAATGCCACACTCTAACAAACATGTTATGTGATACCCTAGGATTGGGTGGGATTAAGACGCACTAAAGCTCCTCTCCGTAGAAACCCTAGGCCCGTTGGAGAAAAGGACGAAACTGTTGATATGGCCCCTCTACGTAAGCTGGAAGGGGGTAGCAAAGTGGAACTAATTGCTTGATTGTGTGAGTTTAGGCCCAAGGAACACCCAATACAATGTAGGGCCCACATCTTGGCAAGATTCCCCCCGTTCCATCAGATCCAGGAGTTTCGGGCTCTGAGTAGCACTGGAACCCGTGGGAGAGAATCCGACGCTAGTGAAGCCATAACACAAAGATTGAGGCAATCTTGGTCATCAAAGACACATGACACACTATAAGACACATGGTATGGCATACCCTAGGCTTGGGTGGGATTCAGACGCTCCGAAGCTCCTGTCCAGAGATACCTTAGGCCCGCTAAAGAAAAGGACGGAATTGTCGTTATGGACCCTCTACGTGAGCCGGAAAGGGGTAGCAAAGTGGAACTAATTGCTTGGTTCTGTTAGGTTAGGCTCGTCCAGTCAGATCCGCGAGTTTTGGGCTCTGAGTATCCTAGAACCCGCAAGAGAGAATCCAACGCCGGTGAAGCCATAACACAGAGATTGAGGAAATATTGGCAATACAAGACCCATGTCACACTCAAACACACATGGTATGACATACCCTAATATTGGGTGGGATTTAGACGCTCTAAAGATCCTCTCCGGAGAAACCCTAGGCTCGTTGGAGAAAAAAGGACGGAACTGCTGTCCTGGACCCTCTACGTGAGCCGGAAGGGGGTAGTAAAGTGGAACTAATTTCTTGGTTGTGTTAGTTTAGGCCCAAGGAACACGCAAGACAATGGTAGGGCCCACCTCTTGGCAAGATTCCCCCGTTCTCCGTCATATCCGGGAGTTTCGTTCTATGAGTAGTCCTGGAACCCACGAGAGAGAATCCGACGCCGGTGAAGCCATAACACAGAGAGTGAGGGAATATTGGGCATCCAAGACCCATGCCAGAATCTAACACACATGGTATGGCATACCCTAGGCTTGGGTGGGATTCAGACGCTCTAGAGCTCCTCTCCGGAGAAACCCTAGGCCCGTCGGAGAAAAAAGGACGGAACTGTTGTTCTGGACCCTCTACGTGAGCCGGAAGGGGGTAGCAAAGCGGAACGAATTGCTCAGCTGTGTTAGGTTAGTCCCAAGGAACAACCAAGACAATGGTAGGGCCCATCGCTTGGCAAGATTCCTCCCGTTCTATCAGATCTGGGAGTTTTGGGCTGTGAGTAGTCCTCGAACCCACGAGAGAGAATCCGATGCCGGTGAAGCCATAACACAGAGAGTGAGGGAATATTGGGCATCCAGGACCCCTTACACACTCTAACACAAATGGTATTGCATACCCTAGGCTTGGGTGGGATTAAGATGCTCTGGAGCTCCTCTCCGGAGAAACCCTAGGCCCGTTGAAAAAAAGGACGGAACTGCCATTCTGGACCCTCTACGTGAGCCGGAAGGGGGTAGCAAAGTGTAACTAATTGCTTGGTTGGGTTAGTTTAGGCCCAAGGAACAGCCACGACAATGGTAGGGCCCACCTCTTAGAAAGATCTCCCCCCCGTTCTCCGTCAGATCCGGGTGTTTTGGTTCGTGAGTAGTCCTCCAACAACTAGAGAGAATCTGACGCCGGTGAATCCCTAACACAAAGAGTGAGGGAATCTTGGGGTTCCAAGACCCATGCCACACACTCTAACAAACATGTTACGTAATACCCTAGGCTTGGGTTGGATTAAGACGCTCTAGAGCTCCTCTCCGGAGAAACCCTAGGCCTGTTGGAGAAAAGGACGGAACTGCCGATCTGGCCCCTCTACGTGAGTCGGAAGGGGGTAGCAAAGTGGAACTAATTGGTTGGTTGTGTTAGGTTAGGCCCAAGGAACACCCAAGACAATGTTGGGGCCCACCTCTTGGCAATATTCCCCCGTTCCGTCAAATCCAAGAGTTTCGGGCTCTAAGTAGCCCTGGAACCCACGAGAGAGAATCCGACGCCGGTGAAGCCATAACACAGAGAGTGAGGTAATATTGGCCATCCAAGACCCATGCCACACTCTAACACGCATTATATGGCATACCCCAGGTTTGGGTGGGATTCACATGCTCCGGAGCCTCTCTCCGGAGAAACCCTAGGCCCGCTGGAGAAAAGGACGATCTGTCGTTCTGGCCCCTCTACATGAGCCGGAAAGGTGGTAGCAAAGTGGAAATAATTGCTCGGTTGTGTTCGATTAGGACCAAGGAACACCCAAAACAATGTTAGGTCCCACCTATTGGCAACATTCCCCCGTTCCTTCAGAACCGGGAGTTTCGGGCTCTGAGTAGTCCTGGAACCCATTAGAGAGAATCCGACGCCGGTGAGCCCTAACACAAAGAGTGAGGGAATCTTGGGCATCCAAGGATCATGCCACACTCTAACACACATGGTATGGCAAACCCTTATTTTGGGTGGGATTCAGATGGTCCGGAGTTGTTATAGTATTCCCTCGGGATCGTCCTAAGGGGAGGGGGTTGAGGTGTACGTATAGATCCTTCCTGCATATATAGCAAGCGATGCGGGTGAAACCGGTCACACCTCGGGTTTGGATCTTGGCTCTCTTCACCTCCTAGCACACTTGTATGGACATGTTTTTAATTACTCCATATAGGCTTAGGAAGGATTCCTACTCCGGAGCCCCCTCTTCAACAAAACAAGAAATACATAGAAAACCAAAATCTAGCACATGTTATAACAAGAAATGGAGCCCCTGGTGCAGATTTTGTGTTGAAAAAAGGGTCAAACTGAGACTAAAATAGGATTGAACCCCAAATTCCCCATTTGCTCATCTGCCCAGCTCGCAGACTAAAACAAGATCGAACCCCAAATTCCCCATTCTTCCCCACCTAATCCATAGATCGCGCGCGGCTATTCGATGTCTCCTTCGTTGATGGCTGCCCGCCGCATGTTCCCGGAGGAGATGTTCCGGACTGGGGGCCCGCACCACGGCCGACTCAAGGCCGTTGCGTGCTCGCCCGCTCGCGTGCAATGGAGAAGCTCGAGGAGAAATGGCACGGTCGCGCGCTCGAGGTCACCGTGGGAGGGCGTCGCCCTCCTTTGTCGCCTGAGGAAGTCCTGACTGCGCTGGTCGCGCAATGCGCAGTCACCCGTAGACAGGTGAAGGTGGATGTTAGCGCGCCGCCGATGGAGTTTCTCATTCGATTCCGTTCCGAGGAGGACTGCACCGCCGTGTTACATCTGTCCCGACATGTCGTCGCCGGTGGAGCGCAGAGGCATGGGAGCCCGTTGCGGTGGTGCAGTTCGTCAACCATCTTGGCGGTGATCTGGTGCAGATGCATGTTCCGGTGGACAGCTGGTTCCTGTCGGTGGAGGCCTGGATGAAGCAGCCGAGCGCAGTCCCGAAGACCTACATTATGGAGGTGTCAGAGCCGTACATGTCGGCCACAGTGCGCACCCCGACCTCGATGAGAACATTGGAGCACACTGTCCTCATCCATGTCTCGGAGGTCGTGGACCATGGCCCAGTCGTCTCAGACACTCCACTGTGGGACGACGACGAGGTCGACACCACACTACGCACCAGTTCCCATTCTTCGGTGGGTGTGTGGATGGCAGTGGCCCTCGTCAGGTGAGGGACGGTGGCCACTGTTTCGGTGGGCACAACGGCAACGGATCTGACGGAGGAGAATGATCTGCCGCCTGAAGAAGATTGAGCTGCTGTTTAAACTGCTATCTGAAGATATCATTTGGCTTATGTTGCAGCTGCTGTCTGTTGGGAGTCTGAATTGTGTGCTGTATCGTGCATCTCTAGTCAGTTTAAAAATGTTTGACTTATGTTGCGACTATTATCTGTTGTAATATGTCAGTTTGATCTCTAGTCAGTTTGAAAATCTTTGACTTATTTTGGGACTATTATTTGTTGTAATATGTTAGTTTGATCTCAAGTCAGTTTGAAAATGTTTGAGTCTGTTGTTGAATTTGAGTTGAATCTAAGGCTGCTAATGTTTGAGCAATTAATGTTAATTCATGCAAAAAAAATACAACAACAATGTATTTCATCTATAAATCATGGAAACAAATTCCAGGTGCTACATATTGCACAAAATTACATTAATATGTAAAACAAACATATTTTTCGTGCACACAAACCTGAACACAAATAAGAACACTTATTACCAAGCGCTAAAAACACTTAAACAACTACTTCATGCGTATCCTTTTGCTCGTGCCCTCGTTGCCGCGGCGGCGGCGTGAAGCTCTATCTTCGCTCTTGCACCAGGGGCGGATCTTCTCCAGCCATGTTGGACCTAAACTGTTTTTCATGTCTTGGATCCTTCTGTATAGCTCGTAGCTGACATATCCGTCCACCGCTGCATAGTTGAGGCTTGTTGGAGCCATCTTCCATTCCCAATATTTGTGCAGGTCTGGTGGAAATCCAGACTTCATCTCGAGGTACGAACTGTCTATGATATTTCCTGCTAGAGTATCCATTCCAATTCTGGGTACCCTAAATTCCATCTGGATGTCATGGTGGTACTGTGGTGGCAGAAAGAAGTCTGACTGGGCAAGAGCCTTCTTGTCGCCCGTTGTGTCCACGCTTGCGAACGTGATCTTCTTTGTTGAAAATAAATCTTGCAGCAAATTGCGCCCATGATCTGTCTGCGGCGACCTGCACCAGTGGTACACGAGGACGTGTCTGCGCATGGTGATTTGCATGACAACGATGGCATGGAGTTTGTAAGCATGACTACGTGTGTACTCAAGGTCGAGGCCCAAGAACTTGTGCCTTTCAGGCTGAAGCCATTGCTCAAAATTGGTCAGGGCAGTCTCCAAGACACATTCCTCGTTGGTGTAAAACACCTGCAGCACGGTGCCGCCGTGGACAGGGACGTCGAGAACCTCCGTGGTTGGTACAAGATCGTCCATGGCAAGTCTCCGCCGTGGGCTGATGGGTTCGATGGGTTTGGAAGAAGATTGGCGGAAGATGATGAACGGAAGGAGCGCAAATGGCAACTGCAAATGGCAACTGCCTAAATTTACACGGATCGAAAAGGCGCGTCTAGAACGAAGGCGTGTGAACCCAGGCGAGTAGATGAACAAGCGGGAAACTAAATGGCAACTGAAAACGAGGCAGAGTGCTTGACCTCTCTCGCAAATGACCGTAATTAAACCGGTAATTACACTGCACTCACACCATGGCTGCGTACACTGCTCATGTACACGTGAAGAGAGCAATTCGTTGGCTTGGTTTGGCTGAATTTGTTCCACTGAAAAGTGGCCCTGACTCGTTGTGGCCCCGTTTTACAGTAACTAAATGTCACATCACTCTATGTCTGACAAAGTCAGCCCACGGGAGAGCCATGCGGAGACATGCATGCGCACACGTCAGCAGGGCCAACGGCCCTCGAAATGGAAGTCACTATAAATGCCCGTCCTGCTTGCATCGCCTCCCTCCCCCACCATTCCGGCCCCAAATCTAGCAAACAAATCCCACTTTGCTCCGGCCCAAACGCCTCCTTTCTTCTCTCCCAACTGCCGAGCACACAACCTTGAGGCGGTTCCGCGAGGAATGGAGGACGTCGTCGCATCCTTTGTTGCCGGCGCCAAAGGTGCGGCTCACCGTGTCGGTTGGACCTCATGGCCGGATCCGATGCAGAGGAATAACGCCGGCGCGGCATCTGCTGTCGTCGCCGCAGGTGCGGCCGGCCATGGCGGTTCACTGTCATCGCCTCCTCCGGCGGTGGAAGCGCCAGGACTCCCTCTCTTGTCCAATCTGGGGGACCCCATGGGGGAGGTACCGGCGTTCGAGGAGGTCGTCTCCGACGAGGACTCCGAGGTGCTTCCCTAAACAGATATATCTAGCCCTAGTTTAGTATTGAAGATCCAATGGTTTGTAGAGACATGCAAGAAAGATAGGCATTCTCGGGTTTGTAGTTGGATCTGTAGACGGGGATTCTACATATGCAACTGCGAACCCAGCGCCCCCTATTACCCAGCGGTCGGAACAGTGTAGTTGAAGTTTATTTAATAGAAAAAATACACATTAAGCCTTGTAACTGACTGTTTGCCCGGGCTTTAATCTATTCCCGGGTCCGCTAATGATTTTAGGTCCTGGATTCTAGAGATTGTAGAATAGAGCGATTGGTATATGCAAGTTAGGAATTAGCTATACATGATTTTGATGGCATTTTATCTATCTGCAAGTTCTATTGTCTCATTCGAATGTGGGCTTAAATTCTAGGCTTGTTATTACATATTAAGTCCATTAACTAAATGCATATATGTGGTACCATTTATGTTTTGCTTAAATTTTTATATGCTATTTAAGCAAAGATTGATGTCATTAGTTTATCAATGGCATGGTTATTTGATTTAAACTAGTGTTAGTACGTGCATTTTAAAAATGACCTGTCATTAGACTATGGTGCTAACTTTTGTTTCATTGCTAATTTGATGCAATCCGATGACAGCGTATCATCTGACAAGGAGTCCCGCGATGCTAAGAGCAGACATGTTCTTAGGAAGCTGCAGAATGGGCAGATTAGGTACCGTCGTCGCGCCGGCATGTTGTTCTGCCCCTTCTGCTGCAGGAACATTGACATGAGCATCGTCAGCATGAGCCAGCATGCCAGCGGCGTTGGATGTGGCTCGGAAAACCGCGGACCCGCTGTTAGGGCCAAGCACGCTGCCTACGGTGTCTTTCTAAAGAAGTTTCTCGCGCGATATCCGCTTTGGGCTCGCGCATTCTCATCTGAACCCCAATCACCAGGACAGGAATCCTTGGAGGAGTCAGTATTGCTGTCGCTTGTGCAAAATGCTGTAATGGTGTCCTGATGAACTTAATTTGAATAGTTGTTCTACTAGCTAATGTTCTGGTTTGGACAAGTAGTATATGTAAAAACTTTATTAGTATTGTGGAAAAATTCCTCGTGTGTGTATTTTTTTGAAGATTGTACCGTAGGGAAAAATCCCTACGGTTAGATTTTCAAAATTATGGGGGGGCAAACAGAATGCCACCAAAGTTACATAAGTGTTACAAAAGGTAGATCAAGGGGGTAAAAAATTAATCCTACAATACATCATGTGACAAGGTTCCTAACCCAAGAAATGAGGGGTCCCCTACTAGTGTCTTTAACTCTGTACTGATGTAACATGATATCAGAGGAAAACCTAATATGCCAACTCAAATAAGTAGCCTCTTTGGATTGGAAGATAAGATCACTCCTAGCCTTCCATATGTTCCATGTAGCACAAGCTAAGATCTCCAGAAAACAGGGCCCTTGAAATTGCAACATAGCCAAAGTGATCCTATCCAGTATGGTCTTGGAGAGATCCCAATGAATGCCAAGCGCAATCCAACAATCCCTGGCAAAGTTACATTCAAAGAACAGATGGCTAATAGTTTCACACGTGTTGCTGTCACATAGGAGACAGGAATAACCCTCAGGTAGATGCCAATGTCTGCGGCTCATAAGATCTCTAGTGTTCAATCGATCATTGAAGATGAGCCACAAGAACACTTTCAGTTTAGGGAGGCATCTGGAAGCCCATATATTCTTGATGAGGGGATGGCAATGGATATTAGTAAAGAGGAACTTATAAAATCGTGCAGAGCTGTAGTGTCCATTGCCCCAGCAATATAGCACATGATCATGACTAGATGGATCCAGATCTAGTTGCTCGATAACCCGCGATAAGTCCTGATATTCCTCATATGCTTGCACCGACAAAGGCAGAGCAAATGTATCTTGTAGATTATGTGATTCACATATCTGAGCCACGGATGAGTCCTCATTAAGTACAAATGAATATAACCTAGGCCAACGATCACAAAGTGTAGTGCTGCCCTGGCAAAAATCTTTCCAGAAAAGAGTATTACATCCGTTTCCAATATGGAATCGAGCAATACTGCGATATAAAGGTATGAGCTTGAATATATCCCTCCACCAGAATGAACCCCTAACGGCTTGAGCATGTGGCGGAGAGTGATCATATAGGTTCCAAACAAGTTTGACCCAGGGGGTATCATAATGGTTATAAAACTTGTGCAAATATCTGATCAGGAGAGCATTATTTTGGAGCTCAAGATTCATGATGCCAAGACCCCCATGTTTTTTAGGCTTACAAACCTTCTCCCAAGCAGCTAATGATTGAGGTGTGGCAGATCCTCCATCCTTGGCCCATAAACAGTGACGTCGGATACGATCAAATGAGCGAATAATAGTTTTAGGGAGCTTGAGTGAGCCCAAAAAATGGGTAGGAAGAGAAGATATGACTGATTGTATCAGGACTAAACGCCCACCATAATCCAGATATCTAGAGCATGCATTCAATCTTCTCTCCATACGATCAGCTAGTGGAGCAAGATCTGAAATTGTGGGTCTGGTGGTACCCAAGGGGAGACCCAAGTAGGTGAATGGCATAACACCAGTCGAGCATCCAAAAACATTGGCCAGGGCCAATAGTTGTTCTTGCGTGATATTGAGTGGCATGATGCATGATTTGGAGTAGTTAACTGTCAGACCAGTGGCCTTTGCAAATACAGTAAGAAGATTCTTAAGAACTGATAGCTGTCTAGAGCAAGCCTGCATGATCAGTAAAGTATCATCTGCGTATTGAACAATGGGAAATTCAGCCTCTGGTATAGGGAGGGGTGCAGTAAGCTCCCCTTCAATCATCAATCTATTGACCATGGACTGAAGAAGATCAGCACCTTCCACAAAAAGGATGGGTGAGAGAGGATCGCCTTGACGTACCCCTCGCTTACATGCAAATTTCTTGCCAGGGACTCCATTAAGCAGTACAGCAGATGTACCAGTATTGAAAATAGACTGAATCCAACCCATCCATCTGTCATCAAAACCACTGGCCATGAGAATACGTATGAGAGCATCATGTTCAATCACATCAAATGCTTTACTGAAATCAAGCTTGATAATAACTGCCTCAGCTCCAGATGCCTTGACCTGGTGAATGTATTCATAAGCCCAAGCAATGCAATCCTGAATGTTGCGGTTTTTAAGAAAACCATATTGTTTCTGGTGAACAATAGATAAAATGTGCTCTTGAAGTCGATTAGCTAGAATCTTAGTCAAAAGCTTGAAAGAGGAATTAAGTAATGAAATGGGCCTGTAATCCTCGTGTGTGTATTAATTTAACTACTATATATGTAGTACTTCTATACTATGTTGCTTCAGCCGATCATGTTTTTAGGATGCCTAAATACTTATTTGGTATAACTTAGTAATAAGTGGATGTGTCACGTTCATTTAGTACTCGATCATGCTCAATAAGCCAATCCTTGTCGAATACTCCTTAATCTGATGGATCAATGGTTTTTAATTCTTCATTTAATTAGTAAAAAAATAAAGAACTAATGGTAAGAATGCAACCTTTTTTGTATTAGCAAATATTTACATTTGAAAAACCTTCAATTTATGGGACAACATGCCACAATTGACAGCTATAGCCCTTTGTACCCTAATTAACACATAGACCCTCAATTTTAAAAAATCCACATCTAAACCTAACATCTACGCACCTAAATTATGACCGCTAACAGCCGCGCGCGCGCTAAAAACCGAAACAGTCTCACACGGGGTCCCACTCGTCAGCATCACAACCGCGCGCGCTATATCTTCACCGAAACAGCCTCACACGGGGCCCCACTCGTCAGCGTCACAGGCCACCGCGCTCCCTCGCCCACTCGGCTACTTCCCCACTGAAAGGGATCACTCTGCCCCCCCCCCCCCAAAAAACCAGTGCCTCCACTTCGCCCACTGGGCGGCGGCTATCACGGTGGCGCCCTCCCTAGCTTCCCCGTCCTCACCGACGTCCTCAACCAATGACTGGTAAGTGCTGGTTGCCTCCCTTCCCCATTCTCAACCAAATGATTAGATCTAGGTTAGATGGCGGCATATCTAGGTTGACGTGTTTTAGGTCACCACCAGCCATGGATTTAGCTCACGCTACCTTCATAGGTATCTCGAAGATCGCTTCCCCCACCGAGATAGAGATCCACTTGAACAAGGCCTCGGAGCTCGCAAGGTCCCCTGTTCTTCAGACAACCAAGGTAAATACTAGCATATAAATTAGTATCTCCTTTCGCCTTCGTAGATACTTGTTTGATTTTTCTTCTTTTCATATTTGGTTGTAGCACTCTAGTCGAGGCTATAGCTTCTGCACCATGTCTCCTTATGAAACTCGTAACTGGATGGAGGCGCCAGTTGAAATAGATCCAGAGTATCGTCTCTTTCTGGAGTCCCGTGTCATTCTGGTTGATGAAGTTGGTAAAAGTCCAACTCAGGAGGATCTAGTCAGTGAAGGAAAGGTCACTCGTAGAGGTGACAGGTCCAACAAAATGTTTTATTACTCTCTTATGCACCTACAGATTAGCCAGGATTAATTTATTTCTTGCATTATAGGTCCCAAAATCCATGGGACTCAAGACTATGACGAGCACCCTTTTTTTTGCAAACGAGGTGGAAATGACTGAAGACCAAGTCGTGCATCTCCGAAGCCAAGTTGCTGAACCACAGCCATCTATACCGCACTACGTCTGTAGGATGACAAAGTCTAATGTCTTCCCTGGGAAGGCCAAGATGGTAAACATCTTGTTCTTTTACTCTTCCTATGCAAATTAATCTTAGTCAAAAGCTAACTATATACTTCTTGTGTAGTACTTCTCAATTAAGTTCAGACAGGCCTACCTCAACAGGTTTACGCCAATGGATCGACTTCCTGTCATATGCACCAACAATTCCGATGCTCAAGATGTTATGTTCATCAAGGGCAAGACAGACAGTGCCGAGATGACAACCAACTGGTTAAAGGTCGTCAATTTAGCTGGAATCAAGGAGGGTGATATGTGTGTATTCACCTTTTACAATGGAAGAGATGGCTTTATTTCTTATGTTGTTTGCCTCAACTGAGGTAAATAACTTTGCTCTTTAATTAGATGATTTCAACCTGCTATGCTTGCCAATGAGGCTCACTGTTATTGTTTTATCTGTCTGTGCTTGATACATGTGCCAATGATTAAACTGTGCACTCGATCTTGATGAGATTATTAGCATTTACCTAGTGTTGTGTACAACCACATTGGTTCTGCATATTCCTTGGTAAGTGTTCGATAATCTCGTTGATTTTGTTTTGTGCATTTTAGTATGAGGCTACTTTTCTTGTTTTCCATTGCTAAACATATGTGCTTGATACATGTGCCAATGATTAAACTGTGCACTCGATCTTGATGAGATCATCGAGCATTTACCTAGTGTTGTGTACAACCACATTGGTCATGTATCTTCCTTGGCAAGTGTTCGATGATCTCATTAATTTTATTTTGTGCTTATTAGTATGAGGCTACTTTTCTTGTTTTCCATTTCTAAACATTTGTGCTTGATACATGTGCCAATGATTAAACTGTGCACTCGATCTTGATGAGATCATCGAGCATTTACCTAGTGTTGTGTACAACCACATTGGTTCTGCATCTTCCTTGGCAAGTGTTCGATGATGTCATTAATTTTGTTTTGTGCTTATTAGTATGAGGCTACTTTTCTTGTTTTCCATTGCTAAACATGTGTGCTTGATACGTGTGCCAATGATTAAACTGTCTCTGTCGATGATTAATATGCAGCAATGTGTCTAGCAGTTTGGCTACTATAGAAAATAGCATGTTGAACAAGTTCAGTTGTGCCTCATTTTACTATGGTAGGCACATATGTTAGAATTATTGCGTGTCATTTGTGTGTACCATGGTTGGCAATGAGGCTCAGTATTACTGTTTTATCTGTTTTGTTGCATGTGCCGACGATTAGACTGTGGTTGGCCTTGTAGTTGATGATGTGCTAAACATGTATGATGCCTTTTTTTGTAGGGTTTGCGAACCTGTGGTTGTGGCTTTGGATTGGATGGATCGATAGGAAAAGTGACGTGGAACCTGTGGATGTGCCTTTGGTATGGATTGATGACTAGGAAAAGTGACGTGGAACCTGTGGATGTGCCTTTGGAATGGATTGGTGACTAGGAAAAGTGACGTGGAACCTGTGGATGTGCCTTTGGAATGGATGGATCAGTAGGAAAAAGTGACGTGAACCGTATCGATGAGAAACTATTTAGTTTGTGATGTGCACCTGTTTAGATGCTGAGGTGCACCTGTTGTGATGTGAACCCTATCGATGACATGAAACTATTTAGTTTATAATGTGAGCCTGTTGTGATGATGGCGGGTAACCTTTGTGATGCTGGTGTGAACTGGTGTTAATTCTAGTTATTATAAATCTCCTTGTTGTCTCTCTTCTAAGTACGACAGTTAATCATTGATTGTGGTGACTTGTGATTTGTTTCAGAAAATAGGCTTTTCCTATTTTTGTGATGATTTGGAAGATTATGTGAATTCTTATATTTGGAGGAAATGGCATATTATTACAAAAAGGTCAAACTAGACTGACAGCTGGGCCCATGCAAAAAAAAACGTTAGGAACAACCGTGAGAGAGCGCGGTCGTTGCCGGTCAAAGCAGTCAAACATGGCAGGATGTGTGGTACGATGAAAATTCGCGACGTTCTACGTGAGCAAGCCAGTTTCTTCTAAGGCAACTCGACTCTTAGTGGGCTACTGGGCCGGAGACGAAAATCCGCGACGTAAAAGTAGCAAAAAGTCAGGCAAAACCAGTCTGCGTCTGACCAAACCAATATGTCGAGAGCAAACTCCACTTTTCAACCATCCGCAACGGAAACAAGCGACATTATCAAAACGTTCCTGATCGCACGGAATTTGGTAGTGGTAGCTATGTGGTTATCTCTCTTCCCTGATGTGATTTTGATTGTGATTATGAACCATGTTAATATAGTTGAATTCACGATGTTTCCCCTTCATTATGTAATGGCTATGATGTTCTTTGTTGGATTGAATTATGCAAGCATGAGGTTTCTTGATGTTTGTGTTGAGTATAATCTTCATAGTGCCAAGGTGACAGTGTGGGTGCTATGTTTGTATTAGAGAGAGACTATTCAAGAGATAGCTTGTGGTGTTTATTAGTAATATATTTGGATGCTCAAAGTGGCTGAGTTGGGGTGTCCATTGACGGGAACATTAACTTTAAGGTGTGCTTGTGTAGCCCTACGCGGTTCTCACCCTATTTGATCTATCTTGCATAATGTTAGAGGAATTACCATGTGTTAAATTAAGTTAATGTTGTTGAGAGTTGCCACTAGTGAAAGTATGATCCCTATGCCTTGTTTTTCACTATTGCTATACCGTTTTCTTTCAGTTTTACTACTTGTTTGCTTGCTGCCATTTTTATTACAGTTTTAATACACCTTGTTTTCCTATCCATATTACCCATATTTTATCATCTCTTCGCCGAGCTAGTGCACCTATACAACTGACAATTGTATTGCGTGTTTTGGGGACACAAGAGACTTCTTGTATCTTAATGGCAGGGTTTCTTAAGAGGGATACACTCAACCTATACAACCCTGAGTTCGATAAACCTTGGGTTACTCACTTGAGGGCAATTTACTGCTGTCCTACAAACCTCTGCGCTTGGAGGCCCAACATAGTCCAGAAGAGTTGTAACGTGTAGTAGACATAAAGCTCTTTTCTGGCACAGCTGCTCGAGATATTAGCGCTTGAAGTTATCTCTTTAGATCTTGCAATTTTGACTTTTCGTTTCTTGTTTTTTATTTTCACTAGTTAGGCTTATTTTTACTTGTTTCTTGTTTCATCTTACGTGTTTTTTTTCTTTCTATTTGTTAGTTTGCTTTATTATGGAAACCCCTACTATTAGTTGGCTATTTTGGAATGAACCCTCAACCACTCATGTGGTAGAGAAAGGTCCTCCACCTACTGAAATTGTTCATTTTACAATACCTATGGGGATAATCGATCATGCTAAGAGTAATTATTATGCATGCGATGGATCCGTCCATCCAAGTGTGCATCTTCTTAATATTAAAGAATTGTGCGAGTTGTTTAAAATTGCAGGTGTATTAGGTGAAGTAATCATGAGGAAAACATTTCCCATATCACTGAAAAATAAGGCACATGATTGGTATATGCTACTACACGATTCTCACTTATTGGATTATAAGGATATTATGTCTCTCTTTTACTCTAAATTTTATCCTCTTCATGAAATGCATCAAGACAGGAATTATATATATAACTTTTGGCCTCTAACAGAGAGGGAATTACTCAATCTAGGGTAAGAATGAAATCCTTAATGCTTAAATGCCACAATCATAACTTTTCAAATGAAATTATTGTTAATACTTTTTATGCAAGGCTTTCTCGTCAGGACACAGATATGCTTGATGCTTCTTCTATGGGTTCTTTTACGAACCATAAATTTGATGGTAAATGGGACCTTATTGAAAGGATTCAATGCAATTCTGAAGATTGGGAGACAACAAAGGTAAAGAATCATGTATAGATTATGAGTACGATTGCATTAAGTCATTTCTTGAAACTGATAATATTAATAAACTTAGTGCTAAGTTTGGACTTGATTCTCAAAAGGTGTTATTTTTGCAAATCTTTTGCTTCTCATATCAATGTTCCTAAAGATAATTGGACCAAGTATCATGAACCTTTTAAAGACATTTGCAAAGAAAATGAAATAGTTGATAATGATTGCAATAGACATGATCTAGTTTCTGAAAAATGTTTTATATAGGCATGTTAATTTTTGTGGAGTGCATAGACCTTGTGAAATTACTCGGGTTAAAGAAGATAATTATTATAAGCAACATTATCATGAAAAAACTAGCATATGGAGTAATGATCGAAATGATTTGCTGAAGAAGTGCAAGGCTGCTATCCTTCTATTTATGAACTTTGCAATGAAGTGGGTCACTTTAATTTCCAATGCTTATAATTTTGTGATAGAACCATTAATCCCCTTTGTGATGACATGATCACCTCAGATAAAGATCATTTTGCAGGGATGCTACTCATATTATGTTTAGAATTTCCATGAAAATCCTTAGGTAGAAAAAATAAGAAAGAATGGAACTTTACCAAATTATGAAAGGAAGAGTATTTCTTTTATTTCCACTAACGAAAAGGAAAAAATCTCCCAAGTTTCTCCTATCGTTTCTAATGATAAATCAGAGTACATGGAGAAGCTTCCTTTCCCATCATTCTCTCCTAAGGAGGCTAAGAAGAAGAAGAAGAGGAGGAGGAGGAGGAAGAAAAGAGAGGATATGGTACCTTCCTATAAGCACGATTCTCCTCTCATGGTTATTACCATAGAGTATGTGATGATCCACAAGTATAGGGGGGTGTATCGTAGTACTTTCGATAAATAAGAGTGTTGAACCCAATGAGGAGGAGAAGGTGTTGACAAGCAGGTTGGATAGAGGATTCACTATAAACACTAGCAAACAGGTTTTTGGTAGTTTTTAACATAGAAGATAAATAAAGTGCGAGTAAATAAAATACACTAAATATAATTGCAGCGATTGGCCCAATCCCTTTGAGAGAAATGGACAAGTCGATTGTTTTACTTACGATTACCAAACGTCCTCGAGGACACATGGGAACTTCGTCAAGCGCTTTCATTTCATACAGTTGATTAATATTTATTGTTTTGATAGGTGTTCTGCGGGTGAACCTATGCTAATGCACCACCCAACTAGGACTAATACATACTTGTGATTAAACACCTTGCAAGCATCCGCAACTACAAGAAAGTAATTAAGATAAATATAACCATGGCCTTAAACTCTGGGATCCTACACTCCCTCGTGCATCGGTTTCCTAACGGGGATTTAGGTTTCTGTCACTCCGGCAACCCCACAATTAGTGGCCAAATACACAATCCATCCCTCTAGGCCCATAAAGCTGAAGTGTAATGTAGTCGACGTTCACATGACACCACTAGAAGAATAACACCACAACTTCAATATCAAACCATTAGATATTACTTCAACATAATTCCCCTACTAACATCTTGACTTCTCCCATGTCCTCAAGAACTAAACGAACTACTCCTAAGACATCATATGGATCATAATCAGAGGTGAGATAATTATGAATAACAATCTGGTCATAAAGTGCAAACTAACAAGTAATCCACATCGGGAGAGAGATCTAGTGGAAAACAACAATATAGAACCCTAATTGTTACAGAGGGACGGAGATGGATGGAAAGGGTGATGGTGTTGGTGGTGAGGACGATAAAGATCATGATCTTGATGATGCCTAGAGCGATGACGGTGACAATGGCGATGATTTCCCCTCTCCGGGAGGAATTTCCCCGGCAGATTTCTCCCTGCCGGAGAGCTTTTCTCTCTCTATTTTTTTCCGCCCCGAGGAGGCGGCAGAATATTTCCTCGACGGAGTCCCAAAGAGACCCAGAGGGGGGGGGCTCAAGGGGACCACACCTTAGGGTGGCGCGCCCCTGGTCGCTCCATGGGGTGGTGTGGGCCCCCGGTCTCCACCGCCTTTGCCGTTTCGCCCATTTATACCCCCCGAGACGTAAACCCTAGATATATACCACTTCGTCCCGAAAAACACCCGAGGCCGCCGTCATCGTCATCCCGAGATTGGGAGGGTTCTTGAGCTCTCCCCGGCACCCTGCCGGGAGGGGAATTCATCACCGGAGGGGTCTACACCACCATGCGCTCCTCCAAAGTGATGTGTAAGTAGTTCACCTCTGGACTACGGTTCCATAGCAGTAGCTAGATGGTTGTTATCTCCACTTTGTACCTTATGTTTAGATCTCGTGAGCTGCCTCACATGATCGAGATCATCTTTATGTAATGCTACATGTTGTATTTGCTGGGATCTGATGAATGTTCAATGATATGTCTTCTGATTATCAATCTATCATGTTATCTTCATGCATATGTTATTTATGATCTTGCATGCTCTCCGTTATTAGTAGATGCTCTGGCCAAGTAGATGCTAGTAACTCCAAGAGGGAGTATTTATGCTCGACAGTGGGTTCATGCCTCCTTTGCATCTGTGCTCGAGTGACAGAAACATGAAGGATGGAGGATGTGTTGTTGCCATTAGGGAGAAAACAACGGTGTTTACCTAGTTTACATTGTTTACATTGCACACTTTGCTTACTGCGATAATCTGTTGCTAGCAACTAAATACCCAACGTTTGTTCGGATGATATTCGGAGGGTAGATTATTAGACATAGATGTAGTTGGATGACGGTCTACTTCTTTTGTTGTAATGCCCGCATGAATCACATAGTAATCTTTATGTCTTGCATATGCACTATGGTGCAGCCTTCATTTCTGTCAATTTCCCAGCTGTAATTTGTTCACCACGCATGTTATTTATCTTCCACGGAGAGATACCACTAGTGAACTGTGGACCCTGGTCCTTTTGTTTTCGTCATACTGATAAAACACCTACTGCTTTCATACTGCTGCTACTGCTTTCCTACTATTTTCCGCACCATACGTTCAACCTCTTTGTGTTCAGCAAAACCGGTGAGATTGACAACCTCACTGCTTTGTTGGAGCAAAGTGATTTGGTTGTGTTGTGTAGGTTCCATGTTGCTTCTAAACCGGTAGTGCGCACTGCCATTTCAGCTGCTTCAACCTTCTGAAGTTACTCCTTCCTCCTACTGGTCGATTAAACCTTGGTTTCTTACTGAGGGAGAACTGCTGCTGTGCTCATCATACCTTCTTCTTGGGGTCTCCCAACGAGTGCAAGACCTACACCATCAAGCTATTTTTCTGACGCCGTTGCCAGGGAGGAAGAGAATTTCTGCAAGGGGAGTCTCTCACTTCCAATCTCTTTTCTTTGTTTTTGTTTTGCTTAGTTTATTTTATTTTGTCTTGTTTGCTTCTCTTTATCAAAAACACAAAAAATTAGTTCTTATTCTAGCTGTAGTTTTATTCCTGTTTTAGTCTTGGTAAAATGACTACTCCTGAGAATACTAAGTTGTGTGAATTCACTAGCACCAACAACAATCATTTCATTAGCACACCTATTGCTCCACTTGCTCCTACTGCTGATTTTTTTATTAGATAAAGCATGCCTGTTAAACCTTGTTATGAGAGAGCAATTTTTTGGTGTTAGTACTGATGATGCTGCTGCCCATCTTAATAATTTTGTTGAACTATGTGAGATGAAAAACATAAATATGTAGATGGAGATATTATTAAACTAAAAAAATTTCCTTTCTCTTTGAGAGGAAGAGCTAAAGAATGGTTGCTGTCTTTGCCTAGAAATAGTATTGATTCTTGGACTAAGTGTAAAGATGCTTTCATTGGAAAATATTATCCTCCTGCTAAGATTATATCTTTAAGAAGTAGCATTATGAATTTTAAGCAACTTGATAATGTGCATGTTGCTAAATCTTGGGAAAGAATGAAATCTTTAGTAAAGAATTGTCCCACTCATGGACTGACTACTTGGATGATCATCCAAACCTTTTATGCAGGTCTGAATTTTTCCTCAAGAAACCTTCTGGATTCAGCTGCTAGAGGAACCTTTATGTCCATTACCTTGGGGTCAACAACACAGCTTCTTGATGATATCATGGTCAATTATTCTGAGTGGCACACCGAGAGAGCTACAACTGGTAAGAAGGTAAATTCTACCGAAGAAACCTCCTCTTTGAATTTAAGACTTGGTGCTATTACGTCTATGCTTAAAGAAAGTAAAACTTTAAATGCTATCCAAATTCGAATTGATGAGAATGTTAGGATGTTAGCGGAATTGCATGCTAGATGGGAAAAACAAGATGAAATAGCTAGAAAGAATAATATAGCTAATGTCTGCACCATTACCACCACTAGTAAAACTGAAGCTTCTCATGCTAGAAAACCTTATACTATCAATGGTAAAGTAATTGGTGTTGGAAACACTCCCACTTCTGTTATTAAAAATGCAAAATTGCCTGAAACAGCTAAAAATGTTCCTGATAAAAGTGCTGAATTTTTTAGAAACATGGGAGACAATGGTCCCATTATCTTTGATAAAAATGATCTTGACTTTGATGATTTAAACATAACTTAAGTGATTAAGTTCTTACAAAATCTTTCTAGTTGTCCTAACGCTAGTGCTATAAATATGGCTTTCACAAAACATATTACAAATGCTCTCACTGAAATTAGAGAGGATGAATTAAGATGTGAAGCCTCTTTCCCTAGGAAGATAGATGATGATTGGGAACCTATTATTAAAATAAAAGTAAATGATTTGATTGCAATGCTCCATATGATCTTGGTGCTAGTACCTCTGTTATGCCCAAGAAACTCTGTGATATTCTTGATTTACCACCATTAGAATCTTGTTATTTGGATATTCGTCTTATTGATAATGTTGGCAAGAAACCTTTGGGGAGAGTTTATGATGTTATTATATGGCTAATAATAATCTTGTCCCCGTTGATTTTTTTTGTCTTGAATATTGAATGCAATTCTTCTTGTCCAATTGTTTTGGGGAGACCTTTTCTTAGAACTGTTGGTTCTGTTATTGATATGAAAGAGGGGAATATTAAATTTCAGTTCTTACCCAAGAAAGGTATGGAACACTTTCCTAGAAAGAGAATGAAGTTGCCTTTTGATTCCATTATTCAAATGAGTTACAATTTGGATGCTTCTTCACTTGAAAATGCTTGATTCCACTTTTCTGAGCCTAGCTAAAAGGCGTTAAAGAAAAGCACTTCTTGGGAGATAACCCATGGTTTTATTTTTGCTTTATTTTTTCTCTGTTTTCTTTGATTCAAGGGGTTGTATACTTCTTTAGAAACTCCTTTGTATCTTTCTTCTCATGTTTTAGTAGTGCAAAGTAAAGTTTCTGTCGAGAGTTGGAGTTGGTTTTCGGATTTCTGCGCAGGAAACAGATTTCTGCTGTCCACCGTAAAAGATCGTATAAATTACAGAAAAATCAGAATGACCTGAAATTTATTGGGCTTATTCCTTGGCTAATTCCACAACTTTTCCGTTATTTAAGTTTTTTGAGCTGAGCAACATAAGTGCCCCCGATTTTTTTTTGTCTTTACAGACTGTTCTGGTTTTGACAGATTCTGCCATTTTTGTTGCATTTGCTCTTTTGCGATGTCAAGTGGATTTCTTTGCTTCACGAAACATCAGAGGATGTAGCTTATGTTTAAAAATATCAATAGCACTTGTGCCATACAGAACCAATGTATTTTTAATTGTTTGACTAACCCTCTAATGCGAATTACTGTTTGAGTATGGTGTGAAGAAAGTTTTCAAGGGTGAAGAGAAGAGGTGAATTATGTGATCAAGAAGAGTGCAAGGTCAAAGCTTGGGGATGCCCCCGTGGTTCATCCAAGCATATTTTTATAAGACTCAAGCATCTAAGCTTGGGGATTCCCAAGTCATCCCCTTCTTTATCAACTATCTATTAGGTCACTTCTCGTGACACTATATTTTTATTCGGTCACATCATATGAAGTTTACTTGGAGCGTATGTTTGTTTTTATTTTGTTTTACTTTTTTTTTCCTTGATGCAACAATATAGTGGGACCCTAGAATTCTTTGTTTGGTAAAGAGACATGCTCCGCTTTTTCGTTTGAATACTTGCTATGCTAGTATTTTTAGTTTTTCTTCTAGTTGCTGCAAAAATTCATGTTTAGCTCTTGTTTTCATTGCATATCTTATTCATAGCTGTTAGTTTTCATAGTGTTATGTGAGTCCTCTCATTTTTTCTTGCTGTAGAATTTAGAGAGTTTTTGTTAAAGCATGTTTTGTATGGTGCTTGTTGGGAAAAGAAACTGCTGCTTGAGATAGAATTTTTAACAGTGCAAGTAGAAGCTTGTATAGACTGTGGCTAGACTTTTTCATGTCATGCTAGATGTTCTTTTAGTTCTAAAGCCTTGTGGTTATTTATTAGCATTATTATCCTCAAATATCTGAGAGTGTTTAACGTGCCATTGAAATAATCAAGAGTTGTTCTTGTCATATTGAAGCATAAATTTCTGGTGTTTTCCTTTGAATGTTTTATTTGGTTGACTTGGCGCATGCTCACACCATGTTTATGACTATGAACCAGGCACTAATAGCCTCCATGATCATTTAGTTTTTGAACTTATGGTACCACTTATGCTTTTACTAGTGATGTTTATGTCGCTATGCATGATTATGGCTCTTATGCTCTCTTGATTTGTCTCCCCCAGTCTTTTGCTAGCCTCCACCTGTACTGAGTATGAGCTCTACTCGTGTATTCAACTCCCAAAAACCAAAGTTTTCCCATTGTGTCCACCATACCTACCTATATGTGGTAATTAACCGCCACTCCAAAGTAAATTGCTCATGTGTTACCTTTAAAACTTTCAAAATTACTCCTGTTTTTTGCTCCTATTTTAGCTCATGAGGACGTAAATAGAGAATCTTTATCTCACTTGTTGATTGGACTTCCACACCCTAGAATAGTGGCTTCATCCTCTTATCCAATGATAGAAGAGATGGCAACGGGATGCCCAGCCCCAAATTAATAACACAAATTCTCTTCACTATTTTTTCCCATGATTTACCAGTCAAAGCATAACTGTGTAAATAAAAGAGAAAGAGGGATGACCTTCTACCCAGATGCGTCCTTCTATGGGAGCCGCTCTTGTGAAGTCTAGTTGGCTTGTGGCGTACTATATTTTATGTTTACCATTCATTGACATAAGCATACACCTCTCTTAAAATATAGACACTCCTACACGGTATGTGATTGTTGGCAGGCACCCGAGGATTCAGTTAGCCATGGTTTGTGTAAGATGGTTGGGAGGAGTGTCAAGTTTTTATACCTCTATTTAATAAAATAAAAGCTCTAGCACATGAGTTGATCCCTTCTTTTCTCTGCGAAGGGCCTTTCTTTTACGTTTATGTTGAGTCTCCATTTTCTAACCTTATGCACGGTTGAGAGAGCATAGTTGCCATTCTGAGTTTTATGTGCATTTGTCTTAGAATTTTTTTAATTGATTCATGATGCGTTATGGCTTGTTCTCTAATTATTTGTTCTAGTCTTCCTCATGAACTTTGAAGGTGTCCTGGCATTTATGTTTTTCCCCACTCTTAAGGACTAGCAAAATACCACTTTGACATGTTTTCTCTTTACTTGAAACAAACGTATATCTTTTGTTGCATTGTTATTCATGCTCTTTTATTTGTGTTACTTCTCATGATGCAAGGTGATTTCTATGCTTTATTATTAAAATTATATTTCTCATGCCTGTGTTAAAGTTCTATGATCTCAGCTTACTTATGCTTTTACATTATTGATGATCGAGTTTATGTTGGTAGCATGTCACCTCGGAAATTATATGTTTTTATTGTTTACCTACTCGAGGATGAGTAGGAAATAATCTTGGGGATGTTGATATGTCATAAACTTATCCTTAATTTCTGATGTTCCATGTTGTTTTCTTATTGTTTCCCACATGTTTGCTATACACTTTATGCCATTTTTATCGATTTTCTGGACTAACCTATTGACAAGATGCCACACAACCAGTTCCATGTTTTCTGATGTTTTTAGTTTAAGAAAAGTTGTTCTAGAAATATTCTCGGAATTGGAAAATTCGAAGCTCGGAAGTCTTAGAATTCCCGAAGGTTCCACGGAGTCCCAAAGAGATCTCGAGGAGGTCCTCAGGGGGCCCACACCATAGGGCGGCGCGCCCCCTGGCTGCGCCATGGGGTGGTGTGGGCCCCCCGGCCTCCACCGCTTTAGCCCTTTCGCCTATTTATACCCACCGGTACGTAATCCCTAGATATATACCACTTCATCCCGAAAAATACCCGAGGCCGCCGTCATCGTCATCCCGAGATCGGGAGGGTTCTAGAGCTCTCCTCGGCACCCTGTCGGGAGGGGAATTCATCACCGGAGGGGTCTACACCACCATGCCCTCCTCCGAAGTGATGTATGAGTAGTTCATCCCTGGACTACGGGTCCATAGAAGTAGCTAGATGGTTGTTCTCTCCACTTTGTACCTCATGTTTAGATATCGGGAGCTGCCTCACATGATCGAGATCATCTTTATGCAATGCTAAATGTCGTGTTTGTTGGGATCTGATGAATGTTGAATTCTATATCTTCTGATTATCAATCTATCATGTTATCTTCATGCATATGTTATTTATGATCTTGCATGCTCTCTGTTATTAGTAGATGCTCTGGACAAGTAGATGCTAGTAACCCCAAGAGGGAGTATTTATGCTCGATAGTAGGTTCATGCCTCCTTTGTATCTGTGCTCGAATGACAGAAACGTGATGGATGGAGGATGTGTTGTTGCCATTAGGGAGAAAACAACGGTGTTTACCTAGTTTACATTGTTTACATTACACACTTTGCTTACTACGATAATCTGTTGCTAGCAACTTAATACCCAATGTTTGTTCGGATGATATTCGAAGGGTGGATTATTAGACATAGATGCAGTTGGATGACGGTCTATGTATTTAGTTGTAATGCCCGCATGAATCACATAGTAATATTTATGTCTTGCATATGCACTACGGTGCAACCTTCACTTCTGTCAATTGCCCTGTTGTAATTTGTTCACCACACATGTTATTTATCTTTCACGGAGAGACACCACCAGTGAACTGTGGACCCCGGTTTTTTTCCCTCATACTGACAAACCACCTATTGCCTTCATACTACTGCTACTGCTTTCATACTTTTTTCTACTGTTTTCCACACCATATGTTTAACCTCTTTCTGTTCAGCAAAACCGGTGAGATTGACAACCTCACTACTTCGTTGGGGCACGGTGATATGATTGTGTTGTGTAGGTTCCATGTTGCTTCTGAACTGGTAGTGTGCCCTGCCATCTCAGCTGCTTCAACCTTCTGAAGTTACTCCTTCCTCCTACTGGTCAATTAAACCTTGGTTTCTTACTGAGGGAAAACTGTTGTTGTGCTCATCATACCTTCCTCTTCGGGTCTCCCAACGAGTGCAAGACCTACACCATCAAGGGCCCCCCCCCTAGTTGTGTGGGCCCCTGGTGGCCCCCCTCTGGGTCTCCTAATGGCTGGTTCCCTCTTCTGGACTTTTAAGACTCCTCTAATGCCCCCTTCTTCTGATCTTCTGAAATAGGGTATCTTGACGGTGCTTTTTCCATCAGATTTCTGGTCCCGGTGTTTATTCTCCAATAATTATTAAACATGCAAAATAAGATGAAATAACATAAGTAATGCATCATAATATGAAATATATCGATGAATAACAGAAAATTACAATATAAAATAGTGATGCAAAATGGACGTATCAACTCCCCTCAAGCTTAGACCTCGCTTGTCCCCAAGCGAAACTGAACTCGACAAACATGACCATAGGTTTATGGAGTGAGGTGTCGATAAATAAAATACGGACAAGAAGCATTACATCTATCAATACACAAGTCATTCTAGATATCAACTTCCTCATATATAATTTAACTTGAAACTAGTAGAGGGAATCACAATAAAGGTGCAAAAAGGAAATCATAATTCGTGAAGGCAAACTTCGTTCTTGGTCAGAGAAGAATTAACAAATTGTACTTATGTTTTGATCAGAGTCTTTATATTAGAGCTTATATTGCAAAGTTTAACATGCTCAATCATAGAAGTCTCTTTGCAGTCATTGATAACTTTCAAAGTGGTATTCATTCAGATAAAAACATTTGTACTAAACAAGGAAGGATAAAGGACATGATTGAGTAAATCAACATATAGATGGATGGATCAGAACAACGCAAATTCTTGCTTAAGACAGAAAGGAATAGGTTTACTGACTCATCATAAAGGTAAAAGATAGGCCCTTAGCAGAGGGAAGCAGGGATTAACTCATGTGTTAGAGCTTTTCATTTGATAAACAGAGGTATTGAAAACAATTTTGAGAGTGGTGTATGTTTATGTTAATGAATAGCAAACAGAAAATGCAGTACGTCACAAGCCAACTAGACCTTACAAAAGCGGCTCCCATCGAAGGACGCTACTGGTGTAGTAGATCATCCCTCTTTCTCTTTTGTTTACACAATCATGCTTTGAATTATAAATCAGGGGCAAAAATAGTGAAAAGAATTTGTAGTGATTAAGTTTGGGGCTGGGAACCCCGATGCCAGCTCTTCTAGCAGTTGGATAAGCGAATGAAGCCACTAGTACAGGTGTGTAAAGTCCAATCAACAAGTGAGATAAAGATTCTCTATTTGCATCCTCATGAGCTAAAACATGGGCACAAAACAAGTGTAATTTTGAAGGTTTAAAGGTACCACGCAAGCAATTTACTTGGAGTGGAGGTTAAATATCACATATAGGTAGGCACGGTGGACACAAATGGCATGGTTTTGGGGCTCACAGTTTGGATGCACGAGAAGCATTCCCTCTCAGTACAGGTTTTTGGCTAGCAAGGCTGAGTAGCAAGCATAAGAGTTGAGGGAAAACAAACAAATATACATATTATATAACCAATCATGCAATCTTCCTTGGAAGTAGAAACAATATTAACTTGAGAATACTAAGCTTATGAGCCAACAAGAAAGAAATATCATGGAATAATATATCTACATGCAACTCCCTGTTTTCTACTTAAGCCTCAAAGTATTGTTGCTACTGACCAATGCTAAGTTTTCCAAAACCAACTAGATTAACTTGATGCTCCAATATTGATACCAATACTAATAACAAGATCAACCATATAAAAAAATTGCAAACTAAAATAAAGTGTAGAAAGTAAATGATGAAACTTCTCATTAATATTCCATAACGGCAACTCAAACCAAGGGATACATCGATAACAAACTAAAGGAGAGATACTTCCATACTGCAAACCATCCTATATGATAACTTCTATACTCATGATATGACTCTACTAAAAGGTAAAAAGGTGAAATATAAAGGTGTGATACCGTGGCACTTCCCCAAGCTTGGAACAAGCCAAGGGGATGCAAATACCAATGACAAATTAATTCTTCGGTGGTGGTGGTGAACTCTTCCCATCATCAGACTTCCAAGGTAAAGACTCTCCATCAACGAATGATGACTTGGTCTCCAATATCCTGAAACTGGCAGCAGAACTTATACGTTTAAACCTGTTCTCATACTCACAGTTATGATTATGCACATCATAGAGTTGTGCTTGTAATTTGTTGGTGGTCTCGATGAGTGAGAAGATCTCCTCCCAAAGCTTTGAAATCTCCTTCTTGTGCTCGGCGATCAGTTTTGTCTTTATTCTATGGATGATGTCCACTTCACGCTCCGCCATCTTCTTGTACCTAAAGACTTCTTGCTCCAGCTCTTCCGTTCTAGTTTTAGGCTGCCTTGCCCTTTAGGACCCCCAAACATCTTCTTTATTCATTACCCCATCCTTAAGCAGAAACTCCTTATGATGCATTTTCAACTCGTTCATATACGGATTGACGACGTTCACAACGAAACTGTCTTTGGGAGGTCCGGAATGGGACACCGTGGCTATAAATCCGAAGATGAAATCTGACAGAAACAGATCGAAACAAAAACACGACAAGAAAACGATACATGGACTTCGGGGGATCAGGGGGATTATATAGAAAAAATATACGTAAAAAAAGGAAGGTGCAGTGCGAAAATGGGTCGGAGAGGGGCTCCGGAGCCTCCACACCATAGGCTGGCGTGGCCAGGGGTGGGCCCACGCCCCCAGGTGGTGTGGTGCCCTTGGTAATCGCCTCCAACCCTTCTCCCGCTCAATATTTTTCATATTTTGCATAGACGATAAAAAATATAAGTTGGAAAGTGATACACGAACTTTTTCTTAACAGAACTGTTACCTATTCGAAAACGGACTCTGCGGTTTCTGGAACCTTCCCTCTAATAAACTTCTCCGGAGTCACCACTTGAATAATATCAATATCTTCATCATAAGAATCCCCGGAAATATAATGTTTGAGTCTTTGCCCATTCACCACTTGTGTAGTGTTATCTTTAAGGGGAGCAATTTTGACTCCACCCGAATGATACACTTCTTCAATAACATAAGGTCCTTCCCATCTTCAGAGTAATTTTCCTGCAAAAATCTGAGATGAGACCTATACAATAGAACTTTCTCACCAACATGAAACTCTCTTTTAACAATTCTCCTATCATTCCATTGTTTAACTTTCTCTTTAAAGAGTCTAGAATTTTCATAAGCTTCACTTCTCCATTCATCTAGAGAACTCAAATCAAGCATTCTTTTCTTACTAGCAAGTTTAAAATCTTAATTAAGTTCTTTCACTGACCAGTAAGCTTTGTGCTCTAATTCTAAAGGCAAGTGACAAGCTTTTCCATAAATCATTTTATAAGGGGACATACCATAGGATTTTTATAAGCAGTTCTATAAGCCCATAAAACATCATTCAACTTATCAGACCAATTTTTCCTAGATTTAGTAAGAGTCTTTTGCAAGATAGATTTAATTTCTATATTTGATAATTCTACTTGCCCACTGGTTTTAGGATGATAAGCTTAGGCAATTTTCGATTAACATCACATTTAGCAAGGGCTTTCTAAAACCACCATGAATAAAGTGAGAACCTTCATCGGTCATAAGGTATCTAGGCACACCAAACCTAGGGAAAATAACATCTTTAAGATTTTTTAATGAGTTTTCCCCATCAGCACTTGTTGTAGGTATATCTTTTACCCATTTAATAACATAATCAACAACAACAAGAATATGAGTATAACCATTCGAAGGAGGAAACAGACCCATAAAGTCAAATCTCCAACAATCAAAAGGTATAATAACAAGGGAATAACTCATAGGCATTTCATTACGTCTAGAAATATTACCAAATCTTTGACATTCATCACAAGATAAAACAAATTTACATGCATCTTTAAAGAGATTAGGCCAATAGAAACCTGATTCTAGAACCTTTTGTGCGGTTTTATCTCTAGCGTGATGTCCTCCACAAGCACTACCATGGCACTTTCCCAATATCTCTCGTTGTTCATGATTTGGAACTTATCTTCGCATAATACCATCTACTCCTTCTTTATATAAGTGTGGAAAATAATGCCTCAAATCATAAAAGAATTTCCTTCTTTGTTGAGCTATAAATGTTGGAGGCAAATACTTGGAAACAATAAAGTTAGCATAATCTGCATACCAAGGACTATCTTGGGAGTTTACCTTTATCGCAGAAAGTTGTCCATTTGGAAAAATAACATTAACAGGAATAGGGTCATAAGCAATGTCAAAACAAATTGGACTAGAGTGGTCATGAATTTAGGTATAAGGAGTCCCAAAAAATTTGGAGATTGAAAATTTTCAAGTGAGAAAATTGTTGGAAGTGGGGTTGATGATAATATGACTTTAGAAGAAACTTTTCCCACCATGTGTGAGGATGATAAATGTATTTTGGTAGTTGCATCATCTCTTATGTTATTAAGTTTTGATGCTAAAGATCCTAATGCTAGTAAATTAAATATTGCTTTCACTAAATATATCACTAATGCTCTCGCTGAAGGTAAGAAGGAAAGGCTCAAACTTGAAGCTTCTATTCCTAGTAAATTACAAGATGGTTGGGATACCACTATTGGAATAAGAGTGAATGATTTTGATTTCAATGCTTTGTGTGATCTTGGTGCAAGTTCTTCTATCATGCCTCTAAGTTTATATGATATGCTTGATTTGAAACCGTTGGATGAGAGTATTTTCGGAGTGCATCTTAGAGAGACCACTTTTTAAAGAGCTTTGGGAAGGATTGGTGATGTTCTTATTATTTTTAATTATAATTATGTTCCCGTTGATTTTCTTCTTTTGGATATTGAACAATGCTTCTTGTACTATCATTTTGGGAAGACCTTTTCTTTGCACCGTTGGTGCCATTATTGGTATGAAAGAGGGAATTATAAGATTTCAGTTTCCCCTTAAAAAGGGCATGGAACCTTTCCCTAGAAAGAGAATGAAGTTACCTTTTGAGTCCATTATAAGGACTACCCACAATTCTATTGATAATACTTGATTTGTTCTTCATGCCTAGCTAAAAGGCGTTAAATAAAAGCGCTTGTGGGAGGCAACACACTTTGTTTTCCTTTTTCTTCTTTTGTTTTATTTCAGTCTTGGAAGTTGTTACCTTTTTAACAACCGCTCCTTATTCTTTTTATTTCGTTTTTGTGCCAAGGGTAACCTCTACTACAGAGGTAGTGTGATTTGGGGAACTTGCTGTTTTATGTCCAGATTTTTGCGCTTCACCGAAAACCTCGGTTTTCTCAACCAGAACGCGAGCAATTTTTGATATTTTTGGGCACCTTCCCCAGGTTGTTATCTAACTTCCATTATTTTTGCACTTTTGGATTTGAGCTACAGAAGTGCCTCGAAAAAAATTCATCTTTACATGTTGTTCTATTTTGATAGATTTCTGCTAATATTTGCATTTGCTTCTTAATCTTCTTCTTTTGTGATTCTTTTTTTTGGGGGGGGGGGCCTTAAAATAAGTTGTGACAATAGCTAATGTTTTTAAATGGGTGTTAGACTTGTGTTGAAACTGAACCAAGTGGATTTATTATTTTGATGAAGTTACGTTGCTAATTAAGATTGTGAGAAGTTTTAGGTGGAGGAAGTTTTCAAGTATAGGGAGAAAGGGATGATATGAGAAGACGAAGGATGGATAAAATATCAAGATTGGGAATGCCCATGTCACCCCAATAAATATCCAGCAAGTACAAGCGTCAAAGCTTGGGGATGCCCAAGGCATCCCCTTCCTCATCAACAAAAATATCAGGTTTCTTTCAAAACACCATATTTTTATTCCTTCACACGATATGGGTTATTCTTGGGGCGTCATTTTATTTTTCTTTCAGTTTTTTTATTGCTATAATAAATGGTTGGATCCTAGCATATTTTTAGTTTGGAGAGAGACACGCTTTGTTTTCATTGTCTAGAACACTCTAGTTTTCACTCCTATTGTTCTGTGAGTGTTCAGTTTTTGCTAGTACTACATTTTGCTCTTGTTTTCCACTCAAATTTTGTTCATAGATTGTTGATTTTCTTCAGTTATATATGAGTAGATCTCTGGTCTTTAATGATTATTTTCTTTGAGAGTTGTTTCAAATTAATTGATTGGTGTTGTAGAAGATTAAATTATATCATGCTTATAGTGGTGCAATAGGAAGTTTGTTTTGACCGTGGCTTAGACTTTGGCATGTCATGTTACATGTTATTTTAATTGTGTGCTTAGTAGTATATGATATATCATGACTAGTCCCAAATAACTGAGAGTTCTTAATGTGCCAGTGAAACTAAATCATGTGTTGTTTCTTCATATTGAAGCATGGTATTGTAGTATTCTCATTTGAATGATTTATTTGAATTGACTTGGCGCATGCTCACACCATGGTATGACTATAAACCAGTCACCTTTAGCCTTGATGATCATTTATTTTATGAATTGTAATATCACTTCATGATTTGATTAATAATGTTTTGTCGCTATGCATGATTATGGTCGTTATTGCTCTCTTAGTTGGTCGCTCCCAGTCTCTTGCTAGCCTTCACCATGTACTGAGTATGAGCTCTACTCGTGCATCCAACTCCCAAAAACCAAAGTTTTCCAATGTGTCCACCATACCTAGTTATATGTGGTATTTCACCTCCACTCCAAGTAAATTTCTTGTGTTCTACCTTTAAACTTTCAAAATTACTAAACCTATTTTGTGTTCCTGTCTAAGCTAATGAGGAAGTAGTTTAAAATTTATCATGGTTTATATCAAGCAAGGTTCTTATCCCTTATTTCACCCGATGAGTATGGAATTTGTGCTCATCTAATTTTGTAGAGAGCTAGTGCCAAATAATATGAACTCAAATAATACAAAAAGGCACTTTCCCATGGATTGATGATTGTTGGTGGGCAACCATGGATACGGCTAGCTCTGGTTTGTGTAAGACATGGTGGATGGTAAGTGCCAACCATAAGAAAAAAGGCTAGTGGAAACCGCTCTCAAAAGTCTAAACACTTTGCTTGACATTGGTTATGATAAGTTTTTCATTACCATTCGTTGACATAGACATGCACCTATCTCAAAATTATATTTTTAATACCTCAGTTTTATTAAATAAAAAGATCTAGCACAAGAGTAATCCCTGCTTCCCTCTACGAAGGGCCTTTTACTTTTATGTTGAGTCTTCATCTTCTCACTTTACACACCAGTTAAGAGAGCACAGTTGTCATTCTGAGTATAATGTGCATAGTCCCAAAATTTATTATTGATTGATTCATGATTATGGTATTGCTTGCTCTAAAATTAATTGTATCTAGTCACTATTTGAACATTGAAGGTGTCCTCGCATTTATGTTTTGCTACCACACGAAGGACAACCGGGGTACAACTTTATTATTTTTTCTATACAATTGAAACAATAGTATCACATTTAATGCATTATTGCCCATTGTAAATTATTTGTGTTACTTTTCATGTGCAACATAGTTGCTTGTTTACATTAGTTCAAATAATATTTATCATGACTTTGTTAAAGTACTTTGATCTCAGCTTGAAATTCTTTTACATAACGTTGATCAAGATTGTGGTTGCTTCATGTCACCTCAAAAATTATTTTGTTATCACTTACCTACTCGAGGACGAGCATGAGTTACGCTTGGGGATACTGATATGTTGCAAACATATCTATAATTTTTTATGCTCCATGCTATTTTACTACCCAATGCCTTTATGTTTTCCACATGTTTTCCTTTATTTTCCGTATGTTTTCATACACTAACCTATTAACAAGATGCCCTAGGCCAGTTGATGTTTTTTGCTGTTTTTCTATTTCAGAAAAGTTCTTAAAGAAATATTCTCGGGAAGGGTTGAAAATCCATGAAGATCGTTATTTACCCAGAACGAAGACGGAGTCCAAAGAATATCCAGAGGGGAGCCAGGGCCCCCAGGGGGTACCAGGCGCGGCCCCACCCTAAGTTGCGCCTGGTGGGCCCTTGGGCACCCTGGCCACTGCATCTGGTCGCCTCTTCGCCAATAAATTGCTCTAAACCCTAAAAAGTTCAGGGACGGAGTTATTTTCCGTGAAACATACAGATAGGCGCCGTACCTGGAAAGTACAATCTAGGGCTTCTGCAACCGTGTTCCGGCACCCTGCCGGAGGGGGAGATCGTCACCCGAGGCCTCTTCATCGCCATGATTGCCTCCATGATTATGCGTGAGTAGTTCATCTCGGGACTATGGGTCCATGGCAGTAGCTAGATGGCAGTTATGTCCATTATGGCTCCATGTTTAGAGTCTTGTGAGCTGCCTCACATGATCGAGACCACCGGTATGTAATTGTGCATGTTGTGTTTGCTGGGATCTGATGAACTATCAGATTATGATCATTTTGTTCATGTCAATCTGAGATTCTTCACTTATATTTTTAGAGAGCTTTATTTTTTCTTGCAGTGCTCTCCAGTGTTTATGATTACCTTGGCCACGTAGTTGTTTTCGCCTCCAAGGGAGGGTTTATATGCTAGATAGTGGGTTAATGCCTCCCTGACATCTATGCTCGAGTGACAGAAACGTGACAGATAGGGGATGTGATGTTTCCACTAGGGATAAAACAAAAGTTCTCTTGTCTACGGAGGAGAACCATTGATTACATTACGTACTTTACTTAATGTATTTCTCTGTTGCACACAAAAAAATCACTTCGTTCTTGCAACTTAATACCAGATAGATTTGCTGGATAGCTTTCTCGAGGTGGACTTATAGATATGGATGCATGCTGGATAGTGGTCCATATGACTTGACGTAATGCCTACGATGTTAGAACCCGTGAACTATATCCCGTCAAAATAGTATTGTTATACGTTCATGATTTTTCAAATGTCCAGCTGTAATTTGTTCACCAAACATGTTTGTTTTCTTTGGAGAGCCACCACTAGTGGAACTATGGCCCCCGGTCCTACTTTCATCATCATTGCAACCTTCTTTCAAGCAGTTTCATTATTGTTTCTTTGCGGCACC
Organism: Alopecurus myosuroides; assembly: GCA_028641055.1. Classification (NCBI taxonomy): domain Eukaryota; kingdom Viridiplantae; phylum Streptophyta; class Magnoliopsida; order Poales; family Poaceae; genus Alopecurus; species Alopecurus myosuroides. Next base: position 512,599,824 of record CM054057.1, read on the forward strand.
ATTTTTACTTTCATTACTTTTCATTACTCTATACTTTTAATTCTCTAGTTTTCGGCAAGACGGGAAGATTGACAACCTTCTCGGGAAGTTGGGGACAAGAAAGAGTTTGTGTGTTGTGTGCAGGTTCCACACTTGTTGACGCGCGAGACAACAAGCAACATTCTTCAAGTCTTCGAAGTCTTACCGGTCGATAAACCTTGGTTCCACAATTGGGAATTTTTTTTCACTAGACTACATCATACCTTCCACTTGGGGTTACCCAACGCGCGTGTGATCACGTCTACATCAGGGGCCATAGTTTCACTAGTGTTGTCTCTCCAAAATATAACAAGCAAACATGTTGGGTGACAAATTACAGGTGGGAAATTGATAGAATTTGAACAAAAAATAATTATGACAAGCAAAGCTCATTGTGATATTCATTTAGGCATTATGTAAGACATACATATACAGCTATCCAACTGTATCTATGACTAATAGTCCACCTTGAGATTGCTTCTATGCTTGCCTCTCGCAGGTATTAAGTTGCAAAGCAACAAATAATTGCATTAAGCACCGTACATAATGTAAGCAATATTTATAATCAATAAGTAGACATGAACAGGACATAAGCAATAAGAAGACATAAGTAGACATAATGTAAGAAACAACTTATCCTTGGCCTTAGTCATGCAGTCACTCGAGCTAGGACACGAAGGAGTCATGAACCCACTTTGTAGCACAAAGCCCTTTCTTGGGGATATAAGCAATTACTTGACCAAAGTAATCACATACATCAGAGAGCATGCAAGAACTTAAATAAAACATCAAGATGATTATAGTAACAATGTCATATAAGAAACATGAACAATCTGATCATAACTTCACAATCATCGGATCCCAGCTAACACAACATGTAGCAATTACATAAGAACAATGTTGATCATGTTGGGCAACTTAGAAGACTATGGCATGATACCACAAGGAGAAGAGGCAACCATCTAGATACATCTATGGACCCGAAGTCCAAGGATGAAATACTCACGCATCACCTCAGAGTAAATCATGGCGATAAAGAGGCCCCCGATAACGATTTTCCCCTCCAGCAGGGTGCCAGAACAGGACTCGAGGAACCCGTATTAGTGTTTTGAGATGGCGGTAGCTATGTCGGTGTTTCATGGAAAATAATGCCCGCCCCAAAGTTTTTAGGTTAAGGGGTTTTAAATAGGCGAATAAGTGAGTTGGGGGAAGTCCCGAAGGCTGAAGGCGACCAGGGGTTGTGGCCCCACCCAGGCCTACACCTAGGGGTCTCCCATATCCCTGGTTCTCACCTCCAGCTCCCCTTTGGAGTTTGGACTCCTCTTTGTCTCGGGGTAAAAAACCGTCCCTCAAAATATTTGGATTTTTCCTCTAGTATTTCTTTAACAGTTTTTTTGAAACTTAAAAACAACAACAACAAAAGATGAACTGGCACTTGGCATCTTGTTAATAAGTTAGTGCAGGAAAATGCCCTAAAATGGTATAAAAAGGTAGTAGAAACATGTTATAAAATAAGCATGGAACAATAAAAAAATTATACATACGATATTTAAACCCACTAGTGAAACTATGGCACTCGATCCATTATTTTACATTAATTAAAACCTTGTTTACTTGCTTTCAATCATTACTTTCTTTCAGATCTGTTTTACTTGCATTGCTTTTGTCACGTCTTTTCACACTATATGTTTGACCCTTTATTTTTTCAGCAAGACATGAAGTTTGAAAACCTCCCTGAAACATTGGACAAAGTAACTTTGTGTGTTGTGTGTAGACCCACGCCATAAACGGTGCTTGGAACTTTGATGGAGATCTCTAAGTCTTACTGGTTCGATAACCTTGGTCTCAAAACGGAGGGAAAACTTTCTGCTCTGCTACATCACCTTCCTCTTGGAGACCCTAATGACCCACAAGTATAGGGGGTGTATCGTAGTACTTTCGATAAATAAGAGTGTTGAACCCAACGAGGAGCAGAAGGTGTTGACAAGCAGGTTGGATAAAGGATTCACTGTAAATACTAGCAAACAGGTTTTCTGCGGGTTTTTGATATAGTAGATAAATAAAGTGCGAGTAAATAGAAGATAGTAATAATAATTGCAGCAAGTGGCCAAATTATTTTTAGACCAAAGGACAAACCAGTTGGTTTACTTATGATGACCAAACGTTCTTGAGGACACATGGGAATTTCGTCAAGTGCTTTCATTTTCTACAATTGATTAATGATTATTGTTTTTATAGGTGTGGGTGAACCTATGCTAATGCACTTCCCTACTTGGACTAATACATACTTGTGATTATACCCCTTGCAAGAATCCACAACTATAAGAAAGTAATTAAGATAAATCTAACCACAACCTTAAACTCTGGGATCCTACACTCCCTCATGCATCAGTTTCCTAACGAGGGTTTAGGTTTCTATCACTCCGGCAACCCCACAATTAGTAGCCCAGTACACAATGCATCCCTCTAGGCCCATATAGGTGAAGTGTCATGTAGCCGACGTTCACATGACACCACTAGAAGAATAGCACCACAACTTAAATATCAAACGAGTAAATATTACTTCAACATAATTCCACTACTAAAATCTTGACTTCTCCCATGTGATCAAGAACTAAACGAACTACTCCCAAGACATCACATGTATCATGATCAGAGGTGATATAATGATGAATAACAATCTGGTCATAAAGTGCAAGCACTGATAAATCTCGTAAGCCTCAACTACAAACAAGTAATCCACACCGGGAGAGAGATCTAGTGAAGAACAACGATATAGAACCCTAATTGTTACAACGGGAAAGAGGTGGATGGTGAGGATGATGGTGTTGGTGGTGATGACGATGACGATGATGATCTTGATGAGACCCGGTGCGATGACTGTAACTATGGCGATCATTTTCCCTCTCCGGGGAGGAATTTCCCTAGGAGATTTCTCCCTGCCGGAGAGCTTTTTTCTCTATGTTATTTTTCGCCCCAAGGAGGCGAGGAATATTTCCTCGATGGTTCTCCGGTCTTAGCGTTCCCTGGGGATGAAGTATGCGAAAGAGTGCTGCCAGTTGTGGGTCAGGGTGGACACACAACGTGGCGGCGCGGCCAAGGGGGAGGGGCGCCACCAGGTGGTGTGGACCCCTGGTGGCCCCCCTCTGGCTCCCCTCCTGGCTAGCTCCGTCATCTGGCAAGTTAACAACTCTCCGATGTTTCCCCTCTTCTTCCGATCTTCGAAAATATGGTATCTTGATGGTGCTTTATCTAGCAGATTTATGATCCCGACAAATTTTCTCCAATAATTGTAAAACATGCAAAATAGATGAAATAACATAAGTATCATCTATAAATATGAAAAATATCGATGAATAACAGTAAATTATGATATAAAATAGTGATACAAAATAGACGTATTAGCCCCCAACGGGTGGTGACTGTTCACCGCATCACACCTATCTCTCTGAGTGGACGTTGGTATCCGGAGGGTGTCAGAGTTGAACTCGAGAGTTGGCTAGAGCCTCTTGCTGTTCACAAATGCCCGATGGAGATCGGACTCACGAGTGGCTTGCACTCCTAGCTGGGCATGTGGTGACACCTTGTGGAGGTAGATGAAGCTGATCACCTGAGAGATGTGGTGATCTGCCGTATTGCGAGGATGCATAGATCTTGCTCCGTCCGATGGAGATGGTAGTGACGTGTATGGGGGGCCTACGAGAAGATCGCCGCCTTGTCATGGCGAGGGTTTCGAGGCGGATCATGCGATGCATGGTGAGATGGAGACTGTTGTCCCGATGTAGCCTCTCCAGCGTGTTGCTGTGGAGATACCCCGTGAGGTACCGTTACAGGCATCCCAACAACCAACTTCTCCTTGGTAGCCATGCTAGGACTTGGCGATGATGGAGTTGATGAAGACGAAGGCAAAGATGAGCTTGAAGCAGATCGAAGTATTGGGGCCCCTACCTGGCATACTAGATGTCATGTCCTAGATTCAGGAACGCTGGAGGTTGGGAACTCCCTTCGTAGATTCGGTGAGGGGCGCAAGGAGGGATCTAAGTGCTACGTATGTCGAGTTTCCTAGATCTAGCAAGGGACACTTGGTTTACCCAGGATCAGGCTGTCCGGAGGCTAACATCCCTACATCATGCTTTGCTTGTATTCATGGCATATGAGTTGGGGTTACAAGATGTGTTCCTAGGGAACAATGGTCCTTTGTGGGGGAAGGGCTTAAGGTTGAAGTTGAGTAGATCTAGAAGGGCTGATCACCACTTTCTCTCACCCTTCCTCTCTCTCTACCTACGCTAAGATTGCTCTAGATCTGATCCAATGTACGGGATTCCAATATGTTCTACAGTGACCCATGCCCTTCCTTTATAGGCTAGGGGGATAACACAATGGCCACAATGCGCACATGGGATAGGTGAGAGCATCTTCGCCAAGATACTTTGTTTAGAAGCTAGTGGAAACCTTCAAAAGACGGTGGAAGCCCGTGGAAGCATGTCGGCATCTCCGTCTTCGCACCCAAATTCACCCGTGGGACCCAGATCACGCCTGCTCTAGGTGGGCAAGAGGGAACATCGCCTGACAACTTTTTTGTGTGGTCCATGCTGAGAAGAGTTGTGGGCTTGAATCTCTCTTCTATGTTATTGGCCTCCAAGCCATATCTTGATCTTATCCACATGTTTCCCCCGAGGAGAAGGAAATATCTCCTCATGCCTCCCCGGCTTTGTTCCCGGAGCGCTATTAAGGTCAGGCCCCGGGAAGAGGTACACCCTCTCTCTATCTCTCTCTCTCTCTCTCTCTCTCTCTCTCTCTCTCTCTCTCTCTGGTGTACAAAGTCACAGTTGTTCTGCCTGCTAAAATGGAACTCCGTACCTTTCATGTCGATACACTGCGTGAAGCCACTCCTCTCGCTCACTATAGTGCAGTTTCGCCGGCTGGCATCCGTGGTTTTTCACGCTTCTCTTTGGAGGGGGTTTTCCACGCTAAAATCTTTGTGTTTTTGGGCATTGGTTTAATCTTCATCGTTCTATTGCGTGCCATGTGTATAAGAGATTTCAACTGCCCAGGGAGAGCATACCCCCTAGCCTAAGTGTATGGAGATATCCTGAAAATGAGATAAGCTTTGGAAGTTCTATGCTTCGAACCGTTGTCGTCCTGCTATCTACTACTCCTTCCATCCTAAATTAGATGTTGTGAATTTGTCAAAATATGGATTCTATCCGCTACTCCATAGAATTCGAGGTAATAGAGGGAGATAAAATATAGCCGGCTCCCTAGTTTTAGTTTCTACTATCACGCACGACTAGTTTCAACACACATGACAAACGAACAGTGCAAAACCCCAGCTCTCAACACTTCCATCTCCCACTTTAAAGTAGTTTGTGAGGGTATTCATTTGAGTGATGGAGTTTGGGGACCACATGAAATTCTCTCTGATAGTGACAGGGAGAATCTAGATAAACCTTTTTCTGAGAATGAAATCAAAGAAGTAGTAGACTCAATGGAAAAGAACAAAGCTGCTAGACCTGATGGGATTCATATTGAATTTTACCAGGCTTGCTGGCCTGTGATTAAATTTGATTTGATCAAGCTTTTTGAGGACTTCTTTCATCATAAATTGGACCTGGCCAGGATTAATTATGGCATCATTACCTTACTTCCAAGAGGAGAGGATGCAGACATAATACAGAAGTACAGGCCCACATGTTTGTTGCAAGTTTTGTTTAAAATCTTTTCGAAAGCAATGACTTCCAGGCTGGAACCTTATATGATCAAGATTATTAATCAATGCCCGTCTGCTTTCATAAAAGGGAGAAACATTATGGATGGAGTAGAATTGCTCCAGGAAATTCTGAGGGAAACAAAGTTCAGGAAAACACAAGGAGTGGTTCTTAAGATAGATTTTGAAAAAGCTTATGATAAAGTCAACTAGGAGTTCCTTTTCAGAACATGTAAACAAAAAGGTTTTAGTGATAAGTGGATGGAGTGGTTCAAGAGCATTGTGACTCAGGGGACCCTCAGTGTCAAAATTAATGATGCAAAAGGTCCCTACTTCTGTAGTTAAAAGGGTGTGAGACAAGGTGATCCACTGTCCCCTTTCCTGTTTAATGCAGCATCAGAAAACCTGTCTAAGATGGTTCACAATGCTCAAGAGGCAGGCCTGGTGGTGGGTTTAGTTGAACACCTAATTGACAAAGGGGTGGCCATTCTTCAATATGCTGATGATACAATTTTTCTTATACAAGATGATGTTGGGGTGGCTAGAAATCTTAAACTGTTGTTGTGCATATTTGAGAGTATGTCTGGGCTCAAAATAGATTTTGAAAAAAGTGAAATCATGATTATTCAAGAAGATAATGCCAAGTTACAGGACAATGCTGACTTGTTCAATTGCCAGAAGGGTAGCTGGCCCATTAAGTATCTGGAAGTTCCAGTAAATGCAAGAAGGAACTCAGTGCAAGATATGAAGTTCTTGGGGAAGAAAGTGAAAGGAATGGTGGAGGGTTGGATGAGTGGTGCTCTGTCTATTGGGGGCAGAGTGATTAGAACAAATGTTTGTTTGTCATCTGTTGTTGTTTACCACATGTCTATGTTCCTCTTGCATAAAACCACTCTGGAAGAGCTGGACAAACCTAGAAGGGCTTTCTTGTGGCAGAGTAGCCCTGCCCAAAAAAGATATCATCTAGTCTCCTGGGATCTTATTTGTAAACCTAGGGATAAAGATGGCTTGGGCATCAAGAACTTAACTAGATTCAATATAAGGCTTATGTGTAAGTGGTGGTGGAAGCTGGAAGCAGGTGAGGGCCCTTCGCAGGAGTTCATGAGAGCCAAGTACTGGGCTAGAGGGGGCATTTTCCAAATCAAACATAAAGCAATGGACTCAGCTTTCTGGTCTGACCTCTTACATGTCAGACAAGTTTACCTGCAAGGGAGGATTATGGTTGTTGGGGATGGTAAAAGAACTGACTTCTCGGGAGATGCTTGGTGTGGACATAGACCTTTAAAAGATCTATTCCCTGACTTGTTTGAAATTTGCAATAAACAGACAATTACTGTGGCTGATATGGCCAGACAAAGGTGGGCACCCTCCTTTAGAAGGTGGCTCGCTGGTGATCTTCAAGGCAAAATGAGATCCTTATATAACAGGCTGGCTACTGTGGCCTTAAGTGATAACAAGGACACTCCCAAATGGAAATGGACTAAATCTGGGGTGTTCTCTGTAAAATCCATGTACAAACATATTTCTAGCAATGGTGTGGACAAGTCTTTCAAGCACTTGTGGAAAGCCAAGGTGCCTTTCAAGATCAAGGTGTGGTTGTGGCTTATCTGGCATGATGCAATTGCCACAAAGGATAATATGAAGAAGAGGAAGTGGGTAGGGAACTCCAAGTGTCAGTTTTGTAACAAAAATGAGACAATCCTCCATCTTTTTTTCGAGTGTGATGCTGCAAAGTATGTGTGGAGTGTGATAGGCACAGCTGCGGGGCTGGTAACAGGCCTAGCACCTTTCTCCAGTATTTTTGGTGGATTCCAAAATTCCTTTCTGCTAGTCGAAATATTCAGATAACTGGGGTTGCGGCAGTTTGCTGGGCTTTGTGGAAGATTAGTTATATCTGTGTTTTCCTTTCGTACTAGGCAGGGCTACATCCAGCGCAGCAGAATGACATTAGAGCTGGTGCCAACGTCCTCATTCAGGTGGGTGCTTCGATGGAGGTGGAGCGTGAAGCTGAACCTGGGCGTGCTCTACTCATTGCTGGAGATGCTGATGTAAACCAAGATGCAGACAAGGGGGATGAAGACGATGTTTCCGCTGCGACAAGGAGTTGATTTGTCTTGCAAGGTCTTTTAAGACTTGGGTTTTTCGTCCTGTGGGGGAATTTCTAAGAAAACTATCTGGTGGTATTTTGTGTCCAGCTTCTAGCTCCTGTTGAGCTAGGTTGTTAGAACCTGTGGCTTTTCCTTGCTTTGTGTACATAAACTGTTGGCTGTTATGGGACGTGAGTACTCTGAACTCGTGGAATGCTTTGGTGGTTGTTCCGTTTAAAATATAATGAAATGCGGGCCCTTTCGGGGGTTGCCGTCTGTGTAAAAAGAGGGGAGATAAAATATAGCCAACTCCCCAGTTTTAGTTTCTACTATCACGCACGACTAGTTTCAACACACATGACAAACGAAAAGTGCAAAACCCCAGCTCTCAACACTTCCACCTCCCACTTTAAAGTTGTACTAGACCATAAATATCTCCCTACTAGTTTACTGATCTTGATTAACCTCTTGAAGAGGGCTAATCACAGCCCTGATCTCCTTCGGAAGCACTAAATGCACGGTAATGCTGAAATCATGCAACAGCTTGCACATTGAATATGGTACATATCTCCCGCTTGCTTGTACTCCTACGTGCGTACTCCTGCATCGTTAGTACAGTACTATCATCTGCGTATTTTACACGGATCGAAGGATTTTTCTTGCAACGGAAGTACTAGCTACACCAATATATTTTGGACGCGTTCCTTGAGTCTCTTGCTTGCTAGTACTAGCGAGCTAGCACATATTGCTATCTTAATCAAACCTCGCCTGGGAACCTGGATTAGCCAGCAATTAACCAGTTGATTACTCCGGTAATGCATCCCCAGTGCTTTCTCAAGGGTCAAGGGCCGCCATGGAAACTCGCCATAGAATCTCCAAAGGAGATCCACCCCACGCGCACCAGCTCATCATTGTCGCCCGCGCGCTTCCGTCTATTCTCAATGAGTTGATCGATTCCTCTATTTAAGCCCGCGCACCTGCGCATCATTTGCTCATCACCATTACCACCGCCACCTATCTCTGCTCCTCGGTCTTCCTACGCGGAGTTAGCTAGGCATGGCAACTCAGAGCTTGGATCTGGGACTGAGCCTTGGCCTGGGCCTCGTCTCCCAGTCCAAAGCCAGATTCTGGTACACGGGCGGCAATGTGGCGGCGGACGCTCCTGCCTCGGCGGCAGCGGGAGCGTCAGCGGCAGAGGAGGATATGACCTGTTCGCCCGGCAGCCCGGTGTCGAGCGGCAGCGGTAGCGGGATGAAGCGCGGCGCCGAGAGGTCGGCCGGCAGCGGCGACGAGGATCAGGACGATGACGGCGGCAACGCGCGCAAGAAGCTCCGGCTGTCCAAGGACCAGGCCGCCGTGCTCGAGGAGTGCTTCAAGACGCACCACACACTCACTCCGGTACGTGTCTCGCTGATTTACACGATCGTTCACATCGATGATATATGGAGAGAATGCGGGAACTGACATGGATTTCTCGTGATTTTTACAGAAGCAGAAGCTTGCGCTGGCCAACAGCCTCGGGCTGCGGCCGCGGCAGGTGGAGGTGTGGTTCCAGAACCGCCGTGCCAGGACCAAGCTCAAGCAGACGGAGGTGGACTGCGAGTACATGAAGCGCTGGTGCGAGCAGCTCGCCGAGCAGAACCGCCGCCTCGAGAAGGAAGTGGCCGAGCTCAGGGCGTTAAAGGCAGCGCCGGCGCAGCCATCAGCGCACGGCAGCGCGGCCGGGCCCCTCACCACCCTGACGATGTGCTTGTCCTGCAAGCGCGTCGCGTCCACGTCCTCCTCCGCCTCGGCCTGCGCCACGCCCAAGGCGGCCAATCTTTACACCGCCCACTCCGCCGTCGGCGCCGACAATGCCGGCATCGGCATGCCATCTCCGGTGGCGCTGCCCAGTCACCGGCAGTTCTTCTGTGGATTCGGAGACAACGGAGCGGCATACGGCGGTTCGTGCGGCCCTGCCAAGGCGGCCAGATAGAACAATCCACCTTCATGCTCTGCCGCCACGATCAGCAAGCCAAGCAAACTGAACGCATTGCCGCATTGTCACAACTTACAAACTAAGCAAGTTTTTAGCAGAAAGTTACAAATCCTGTTTCTGCGTCTCTGAGGGGAATTCAAGTAGTTTTGACAGTTTAGGGTCGATCGGTCGATAAGCTCCCGGCCGGATGAATGTATGCATGTGAAAAGTTGGTAGATAACATTCAGAAGCTGAATCATTCAAACTTAATTGTCTCCCCTGTCTTGCGTAAACGTTACACTGAGCTGGTGTATTATTACTTGACTACTTGACTTGGTTTATCTTTTTTTTTTTTTACTAAATATATGATGTATCATCAACTCTTCTTTTTAATTAGCTGCCAGACAAGTTGCGACTTAAAGGTGACTTCTGATTAAGTTTGGTCACCTAGCAAAAAAAATGGCAATTAGGCTAGTCACAATGTGAAATAACATACACCAGTAACATCATATTTCTCCAGACTATGTTACTACCTTCACAATGGGTAGTAACTTATACTATGTGGTGTCATGCAAGTGCTCATTTATTGCATTATAGACTCATATTATCTTGGTATGTGTGATGTTACGGTAACTAGCTATGTTACTCCATTTGCCTCTCTCTTCATTAATTAGGCTCCACGTAATCTTTTTTGCTTACGTGGCATTGAAGTTACTACATATGTTACTCCCATTGTGACCAGCCTTAGGTGTTTGGCTCCCAGGATGATTAATGAAGTTGTTAAAATGCTAAAAGGATCTGTTTTTTTTTTATGATATACATGTTCATGTCTAGCATCTGTATGTAAAGTTTCATGATTAAAGTACGAATGTTGCGTCCTAGGCGAAAAACTAAAACTCTTGTGTTCCAAATTTTTTTTTAAGCACTGAATTTGTTTTCTCGTACATCTTATCATTTGTTCATAAAATTTTACATGTAAACATAAAACATGGACATTTATATGTTTATTTTTTCAGATAATTTTTTATAACGTGAACGTCTTGGTGCGAATTTCATTGTATTTTCCTTTCTTACAAGTCAGTTTCCAAGTCCAGCTAATGTGTTATGTCCATGGTTTCATTCTTTTGATTATTCACATATTTGATCTTGTTGTTTTTATGCCATTTGAGCATTCATAATTTTTCTAGGAACGGACTTCAAGTGTGCTCTACTCTTGCTCAACTTTCAAATTTTTGTGTCTAAATCTACAATTCAAGACGTCTCATATAATCTTGATTTGCCCTTTTTCTGCATGAATCCCGACGAAGGGATATCCACGTTGACGTAGACACAAGAAAATATATAATTTTTTCATACAACCAGACTAGTCAAATGCCATTGAAATAGCAAGTATTATAATCATATTAGAGTAACTAAGCGAAAATCATATGTTCAGATTGAAAATATTAAGAAAAAATAGATGCACATAGAGGACAACTGATAGCGTAGTGAAACCTAATAAAGGTAAGGATGGATGAAATTGACACAAGGAGGTCCCCTAGGCCGTCTCCTCCAAGCGACCGAGAGGACAAACCATTGCTAGTCGCCGTAGCGGCCTTCCTCCCTTCCTCTCTCTCTCCTCGTTTCTCCTAGAGGCCACCGCCGAATAAGCCATGCAGTGCAAGTGATGGTGTAGGTGGGGATCCAAACCCCCAGCGGTCTCATGCAGGAAGGAGACACTTGATATGGGGGTCGTAGTTCAGATGGCCGCCCTGATCTCCTCTAGTTGGGCCGTACAGGGATGTGCCGCAATGGATGGTGTCGTGGGGATTCAGGAGTTCAGAAGTGTCATTGTTGCTACCATCACGGTGCGACGGCTAGGGCATCGGATCTCCTGCCACGACCATGGGTTGTAGTTGCGAGGAAGGGCGTCGGGCGTGGAGGATTTTGGGTGCATTCCAGATATGTCGGCGTCTTTGCCGGTGTTCTCGTTGCAACGTCTAGGCGATGGCGGTTGCATGCCATACACGTCATATGGCAGCATATGCCATAATCCCATGGTATCGCGGGTGCTTTGGAATTCGAGCGACTTCTAACACCGTGATCATGTGGATGGCGGAATGGTCGGATCTTCGATATGATGATGGCCATATTGTCTATTTGTCGAGATCGATTGCAGCGTAGATGTCCTCTTCCTAGGCCACGGAGTTTCGAGGCTGGCTACGGTACGAGACGCCGCCTCTACTTCGAGATCGGATCTTATCTGACTCCGCAGGTGCTACACAGAACATTTTTTTACGGAGATTTCAAGTCATTCCTCACAGGACAGGCATGACGCACGACATCTCGTGGAGAGCCGTCAAGTCATACTCCGGTCTTTTAGGACAAAAAAATTGATTTGTTCCATACATTCGGACAAATATTATACTTTCTTCGTTTATTTTTATAAAGGTGATACACATTTTAGTTTCATCTACATTTATTCAGTACATTTTAGGGAATAAAATCTCATAATTTACTTTTGCAAAATGCAAAGGTTAATCATATTTGGCATATAGTGTTCCATGATGTGATTTCTCATCAAAGAGAGGACGCTAAAGCTTTTGGAAGATGGTACCTGATAAAAATTGGCAATCTTTGATTGGATAAACAAACAATGTTTTTATAAACACCAACCAGTCTTAATAAGCATATCAAGTTTTTCATTTTTCTTCTTTAAGGTCTCTAAAACAACATCATAAAGATTCAAAGGATTGAACCGAATGATTAAGAACAATATAAATATTTTTCATCAAGTTCATGCCAAAGTTAACTGAAGCATGTTCCAAAACCGAAACTAATTGACTAAACAGTCATTGAGAAGCATATTTGAACTTAATAAAATTGCACATAAACTAAAGTTAGAATCCATTTTGCCACCTGGTGCTTGTACCCCAATCTAAGGCTTCCAAGTCATTCCTCAACATATGCAAATCATTCAAGCAGAAAAGGATATTTTTTTTAGCACATATATGTTATAATAAAACTCTGAATTTTAATCGTTTTAGACAATCTATCATCCTAAATAACCTACCAAAATTATAGCTTCCATTGGTCTCTTATAGTTGCAAAAAAAAAAACTACTGTGGTATCATCAATATTCTGAAAATTTCAGATATGTACCATTTGGTTGACCAATATTTCCCTCCAACAAGAGAAGGGATGTGACTAAAGAACCAGCACACATGGCAACGGAGGGGAGAGAGAGAGATCAGGGGAAGAAGGACAAAGGGAAGCTCACGTTGTCATTAGGAAAGCCTGTCGTAACTCGAAGGAGGCGTCTCTCCTCAAGTTGTGCCCATGGTCATGACCGCTGCTCTGGCATCCTGTCCTGGCATGTAACCATTAACCTGCTCGATGTCGCTCGTCATAGGGCTGTGACTGCGCGGCTCGGATGGGGGGTCGAGGGAATCGAGGCATAAGCTACTTAGTGTCCTCATCAAAGAAGCATATTTTTCCTGGTTTGGGCTGATACTGAATATAGAATCATGCCAATATATATATTCAGGAATGAGCAGTTAAATTACAACCAGAAAGAATTAAATTATTAGCAATAAATCATTAGTCTGCCTATGCAATCAACATGTGCTGCTGGAATTTTGACTTTGAGAAGAAGACATGCCTTAAAAACATCTCCGATGAACAATTTAAGATCTCAAAATTAGTACAGACCCAATCTGACATAGCCGATTTGGGTGAGCTGGTGTGCTGACAAAAAAAAAAGGAAAAATAAGTAGACAACCTATTCCGACTAATAAAGATAATTACTAACCCCTTCACCAGTTAAACGATAACTGTAAAAATTAATAACCAAGGCAGTATGATGTCCATACTAAATTGAGATGCTTCCTAGTTTCTACAATGACTAAGCAAACCATTCGAATATACAATCAGAAGTAGTTGATCGACAATGGAACATTAGCAACACAATCTGTTACCGAAATATATGACATGTGGAGATGCATGATTCAGCAAGGAAACATGGGCGTGGGTACTAAATCATGCCATTACACGGACAATTCATCCAAAATAATATTCAGATCCTCCATCCATCCAACTATCTCACCGTGTTTGTACTTGCCCATAGTAATTATCACAAAGAAAGCAACAAAAAAAGTGAAGACACAGGAGACCATACCTCTGGCCGTATGCGACCTAATGTCCGGGTGGACGCCGGCGTCAGATCAGGGAGGAGGAGACCAAGTGCAGCTCGGGAAGGAACACGGCCTGCAGATCCCATGGTCATGCATAACTCACGGACGGCTTGGAGCTTCAACGGGGACGGGACGTGTCGCCCGCGAGCTCCATGGAGGCGTTGCCGAACTCGCCAACAACCAGACGGTCAGGGAACATGTACGTGGATTGGGAGCGGAGTGGAAAGGAAGGTGTGGCTGGCGGCGAGGCGATTTGGGGGGGGGGGAGATTCGAGAGGGATAGGAGACAGTTCGAGGTGGAGGAGGTAGGCAGAGGCGACCATGTGCAAGTTTTATTTCACGAGTCTCTCTTATCCCTATCCCTAGGTCGCTGTACAGTGGGTCCCATGTCTTGAGGCAAGGAGAGGCCTCAAATAGCCCTAGGCTTAGATCTCTTAGAGGATACTTCCTTCGATGAGAGAGTAGATTATCCAGTGGCTGAGCATATCGTCTGATCAGCCTTGTTGAAGCAACCACTCAAGATGACCAGGGCAACTTTTGCCTCGTCATCTTTTTTTTTTTTGAACCAGAGAAAGACCGCGAAGCGCATAGATACTGCCTTGTTTCCTTTCTTCGTTTTAGCGCCCCTGCGTGGGTTGTTTGGCCTTTTGGTCTGTCCTTTTAACTTTTCCAGTCCGGGCGGTTTTATTTTGAGTAACTCTTTGGTTCTATGTAAACTTGGATATGATGGTTGTGGGGTGGCTGCTTTCCTAAAGCAGGGCAATAAAGTGTGCCTTTTCTCTAAAAAGAGTTCAGACCGGCGATATAAATTACAAAAAGGACCATAGAAACTAGGATAATTAGGTTACAGTTTGCATAACAGACCACAGACACGAAAGAAGAAACGTCATCGGATCCTCCGTTGTCGCCGGAGCTGTCGTCGCAGCTGAGAATATGGCCTCTGGCCATGGCCCCCCACGCAGGCGTCGGGGACGAAACCACTTGACGCAGTGCGGGAGTACACGCCGCCGCGAGTCCATCCAAGGGCCTCCGATGGAGGATGTAGATAGCCTGACGTCGCGGAGTAATGGCTTGGAGCAGCTGCCAGTAAGCAGCCAGACATGGGCCACCGAGATTCTTCTCCAGGCGAACGCAGTAGCATCAACTTCCCTACCTTCTCCGGTGCCGCCGCTTGCCGCAACGAACCACTCCATCCCCTCACCACCACGACAGGTCAGAGAGAGACAAGGCCGCACCGCTGGAGAACCAAGAACCAGAGAAGGCATAAGAGGTGCTTATTGAACTGAGCCGGTGTCGAAGTTCTGACTCCACAAATCCCTCAGGTGACCCTATCGGGTTTCGACTAGGAGAAGTCATGAGCGCTGGTGAAATCGTCGGCTTGACAGGGGGCGAGATTTACCCAGGTTCGGGGCCCTCGAAGAGGTAAAACCCTTACTCCTGCCTTCTGCTGATCTGTATTGGATGATTAGATCGGTTACAGGTTGCTCGAATCGAGAGTAGATCTCGAGTTCCGAGGCTTTTTGGTCGTGCGGTATTCCTTGGTCCCCCCCTTGGGGGCTCTCCTGGCCTTATATAGATGGCCAGGTCTCGAGTTCTACCCGGAGAGGACTCAAACCCTAGCTGGGTCGGTTACAAATTTCCTAACTTAACCCGCAAGTTGATGCGAGTGGGCTTCACATGGGCCTTCTAGAGTACTCCAAGGATGCTTCCTTTTGGGCCTTGACCAGAAGGCCTGATAGGGGGTGTCCTTACCCGCAGGGTCCAGGATCCATATCTTCGTCAGTAGCCCCCGAGCGTATGCTTGACTGGGGCTTTTCCAGTCGAGTAGACGGTCAAACTCTCCTTATTTTTATGGAAGATTGCTTTGACAGTCATTGTTTTTCCAAAGGGTGTGTTCCCTGTATCATGGGTCATCACGCTCGAGTATCGAGCAATATAAGTGCCTGTTTTTACGGCTTTTTTCGCAGAAGGATGTGGCTCAGTAGCTTGGCTCCCCCGAGAGATCGGGGCCAATTAATTGCGACTAGGGCAAAAACATTCCTGGCCTACTCAGATTCGAGACCTCCGACTCGAACCCGACAAGGTGATTGTTGCGACTGGACCGTTGTGGACTTACCGAATCGAACTTAACCTATGGGGGTACCCGGCGCGTCCGCTAGGATTTTTCTTCGTGTTGTTGACACGGAATTATACCGGAGGACGCAGCTTTCGAGTGCGATTCCAGGCCCAAAAGAGAGATCTTTTCGGGTCTTACCTTCATATTCGAAGAATACGGCATCCGGATGTGCCTAGTCGGCTGAACAATCCAGGTTCTTATGATGTAGATTATCATGTGTAGGAGAGATAGGTTTTTCCTACCCGATTGATTTGTTTGAGCTCCATACGAAAGAAATTTCGTATTGGAAGAAAACTAAGCCCGTATGTCGTGGTGGTGTCACGGCAGATGCCATGGGATGGCTAAAGATGTGGGGACGAAGGACGCTGGAGGTGCTCGGGGAGGGATCACGCGACGAGTAGCCGCGTGAGGTACGAAGTAAACACTGCAAACAACACGATCTACCCAGGTTCAGGGCCCTCGTGAGGAGGTAAAACCCCTACTCCTGCCTTTCTTTGTGTATTTTGGTATCTCTCCGAGTAGCCACAGTACAAAGTTCTTGCTACCGAGTAGCCACTCTCCTCTAGATGATGAACTAGGTCAAGAACTAGGGTTCCAGTATGCGATCTAGGTCAAGATGTGTTCGATCCTCACGCAGGAGGCGGCGGGGCACCTTATATACATGGTGCCCAGCCGAATACGTCCAAACATGGACAAGTGTCGACATAGTGTGCACATCGTCCTTCTTCCGGGTTCCCGCTGACAGCTTTGGTTCCTAACCTTGGCCGCATCTGGAAAGTCGTTGGGCAAAACAAGGGGACAGACTGGTATCACTGTACCTAAGCACAGGGTAGGCCCCCCTTATCCTGCCACGGCCTGCTTCCATGCTGTCACTGTCAGGCAGGCCGGTCCCAGATGAACAGTAGTTCGAATAGTGCCAAGTACGGACCCAGGATACGCGGGATCCTGTGTCAGAACGGCTCCTTTGACTTTCTGGCCCGAGTAGGTTCCCGCCAATTGTTCCCGCCAATTGTACTCGGGCCAACTCCTCTACTCGAAAGGACAGAACTTGATTGATATCTCCTTCTGGCCATCTTGAGGTGAGACCGAGTAGCAGTCGACCGGGTAGCGAGTACCGGGTAGTCGGCTACTCGACCAAACCTCTCTTCTGTAAGACGCCTTTACCACTTGTCTTTACCCTACTCGGGGGTAACCCCCCGACAGCAGTCCCCGAAGCTGGTTGAGTCTTGCGAACTCGTTCACTAGGCTCTGCCAGCTTAAAACCAATCTTTGCAACATAGCCCTTGAACCTCAAGATGCCGAGTAGAACCTCCGAGTAGCTCTCTGGTTAGTACCTTAAGTTTCCTATCCTCCGCATAGCAGATGACTTCTACTCTGCGACCGAGTAAAAAGACTTGGAGAATTTTTCTTGAATTGAGCCTCTGCCGCGCAGAGCACGATCCAGCCCTTCGCACAGCAACTGAACACGTGTCAAGCATCCAGGCCCCCGTCGTCTCGTTGCCCAGGGCACGACGTGCCACGCGCCTGATTTCCAGGCAGTGGGCCCACCACGCGTCATGTCCCATCAAGAGTAATAATAGGACACGATCTGGTGGTGGGATCAATTGCGGCCGTTACGCGCGCATCCCGCGCTTGTGTGCGTTTCCAGCCGGCCACAGATCCCACCACACGCCACGATCGATCCCACTACCCCGATGGTAACGGTAGCCTGAGGCGAGGGTATAAATACCCCTGCCGGTAACTTCCTTTTCTTCTCCCTCGCACTTTTCCCCTTTCATCTCCCTGTTCTTCTCCGCCGCCGAGCTCTCCGCCGCCGCGCAATCTTTTGCGCCGCCGCGAACCCAATCCAGCCAATCAAAACCTTCTGATTCTTTCCACCTCCCCTACTCGCAACCATGTCTCGCGCCGGCTGGGCTGGCTCACATGTCACCGCCGAGGACTGCGCCTGGCTTGTGAACACTAGGAGGGTCCCTCCTGGTGTTCAATGCCGGCCACCCAGGGGCGAGCTCGTGCCTGCCCCGGAGGAGGGCGAGCACGTTGTGTTCTTGGCGCATTTCGAGCGCGGCTTCGGCCTGCCGGCCTCCGACTTCCTCCGCCGCTTCCTCGACCACTTCGGCCTTCAAATGCATCACCTGCCGCCCAATGCCGTCGTCTTCCTCGCCTACCACGCCGTGGTGTGCGAGGCCTTCCTCGGCATCCATCCGACAACGGACACCTGGCTCAGGTACTTCCACCTTCGCCAGCAGACCACCGGGAAGAAGGAAGGCACCGGGGTGCCACGGGCAACCGACACCGGCTGCGCCATGATGGTGCAGCGGTCGGGGGCCAATCACCCCCGTATCAAGGGGTTGGAGTCCGTCCGGATGTGGCAGAAGACGTTCCTCTACGTCAAGAACATCCCCGCCACCGAAGGAGGACAGGTAACTGACAGAATCAATCTTCCCGCTTGGAGCCTCCGTGCTCCCACCCAGAAGAATTGGAAGGAGAAGCCCTCCAACGATCTCAACGCGAAGGAGATTGAGGCGCGGCTCGGCGCTTTAATCGACGAGGGCCTCAAGAGTGATGATCCAGTGGCGTGCTGGATCCAGAGACGCGTTCTGCCTCTGCAAGAACGCTGCCACCTGATGTGTTACATGGGAGGCCCCCGTGACTGCACCAGGACGACCACCATCGAGCTCGACAACGCAGACGTTCCCGAGCACGCCAGGGCCATCCTGACGACGAGCCTCGCCGAGCATTGACAGTATGGGTTCATTCCATACAGCCGTACCAAGCCGATTACGCGGGTACGTTCTTCTTTCCCTGCTTACTGTATATGGGTTCCGAGTAGAAAGCTTCCTGTTCTCGTCGCGACTAGCGATCGTAGTCCGTACCGAGTAGAGTACTTTAGTAGAATTGTATAGGCTTAGTGTGCTTTGTGCCTGCACGCCTTTCCGAGTAGAGCATCCGGTAAAAATACTTAGGCTTGGTGTGCTTTGTGTTTGCACGCCTATCCGAGTAGGATGCCATCCTGCTACTCGGCTTACTTGTGACACTTCTCCGCTCTTCAGGTCCTCACTCGCCAGCTTATAGAAAGCTGCGAACGTTTTGAAGGCAACTGGTCTCCTGACCGAGAGGAAGACGACAAGGCCTCCTTTGAGAACGCAGACCAGATCAACCTCCCTCGTTCCCCCACCATGGAGAAGCAGCACGCGGAAACGTCTCTCCGCGACTGGCCTGAGGACGAATCTGAAGGTAACTGCGCACTTGCTTTGCTTGTTCACGAGAAGCATTAATTCTCTGTTTGTTGTTTCTGATTCGCTCCTCTTCTTTTCCTGAATCCGCAGATGATGTTGATGAAGAGCACGAGGGTGAGGACGAAGACGAGAACGAGAACGAGAGCGATAAAGCCCTTGTCGTCAACCCTCTTTCTGTCGCTGCACCCGCTACTCGCAAGCGGACTGGCAGCGGTGCCGTAGAGCCCCCCGCCAAGAAGAAGAAGCTGACCGAGAAGGCGACCAAGAAGGTCGTGAAGAGACCAAGGCGAAAGCTCGCCTCCACCAGCGCGTAAGTTTCTTCTCTGTCGTCTCCTTTCTCGTACTGTATCATTTTTTCCCCAATCCTCTTATAATTTCTGAATTTCTTTTTCTCTGCAGACCTCCCATGGACGCGAACGCTGCTCTCGCGCCCGATCAGGCTAAGAAGCCGGCAGCGCCACTTATCAACCTCGACGATGACGAGGATGACACCGCCAACGCACAGAGCGCTGATGCTGAAGGAGCAGATTCGGAGAAGCAGTCCCGTGCGGAGTCAGCAGCACAGGACACCGCCGCCCACCAGGAGAGACCCCCTTCTCCTCCGGCCAACACTGCCGAGGAGACTCAAGACGAAGAGATGCAGGATAACGCCGCCCTCGAGCGGCCAGAAGCTGAACAGGAGCAGCCAACCACAGACGCTGCAGGCCAAGTGAATCCCGCTGCCGAGCAGCGGGTGGAAGATGCCACCATGACGAATGCCACCACGACAAGCCATTATCCACTGAGCGACGCGCCAACAGGCGCCGCACCGAGTAGCGCCCAGCCAACTGGCGCACCGGATAGCGCGCCCCTGGCGCCGCTAACTGACCAAGCCAGGCAGCAAGCCCTAGATGCTTTGAAAGAGGAGGTCGAGAAGAGGGCAGCCGAGAAGGAAGCTGCCGAGAAGGCAGAGGCTGAGAAGAAGGCAGCCGAGGCGGAGGCCGCCGAGAAGGCGAAGACCAAGATTGAGGGGAAGAAGCCCGAGAAGCAGAAGGGCGAGAAGTCAACTGCTCAGAAAGAAAAGGCGATGAAGCGAGCAACAGAGCAGATGCCGCCGCCGACTTCGACTGGACAGTCCAAGCAGTTGATCATCCGCAACCCCAGTGCAATTCCTGCCGCCGCTACTGTAGCCGATCAGGCCCTCTACCCAGATTACATGGTGAGGGTCAGCCAACAGCGCTAGATTGGCCTCTCCGTCGAGGACCGGAAGATTGCTCTCACAACCGGAAGGAAGGCCGTAGCGACAGACTCCAGGCCCCCGCCCCCCGTCTCCATTGCTTCTCGGGGAGCTCAAGATCAGGTGATATCATCTCAGAGCCTCGAGCAGGTACTCGACTTGGTGGGTTTCATCGATGCCAAGTGGGACAGCAAGCTTCTCGGCACTGAGAAATGGCACGGCCTCGGCCTGGGCGACATCGACCATATGCGGGTTGACTGGAACAAGGTGGACTTGGGCTACCAACCCATAACCGTCTCCTCCAGCACCGCTACTCTTGCTGCCAAGATGTTCGTGCACCGCAAGAATGCAGAAGATCTGGAGCAGTCTTACGCGGTAAGTCTCAACTTGTCTTCTCCGAGTAGCATTTTTCTTCTCTCCTATCCGTCTTCATCTTCTTTTACCCTCACCCAGTCCCCGAGATTCTGGCCGAGTAGGCGGATGCTTTCCCGAGTAGCCGCCTTCTCGGGTTGAATCTTCACTTCTCTGTTTAACTTGCTTTCTTTTCGCTTCTCAGGATAGCGTTCTGAAGCGTACCAGTCTGCATCGCCAGCTTCTCTGGAATCATGCTATCGCCAGGAGGCGAATTGCTGCACTGGAAAGAGAGAAAGCAGCTGCAGAGGCAGCCGGTAAGGATGCTAAGGATAGCACTCTGAAGCTGTCTGAGGTGGAAGGTACGCTTCTAGCCGCGCGGTTCTTGCGTTTTTTGTTTACGCCCGCTTCTGCTTTCTTGCGCTAACCTTTTCTACTCTGCAGGGAAACTGAAGGCCCTGGCTGACGAGCACGAGAACTGTCGCACCTTTGTTGCGAATGCCGAGAACACCATCAAGAAGCTTGAAGGTAAACCTCCGTCTACTCGGTTTGCCCTTGTGCCTGTTTCCTTTGCCTCTCTGCTAACCGTGCTTTGCTCTTTTCAGAAGATCATAAATTGTTTGTTGAAGAACACCAAGACTGCGTGAAACCTGAAGAAATGGAGGTGCGACTAATAAGCCAGTCTGCAGCTCTGCAAAGTACACATACTTCCGAGATGGAGACGCTGCAACTCCAGCTGCGGGAGGCACTCCAGGATGCTGTCAAACTTGGTGACGAGAGGGACAGAGCCATCGCCGCGAAGGCAAAAGCCGAGACAACCTTCAATGCCAAGATAAAGGCCCTCGAGCAGGAGCGCGAAACGCTGAAAAAGGCCAATGCTGGGTACTGCACACAATTGGACGGATTTCGCTCGCTCGTGGAGAGGCACATTTCCAATGAGGAGCAATGGAAAACCCAGTTGCAGCAGCTGCGCCAGGAGCTACACAGTAAGTTCCCTCCTTTCTGCATCTTTTCTTCTCGGTCCTGCCTCTTCTCGGTTCCTGTGACTGAATTCCTTCCTTGCTTCTATGCAGAAATCTTCCCTGATCTCGTGTCCGCCTGTGCGCCAGCCTTGGCTAAGGCTCGAGCAGCTCGCCTTGAGAAGGGCGAGGCCTCGGATACCAGAGCCGAGATCGAGGACAGCTTGCTGGTGATGAAGGGGCACTTCGAACGCCTAGCCGGCGTGGGCACCGACTTGGTGCGCGTCGGCTTCGCGCTCCACAAGCTGTTCTGGCCTGAAGATGCCGCGCCGACAACGATTGGTGGCCTTGCTCTGAAGCTGCAGAATGTGAAGGCCGAGCTGAAGAAATGGCGCGCCTCGGGAGCTCGGGCGGGTGCTGACTTGATGCTTCTCTGCATCGCCTCCTGGTACGAGAATCTTAACATGGATATCATCCGCGGGAAGCGCAACGATTCCAAGTGGGAGACGGACCCCAGCTGCGTGGCCATGCGCAAGCTGATCGCGTACGAAGTCGCGGAGTGCGCTGAGACGGACGTCTTCATCGACGGCCTCCCCGAGCCCGACACCGAAGTGGAGGAGGACGAGGAAGCGGATGAAGACACAGATTCCGACTTGGACGGCTTCTTCGATTCGCCTAGAGGCAAGGCCGGGAAGGGGAAGAAAGTCGCCGTCGTGAGTAGCGATGAGGAGGCCGAGCACATCGACACCGCCGCACTCGGCTTCGGCACCTCCTCAGGAGCCGCTCTCGACGACACGGTATTCATCCCTGGCCAAGCCTCTGGTGCTTCTTCAACCCCAGGGCCTATCTCGGTGGCCACGGCTACTTCTGACCAGGTAGCCACCGAGCGTGATGTCGAGATGGAAGAGTCCGCCACCCTCCAGTCGGAGGCGGATGCCACCCATGCCAGCGCCGACGAAGAACCCGCAAGGACAACCGCCACCAACTCGGAGGCAGAGGCAACCAGGACCACCACAGAAGATGCAGCAGCCAATGCCAGCGCCGACAACACTGCCTCTTCCACATGATTTTACCTGCACACTTTTTACTTGAACACTTATCAGATCCCCGGGATGCCGGGAGCAGATGTATCAGACTCATTTGTGCTTTTCTTGCTACTCAATTTTATTTCCACTTGTTATCTTCAATTTAATCATTTTGAGCAGCCCTGGCTCAATGCCGGGTTGCGTTTCCATGCGAGTCCCCGAGTTGCGTTTCTTATTCACCCTCTCTTTTCATCTCTGCTCTACCCGCAACTTGTTGCTTTTTTGGTATTCGAGTCACAAGAGTCAAAGAGCAGAGCTGCAAATACTTAGCCACTAGAAACAATCATAGTAACGCAGCCCACCACTTAGCCGAAAAGACGAAACAGAGAACAAAAGTAACAAACACTCTACTCGGTTCCTGCACTTTTTCTTCCTTAGCGATTTTCGTGTGCTCATTGACCTTTTGCTTGTTCTCTTGCTTGCCATGAAGCCGGGTTTCGGACAGCAGCAGAGTCGAAGAGTTGGCATATAGGTTTAGACACAGTACTCAATACGCTGATGAGTTCTGAAGTGAAGCAACCAAATAGACAAAAGGTAAAGCCGAGTAAAAACACTTAGAACAATTTTGGACGAGGGCAGTCCCTGAGAACAATTTCAGATTGCAGAGTAGAATTTCAACTCGGATAAGAGGGTACATACACATCTTTGCTTACGAATGAAAACGACGGAGTAGAGCTACATTCCAAGGGCGCTTGGTTTCCTCTCCAGATTTATCTGCCCTGTTCGCCTGTGGTGGGCGCACATCTACAAGATAGTAAGCATCGTTGTGCAGCGCTTTGCTCACAATGAAGGGCCCTTCCCATGGAGGAGACAACTTGTGCATCCCGGCTGTGCGCTGCACAAGCCTAAGGACCATGTCTCCTTCTCGGAAAACCCTTGGGTTCACCTTTCGGCTATGATAACGCCGCAGGTTTTGCTGGTAGATAGCCGAACGTGACAGAGTCAGCTCTCTTGCTTCTTCAAGCAGGTCAACGTCGTTTTCTCGAACTTCTCTCGCCTCCACCTCAGTGTAGAGGGCTACTCGGGGGGAGTCATGCTCTAAGTCTATTGGCAACACGGCCTCAGCCCCGTATACCAAGAAGAATGGCGTGTAGCCGGTTGACCGGTTAGGGGTAGTCCTTAGACTCCACAACACCGCTGGCAACTCGTCTAACCAACACCCAAGTGTTTTCAGCAGCGGCTCCATCAGCCTTGGCTTGATGCCTGCCAATACCATACCATTTGCTCTTTCAACTTGTCCATTGGAAGCAGGGTGCGCGACTGACGCAACGTCTAGTCGGATATGCTTATCTCTGCAGAACCGCACCATTGCTCCCTCAGCAAAGTTTGTGCCGTTGTCGGTGATGAAACTGTGCGGGTAGCCATATCTCAGGATTATGTCCTTCACGAATTTCACAGCTGTGGCTCCATCACATCTCCGAATAGGTTTCACTTCAATCCACTTGGTGAACTTGTCCACCATGACTAAGATGTGAGTCATGTTGCCTCTAGCCGGCTGGAAAGGCCCAACCATGTCCAAGCACCAAACAGCAAATGGCCAGGTGATAGGAATTGTTATCAATTCGGAAGCAGGCATGTGAATCTTACTTGCGAACATCTGACAGCCAGTGCACTTCCTCACGATGTCCTCAGCTTGCTGCAGTGCTGTGAGCCAATAGAATCCATGCCGGAAAGCTTTCTGGACCAGCGCCCGAGAAGAGGCGTGGTGCCCGCATTCTCCTTGGTGTATCTCTATCAGGATCTCTTCTCCTTCTGCTGGATCCACACAACGTTGCAGCACGCCAGTGGCACTTCTCTTGTGCAGGACATCTCGGACAATGGTGTAGCCCTTGGATCTTCTCTGAATCTGCCTCGCAGTCACCTCATCTTAAGGTAGAGTGCCGTCCCTTAGAAAGGATAATATGGGCATAGCCCAACTCGGTGTCTCCCGTATGGGAAACACTGGTTCGTCCAGTTCCATTGGGACAGGCTCTTGTGGTTGCTCAGGAGGAGTGGGAGCGCTTCTTTGCAGCCCAGATCGATTGGCGAGAGCTTCCTCAATGAATGAGACGGCCTCCGGGTTGAGGGCGGCAGTCCCCGAGTAAGGAGTGGCAGTCCCCGAGTAAGGAGTGGCAGTCCCCGGGTAGGGAGTGGCAGTCCCCGAGTAAGGAGTGGCAGTCCCCGGGTAGGGAGTGGCAGTCCCCGAGTAGGGAGTGGCAGTCCCCGGGTAGGGAGTGGCAGTCCCCGAGTAAGGAGTGGCAGTCCCCGGGTAGGGAGTGGCAGTCCCCGAGTAGGGAACGGCAGTCCCCGAGTAGGGGACGGCAGTCCCCGGGTTTCCTGCAGCACTCACCCAGTCAATCTCCATTGGATCAGATTCTTCACTTGGCAGAGAAGGGACAAATATAGACTCCGAGTTGGGAGAAGGCTTGATGGATGGCTTCCTCAAATGCTCCAAGGCGATTCCCGCCGGGATGGATTGCCGAGAAGATCCCAACTTGGATAACTCATCTGCTGCTTCGTTCTCTGCTCGGTGAATGTGCTGGAACTCGCAACCTTCGAAGAACCCAGTCATAGACTGCACCAGGAAGCGATACGATGCCATGTTGGCATCCAAAGCATCCCAGGTGCCCGAGACTTGCTGCACCACCAGATCTGAATCACCATAGCATATGATACGCTGCACGCCAACCTCCTTTGCTACTCGCAAACCATGCACCACTGCCTCGTACTCTGCAACATTGTTGGATGCCTTGAAATGAATCTGCAGCACATACTTGAGTTGATCTCGCTTGGGTGACGTAAGCACAACACCAGCACCAAGGCCCTCTTTCACCTTTGAGCCATCAAAGTGCATCTTCCAGTAATTGGAAACTGGAGCAGGAGGTTCATACTGCACCTCGGCCCAGTCCACAAGAAATTCCGCCAGGATCTGAGATTTGATGGCGTCTCTTCTCGCATACGCGGGAGCATACGCGGCTAGCTCAATCGCCCACTTGGCTACTCTGCCACTCGCCTCCTTGTTGCCCATGATATCCGAGATAGGGGCAGAGCTCACAACTGTGATAGGGTGCTCCTGGAAATAATGCTTCAGCTTCCTAGCGCCCAGGTACACGCCGTAGGTCATCTTCTGGTAATGCGGGTAGTTTTGCTTTGAACTGGACAACACTTCACTGAGATAATATACTGGGCGCTGCACACTCTTGCCTTCTTCTTCTCTTTCCACCACAATCACCACGCTGACTACTCGGTTAGTCGCAGCAATGTACAGCAGCATTGGCTCCTTGGGTAGCGGACTAGCCAAGATGGGAGCACTTGCCAGCATTGCTTTCAGCTCATTGAATGCCACATCCGCTTGCGGAGTCCAGACAAACTTGTCACTTTTCTTCATCAGTTGGTACAGAGGCAAGGCCTTCTCTCCCATTCGACCCAGAAAACGGCTCAGAGATGCCAAACAACCTGTGAACTTCTGCACATCTTTCAGTGATCTCGGTAAAGACATGCTCTCAATAGCTTTTATCTTAGAAGGATTGGCTTCAATGCCCCGACTAGAAACCAGAAAACCGAGTAGCTTTCCAGCTGGTACACCAAAGGTGCACTTACTCGGATTCAGTTTCATTTTGTACTTGCGTAGGTTAGCAAAGGTTTCCTCCAGGTCGGCAAGCAGAGTATGTGTTTTATTCGTTTTGATGACAATGTCATCTACGTACACCTGCACATTCTTGCCGAGCTGGTCGTGCAAGCATTTCTGCATGCATCTCTGATAGGTTGCACCCGCATTCCTCAAGCCAAAACACATGACACGATAGCAATAAGCCCCGTACGGGGTAATGAAAGCGGTCTTTATTTGATCGGCAGGGTTGAGTGCAATCTGGTGAAAACCAGAGTAGGCATCTATGAAGGACAACAGTTCACAACCAGCAGTGGAATCGATCACCTGATCGATGCGAGGTAGCGGGAAAGGATCCTTGGGGCATGCCTTGTTCAAGTCGGTGTAGTCGACGCACATGCGCCATGCAGTGGCAGCCTTGGGATCCTCCTTCTTCTTCTCGACCATGACCGGGTTGGCTAGCCAATCCGGATGCAGCACCTCCATGATGAAATTGCTTATCAGTAACTTGGTGATCTGATCACCAATGGCCTTCCTTCTCTCATCTCCGAAACGGCGCATAGCCTGCTTCACTGGTTTGGCGTCAGGACGCACATGTAAAGAGTGCTCAACCAACTCACTCGGGACTCCTGGTAGATCTTCATTGGACCAGGCGAATACATCCCGATTCTCACGGAGGAAGTGGATGAGCTCGCTTTCCTATTTCTCCGCCAACCCGGAGCCAATGATGGCTACGCGGTCGGGGAACTCGGGGTCGACCTGGACCTTCTTTGTCTCCTTGGCAGCTTGGAAAGCGGTACCGTGCTGGGTACTCGGCACACCTTGTGCGCCAGCTTGTGCGGACTGAGCCATGGCCACCACCTCGTACATCTTCTTCTTCTCGGCAGCAATCACCATCGACTCCGCCAACTGGGAGCTAGCAGAGGCACACTCCATGGACTTCTTTTAATCTCCAGAGATGGTGATGATGCCATTGGGACCAGGGATCTTCATCTTCAGATAAGCCACATGTGTAGAGGCCATGAACTTGCTCAGAGCGGGCCTGCCGAGTAGAGCATGATAGGGGCTCTGATGATCCACCACCTCAAACTGCAGGCGCTCTGTGCGGCAGTTCTCCCGGGTACCGAATAGCACATCGATCCACACTCGGCCAATCGGGTTGCATGAGATCCCGGGCACAATGCCATGGAAAGTGGTCTTGCTAGGCAGCATCATGTTCTCGGCCAGGCCAAGCTTCTCAAGTGTGTCCTTGTACACAATGTTGATGCTGCTGCCGTTGTCGATTAGCACCTTGCTGAACCTCACGTTCTTCTCGGGACCCAGGAAGGTAGGATCCAGCACCAAGGCATAGCTACCCGGATTGGGCATCACCTTGGGATGATCTGCTCGGGTCCACCTGATCTCCTGGTCACACCAATACATGTAGTGAGGGACAGCAGGAATCACTGCATTGACCTCCATGGCCCGCCTGTGCTGTGATTGCTTGTCGACTGGCTCAGAAGTGAAGATCATGTAGCTCTCATGGTGCTCTTGGTACTGATTGGAGCCATTGCCCCCATTGTTGCCATTGTTATTGTTGCCCTGATAGTTGTTGTTGTTGCTTCTATTGTTGTTGTTGCGGTTGTAGTAGTTGTTGTTGTTGCGGTATCTCTCATTGTTGAAGTTCTGGTTGGCTCCTAAAGTCACCTGGTTCACATTCTCTCTTCTCGGGTACACTGGCGGCCGAGCTGCGGGTGCGCGAGTGGGCTGCACATTGGCATTGGCTGCTGGCAGGGGAGGAGGAGGAGGCAAGCCATCACTCTTGATTGCCTCCCACCACTCGCACTGCCGAGTAGTGTGGTTAGCAGGCCTCGAGGGGTGGTGAGTGTGAAAGCTGCATGGGCCATCCTTCATGTCATCGAAGACAAACTTCTTCGGCTGCTCGGAGTTCCCGCTACCCGACTGAGAGGTGCGAAATGGCTTCTTGTTGCCTTGGCCCTGGTTCTGGTTTTGCCCGTAGGCTCCAGCAGGTTTCTGCCTCTGGCTGCCACCAGCTCCAACAGTCACTGCATTCACCTCCTCGGGATCATACCGATTGTCTACTCGGCGCTTGTTGCGGAACTCGTTGCGCTTGCTGTTGCTGAAGTTTCTTCTCGGCTCAGAGGAGTCCATCAGTGGCTGAGTAGGATCACCGAGTGCGTACTGATCCGCAATCTTGATGGTCTCCGCCAGAGTGTTCGGCATCTCCCTCTGCAATCTCTGCCACAACATACTGCCATGCCTGCATCCCTGCGCAAACCAAGTGATGGCCTGCGCTTCATTCACACCCTCACAAGTGTTCCTCAATGTGCTCCACCGAGTAAGATACTCGCGGTCCGTCTCGTCTTCTCGCTGCCTGCAAGCTGATAGCTGCTGTGGCCTATTCGGCCTCTTGTATGTGCTCGTGAAGTTGCTGATGAAGGCATCCGAGAAGTCCAGCCAGCAGTTAATGCTGTTCTTGGGCAAGTTGTTGAGCCAAGTACGGGCTGGACCCTCTAGCATCTGTGGAACATATCGCACAGCCCATCTTCTGTTGCCATTCGCGATATGGACCGCGGTGACATAGTCATTGAGCCAATCTTCCGGCTTGGTGCTGCCATTGTAGCTCTTGGTGCCTCTTGCAAGCTGGAAGTTCTTCACGGACGGCTCGTTCATGATGCGCGGGCCAAAGCACTCGGGGCCAGGGGGACCCGTGCTCTCCAGCCGCGCCGACAAGCTGGTCTGGTCCAACTGATGCCTCGCATCTCCAAGAGCCAGCACGCGCTCACCAACACGGTCATGAATATCATAGCCAGCCATCTCCATAGCCGAGTAGCCATCATCATACCTGTCCACCTGCACAGCTGCAGGCTGCTCCACCGGGTTGGTGACTGGCGCCACTGCGCGCGGCTGCTGCCTCTGCCGAGTAGGTTGAGCTGCGGGTTGCCGAGAAGGACCTGGACGCGCAGCATCTCGGGCACGGCTTTGAGCTTGATGGGCTTGAGAGCCTGCTCTTGCAGCGTTGTGTTCCTGCCCGGGCTGCTGCGGCACAGCAAGCTGTTTCGCGGCAGCAGCCGGGTCATACACCTGCATTTGCCTGTCTCTGCCCGAGCGCCCGCTGCGGCTCTTCTCGCGGCTGGGATGCGGAGACGAGGCCTGATCGTTAGATCTAGCCGCGTGCGAGTGAACCACCTGCGAAGCCCCAGCACCCGGGTTGGCCTTCCGGAACTCCTCGTTCTGCCTAGCGGCCTCCAGCACCAACTCGTTGAGCCTTTCCTGCTGCCTAAGACGCACATCGCCATCCAGGCGCGGCAACTCGGCAGCTACAGCCTCTGCAGCCCTAAGTGTCTTGGCGGGTGTGCTGTACCTTGGCCTTGTGAAGGTGTTCGCGGTGGCGGACTGAGCGGGCACCTCCGCAACCGTTGCCATCTCGACACCCAAGTTGCGCCGCGTAGCGCCTACTCTGCTAGGCCTCCTGGCGACTGGCGTGAAGCCGTGAGCCTTGTTGTACTCGAGCTGGTCTAGACTCAGCTCGAGCCTGATCTTGTCCAACTCCGCCTGCTCGGCAAGCAGCTCCTGGCGCTGTCGCTCGAGTTGCTCCCTCACGGCTAGGAGCTCGATGTCGGTGGGGGTGGGCATGCCAGGTCGCGTAGCTGACGCGGGAATGACCGTAGACGTGGAAGGCGGCAAGTTGCTCTCCTTCTCATAGGGCCGGTGAACCCTGCCACCAGCCGGCGCATCAGTCTCCTCGACAACGGCCGCAGCGCCAGTAGCGGCTGCGCCAGTGTTTGCCGCCAAGCCCGTCACCATCACCTCAGCGCAGTTCGCAGAGCGGCGCGCGGGCTTTCGGCGTGCAGCAATCACCGCGGGAGGATCCTCCGCGTCATGCACCAGCTCGGGGTACGCGCGGTT
This sequence comes from Alopecurus myosuroides, assembly GCA_028641055.1. NCBI lineage: Eukaryota > Viridiplantae > Streptophyta > Magnoliopsida > Poales > Poaceae > Alopecurus > Alopecurus myosuroides. The sequence continues at coordinate 512,630,223 of CM054057.1, forward strand.
GGCGACGGTGGCGACGTAGACAAGGTGAGAGCCGAAGGAGATCACCGAGCCGCCCTCCGGCATGGCCTTGCTGCCGAAATCGCCGGCGTTGTCGGTGACGAAGTCGAAGGAGCCGAATCTGTGGACAAGGCCACAGACCACGCGCTCCGCTGAAGAAGATCCCGTCCGAACAGAAACTCCAACCAGCGCCGCTGGTTGCCCCACGGTGGGCGCCAACTGTCGTGGTGGTGTCACGGCAGATGCCATGGGATGGCTAAAGATGTGGGGACGAAGGACGCTGGAGGTGCTCGGGGAGGGATCACGCGACGAGTAGCCGCGTGAGGTACGAAGTAAACACTGCAAACAACACGATCTACCCAGGTTCAGGGCCCTCGTGAGGAGGTAAAACCCCTACTCCTGCCTTTCTTTGTGTATTTTGGTATCTCTCCGAGTAGCCACAGTACAAAGTTCTTGCTACCGAGTAGCCACTCTCCTCTAGATGATGAACTAGGTCAAGAACTAGGGTTCCAGTATGCGATCTAGGTCAAGATGTGTTCGATCCTCACGCAGGAGGCGGCGGGGCACCTTATATACATGGTGCCCAGCCGAATACGTCCAAACATGGACAAGTGTCGACATAGTGTGCACATCGTCCTTCTTCCGGGTTCCCGCTGACAGCTTTGGTTCCTAACCTTGGCCGCATCTGGAAAGTCATTGGGCAAAACAAGGGGACAGACTGGTATCACTGTACCTAAGCACAGGGTAGGCCCCCCTTATCCTGCCACGGCCTGCTTCCATGCTGTCACTGTCAGGCAGTCCGGTCCCAGATGAACAGTAGTTCGAATAGTGCCAAGTACGGACCCAGGATACGCGGGATCCTGTGTCAGAACGGCTCCTTTGACTTTCTGGCCCGAGTAGGTTCCCGCCAATTGTTCCCGCCAATTGTTCCCGCCAATTGTACTCGGGCCAACTCCTCTACTCGAAAGGACAGAACTTGATTGATATCTCCTTCTGGCCATCTTGAGGTGAGACCGAGTAGCAGTCGACCGGGTAGCGAGTACCGGGTAGTCGGCTACTCGACCAAACCTCTCTTCTGTAAGACGCCTTTACCACTTGTCTTTACCCTACTCGGGGGTAACCCCCCGACACCGTATGAAAGAGTTTTCATGTTCGGGATGCTGTGCCCTCACGAAAGAGTTTTCGCGCATAGGGTATTTTTCTCTTGTTCAAAGAGGTCTTGCTTTATGAACTGTTCATGGAAAAATCTCATTTACCCGAAGGAATTGATATTCATACGAAGATAATTTCGCGTTTGAACTTCCAATCGAGAAGATTTAGGTCTTGAATGACGAATGACATGACGTCATGGCGCACTCCTCTTCTCCCGATGGGACGTGACGGAGTGGCAGCAGATGATGGCCCACCTTGTCAGCTTTTTGACCGGGAAACGAGACGTCGTTCCCGGTTTTTACGCGAAACGCGCAGTAAATGCGCACGATCTTGTGTTAAGATCGTGGCACGAAACAGCGCTGGCCGCCGCTTCGTTTCATCCTCACGCGTGGCGGCCGTGATAGGCGCCACGTAGCGCATCGTACGGCTGAGATCGCCTCGCCCCGTGTATAAATACGGGTGTTAGCGCTGCGGTAAAACTTTCCCAGCTCTCTGTCTTCATCCTCTTCCTCGCGCCCATCTTCGTCTTCCCCGCGCTCGAGCTCGTGCTGCAAGCAATGGCTGGCGGAAAAAGACGCGGCGCTGCCGGCTCTGCATCCGGTGAACCTTCCGCGCAACCCGCGCCCCGCGCCGGCGACTGGCGCTCCCCCAACACCACCGCGAAAAGCATCAAGGAGATGCAGCGGGAGGGGTTGCTGCCGGCGGAGACGGAGAAGCGAGTCCGTCTCGGGAAAAAGGAAGAGGTACCCAATCCTCAATCGAATGAGCGCGTGGTCTTTGTGGACCACGTGACTCGAGGCCTTTCTTTTCCTCTTCATCCCTTCTTCCTCGGGTTGCTGTGTGTCTATGGCATACAGCTTCACGATCTCCCCCCGAACGCGGTGCAGCACATTACGTGCTTCATCGTGTTCTGCGAATGCTATCTCGGCATTCGCCCGCACTGGGCGCTGTGGAAGGCGCTCTTCAAGGTCCGGATCTTCCGCGAGAGATCGCGGGTGGAGTCCGAGCTTGGCGAACCGCTTCGCACCGGCGGCTTCGGGATCCAAGCTCGACAAGAAGGCAGCTACTTCAACATGCATTTCGTCGACTCCGCTCAAAGCTGGCGGAAAAGGTGGTTCTACGTCATCGACAACAGCTCGGGTGGGATTGTAGAGTTCCACCCGTTCGCTGTTCTGACAAGGCGGAAGTCTTGGGGGCACAAGATGTCATCCGAAGAGACTCAGACCGTTGCGCCTTTACTCGCAAGAGTAGCTGCTCTCCGGGATCAGACCGCTGGAGTTGTGCTCAACGGGATGCATCTGGCGAGCATCTTTTTGAAGCGCAGGATCCAGCCACTTCAACAAAGGCCCTCCGCCATGTGGGAGTATCAAGGCTCAGAGGATCCCAGTCGAGTAAGCCGCGAGGAACTTTCGAATGTAGAATTCGAGAAGAAAATCGCGGGTATCACCCGACTGAAGGTGGGGGAGAAATTCCCCGATTGCTCTGTTGAAGCCTTCGCCGCTTCAAATCCTCCCCCAGCCGAGGTTAGTTTCTTTTTCTTTTTTCGTCTTTGAGTTGTTCCTTTTTCTCGTTCTGAGTCCTAGTCGATAAGGTTTTTCTTGTCTTCTTCTTGCCTTTGCAGAGCCTAGCTATGGCGGACTGCTACCCGCCAACTACGGGGGAAGCCGCCTCAGAGCAAGTGTCGAGTCATCAAGACGGCGCGATTGACACCAGCGTCGCCAACGCCTCTTCGAGTTCAGAACACGATTCTTCGGATGACGTTGCGGACTCGAATGGCGCTCCGACGAAACGTCGTCGGGTAGATGAGGACGAAGCTACTTCCAAGGATAAATCCTTGGAAGCATCGCCCAGTCAAGCTCCTATCCATGCGACTCCACTTCGCTCCCTTGCTCCTTCGCCTTCGTTCCCAGTGATGACGCCCGCTTGGAACGCGGACTTGCTGGATGACGACGAGGATGACGAGTAAGTGCTTCTTCCTTAATCTTGGTCGAACATTTTCCGTGCTTCAATATCGATTGTTTCTATCTTTCGGTGCAGTCTGCAGACGATCAGTCCTCGCAGGTACGCCGCTGCCGTTCCTCCCGAGAAGAGGAATAAGGCCAAGGATGCGGGTGAAACTCCCACCGCGGGCACCGTCCAAAACTCCCCCAGAGCAGCCCCCGAAGCTGCGACGGTGGTACGTGAAGCTCCCAGCTCTGCCGCCAGGGCATCTGCTTCTAAGGAAGTGACGGATAGCTCCGCGGATCCGCTGTCTCGCGCCTCCGGCCAGGTAAACTTCATCTTCCGTCTTCAAACCATTTTTTATTTTTATCGGGTGCACGACAGTGCTCCCGATGGGAGTAGCCCCCGAGGCTGTAGTCGATCGCATGCGATCGGCCACAGGCTCAAAGTCTAGTTTAATTCCTCTTCATGATTTCATTTTTACCGGGTGCACGGCAGTGCTCCCGATGGGAGTAGCCCCCGAGGCTGTAGTCGATTGTAAATAATCGGGTACAGACTCTATTTTAATCCCTTTTAACTCTTTTGTCTTCGTACTTTTGCAGTCGCTTATTGATTCTCTTGCGGCGATCGGTCGCCGCGTCGTTCTCGCCGAGTCGGATTGCGAGTCGCTTCGAGCGGACCGTATCCGACTTCAGACTGAAAACGTTCTTCTCAAGGGTGAGCTTTATTGTTTCCCTGTCTTCCGCACTCCGTTCATTCTTGAGTTTTTGACAAGCATCTCTTTGCAGCTCGACTTGAATTTGCAGAATCCGAAAAGGTCAAACTCTCTGAGCAGGTAACTGCTCGGGAGGCTGACCTGACGGCCATTCGACAAGAGCTAGAGGCTTCCCGCATGCAGTCAGAAGATTTTGGTCGACAGCTTGCAGATGCGCGGAAGTCCTTGAAGGAGTTAGAGAAAGCTGGCAGTAAGGCCGACAACGACATTGTCGGGTTCCTCCGTCCCCTTGCTGAGCGCTTCGCGGGTAAGTGTGTTGGGATTTTGCGACTTTGATTCCTCATTTCGCTGTACTTTGCTAAGTATTCTTTCCTTCCTTTGCAGGTCTTCTGGATGTTCCTCTAGAAATCCCTGGACTCCAGCGGGTGGATGTGGTAACCGACACACTTGCCCAGCTTAAAAGGCACGCTGATGGAGTTCTCTCCATGATCAATGATGCCACTCAAGTGCTGGGGCAACTGCACGGTCGCCTCCTCGCCAACGCCACTCCTGCACCCGCGCTAGATGATCTGTTGAAGGTCTTCTCAGAAGGCAAACTTCTGGATGCCTTCGCGGTCGCACAGGCGGAGTCTGGTGCGAAGACCGCGATACAATTCGCTTTGGCGCATGGAGTCGAAGGTTTGGAGGAGGCGTATACAGCTCTTCCGGTCGACCCCTCCACGGGCAAAAAGGTACGGCTCTCTCGTTTTAGCGAGCAAGCCGCTATTCTTGCTCGGAAGCTGTCTGAGATTTTTGCTCGGCTGCGGGGAGGGGCGACTGCTGCCAGCGGGAGCACCAATGTAGCTTCATAGATTTTTTTCCTTTTTTTTTCCTTGAATGTAATGAACCTTGGGATGTATTCCCGTACCTTTGTTGTCTTTAATCGAAGAATTCATCTTGCAATTCGTTCCCTTTGTTTGTGCATTGTCTCCCGATGGGAGTAGCCCCCGAGCGTTTGTCAAATAGGCGACTAGAATTGACTCGAGTAGGGCATCTTACTTCTTTCGTTTTATGCTTTCAGGCTACTGGGTTTGTCGCGGAAACGTCGGGTGGATGTGGTACTCCAGTGAATCCACTTGTTGCCGCTGTTGGCACTTTTGCGGGCCTTCGTGATAAGGTCCAGGAGGGTGAGCGCAAGCTAAAAGCTATGCGCGGGATAGCCGATGTGGCGAAGTCCAAGCAGAAATTGGCAGCTGAACGCGAACAATTTCTGATGGATGAGCTGGCTGTAGTCGCAAGGGACTTGCTTTGTAAGTAGTGCAGCCCCCGTGTCTTTTTCTTTCCTTGTTTCCTTATCTGACTGAGTGTGTTTTTGTCTTCAGTCGTTAATCCGGATGACAGGGAAGAAAAGCAGTGGGTAGAGAATCACATCCTTCAAGGGGCTAGTAGCTCCAAACCTCATGCGAACAATTTTTGGTCTGATCGCAGTCGGCGTTTTGTGATGGCCACCTTGAAATTTCGAGTCCGCCAGGCGAGAATTCTCGTGAGTTCTTTTCACGAGGTCTTGGTTGCGATGAACGCTGCATTTTACCCACTTGAAAAAGGTCCCGAGGACTGGGGTTATCTTCTCAGTTTGTTTGGACGTGAAGGAGAAGTTCACGCGTGTGTACGCAATCAGATGACGTGCGGCGCGATTGTAGCTCTCTCTTTTGTCCGCATATGGCATCCTGAGATAGATGTTAACTCCGTTGCTCGGCGTCCAGATTATGCAATCGAGGATATCTCGCCGTACTATGATGCTGTACGTCCTGCGGCGGAGAAGATTATCCGAATGACCTCTGAAGAGGTAGATAGAGTTTTGGCGACTGAGAATGCTCAGCACTTTGACTGATTTTCGGATGTAAATATCCTGTAATCTGTTTATAGTTTGTAAAAAACTGTTGTAAGGTGTATAACCTTGTATTTGATGTTGTTTTCTTTGTGATGCTTAGTTGTAGGGTAGCCCCCGTGTGTTTTAGGGGGTGTGTACCTGTAACTTGTTGCATGTAAAGAATGAAAAGCTTCGAGTGAATATGATGAAGGAATCGCGTCTTTATTGTAATGACTGAGAAGCCATGTATTCAAACTACAGGACTGGCTAGTATAGCCTTATTTTTGTTGTGATAACAAATAAACCTAAGGATAAAATTTGCGGAGGTGTGCGATGTTCCACGGATTGGAGTAAACCCCTCCGGTCGCTGGATTCTTTAGCCTGTAGGCTCCGCCTGGGATGACTTCATGTATGATGAAGGGTCCTTCCCAAGGTGGCTCGAGCTTGTGTCCTTCCTTCTGTTTGAGCCGCAGCACCAGATCCCCAACCGCGAATGCTCTGTGGCGTATGCGGCGACTGTGATAGTTGCGCAAGGATTGCTGATATACTCCGGATCTTGCGAGTGCGATGTCACGCATTTCGTCGAGTGCATCCATATCTTCTGCGAGCGCCTTGTTGGAAGTTTCTTCGCTGTAGGCTACAACTCGTGGGGCGCTGAATCGAACGTCCTCGGGAAGGACTGCTTCTGCCCCGTATACCATGAAGAATGGCGTGTATTTCGTTGATCGATTAGGAGTTGTGCGCAGACTCCAGAGTACGGAGGGTAGCTCTTCCGCCCAATGTCCTGCGGCGGGGTGTAGACGATCGAGTAGTCGCTTCTTAATGCCCATCGAAACTAAGCCATTGGATCTTTCGACTTGTCCGTTCGTTTGCGGGTGAGCGACTGAGGCAAATTTGAAATTGATGCCTTTTTCCTCGCAGAATTGTTGTGTCTCCTTTGCTGTGAAATTTGTACCGTTATCTGTAATGATGTCGTGTGGCACACCAAATCGACATATAATGGAGTCGAGAAACTTGACGGCGCATTGGGCGCTTGCTGAGGTTACTGGCATAGCCTCGATCCATTTGGTGAACTTGTCGACTGCGACCAGCAAGTGTGTGTATCCACCTGGCGTGGACTTGCGTAGTGGCCCAACCATATCTAGCCCCCATTGTGCAAAGGGCCAGGCTATTGGTATCATGTGTAGTTCCGTAGCAGGGGCGTGTGGCCTTGGTGCGAATCGCTGGCAGGCGTCGCATCGTTCGACCAGGCTTTTTGCATCGTTGGCTGCTGTTAGCCAGTAAAATCCTGCTCGGAAAGCTTTTCCCATTATTGTTTTCCAGCTAGCATGATGTCCGCAGTCTCCTTGGTGTATGTCCTGGAGCAATTCCTTGCCGTCTTCGGGTGCGATGCAACGCTGAAGTACTCCCGAGATACTTTGCTTGTATAATTCTCCGTTGACTACTCGAAAGGATTTGCTACGCCTGATTATCTGTCGAGCCTCACGTGGGTCGGCCGGGAGCTGTCTGTGGAGCAGGTAGTCGAGATATTTCTGCGTCCAGACTGGCTCGACCATGAAAACCTGTCGTGATATATTGTGAATAAGCTCGATAAGCGCGACCTGCGGGCTGACCTCTGTTTCTGGCGCTGCTGCAGCTTTCTTCACTTTGACTGATCGCTTGATCATCCGTTCGAAGTATATTCCTGGCGGTATAGGTGTATTGGTGGAACCCATGTTTGCTAGTCTATCTGCTTCTTCGTTGCTAGATCTTGCAATGTGTTTCAGCTCGCAGCCTTTAAAGCTTCCTTCGAGTAGGTTGTACATGTCACGATATGCGACCATGTTTTCAGCGATGGCGTCGCATTCTTTCATTGTCTGCTGCACTATGAGATTGGAATCACCGTAGATCATTAATCGGGTAGCTCCACAGGCGATTGCCATCTTCATCCCGTGCAACAGGGCTTCATATTCTGCGTCGTTGTTTGAGGCTGGATCGTCTGGTGGAAAGTCCAGTCGCAGGACGTATTGCAGCTTGTCTCCCCGAGGCGAAATAAGAACGACTCCAGCTCCTGCTCCTTCGTTTCTCTAGGATCCGTCGAAGTACATTATCCAATTGCTCGTGTACTCGGGTGGTCCGGGCGTTTGTAGCTCTGTCCATTCGCTGAGGAATCCCACGAGTACTTGAGATTTGACTGCTTTTCGTTCTGTATAGGTGATGTCCCAGGCGCCCAGCTCGATGCTCCATTTTGCTATTCTTCCGGATGCCATAGGGTTGTTCATGATTGTCCCGAGTGACGCATCATTAACCACTGTAATGGTATGTTCCTGGAAATAATGTTTGAGCTTTCGGGCTGTGAGAACAACTCCATACGCCAGCTTCTGATAATGAGGGTATCGTTGCTTGCATGGCGAGAGCACTTCGCTGATGTAATATATTGGTCGTTGGACTCCGTATGCTTTGCCGTCTTCAGGTCGTTCGACCATGATTGCTGTGCTGATGACCTGGTTTGTAGCGGCTAGGTATAGTAGGAGCGGCTCCCTTTCTTGCGGTGTTGCAAGGACGCGCCTGCTTTGCAGCGATCGCTTCAGGTCTGCGAACGCTTGTTTAGCTTCGGGTGTCACTCGAATTTGTCCGTCTTCTTTAGTAATTTGTAGAAGGGTAACGCTTGCTCTCCCAATCGTGCGATGAACCTGCTTAGGGCGGCTAGTCGTCCTGCGAGCTGCTGGACTCCGCGTAGATTGGTTGGCTCCTTCATAGTCAGGATGGCTTGTATTTTTTCCGGGTTGGCTTCAATGCCTCTGGCGGATACCAGGTACCCGAGGAGTTTTTCTGCAGGGACGCCGAAAACGCATTTGGTCGGATTGAGCTTGATCCGATATGCATTAAGGGCGTCGAACGTTTCTCTGATGTCCTCGAGGAGTGTGTCCTCTACTCGAGTTTTGATGACGATGTCGTCGACGTACACTTGTACGTTTTTGCCAATGAGATTGGCGAGGCATCTTTGCATGCAGCGCTGATATGTTGCGCCTGCGTTCTTCAGCCCGAAGGGCATTGTCGTGTAGCAGTAGACACCGTGGGGTGTGATGAATGCCGTCTTCTCTTCGTCTTCCTTTTTCATTCGGATCTGATTGTATCCCGAATAGGCATCCAGGAAGGAGAGGCGTTGGCAGACTGCCGTAGAGTCCACGATCTGGTCGATTCGTGGTAGAGGAAAATTGTCCTTGGGGCAGTGCTTATTCAGCGATGTGTAGTCGATGCACACCCGAAGGATGTCCGTGTTCTTCTTGGGGACCAGCACCGGGTTTGCCAACCAGGTGGATATCTTGATCTCCCTAATAAAGTTGGCGGCTAGCCGTCTGTTTATTTCTTCTCCAAGCGCCTTCTGCTTGGGTTCTGAGAATCGTCGAGTCGTCTGTTTGATGGGTTTGGCATTAGGAAAGACTTCGAGTGAGTGCTCGGCAAACTCCCTGGGTATTCCTGGCATATCTGAGGGCTGCCAGGCAAAAATTTCCCAGTACTCACGGAGGAGTTTGACGAGCGCGCTTTCCTATGCTGGCAAGAGGGTTGTGGAAACCATCGCGGTCTTGGCGGAATCCGTCGGGTGCACTTGGTGCTTGCGGGTGTCGCTGTTGGCGCTGAATTCCAGTTCAGGCGCGTTCTTCTTCGTGAGGGGCATGACGGAGTGGTCCGTGGTTTTTGCCAGCTCTTGAAGTTCTTCTTGCATCCCGAAAGATTTCGCGATCTCATTGAATTCTATGTCACACTTGTCTGACTTCTGGAAGTCTCCGTCGATGGTGATCACACCGTATTCGCCAGGTAGCTTGAGTTTCAGGTACGCGTAATGTGGTACTGCCATGAATCTGGCGAACGCTGTTCGGCCAAGGATGGCGTGGTACTGTGAGGGCCAGTCGACGACTTCGAAGTCCAGGAATTCCCTTCTGTAATTGCTTGGAGAGCCCAGTACAACTTCTAAGTTGATTGTTCCGAGTGGACGGATTGCCTTGCCCGGAACTATCCCGTGGAAGGATGTTTCTGATTCCGTTAGGCCGTCCAGGTTCTTGTTCATTCGACGGAGTGTATCCGCGTAGATGATGTTGATTCCACTGCCGCCGTCCATGAACACGCGGGCCAGGTCGTAATTTCCGAGCCTGGATGACGAGGGCGGCATGTCCTGGTCGATAGACTTGTGGTGGATGGTCTTGTTTCGAGAACGTGATGGGCTGATCTGCCATCTTCAGGTACTCGGTCTTTGTTGGCGGTGTCTGCACTGCCATGCATAGTTTCCTTGTGTTAGTCTTTTGAGCTCTGCGAGAGGGGCATACCTTCTGTATCATCGCGAGTTGTCCTGCCGGATTCGGGTATGCATTGGCTCCATTGTTCTGTGGAGGCGGTGCAGGTAGTGCGGCTAGCGCCATGTTTGGGTTCGCTGGTGGAGGAGGTGGTGGAGGCGGCTGGAATTGTTGTCCCCCTCCTGGCAGCGGCGGGTAGTTTTGAGTGGATGCGAATCTTTTCCTCGCGAGAGCATCCGAGATGTCAAGAAACTTTCGACAATCCTTGAGAAGGTGGGTTGCCTTAGTTTTGCCCGTGCGCTTATTTGTAAACAGGTGTAGCGAGCAGTATGCATCAAGATCCTACTCGGGGGACTTTTCTTCTGCCTTTGGTTTCCACTCGCGACTTCCGCGGCGGCCAGAGTCGCGGTTTCGCGTGAATTCTGCCGCCACTAATTCCTCCCTGTCCTCGTGGTCGTAGTATTTCCTTCTCTTTCTTCGCCCATGACGGTCTTCTTCGTGCGTGGGCGACGATGCTCTTTCATTGCATACCGCGTCTTCTCCGTTAGCCCATTTTTCGGCTATGATCATTAGCTCCCCAATGGTTTTGGGCGCAGCTCTGCCTAGCTCCTCTCGAAATGCGGTTCTTCTCGCTCCTTTGGCGAAGGCCTCAATCGCCACCTCTTCCGAGATGGTTCCTACGGTGTTTCTGAGTGTGGTCCACCGCTGGATATATTCTCGTGTGGATTCGCCACTCTTCTGTTTGCACGCTCGTAGTTCTTCGATTGTGGCTGGCCTCTTGTACGTCGACTGGAAATTTTTGCAGAAATCGTGGTGCAGGTCGTCCTATGATGCATAGCAAGATTTAGGTCTTCTTTCCAGCCAACTACGGGCCGCGCCTGTAAGATGCAAATTGAGGTATTGCATGGCTGTGTTCTTGTTCCCACGTTGGCATTTTACTGCCGTGAGGTAATCGCTTAACCACTGGGAGGGCTCGAGCGAGCCGTCGTATTTACTCACCTCCGTGCTGAGCTTGAACCTCTTGGGTAGAGGTACTTCTCGGATGCTGCGAGCGAAACAGAGCGCTCCACAGGTTTCGTCGTCTGAGGACCTGGATGAGGAGCGTTCGCGATACCGTGAAGCTCTCGCCCTATCCACCTTCTTTTGGGCGAGATCTGATCGCGCGTCGTATTCGGACCGGTCACGGTCGTTGTCTTTCCTTGGTTCTTTGCTTCACTTTCTCGAGCGGCTGCTGTGGCGCCGCGAGCTTTTGTCTCTCGGGCTGTCGTCGCTGCTGCTTCGACTGTCGCCGCGACGGCGGGCTTCTTTTCCCCGACCACGCCGTGGCGATTTGTCTTTTCTCGGGGATGAACTTCTATGCCTGCGGGGCGTTTCTTTATCCTTGTTTTTCTCTTGTCGCTCCTTCTCCAATTCTTCTTCGGTCTTCTTGCGATCGTGGGAAGCGAGCCTTGCGGCCGCCAATCCTAGTCCTTTGCGAATTTGTTTGTACTGTTCCACCCGAGGGTCGCTTTCCGTCGGTTGGTTCATCTGCATGTAGGTTGCCGCGGCTAGGATCGCGGCAGCTGGGGTTTGCGGATAGACGTTGTCGTCATCGTCGACCCTCATGAAGAAAGACGTGGTCGACCTGTCGGTCGCAGTCACGGATTCGTGGCCCCTTGACGATGTTGCGTGTCCCTTCCTCGCGGGTCGGGTACCGACTGAGGGTGCAAGGGACTGTTCGACTCGCCGCAGGCTTGATTCATCCGCCGCTCTTCTGCGACGGGCTAGATCCGCCCGGGCTTCTTTGATGTTTGAGGCCGCTCTTACTAGGTGGTAGTGGTAGGCGGTTAGGTCTTCTTGTGAGGCTCCTGCCGCGGGTGGCTGACTCCGCCGCATGGCCTCCTTGGCCCTCTTCCAGGCCTCCCGCGAAACGCCGATTATATCGCGCTCGGTTGCGCTGTATTCGGTTTCCGAGGGTTGTTCCGATCCCGCCATGCAGACTTGGGCCAGTCGTGGCTCGTGCGTCCTAGGCGCAGATCGGAAAGCTTCCCGTACCCGAGATGGTTCCTCTGTCGACAGGGCGTGGTAGTCGACTGTGTTGAAGCGGATGGACTCGCCACTTTTCTCCATAGGGAAGCGCGAGTTGACGGCTCCAGATTCGGGTTCAGATTCATCCGAGAAGTGGAGGATTCCGTCTCTGTTCGCCATGAAGTTGAAGCTTCCGAACGTCAGGGTGACGCTCTTCTCCAGGTCCTCGAACACCGGGCGTGATTCCGGCGAGTGAGGCGTGACTATGACGGATCCGATCCGTACGGGATTGTTCGGAGCCGTAGTCGATGGTTTCCAACGGGAGTTGGATGTCGATGAAGCCGAAGATGCCGGTGATCCAGCGCCCGCGGTCCCCACGGTCGGCGCTAATTGTCGAAGTTCTGACTCCACAAATCCCTCAGGTGACCCTATCGGGTTTCAACTAGGAGAAGTCATGAGCGCTGGTGAAATCGTCGGCTTGACAGGGGGCGAGATTTACCCAGGTTCGGGGCCCTCGAAGAGGTAAAACCCTTACTTCTGCCTTCTGCTGATCTGTATTGGATGATTAGATCGGTTACAGGTTGCTCGAATCGAGAGTAGATCTCGAGTTCCGAGGCTTTTTGGTCGTGCGGTATTCCTTGGTCCCCTCTTGGGGGCTCTGTCGTGGGATAATCACGGCAGATGTTACCGGGGGTAACTGATCTAGGGGCAAGTCGACACAGGTATTTGGGAGAGGGTTTAGCTCGAAGGAAGACATGGCGGAAAGCAATCTAAGAGCCGGAAAACAACTCGCCGGATCTCGATATGATTATACTGGATACTCGATAATAGGTGTTACAGTTATGACTTGAATCTCTCCCAGGCGAAGCCTAGGGATTGGTTTATATAGTACTCATACCCCCCTTGGCTTGCCATACAAAGCGCTCCTTGAGTCCTACTCGAATTCTACATACGTATCCTAGCTTTCCTTATCGTAACCCACAATCCGGGTTACGATCCTTACAAGCCCTGGGCCTTCCAGAAGCTTCTGCGTCCTTAGCCGGATTTGGTCCATACGCCGTTTGGGCCGGATTACACCTGGGGTTGGCATACCGGGTTACTATCCCCTCATCAGTAGTCCCCAGAATAGCTTGGGCTTCCAAGATTTACTCTTCGAAGCGCTGGCTATTCCCTACAGAAATATTAGATGCAAACACATGAGGATTAAGACGCAGCGCGTCTATGAATAGCCGCGACTGGCACCAAGGAAGCCAGGTGAAAACCCGGCTCTTCTTTTTAGGTTCTTCCTTAATCTCTCAAACTTAAATCTCAATAGGAACTCCATGACTCCACATCCTTCTTGATAACTACCGCTGATACAGAGAAGGCAATTTCCCCTTCCTTTTTCTCTGGATCATATTGGCCTGCGCATAAAATGTGCCTTTCAAATTTCGAAATCACCAATTACTCCGCATTCCCCGGGTCTCGACCGTTAGGCTAAGCCTTTCCACCCGGACGGTTATAAATAAAGACCAATGAGCAAATCCAACTCTTAACGGCTCATTTCCCCCATTCCACTTCTTCCCAAGCTCGAGCTCGCAGAGTGCCACCACGGGAGCCCCACGCATCTCGCCGGAGCCCATCCGACTTCGTTTGCGCTCCGCCACCGCACGAACCGCTCCAGCTCCCGAATCCGCCGTCAAGCTTCCGATTCGCCGGCCAACGGTCACGAAAGGGCACGAATCTTGCGCTATCTGTCTCCGCAAGGCCTTACTCCAATCCTCTTCGGTAAGTTCCTTACATCCTCCAACTTATTCTCGCAATTTCTTAGTTCTTCCCCAGATTGAATCTGAATCGAGCGGTCCGCGATTTCTCGGGCTGCGCCAGATTAACTCACCGATTTCCACTATAACCGCTCCCATAGATAAGATTTATAGCTTGTATTGCTCCCCTAACTCCAGTAATCACTAATTTGGTCACAAATTTAGAAATAAGATCCCCAGTTTAGGCTCGGGCCATCTAGAGTTTCCGCCTTTGTTCTCCCTCCTCAGAAAATCTTACTTCTCCGGCTCATTCGCAGATAGTATGCGTATAAGTATCCCCCTAGCTTCTTCAAACATTTGCTTTTGCGGAAAGCTCTTTGGGTTTTGTAGAGTCACTTGACACCCGGACAAACCATACTTGACCCGGCGAGGCAATTGCCGGATTATGTTTAAATTGCCGATAGCTGCTTACCTGCTAACTTCCAAGTTTTTGTTTCTTACGTCCTTTTCTTCAATGTTTTACCAGGTCAATCCCATGGCGCCCAAGAGGCAGGGGAAACAGCCGGCTAAGGCTAAATCCACAAACGCCATTTCAGCCAACTGGGGGAAGTCCTCCGTCACCAAGACCAAACTGGAGGAATTGGTAGAGCTTGGAATCCTACCTCCACAGGAATCCATCCGCTGGAGAGCACCTGGCAACGAAACCCGGCCTTCTCCAGCCACGGATGAGGTAATATGCTTCGTTGAACACGTGACCCGGGGCTTCAGGCCTCCGGGTCACCCCTTCTTCCGTGACGTCTTAGACCACTACAAACTCCGTATCTTTGATATAGGCCCGAACTCCATTTTAAACATCTCCCATTTTATCGTTCTTTCCGAGTCTTACTTGTGCACTCCGCCAAGTCTGGCTCTTTTTGTCGAACTTTTCCAGTGCAAGCCGTGCCGTGAAAGCGGCGACGGCGCACTTCTTACTTGCGGCGGGGTTTCTATCCAGCGCCGCAAGAACTCCCTCATGCCCCCCATTTCTCTCAATTCTCATGTAAAGCACTGGCAGCTTTCTTACTTCTACTGCCAAGATACCTCTCCACCCGGCGAAAAGAAGTTGCCGGGTTACTCGGAGGGTCAACTTGACATCTCCGAGTCTTTCAACGCCTTCGCCTGTGACTCGGACAGGGAGGCGATTTTGCCTTCGTTAGCTAGGATCTCCATCTTGTCCGCCCGAGGCCTCGTCGGGCTAAACCTGGTGAAGGCCTGGGTTAGCTTCCGCATTCAGCCGAACTCCATTCGTGAGAAGCTGATGTGTGAATACTCGGGTCAAACCACGGACCCCATCCGATACTCCCCTAACACCCTTGCTCCTAGCGATATGAACAAGATGATCAAAGGTTTTTTAACGGAGAAGCTCGAGGTGATCCGGGGCATAGCCGGATTAGAACCTTTCACCCTTGAGAATCCCGCCCCCGCAGTGAGTCTTTCTATCTTTCGATTTTGACTTCCAGCAGCTTACTTTTATTTGCTTCTCTTGGCTCGATATTAATCACTATCCTGGCGTCTTTTCCTCAGGCCGATGATGACTTTTGGAAAGTCGACACCTCTCCTAGTTCAGAAGATATGGAGGAGGAAGATGATGCCGCCAACTCGGATGAAGGTGCATATTCAATCCCTTACACGTATTAAATCCCACCTTTTCTTCTTCCTTATGCCATAACTCGGATATTTTTCAGAACGAGAAGGCCAAAACGAAGAAGAAGAAGACAGCAGGGACAAGTCCGCCAGCGAGGAGGAAGAGCCGGAACCGACCCCCAAAGCCGAAACAAAGAGGAAATCTCAAAGGATAGCCCTCCAGGTTTTATTTCATCTCCCTACTCCTTGTTTTTTTTTTTTTTTGTTCCCATAACCTTACTCCGGGGCTAACCCCGTTTTCTCCCCCTTTGATCATAACTGAAGGAGCCACCCACGACTAGGCGCCGCATAACCCGGAACCATCCGGGTAGCGAGACCCTTAACCCGGTCGCTTCGCCGCCCCCGGTTCAACACCCTGGTATTCATCGTAAACACAATTTCTTTCCGGGTTAACCTTTGCAACGTAACCCCGAACCTTTCCTGCCTTTTTTCAGTCTCTTCCGGGTCTAGCGGCGGCTCCCCCTCGGACTTCCCGGTGAACACCGGGTAAACTTCTTTCCTTGTCATTATGCCAAACTTTTACCACTTTTTTCACAACCAAAGACTAACTGCATCCTTGCACCTTCTGCAGAGCCACAGTTGTCATTAGCGACGACGAGGGCACGGAAACTGAGGTCCGAGTCGAGAATAGGCCGGCTAACGACGCTGGTGACGAGCAAACGTCGCCGCCGGAGCTGGCTAAGCATGATGCCGGGTATCCCATTGCTTCGCACGCAGGCGAGGAAGGAACGGGAGCAGCTTCGAGCGCGGGAGGGGGACCAAACTCCGATATTCGGATAACCCGGGTGCCACCTCCTGTTACAAGAAATGCTCCTTTTTCCACTTTTCAGGTACCCGAGCCATCTAACTCGGATAACGCTGACTTTAACCAGCTGATGAGCGCTCTTCTCTCCTTGAAAGCTTCAGAAGGGACTGTTTTAGAACGTATAGCTGCAGCACATCAGGTAACTTTCACTTGATACTCCTTATTATACAACTAGTCCCCAAGTTCCGAGTATAATTTTTTTTTTGCAATTATTCTCGGTACTTCGCATAATATTTTTTCGGTAATCATTTTCTCGGAGGAAATGCTCTCGTGATATCCGGCTTACAGCTTTGCCCGGTCTTTGCAGGCAGAGATTACTCAGTCAGATGAAGCGTTACTTAAGGCTGAGCAGCTCTTACAGGCTGAAGTAGAGCGTAGGGAGACCCTTGAAGCAGAGGTAAAGACTCTGAAAAAAGATGTCTCCACTTACAAGAAGAAGTACAACGCTGCCCAATCTTCGCTGAATAACTTGTCGGCTCAGATCACGGACACTTACCGCATCTTACTGAGTAAGTTTTTATTTGCCGTTAACTTGCGTATCTCTACCATGCCGTTGTGATAATCAAGATTACTGATATGCCTTTGTGTTTTTCGATTTTAGGTGCCAACCTTGCTACTCCGGAGGAGAATGCCATTACTCAGGCTAAGACTTTGAAGACTGTGCTTCGGACATTTTTTGCCGGCACTAAACTTTTACTGGATGCTATCAAGTGGCCTTCTGAGGTATACCCGGGAGAAGATAATCTTATGCAGGCCTTCTCAACGGTGCCTGGGTGGATTGAGATAATGAAGCGCTCAGCTTGCCGGATTGGAATGACCCGGGCCCTTACACTGGCGAAGGCTTATTTTCCTAAGCTTGACCCGGCCAAGGTAACATCCGGGTTTCCAGAATTCAAAGCTGACGGGTCCAAGTTTGAGCCCAAGGACTTCAAAGATATTCAACGTGCTGTACGCTCCTCAGCCACTACCTTGGCCGACAAAATGGAACTGGACAAGATCATGAGTTCTTATGACGCTGAGGGCAAAGTTATTTTGGTGGATGCACCTCCTCCTTTTGATATGGTGGAAAGATGGTCGACTGACCTGGCCAGGAGGAAAGAAGAAGCCGCAAAGAGAGAAGCAGAGCTAGGCGCAAAGCCGTCCACCTCTACACCGGCCGTGCCTCCGCCTGTCCGTCCAGATGTGAAGAGCCCGAGCAAGACTGCTGGCAAGGCCAAGGAGCAAGTCCAAGATCTAGACCCGGAAGATCGCTCTCAGGATGCCAAGTAGGATGCTACTAGTGCTTTTCGTTTTCTTAAGACTGATATGATTTTTGTGGTGCTCCTGTGCGCCACTGATGCTGATACTACGCCTGTACGCTTGTTAATTCATGATAACTCTTTGCCTTCCCTGGCTTTTGATAATCTCGATACTTGTGTTACGTATAAGCTTATTCTCGATACTTTGAACTCTTGCTTTCAATTTCCTTTTGAGACTCGGTTAACCGAGTATCGTAGGTTTTGATAGATGGACTTTTCTTTAAGTCCCCAATACTCGGCAACTAAGGTTTACAGACCTTGGTAGTTAAATAGTTTGTTTCTGTTTCGAAGTCCCCAGTCCCCATGACCCAAAGTACGAGCTATGGGGGCGTGGGCTTTCTCAGATGACATACTGCTGTTTACCAAGCTGAAGACCAATAGCTGTTCTCATAAATACTGAAGTCATGCTTAATATTTGTTGAGTTTCCGGCTATGTTAGCCTTATACTCTGCATGGACTTGTGGTTTAGATGACCCTTTTGATTACCTTGTACTGTAAGCCGGCTTTCGCGTGGATACCATGTCGTTGCATCTATACGAAAAACAAAATCAAGCACGCCACACTGGGCTGCATAATTTGATTGTGATCGTACGCGAACAGATCATGCCACTTTAGTGCGAGTCACATCGAGCTTAAGTAAGAATAACCAAGAAATTTGGCTCCTTTGTCCAGTTATAGGATTGCAGCTGTACCCGTTTTTTCGAGTAATCAGCCCCCATAACTCATAGGCATCATGGCCGGGTCTCCGGGTCTTGTGATTACTTATTGAAGCAGATCACCCCCCGGAGACCTATATTCATGTAATGTATTTCGATGATACTGATGTATTGATAGTAACAATGTTACTTACTTGTAACTGAAGCAAAGACCATGATAAGACTCGAAACCATCTTCTTTTATTGATAAAAATTTCTTTTTTGATTCAGCAGGCCGCCTCATTAAAAACCTTCCAGTCCCCTTAGGTACCCTGGATAGGAAAAGAGTGCGTATGAAACCTGCCGCCCATTACACTGCTTTAGTTATTCTCGAGAATCGGCCTCGCGTTGATACGGCCGATGCACATTCTCCACTTGCTATGCCCTTTCGTAATGAGTACCGGATTTGCTAGCCAGTCCGGGTATATCTTCCTTGGAACGTGATCAGCTGCGGACGGTGGTACGCCTTCTTCTTCCCTGCTGAGAGTTTTGAAAGTATTGCTCCTGATGAAGCCTACCATCTTAGGGTTTTGTTCTGCCCTAACTTTTGCTTTGTCCCCCTCAGGGGTTGGCTTTTTTGACGTTGTCCTCTCTTCTAGGTCTACCTGAGAACGGTAATGTTTGAGCTCTTCCTTCCTGCAGGCTTGCTCGGCCATTGCCGCGTCTCCCTCATCGCACTCAGCTGCTATATCCCGGTTTCCGTGTATTGTAATGGTCTTCTTGGGACCCGGGATTTTCAGTTGTAGGTACACATAACACGGTCTTGCCATGAACTTGGCATAAGCCGGCCTTCCAAACAATGCATGATAAGGACTGCGCAACTTTACTACCTCAAAGGTAAGCCACTCGACTCGATAATTATCCTTTGACTCTCCAAAAGCTACTTCCAGTGCCACCTTTCCTTCAGGGCATGCTGAGTGACCCGGCACTATCCCGTGAAAAACTGTTGTACTCTTTTGCAGCTGCGATTCCTTTAAGCCCATTCGCAGAAAAGTTTCCCAGTACAGGATATTGATACTACTTCCTCCATCCATCAGGACTTTTTTCAGCTCGTAGCCGTTGACCTGTGGTGCCACTACCAAAGCTAAGACTCCCGGGTGATCAACTCTATCCGGGTGATCCTTCCTGCTCCATGTTACCTCTTGTTCTGACCACCTCAAATACCTTGGAACAGCGGAAGAGACCGAATTAACTGCTTGTTTCAGTATCTCTTATCCTTGTTAGAGCCTCCTGTAGTGTGCACATGATATTGACCCAGCTGTTTGGGGTTAGCTTGAAAACCTCCTGCTCCATTTTGATTGTTACCTTGATTTCCAGCTGGCGGATTGCCGGCTGGGGGCGGCCCATTACCCAAGTTTCCACCTAGACCCGGACCTCCTCCCCGGCCCGCACCTCGCATAGCTCTGTTCACTTCTTCGTTCTTCCACCTTTGTAAGTCGGCACATTGCTCTAGTGAATGATTGGCCGGCTTGCCATTCCTGCTATGCTTCGGGCACGCCATCCTAAATATGTCCCAACTGTTGCTTGGTCTTGGAGGTACTTGGTAGTGTCCCCCATTGTGATTTCCAGTATTAAAATTCCCTTCGGATCTAGGTCTCGAAGACCCGGCCTCTGTATTGGCCACAAACTCGGAACTCCCCTCAAACGGGCGCTTGTTCTGGCTATTTCCATTGTTGTTTGGTGCCGATCCATTGCCGGTCTTCCCACTGCTACTTGCGTTTGCTTTTGCCTTCTTGTCATCAACTTCCTCTTCTGTAGTATCCGTTGCAGCGTGTTTGTTGCATGCATCCATTAACTCTCCCATCGTAACCTCCGCTGCATTTCTGCTGGATTTCATGCGGGTTAGCTTTTGTACTAAAGGAACATACTTACATGTTTTCGCCATAGCTTGTAGTGCGTCCTTTGGTTGGATATCTGTAGATGAGTGGAGTATCTCCATAACCCGACGTACCCAGCTTCGTGCTGACTCTCCTTTCTTCTGGACGCACCTTTCTAAGTCATCAATAGTAAATAACTTCCTACAGGTCCCATGGAAGTGCTTGATAAATGCGGTTTTTAGCTCCTCCCACGACTTGATCGACTTTTCCGGTAAATTGGTGAACCATAACTTTGCTGCTCCCTCTGACATCATTAAGTACATGAACTTGGCTTGGAGATTCTCGGATGCGTTGCGAATTGACATTGCCATCTCGTAGCTGCTTAACCATGTTTCCGGATCCATCGTTGGCTCGTAATTCACTACTTTCCCCGGTTCTTTGAACTTTTCCGGGTAAGGTTCCGCTCTGATATCATCCGAGAGACACTTGGGTCCCGCAAGGGTGGTTGGGGCTGGTCTCGCCCGGGAAATGCGTGACCCGGCCGGGGGTGCCACGGGGTGAGGAGCCACCGGTGGATCGTGTGCTGCAGACCCGGCCCCGGCTCTTCTGGCCCTGGAGCTGTCCACTACTGCCTGTGCTGCTGATACTGCCGGTACTGTCTGGACGCGCGGTGGGGGTGGCATCTGCTGTTGCTCTTCCCTTCGTCGTGCCGCGCTTGTTTGGACGTTGCCCTGTTGTTGACTTACGTATGGCGTCCCATGCATCCCACTTCTGTGATCTGGATAATTGACTTGCTGTGCTACCGCGGTGTGCAGCAGATCTATCGCTCGCCGGGTTTCTTCTGCGTGCGGCGAGTCTCTTACAGGAATCTGGTTTAATGCGAGTGTTGCTGCATACACGTTGTCCATGGGGTTGTTGTAGTGACCTGCTGGGGTACGGAATCGCGATGGTGGAGGCGGCATGATGTTGCCGGCTGTCGCCCCCGTCCGAGGCAAGGGTAACCCGGCTGGCGCGTTTACCGGCTGCACTCCCGTTGCTGGTTGCGGTATGGTCCCTTGGTTCGCCGGTGGGATTGGCTGATCTTGAGGCGTGAACACCAGGGCAGTCGGGTTGATAACCCCTCCTGTTGCCGGTAACATAGTTCGGTGCCTTTGGTGAATCCTCGTCGTTTCCTCCCGAAGCCGGGTCTCTAGGTCATCCAGTTCCCGCTGCCGCGCTGCCATCCCCTGCTTTTCTGCTTCTACCTGCCTTCTTTGCTGCTCCAATGCACGACGAGCCACGTCCAGATCTCTTACACGCTCTGCTGCGTTTTCTGGGGTGATAACTGTAGCTAGGACTGTGGGATCCAAGATCAAATTATTATCAAACAGAGCTGGGTGACGCGGATTCGAGGGGCCCGCCCCTGGTGTCCGGTTTGCTTGGAACCCAAACATATTTGCGTGTCGCTCCTCCTCCGCTGGGCGACTGGTGACTGATGCCGATTCTCCATCGACCTGGGCCAAAATCGGGCCAGCCGTACCTTGTTGCTGAGCCAACACCTGCGCCGCCCCGACTGGCGCCGCGGCTGCGTTTCCTTGATTGGTATTGATTGCGGGGGCCGCATAAACTGCAACCCGGCGCATAATGCTTGGCGTAGATTCGTACCGTTCTTCCTCTTCGCTATTTTCCTTCTCGTATCGGTCCTCCGATAAATCCCGTATAGACTCGGCACCTTCCTCCCTCTCTGTCGGACCCGTTGTTCCGATCGATTCTTCTTTTTCCGATTGAACACGCGTGTCCTCCCCTGACACAGAATCAGATTCAAGATTATCACGGCTTGAATTGGAAGCACATACCATACCGATGAAGACGTTGATGCGGCCGACTGTCACGACGGATCCGGTTTCGAGGTGATCCGACTCTGGCCCCCAGCCAGAATCGTCTACCATCTTCTCTCCTTGGTTGTTGACGTAGATTTCTCCGACGACGAGGTTCCTCATGTTCTTCCGAGCTTCTCCCGTGATGTAAACACCTTTGGACGCAGGCCCCACGGTGGGCGCCAACTGTCGTGGGATAATCACGGCAGATGTTACCGGGGGTAACTGATCTAGGGGCAAGTCGACACAGGTATTTGGGAGAGGGTTTAGCTCGAAGGAAGACATGGCGGAAAGCAATCTAAGAGCCGGAAAACAACTCGCCGGATCTCGATATGATTATACTGGATACTCGATAATAGGTGTTACAGTTATGACTTGAATCTCTCCCAGGCGAAGCCTAGGGATTGGTTTATATAGTACTCATACCCCCCTTGGCTTGCCATACAAAGCGCTCCTTGAGTCCTACTCGAATTCTACATACGTATCCTAGCTTTCCTTATCGTAACCCACAATCCGGGTTACGATCCTTACAAGCCCTGGGCCTTCCAGAAGCTTCTGCGTCCTTAGCCGGATTTGGTCCATACGCCGTTTGGGCCGGATTACACCTGGGGTTGGCATACCGGGTTACTATCCCCTCATCAGGCTCTCCTGGCCTTATATAGATGGCCAGGTCTCGAGTTCTACCCGGAGAGGACTCAAACCCTAGCTGGGTCGGTTACAAATTTCCTAACTTAACCCGCAAGTTGATGCGGGTGGGTTTCACATGGGCCTTCTAGAGTACTCCAAGGATGCTTCCTTTTGGGCCTTGACCAGAAGGCCTGATAGGGGGTGTCCTTACTCGCAGGGTCCAGGATCCATATCTTCGTCAGCCGGCGTCGAGCACCCCGCAGCGAGCTTCCCCCTTGGAAGCATGGTGACAAGACTGCAACACCACCACCTCACATGGCACCGCAACAGGGCAAACAAACTTAGAGAGGGGAAGACGGCCTTATTTGCCGAGATCTCTTGCCTTGATTTTGTCCCAATCAGCAGCTCCCGCCACCAGAGTTGCGTGACGACGAAACTCCGAACAAGAACACACCAGAATCAGCCGATGGAAACTGGTGTTCTACTCCAAGACGCCACGAAGGAAAAATCCACTATGCACAGGGGTAGCTAGACACCGGATCCATCCCCTCGCCAAACGGTAGAGCCGCCGGGGAGGAAGAAGAAGCGGGGCGGCGCCGATCTGCGGGCAGTCAACTCTCAAGGGGACTAGAGGAGCAGAGAGAGGGGAAAAGACCGTAGTGGTGTCGCGTTTACTTGTTTCTCCTGATTAACCATCCCAGGTACTCCCTCTGTTCGGAATTAGACGACTTGTGTTTGTTTAAATACGATTGTATCGATATACTATAAGATGTCTAGATATATCCATATTTAGACAAACACATGTCATCTAATTCCGAACGGTCGTATTTGGGGGAGCATTCTCTTTGTCACATCTTTGTAACTAGTTTGTGATCTCGTTGCCACGTAGTACAATTTTCAGTCAAAGTGTCAATGATCTCCTCACATAAGAAAAACAGAAGAAATCGAAAGACCACAAGAAAAATAAGGGGGAAATGGCATACTTTATGCTCGAAAAGAAAGAAGGAAATGCGTAGCTAGCCACGAGAGCTACAGCTAGGATCGATCATGGCGTAATACAATACACCAGTTGGCCGGAGTGGCCTTTGTCTGGTGGAATGTTTGACCAGGCTAGTAGACAAAGGCGCTCGCGTACGTGGCCGCTGCACGTGCGGTCGACATGCCCCGCTGGCCAGGCCTCGGGATTCCGCGCCACATGCCGTCGCAAATTCCTGGCTACGTGCGCGCGAGCGTGCATGCGCTCGCTCCATCGTCGTTGCTAGCTGGAGTAGCTTCCTTTCTCCCCTTGCCCGCCCGCCCGGCGCGCGTCGTGCTCGCGCGCGGCGACCGAGGCACGGGGGACGCCACCACTGGCATTTCCATATTGCGCGTGCTTTGTCGCCTGCCGTAATTTAGTTTAAGCAATGCGATCGCGCATCGATCGATCATTACCTGCACATCGTCCCAATCAGCTGTCGGTCTCAGCTTGATGGTCTTGTGAGCCAGACGTAACCCGGATTTCGTGCGCCCAGTTGTGTTAACTAAACCGAGCTAGAGATTGCATGGTCTGTTTAGACTGCCGCGCCTCGGATGTAGGGGGCGGCAACTGGCAATTTCTTTTAACATCAGCGTGTCGTAACTGCTGATGTAAAACCTGGCTGTATGAAGAACTGACACCGCCGCGCATGATTGGTTTCGTTAACGAAGATGAAGTGATATCCATTAGATTAAAAAACTGCGATTCTTTTAGAAATGGTCGCTTGAGATTGGTTGAAAAACATTTTCATTACCACCTCTGTATACTTTTACCCGGGGAATGGTTAGCGTCTACTCTTTTAACAAAATAATGTTCTTACCTCGCACCGTGGCATGATAGGATAAAGATGGCAGATTACCATCTAGCTACTGCTATGAATCCATAGTCTAAAGTTGAACTATTCAAACATATGGACGGAGGCAATTGTGGCGATTTAAAGGGTTGATTCCTCTTTCGGCAGGGTACCGGGGCAGGACCCCAGAAGCCCGTGGAGTTTCGAGGTGACAGTGCCTCTGTATCGTCTTCCTAAAAAATTTATACGTCCCCGATGTTTTAGGCCAGAATACAATATACAGGCGAATAGGCGGTCGGGGGAGGTCCATGGCCACCATGCGATGGCATGGCGCGGGTGGGCCCTGGGCCGCGCCCTCCATCGCCTGAGTGTTATGGTGGCCCCCCTCCAGCTGTACTTTGAACTCCGTCTTCGTTCTGAGTAAAAATTAGGCTCTGTGAACCTTCGGGACTTTTCGCATATGTTTTCTTTACAACTTTTCTGAAACAAAATGACAACAGAAAACAGGTACCGGCTCTCGACACTAGGTTAATAGGTTATGAAAAATGTATCATTAAAATGATAGGAATCACGTAAAAAATGGGGTAATTGATAGAAAATAAACATGGAGCAATAAAAAATTATAAGTATGTTTGGTACGTATCACTGTCTCGTCCCGTGGTGCGTGTGATGGAGAAGTCTTGATCGGCGCGGTGCTTGAGGACCAGGAGTCAACCGTTCCTATTTCGTCCATTCATATGTGACAAAAACAAGGCGGAGCGTACATGTGGCGCACGTTCTACATCGGCTCGGCTCATTCCTGAAGCCCGATGCGCGCGCATCATGACGAGACGAGAGTGAGGCGGGCGGCGGAGGAGTAGCATGTGTGGCTCTATTCTTCTCATGTTCATACACCAAGTGGAAAAGGCTAACTTATAAGGAGGTGAAATCCCCACTCAACTAGCAATGTGGTACTAAACTTTGATCCTCCTCTGTCATACACGACATGGGCCTCTAAGATTTTCAGGAATTGATGAAAAGCTAAATGGGCTAGGCCATCTAGACAAAATTGCAACAATCCTCCATAAGATTCTGGAGCACATAGAATTTGTCTTAGATTTCGAAATATTGTTTTTATAGCGGTACTGCAGTGGAGATTGTTAAGTTAAACTTCCACCTAGAACTATGTGTTGCACTAGTTTGCAACTTGAACAGTGGACTATGTTGGAGACATATGCCCTAGAGACAATAATATTCGGTTATTATTCTATATCCAAGTTTACTTTTAAGTTTATATCATCGTGCTATAGCCGCTATAGTGTTTGAAAAGTGAGTTTTCAAAGCAAACCCTTTGTGCAGGTGTGAAGTAATAAAAACAAGAGTTTTTAATCTTGTATCTATGATTAGCTTGTGTGTTATGAGATGATCATGTTTTCTTGATCATGGATCTTGATAAGTTTAGCAAACATAACATTTTATTGTTAGACTAACAATAGTACTGATCCAACCCGAGTATACCAACCCGAGTATATGGTCTTGCTAAGAGATGACAATTGTAATGATTTAGCAAAGTGAATATGGAGTTTTCCTTAACTAGGATTTCTATACTATAATAATATCTAGTAACCAAATAATCAACAACTATGTTTTGGATGTCTTCAAACGTATACTGTAATAGAAGATTGTAACATTGACATCTCGGTACAACCTAGAGCGTGTAATGGGACTGAAATCGTTCAATAAGAGTACTTAACTCCTCCAGACGATGGAGAGATATCCTCTAGGCACTCTCAGTATCACCTATGTCAACCAATCATATGGTCATATACTGTGTGATTTATCACAAGAACATCGAGAATATGTATGAGAAAAGATAACATTATCGGTAAAAAGTTTTATATGTGTTATGATGAAAAGAGTTTGATCATACTAGAGCATATTGTCTCACATAGTGATGTCGTTTGTGTCATATAGTTAAGAGAATATGTTCAATGAGTAAGCTAAAGGTTCTCTCGTTCTTCGTGGACATACAGGAGCCCTCATGGGTGTCCATGGCTCCGTTGTTGGTTATTGTTCAGTAAGTTCCCGACATGTGTGTGTTACCGGACCTTTACAGCTCTCGCACTTAAGTTGTGTCAACCTTTGATTAAGAGTGTTAATGCTAGTATTAGTGGTTTTGAGAAAGGTTGGAGTAATTACGATGTCAGGGGAACAATTCTGGAGTCATTCGGAGGTGTTTCGGTGAAGTTACTATGAGAGTGAAATAATGCCGGGAGAGGGCAGATTTTTTTTAGAGATATACGGAGGATATGAGATGTTCGGGATGTTAGAAATATGTTTCTGACATCAGTGCATAGGTTCGATGGTTTTATCTATTAAGTGTATAGGGTCCGGAAGAGTTTCGGAGAAAACCCGAGAGAGGGGGGTGCCGGAGGGGGAAGAATTGCCCCATGACCGCACCCAATTATTGGGTGGCTGCCAAGTGGGCCTCCCTAGGAAACTTTATTATTTGGTTGAAGAGAAAAACGGGAAAGACCAAAGGAAAAGGAAGAAAGAAAGCGAAAAGGAAACACGCAAGTGGAGGGGAGAGCACTACCAATTGGGAGTCCAATCTGACTGGAGCTAGGGGAGGGGTGCATCCAAGCATGGCTGCCCCCAGACCGACCCCTCCTAGATGGCAGGTATAACTGCATCCCAATATATAAAGGATCCCACCCTCATGGGATTAAACACATCAATTGTCCTTTGAACATATTTCCTCTTTCTAGTATAATTAGAACCTTTTCTAATTGGATTTTTGAGGTGTCGTCTCCCAATTAGAGTATGCTCTAATCTCTAAATCTCTCTCATGTGTTGAGAAAACTCGTCTCATATAGTTCTAATCAACTCATATAGTTCTAATCAAGTTGATTAGATCTAACACCAAAAATTCATATAGAAGTAGTCAAATAAGAGGCTAACACCAAAAATTAATCAAAATTATTTTCTCATTAATTTTCCGACTATGGCTGAGTTGGCGAGTGTGGATGATTTTGAGCTGCGGGTTCCTAACAGTCAGTCTAGGGTTAATTTTAAGGCGTGGAGGCAGGAGGAGGTGTTGCACACAGATGAGTTTGGTACCACTTAGGTTCACGTGTCTGGGGTGCCACACCAGCTGCGTCATTTTCAAGGTCTGTGGGTTGTTGGTACTCTCATTGGCAAGACGATCTATGTCGACCTTTTGGCTCTGCATCGTCGCAATGTTGTCCGTATTCGAGTGGCTATGAGGGATGTTGGGATCTTCAGCTCCAAAGTGGTGAAATCGGATGCTTTTCTTCTCTTAAAAGGATACTCATTCCGTTTTGACAAGGAGGCTGATGATTATGTACCCGAGCCAGACTTCTATTCCTTCATGTGGCGGGATGATAAGTAGGACGATTCTCATGGGATGGATAAGGATACTCGTAATGTTTCTGGAGTTCACGAGCCTACTTCTGCGGCTGATGGGGATATCCCTATGCCCCAGGCAGATTCTTCTTCTGCACCGGGGACGTCGACGGTTAGCCGTTTGTCGCCGGTGGGTACGCTGTGACACCTTTAAACCCGCTTCCTCAAAACCGCGTGGTAAGGAAATTGTGGCTCTCACTCGTGAACTGCAACAGTCGAGGTCTAGCTCAAAAGGTAACTCCATGTCTCCAACGGCGCCGGCAAAGGATTTTTCGAAGGACAAGGGGCTTGGGTTAGCTTCATCCGGGCATCATCCTACGATGGATCACTCTGCTGGCCCAGGCAGAGAAGGCGAGGCGTCCGGCAGGGGGTTGTCTCCCCTGTCCGATCTGCAGTGTGTCCCGGTGGCACCGTTGGCGGGTCGGCCTGGTTCACCGAGCTCCAAGGCACCGGTCTGGGTGGCTTCCACGCCGCCAGCTGTGGCGGTTACTTCGCCACCGCACATCGCTGCTGGGTCAGCGGCTGGGCTGCAACGGGTGACCGCGGCGCCAAGGCAGGCTGCACTGCCTACGGCGGCAGGTCGGCCTCTTTCGTCATGGCGCCAGGAGGGCCACCGGGAGCTCACGCCATCGCTTGCTGTGATGGTTCGTTCTCTGTCATCCACCGCTGCCAGGCAGGCTGATGGGCTCCACCAGGTGGAGGTGGCTGGCTAGTCCAGCGCGGGTTCTGGAAGGTGGCGCCAGCTCCTCGTCACCTTCTTTCCTGTGAGGCTAGCTACATCGATGGTCGGGTGTCGGATTCGACATCAACTCTTCCGGCACCTACACCGTCGGCGTTTGCGAAGGAGTAAGAGGCACGCTACCGCACTTGACGGTTCTTCGTGTACGGATGAGGACACGATGACGAGGGCCATGAGGCGGAAGGCCGAAATGTACAACGATTACGCAGGAACGGATGTGTTAGATAAATCTTTTCTTGCTTTATATTCTTCTTCTATTTCCGCCAAGTTGTCTACTATTGGTTTTTCCTTAGGAAACAATGTTGAAAAAATAGATATTTCGACTAAGGCCTTGAAATGTATGGATATGACCGGTTAACAGTCATCTCAAAAGTTTCGGCTAAGTCTTCTTCTCCACCGTTGAATGAGGACGAGCTGCATGACACGATTGGTGTCCAGCTCCTTTCTCATTTGGTTGGTGACGTTTCAGAGGGGGGATTGGATGAGGCGACGCTTAGTTCAGCTTATGATCTTAAAGCATCAAGCCGCAAGTCTAAATATGACTCTTTGAGAAAGAAAAAATCGCCTAAGAAAAAGGCAAAGTCTCCAATTGTTTCCCGATGAATGGCATATTTTTGAACAACAGAGGTCTTTGTGACTTGGCTAAACACGTTCATATTGCGGATTCTATTCGGGATCATAACTTGGATTTTGTGGGCATTTTCGAGACTGGGAAACGAGATTTCGCATCGAGTCTACTTAACCGCTTATCTAGAGGTGTGGACTTCACATGGGTTTCACGTTCACCTCGGGGACGTTCTGGGGGCATTTTACTTGGTGTCAGAAAGGATACCATGGAGGTGTTGCCTTCGTCGTAAGGTGACTTTCATATAAAGTTTCACATCCGTAACAAAGCTGATAACTTCAAATAGAGTCTTGTCACCGTGTATGGTGCAGCCCAGGATGAGCATAAACCTGCTTTTCTTCGTGAGCTGGTGAACTTAGCAAAATATAACTCATATCCTATACTTATAGGAGGGGGTTTTAATTTGCTAAGGTTTCCACATGAGAAGAGTAGAGGCAAATTTGATAATCACTGGCCTCTTTTATTCAATGATGTAATTGACAATCTTGATTTAAAAGAGGTCTCAATGCCTGGGAGACAGTACACTTGGGCCAATAGTCTCCCAGAGACAACATACGAGAAGTTGGACCGAGTGCTGATGGATTTTGATTGGGAATCTAAATTCCCAATGGCTTCAGTAAGAGTTCTCGAACGTATTGAAGCATTATCAGATCATGCACCCATACAACTAACTGTGGGATCGCAAAACACTCACCGTAGTCATCAGTTCGAATTTGAACTTGGATGGCTAAATCATGATGGTTTTGATGACATGGTTAAGATGGTATGGGCGCGTCCGGCCAATGGTGCCACCCCGTTGGATAGGTGGAATAATAAATTACACGCTTTGCGTAGACACCTAAGGGTTTGAGCTAGACATTTTGTTGGACTTCTTAAAAAAGAGAAGATACGGTTGGCTTCGATTATTGATAACCTAGAGTCCCTTGCAGAATGGAGACCACTGTCCACGTATGAGATTGAATTAAAAAAAAATCCAATGCGGAGATGGTGGGAATCCTCCGTGATGAGGAGATTAAGTGGTATCAACGATCAAAAGCCCAATTCATCATGGAAGGAGATTCAAATACGAGATACTTCCATAGTCTTGCTAACATCAGACATAGGAAGAAACTCATTCATTCTCTAGACCAGGAGGAGGGCTTGATTGAAGGCCATGGTTGGCTCAAAAAAATACATCACGCGGTATTATAAAAATCTACTCGGTCAGCCCGATGACAGTGATTTCTCATTGGACGAATCTAGGATAGAGGATATTCCTCAGGTTTCCGATGAGGAGAACGCTTATCTTATCGCCCCGTATTCTGAGGAGGAGGTGTAAAAGGCGGTCTTCTTAATGAAACATAATAAAGCTCCGGGTCCGAATGGATTTCCAGCTGAGTTTTATCAGCATTTTTGGGAATTGATTAAAGTGGATTTGCTCAATTTGTTCCATGACTTGCATGCTGGATAGTTGGAGCTATTTCACATTAATTTTGGAGAGAGAATTTTGTTGCCAAAGGTTAATGAAGCGGATAGGATTCAACAGTATAGACCTATCTGTCTTTTTAACGTTTGTATCAAAATATTCACCAAATCTGTGACAATAAAGCTTAATACGGTTGCGGATCATGTGGTCCGTCCGACTCAGACAGCGCTTATGCAAGGACGCAACATCTGGATGGGGTTGTGGTCTTACATGAAGCAGTCCATGAGTTGCACCGTAAGAAAATGAATGGAGTGATTTTAAAGATTGACTTCGAGGAGGCTTATGATAAAGTCAAGTGATCTTTTCTTCAACAAACTCTTAGTATGAAAGGATTCTTCGAGGAGTGGCGTTCTTTGATACGTAACTTTGTTTCGGGGGGTAGTGTGGCTATCAAAGTCAATGATGACATTGGTTCATACTTCCAAACGAAAAAGGGTTACGGCAAGGTGATCCATTATCACCTATATTGTTTAATATAGTGGCAGATGTGTTAGCCATAATCATTGAGAGTGCAAAACTTGAGGGTCATATTGAAGGGGTAATACCTCAACTTGCGGATGGGGGTTGTCTATCCTTCAATATGCGGATGATACAATTCTCTTTATGGATCATGACATGGAAAAAGCGAAGAACCTGAAACTGATCCTTTCAGATTGGAACAGCTATCTGGTCTAAATATCAACTATCATAAAAGTGAGTGTTTTTTTGGGTCACGCTCAGGATGATGCTGACCTTTACGCTGAGATTTTCGGATGTGGTCAGGGTCATTTTCCTATTAGCTATCTAGGAATTCCGATTCATTATAGGAGGCTAACAATTGCTCAATGAAAACATGTTGAGGAAAGACTTCAAGCGAGATTATGTAGTTGGAAAGGGAAACTACTATCCTTGGGTGGGAGGTTGGTTCTCATTAATTCAGTCCTAAGTAATTGATATTGTATATGATTTCCTTCTTCCAATTACCAAAAGTGGTTTTGCATCGATTAGATTATTTTCGATCAAGATTTTTTTGGCAAGGGGATGATGAGAAGAAAAAATACCGATTAGCCAAATGGAATGTAGTGTGTCGCCCTAAAGACCATGGTGGTTTGGGGATTCATGATTTTCAGGTAAAAAATAGAGCTCTTCATGGTAAGTGGTTGTTTAAGCTCCTTACTGAAGATGGGATTTGGCAAACTATTCTAAAGAGGAAGTATATAGGCTCAAGAGCGATTTCCCAGGTTTCATGGAAATCAGGGGACTCACACTTTTGGGTTGTCCTAATGACAACGATGAAATTCTTCTTTTCATTAGGATCTTTCTCCATTAAAGATGGTTAAGAGATAATGTTCTGGAAGGATAAGTGGTTAGGTAATAACACACTCCGAGAACAATATACAGCTTTATACAACATAGTTTTTGGACGACACAAAAGCGATACTATTGCTAAGGTGATGGAAAATTTCCCACCAAGTGTGACGTTCAGGAGAGACCTGGTTTGGCCACGTTTGCTAGCATGGAATGAACTAGTTCATCGATTGTTGGGAGTGGAACTGACAGAGGGTGTGGACGAGTTCAGATGAAATTTACACTCAAGTGGTAAATTTACGGTGAGCTCGATGTATGAAGCGCTTATACAACCGGATAGGCCATTGGATAATAATAAGAAAATTTGGAAGATGAAAATACCACTCAAAAATAAGGTTTTCGCATGGCATCTTTGTCGTGGGGTAATATTAACTAAAGATAACCTTTCAAAACGCAATTGACTTGGTAGTAGACAGTGTGTATTCTGTCACAAAGTCGAGACTACAAAACACTTGTTCTTTGACTGCACAGTTGCTAGTTCTATATGGTCAATCATTCAGATAGGTTCTACCTTATATCCACCGTCAAGCATTGCCAATATTTTTGGGAGCTGGCTCAACTGTGTGGATAAATGGTTTAAGACACTTATCAGGATGGCAGCGCTTGCCGTGATTTGGTCGATGTGGCTTTATAGAAATGACAAGGTTTTTAATGATAAAAATTGTTCTCTGTTGCAGATTATCTTCAGGACTACAACTATACTACATACTTGGGGTACCGCTGCAGCGTATGGAGCACCGAGATCTTTTCTTGGACGTGTGTACCAGACCGAAGGATACGGCGAGAGACTTTTTATCCCAGCGTGGGTGGCAGCATAATTTGCGGATTGGACCCCAGCACCTTAGGCGTTTCTACTTTTTTTGTAATTCACCTCATTACTACTGTTCGGCTTGTTTTCAGGTGTGTGCATCTTTGATATGCAGAGGCTGGGTGTAATACTTACGGTAAGTAATAAAATCTCCCTTTATCAAAAAAAAAAAAGGCTAACATAGAGTCTACACCTTATCAAATTCTGCAAATTCTGCAGGAGACGATTGTATTTGCATACCAAATGCTGATTCTATTATTGCATTACCACTTTGGTCTATCAACCGATAATTAATAATGGATCGCTCGAAGCATATGCACATCCTTTTGAAAAAAAAAACTCATTTCATACTGTCATCATGTTGCCTGCAAAGTACAGCCCATAATTAGACGCAGAGTAGCAAACAAACAAATACGGCCATGACAAGCATGGTAAGCTTAATTAGCCCCGCAGCTTCCTCCCTGCACGTACGCAATAATTGAGATAATCTATACTCCATAGCAGAAGCGTATTCCTTGGTGGATCGATCTCGAGGACACGCATGACAAGAAATGATTACTGGCATCACATGCAGAGATGATGCAGGGGGACGACGAAGCCATGTGCGGCTGGAATAATTCAGCAGTTACCGACCGGTTGGGTTGGGCCGATCCAACCTACGGAAAGGCGATGGATGCATGCAACCTCTCGATCGATCTCCCTCCCCTGACCCTGCACGCACACTGGCATTTGTAAAACGGCAAGTTGATCGCTCGGGCACCAGGCAAGGCCGGTGTGTTTGACAGCCCGGCCATGTCGGCCAAATCAATACGGGCGGGTAGCTAGCTACCGGCGGCTGTAAGCTAAGGCATTATTGGCGATGAACAAGTGGAGCTGCTGCGGGGACGGACGCCATGTAGTAGTAGGGGTGGTAGTGCGGGGCACCTCGACCGTGTCCGCGTCCTTTGCGATGCGTGTCTTGGTCCGACATGTCGTCCGGTTAAATATCTATGGGTGCTCGAGGTTGACAATGACAGTGAAGAGAATTGCTTTAGCTAGGGTGATACTAACTGAAGGATCCACCCCACCCCCAACAGCTAGTCTAGTCGGTGTATATTCACCCGTGATGCTCTGTGCAAATTCGCCGGTTTTATTGTCATCTCAACTCGATGTGTCTGTTTTCTTTGGCATGAACGTTTACCATGTACGTACACAGTGTAGTTACGTTGATCCAAACAGATCTAGGAAGTGGAATGATTCGATGGACGGTCCGTCAGGTAGCAGCAATTATTCGTGCGAGAGATCTGTGAGACGATCGATGATATATATCTGGCCCGGCCGGTGCACAACTGCTCATCACAACGACTCCATCCGATGGATATCATTCGCGTTCGATCCATCGCAGCGGGAAGGGAAGCTAGCTAGCTAGCTAACGAACGCCGAGCTGGCCTTCACGCTGCATGCTGGCCGTGGCCTAGCTAGCGATTCAAGGCCGTGCCCCTACTGCTAGTTCATTACGCTTCACGCTTGTACACGCACCGCCTCCCAATTATACCCGCAACTAACTTTTATTCTACTACCAAGTGTACGTACAGAGCCTGTCAAAAAAAAAAAAGTGTACGTACAGAGAACGCTGTGCACCCTGCAGTGGGTAATATTCCTTCCCTGACACAGGGAGGTGGGACGCATTTCTCTGCATCTTGAGCCAATTAATTTCCTCTCACCACCGGCCGTTTCTTGAATGTACATTGCTCCCGGTCGAAACGTCCGTGCGAAGACCATGCGTGATAACGGAGTACTGTGGTAATTTATCTTGTTTTCACCATTGCTAAGCTTGGCTAGCCGAGTACTAGTACTACTCATGACCATTGGAGAGGAACATGGATGAGCAGCCAGCAGGCAATGATGGAGGAAGCAACCGTCGTCCCGGGCGGGTTGTCCATCCAACCGGAGAACCGATGGGGCGGTCCATCCCAATAATAATCAATCATAAGCTTAGCCAGCCGCACAAGTGGGGGCGTGGCGCGAATGATTAGAGCGAGGCGCACGACCGCCACCTCCACGAGGCCGGCACATGGCCAGTCCCCGCCACCCTCGTACATGTGGGCCTCCCCGCGGCCCAGATGGTCGCCTCGCCCGCACGTGAGGGACAGCTACACATCTCCCATGTGTCCTCGCCTCACTGTGCCATGCCCTGCTCCTGCCGCTGCATTGCATACTTGCAATTTTGATTGCATTGCATACTTGCAAGTCGTGACTGTGCCGCTCGTCGGGGGCCTTCGTATTCGCCCCGCCGTCCACAGCCAGAACTCGCGGGAGCTTTGTGGATTTGTGCTTGACCGCCCGGGGGGCTTACATCCCCGGGGGGCTTCATGCTATGTCTGAGCGGGGCCGGGAGGCTTCATCGTAATTGTCCCCCGGGGCTTCGTTCCAAGCTCCGATGGATCCGACCGACCTACCAGTACTATCTGATGGATCGATTGATGCTCAACTGTCGTATACTTCCGTGCTCGTAATTGCTTCTCTGTGCCATTTGGGAAAGAAGATGACTAAAAAAAGGCACCGAATGAATTTTTTTTTACAGTTTATTTTTCTGTTGCTCTTCTGCCTCGTGCGCTTTTAACCTGTAAAACCGACAAAACTTGATCTGTATCCCCTTTTTATAGGCGGAGGGGTAGGGGCTTTGTTAGAGATGCTCTTAGTAGATCCACGCTCGCCAAATGCACGTAGTAGTATCCGGAGTGTATACCTTAAAAATAGTTGTGTGTATTCATTTAATCATTTTTTTTTGCCGAAATGGACATTATGTAAATGCACCAAAATGATACAAAACGCACCCGGTTTCTGCAACCACGTGACATCGATTGATAGACTGTTGAAAACTGGGATGACCATTAGTATCGGAGAATTCCTGGTTTCGGAGGCTCCCTCCATTCAAATTAATAGATAGTACATCTATATTTTGACAAATTCATGACAATTAATTCGGAACGAAAAAAGTATTAGACATAATCTATAATCTAAAATATTAGAGTTGTAGGCTGATTCCTTGTGAAAAGAAGAAGAAAAATGTTTCAGGATGCGTATGAATCCGTGTCCTCGTTCTCTCGTTGATGGAGACGGTGGCAGCTGAATCACCAAACAAATTATTGGCACCTGATACTCTCCAAGTGCTTTCGGTTTAACAAAATCTCTCAAGCCCCAACCAACCGCTCGATAACAAACGAAACACATATGTAAATTAATGTCCCATGGCGCATTTCGCATTTCTTAATTTGCAGAATGGCGCTGATCTTTCCTCAATTAGCCCTCACTCCTAGCTACTTGTAATAAACATATGTTTTCTCATGAAAACAAATTAGTGCTCACTACTCTAGCTAGCATATGCCATGAGTAGGGTCAGCAATAATCTAGCCTGTGTGCCTAATAATTTCGAGGATAGAATAAGCACCCACTTGACCCGACAACAACATCTAGGGGACTTGAACGCCACCCTAAGTGCACACCCCACAGCACTATTATTCAAACACCCCATCTGCTCTTGATGCAGCTTTCAGTACAAGACTGGTCATGTCCTCTCTGTCATGCCAAGGTACATAAACATGGGACCTATCATTGCATCCATGCGTACCAGTTCCCTGATTCCCTCAGCAGAATGGAAATAAAGGACCAAAAGGCAATGATGATGCCAAATAGTATATATAAATACCAGCTTAAACTTTGCGATGTAAAATTGTGACTGCAATTAACCTTTGTTACAAATAAAACTGCAATTAACCTTTATGTACAGATAAAACAGTACTCCCTCCGCCTGCCCGCTCTTATAAGGCACACTTATTACTATTGCAGTTTTAACCACATACGTGTACTAAAAATGAGTGAACCTATGTACAAAATGAGTCGAGATTCACTCATATTAGAATGTACGTGACCAAAATTAAAATGTCGTATAGAAGTGAACAGAGGGAATACTGGTTTAACCTCTCCAAAATGATGTGTTTCGGCTTTCAATTTTTGAAGAAATCTGCATCTCAAAGATGTAGTCTTGAACATTGGTAGCTTAGAAAGTGTGCAAGGTTCATTCTTACTGGATTTGCAAGTTAGCACGGTCTTCTTTTCCTAGGCTCCATTAGGGCATCTCCAGCCGTCCCCCAGAGCCCCCCAAGCGGCGTTTTTTGCACCGTTTTGCACCAGTCGCCCCCCCCTCCCGGATCTGATTTAGCGCCGCTTTCCGCCGTTTCGCCGCCGAACGCAGGCCAAACCCACCGCGCTGGGTTCGGCTTGGGGGGGGCGAAATGCGCGCGTGGGCCACAACTGTCGGCGACGAAAGGCGATTTCCCTCCCTTTTTTCGGCGTTTCCCTCCACTTTCCCCCCTCATGTACGTCTCCCTCCACTCCATTCCCGCCATTTCCCCCCCCCCCCCCGTCCCCGAGATCTCGACGCATGGCTCCCGCCCGATTTACAGGACCCCGCGCCGCCGCCACCGCCGCATCCATTCCTGCGACCTTCGATCTCGGCAAGAAACCGCGCAAGCCGAGAGCGCCGAAGGAGAAGCCGCCCGGCATGACCAACAATGAGTGGATCGCCGAGAGAGCGCGCCTGGCAACGGTCAACGTCAAGCGCCGGGGGAGGGAGGCGGCGCAGCGGCAGAGGCAGCTGATGGCGCAGCTGCAAGCGGAGGAGCAGGCCGCTGCCGAGGAAGAGGGGTTGGAGGATGAGGAGGAGGACGAGGTCGCGCCGGACGATCCGCCTACTCCGGTCGCAGCCACAGCGCCGCTCGTCAAGCGGAAGAGTCCCTTCGGCCCCGTCTTCGTCGGATGGAAGCAGTCGCCGTCGCCGTCGCCGCGCCCGTCACCGCACCCGACGCCTGCGTGGTTCGTCGAAGGCGACCCCCTAGGAGGTTTCAACCCCAACCTCACATTCCCCTATCACCCGCCGATGATTTATGGCGCCTCGCCGGGCCACGCAGCTTCCCTGTCCCACCGCCGTGCGATCATGGCCGGACTTCAACCCCAGGACAGCAGCTACATGGAGGAGATCATCGTGGCCAGCACGATGGCGGAGGCGGCGAGCCCTGGCTTCCTCGAGTAGAGCGGGGAGTTCTTCACGCAGGGAGGTAGTGACTACGGCGAAGGGTGCTCCACCGGCACGCAGGCGACGGAGGTGCAGGGCGACGACGACGAGGTGGACGAGACGCCGGTAGTGCCAAAGGGGCCAGATCCGGCCGGCAAAGGCCGGAAGCGTCGTGGTCCTGGCCGTCCCCGCAAGGAACCCAAGGTACCCCCGCCCCCCGTCGAGCCTCGCATCAAGTGGTTGAACAGGGAGGACGTCCTGCTTGCCGAGGCGTGGAAAACGATCAGCATGGACCCGATCGTTGGCGGCAACCAGCACGTCGACAACTACTGGAAGCGGGTGAAGACTGCCTACGACGAGCGCCGGATGATCGATCCCTACTTCGCCTGTTGCATCACCGACCGCGGCCAGAAGGCCATGGCGAACCATTGGGCGAACATCCAGGCGTCCTACAACAAGTGGCACGTCATCCAGGCGGAGATCTCGATGAGGCCGCAGAGCGGCGCCAACCGCGAGATGGAGATCGTCCGGATGCTCGAGGCGTACAAGAACGACGAGGGCTCCGACTTCAAGTTCCTCCACATCTTCGTCGTCATCTAGAAGTGCGAGAAGTGGGCGGAGGTGCGGCGGTTGATCGGCAAGGGCAAGGAGTACGTTCCCGACGCGGTGGCTGCGTGCGCGTCCGAAGGCCGTCCGCCGATGGGCCACAAGAAAGCCAAGCAGGCAAGGGACGGCGCGCCGGCAGCGGCAAAGCTCCAGGCGTCCATCGAGACCTGCATCGCCGACGCCCTGGCCCAGGCCGGCAAGAGGGAGGAGGTCGCCAAACAGCGCTGGGCGGCGCTCATGGCCAACTCGCAGGTGAAGATCGACCTCCTCAGGACTGGCACCGCGACGAAGAAGAGGAACAACGACCTCGCCTTCCTCACGGGGGGCGACCCGGCTGCGATGACCCCCGAGGTGAGAGCTTGGTTAGCGACATTAGTGCGCCCCCGGCTCCGGCTACATCGTCTGGTGGCACTAGCTACACCACCGCGCCGACGAGCCCGCACGTCGACCTGGAGGATGCCGCGCCCGTCGTCGACAAGCATGCCGAGCCCGTCGTCGACAAGGATGCCGCGTCCGCCATCGACCTGGAGGATGCATCGCCCGTCATCAACCTCGACGATGCTGCGCCGAGCTCGCCGCCTGCTCCGACGCCGGCCGACGCCTCTGCCTGATCGCCTACCTGCCTACGCCGCGCGCGCCCGTCTGTGATTCGATCTAGACTCTATTTGATCGCCCACCTGTGGCGTTTTTTGTAATATGATTGCCCGAAACCATGGCTGCCGTGATCGCCGAACTAGGGCTCTATTTTTTGGGGCGGGAAGAGGAAATTTCAAATGATATCGCTGTTCTCTTTTCTGGGCCGCCGAACGGCTGGTAAAATCACCCCCCCAGGTTTTGATGCGGGGCGGCGCTTTCGATAAAAAGCGTCGATCTGGAACTTGTGGGGGGGGGGGGGCGAACGGCTGGAGATGCCCTTGGAATCAATATTACCCGCAAAAAAGAATCAATGTTAAAAGAGGCTTTTATGGTACCCAAAAAAAGATGAAGATAAGTATGTGTATTTCAGTTCTTCAATACTGCAATGTTGTAGATTACTCTGTTAATCTACAAAAAATATGTAAAATGCAGACCTCTAATTGCATTGGATTCCAAACAGGCCTATGGTACAACTATATGAAAAATAATTCTGGACTAGCTTCATCTTTAAACAGCCTCAACAAGTTAAAGCTAAACTTGACCGGCCATGCCACTAGGTAGCTGCGGGGAGATTAAAGTTTTCTGGTACTAGTACCAACAGGAGTCCCGGCTAGTTAATGATTAATCCTCTTATCCTCGTTTCCGATACAAGACCACTTTGCTAGTACGTGTGGCTCATAATCAATAGCCTAACTTTGAGCTAAGAAAACTGTTTTCTGTCCAACCCACAAAATTAAACCGAATCTAATGTCCTGTCAGATCCCACAACATTTATCCACATTTTTTTTTTCTTCCTTTCAAACATCGGCAAACATTATCAAAGTGCAGGTGTAGAGAAGGTCATGTGTTCTTACGAAGAAAAAAAATAATGCTTATAAAGAGCAATTCAACGCGGAAACTTAACTCGGGATGCAATCATGTGGTTGCATCAGGCCAAAAGGGCAAGGCCCCGCATGAATTTTGAGCGAGTGGAGGAAGAAGAGCAACCACTATGGACTGGGAGGCAGGCATGGCCCATCCAATAATTCCTCCAACATGGGGGTGAGGTAGGTTGGCGTAATTGAGTTGGTTCAGGAGATCAGATCAGATCAGATCAGGTAGGCATCCGTCATCAAGAAACAAAGTTAGCTTGGAGAAAAGGATGAAAATTTAAAGTGAATAATGCTATCCACATAAAAAAAATTGTGAACTAGATGTAGATTTTAGCCATCTTTGTATTTTGGATGTATTGTGCTATGAAAAATAGTTCTAAAAGTGTATTTCAGGGTTGGAGGAGTGAATTGGGAATAAATATTTGCGGTATATATACAGTACTAGTTTATGTGGAGCAGTGGAGTGATTGGAGTTCCCCAATGATTGCGGGGAGGTTGTGGGTGGTGTCAGGAAAAGTGCCGGCAAAGCGAGGCGCACGGCCGGGCCGGTGGGCCACCCCGTGTCCTATGTATTTTCTACTCTCGCAATCTTCCGTCCACCCAAGTGGGCCCCGCCACAGGGGGCTCGGTGCGCTGGAAATCATGGGCCTTTGTTTTTTTTTCTTCTTCTCCTGACCCGGCTACGCGGCTCGGTCTAGGAGCCGATCAAGCTTGAGCCGGCTCGACGCACTCTTCTTACCGTACGCTGTACTACTACTACCGAGCAGGAGTAGGAGCACATCGCTGTGGTGTTGTACTGCAACGGAGCACAGTAAATTTTTCATAATCTTTGCTTAAGACGTCTGCGAACAGAACTGGAGAAATAGTAACTGTGGGAGACTAACTAGCGCGAACGTACTGTAAAAAAAAGGACAAGACAGGTGCATCCGTGATACTCCTAGCTAGTTAGTGTTTTTTCTTTCTTGCACTAACACCGAAAATGAAATTGGAGAACAGGATGATCACTAGCTAGATGGGAACAGTCATCCAAGATCCAAGCAACGAGGTCACCACATTGACAGCGCCGTAGCGTAGTTTTTCTTACAGGTTTCCTTCTTTAATTTCTCCTCCTCTCGTGGCGTCTTATCTAACCTTAAGAAAATCGTAGGCAGGATTATATATCCCTGTCGACACCTTGCACCCGTGTACGTTTGCCACACACCGCAGGATTTCGTGCACTAAACTTGACAACTGGTTAGTGATATGATTAGTCTGCTAAGTAACGATAGTAACGCTCCTAGAACTAAATTTATTGCGTGCCTGGCCAAAGAACAACACCGGTTGGAAAGCTACCAGTGCTGCTTGGGCAGGGGACATGGACAAGCTACCGCCCCAGGAATCCCGACGCGAGTTCATTGGCCACTGTCCATTGACCTCTTC
The DNA here is from genome assembly GCA_028641055.1 of Alopecurus myosuroides. Lineage (NCBI taxonomy): Eukaryota > Viridiplantae > Streptophyta > Magnoliopsida > Poales > Poaceae > Alopecurus > Alopecurus myosuroides. Next base: position 512,671,461 of record CM054057.1, read on the forward strand.
CTCCTCCACCAAAATAATCATCCTTGGCATACGCACGTACGCATGCATGTCGTCCATGCAGATGATGATCCCGTCTCTTGTCAGCTACGCTAATCGCGCTTGCCTGCTCGTAACCCGGCCCCGGCCTCGTCGTCCTGTTGCTGCTCGCGGGTTTCGCTCCTAGGAATCGGCGTTGCGGCAGGAGGAGGCGAGAACCATTCGCTGCCCGTTCTTGGACAGGTATCAGTCGGTCTCATAGTTTTCGCGCGCGATGGCGATGGATGGATGTGCACGTACTGTATGCGTGAGAGAACTGGTCAGCAGCAAGATCCAACACACCCGTAGGGGATAACAAGGCGCCCGTGCTAGCTACAAGCCTAGAACCATTGTCCCGCTCGCGGCCAGCTGCGGAATCGGTCTGAATCTGACTTAGACACGCCGTCAGCAAATGCCATGCCTTTTTTTTCCAATAGAGAATTCAGCACTTTATTGATCGATCAACATCGTTACAAAGTTCAGCCAAGATGCTATATATCCGGAACAGCATTACGGAAAATAGAGCAACCGGAGTGTTCAACTCGATGAGCTCTCTAAAATATGTGCTGAAATACTAAGCAGACGACTAGTATGCATGACGACATCTCACCGATGCCGTAGAAACGGCACACCGCTTCGACATCCTCCACTACGACACCAACCAAGGATCGACCCCGAGAAGGAGAATTCACACACACTGTACCACATAGAGGTAGTCCGAAGCCAATATGATGTTGCTCAAACCTTCGTCCCGAGCAAGGGGTCAATGCACACCTCACGGCAAGTGCTTCCATGATTTTTAAGACGTCGTGACTAGGGCTCATCAAGTAGTTTTTCATAAGCAACCAAAAAAAAAATGTGGTCCTTGAACCGTCCGAGATGAATAAGAGAACAATGATGCATCAACATTACTGTGAGTCATACCTTCCGGAGGCGGAGACCGATTAGGCATTGAAGGAGAGGTCTCTCGACTTTGGTTGGCGGGTTGTTTGAAGAGGTGCAGAAAAAAAAATCATCTCCATATATGATTTGATCTACTTAGCTAGACGTTTTGGATGCTTAATCTTGTCATCATTACATACAATATTTTGACGTTTCCACCTAAGAACAACAACTCATTGTCAAAATTATGGACCCTAGATCATTTGATCGATTCAAAAAGTACAATAACCATACCGGCTATCCTTATTAGCCCGACGACGTGATGCTCCTCATCAAGCGAGAGTTGCAAGAGTTTCACCCTGTGGACAAGCTCTTCGTTCTTTTCGGCGATATGCCTCCGGCTAGCGTGTTAACTATTCGAAGAGCGAGGTGTAAGGTCCCCCTCAACCACTGTTCAAGGACCTCCAATATGCATACATTCACGATCCCAGATCACACCAGTCGTGAACAATATATCAAGTTGGCATCCAGATACAACATCCATTACACGATTACATAAAGGTCTTACAAATAAGAATGGTCACATGACCAAGTCTAACACAACTGCCACGCAGGACAGACACTCAACACGCACAACTGAAGACAAACAACACACAACATAGTAGAGCCCAAGTCACACCTTAACCTACAGGCTGTTGACCGGGAGACGATCCTAGTTCGCACGGCCATCAGTGTAGTACTCGTCCTCGTAGATCTCCTCCTGAGGCTCCTCCTCAAAGTCTAGCAAGTAGATACCAGGGGCGAAACCAATATGAGTACATTTGAATGTACTCTGCAAGACATCCTTCATGAAGCTTGTTGAATGCAAGTATGCTTATATGGTGGAGTGGGTAGGCTATACATAGGGTTTCACTACCCATGATATATGAAGGATACATCATAGTTGATTTTGAAAATCTTTATATCTTTGTTGAAGAATATACTTCAAAAGAAAATAATATAGTTTGCTTTCTCTTGTAGATATCGCATGTACAAGAGGTTTTGTAAGACTATGTTTAAAAATAAAGTTTTCCTTCGCAAAACTTCTTGTAAAACAACTTCCAACTTTCCTTCATCCATACCTCACTGGTACAAAGTTCCTCCTTTCAATACTTCACAAGTTCAAAATCCCTTTTAAAAAATCCTCTTTGAAAACATTGACACAATGCTAGCTACATGGCCATTCAACTGTCCATATCAGAGTACGCGGCTATTCATAATAGTTTGACTCTACAGAGGTGTACACATTCCACAAGATCCAGAACATCCGCCGTGAACAACCACGACCTGTATCAACAGTATGTGAACATCAGATGACTGATCCTAACCTTCCACTATGTTCAAGCTAGTAAATGACTATCTCTTCAGTTGGGTTTGTTCTCCCCGGCACCACGTCACACATCGCCATGACAGGAGACTCTTCGTTCTCCCCGGAACCACGTCACAGATCGCCATGACAGGAGACCCAACTGCTGCGGACGGAGGAGAACTTAATCCCACACTTTGTATGCCACGTGTTTCATAACTTGGCGACATTTCGGTTCAAGGGATACCGCCCCTTATAGAAAATTGAGATAGAACACACACTAACAAGAACAAGTTTCAAATTAAGCCCCGTTCCCATGTTGGGGTAGAGTGGCAGTACGATAAAGGTTGTCCGGCGAAGACTAGGTTATGTGTCAGTTTGGAAAACACCTTTTTCCAAAAATGACCACCTCATAATTCTCATGTGGATAAGGCTTCGCCATTCCACCGGGTTTTCCATAAATCCTATGTTTTGCAAAAGTCATATTTTTAAGGTTTCCACTTAGGGACTTATACTTTTGATGGTAAAACTACCATATGGTGGCTATGGGCTTGTTAACACCAAGTTTCAACTAACGGCAAGTTATTAACTTATATAATATTTATAGTAGTAATAGACACACAAAAATAGTTTTGATAATCAAAGTTTTTTTAAAACTTTCAGAAGTAAAAACATGCATGATAGAAAATGATAAGTGTAGTAGCAAGCATAAGGATGGCTTGCCTTGAAACTCTTTGTGTCCCTGGCTTTCAAGTAGCTTGAACTTGACACACAGCTCTACAACTCCTTCTTCTTCTTCTTCTTCTTCTTCTTCTTCTTCTTCTTCTTCTTCTTCTTCTTCTTCTTCGTTTTCTAACACCGTAAAAAGAATAAAAGACACACACTCAGAACCTAATGAAGGCAAATCATTAGTACAAAGAAACATATACATCAAGCAAACTTATACTAGCGCAATCACTCAAAAAGTTAATGAGAAAACTACTTCACAAACACTCATGATACAAAAGCTATTGCTAAAATACTTAAGGTTGGGAAACCATATTACACATCCTAAATACCATAGGTTGAGTGGGTGTACCACTCTCATAACAAGACATTTAAGAAGCTAAAAATAGCTTGTGGTCACAAGGGTGAGACTACTAATGTAATAACAATCATTCAAAGCAATACACATGGCAGTGGGTACTAACAGCAACACAAGCAAGCAACACTAAAAAAGTTTACCACTAACCCAATGCATAGATAACAAGGTAATACTAAACACAACCATGTCATTGGTACAATACTCGTGCTAAAGTAATCACTCATACAATTCCAACCAGCAAAGCAAACCACAGATAAACAAGCTAGTTGCTGACTAAGCTCATATCTACACCAAGTCTAAAGAATCACTCAATCATAAACATAACCAAACAAACCAGTGGCTCAATCAATTGTAACAAGTCATAAGACACACTATAAAACACAATAATCACATGAGGTAATACAACTAGAAAAATAGAATAATAACAAGGATTCACTAGTAGCATACTAATATGGAAGATTGCTACACCAGCATGCTATAAGAAATAATGTATTCCACACTCAATAACAACTAGCAACTAAAATAGCTATGCCATAATAACAGAAGTGAAAACATGCTAAACATGCTAGGATAAACATACACACATAAAATAGAAAGGTAATAATACTAGAACAACTCATACTATCTAGGGTAACACTAATACAATAATAGAGCAGCAAACAACACTACAAGGATGCATTTTACTAAACAAGCAATACATGATTATAAATACTCATTAACAGAACATACACCTTACACATGCTAGGGAAAAATTATATTAAAATAATTATATGAAAACAAATACTTAGCAAGAATCAATCAAGCCTAATAATCCATGCTTTTCTAACAACCAAATAACAAACATAAAAGTGACATGCTACACAACCAGTAGCTATGCACTCCATACATGCTCAAACAAAAACTTTCTAAAATTAAACCACTCAAGGGAAATTTCATCCACACATAAGTCTCAACACTAGGAAAATACTTCTTTTTGCAAACGACACTTAATTTAATAAAAAACAATAGGCAAACACTTCTTAGCATGATATTCACAAGGAAACATCATATCAACAAATGTACCTCAACTAAACATACTAGGAGTCACAAGGCATTACTAATAAATTTAATTAAACAAGTAGAGCAATCATCTATTTTCCTTGGTGGAAAATACTAAACACACATATAGTAATATATGCCACTGACAAAACAAGTGTATGGTAGGGAATTGTATCCCTAACAAAAATGCAATGGGACTAGTGGGTGTTCCACTAATATACAAAAGAATTAGGAGGTCACAATTCCTATGGTCTCACTTGAGAAAAATAATAATCTACCAAACAATTATTACAAAGCTACTCACACTAGTGAAAACAACAAAGTGAAACAAAGAAATAATGCTACACATGCTTTCCTATGAATTAATGTGCAAGCTAACAGAGGTGATGACACCCTATAGTCAGTACCAAAATGGTACTGGACTCAACACAACAACATCAAAAACTTAGGTAATAAACATAACCAAACTTGCTCACAAATCTATTCTATAAAAATACTAGAAAAATAATACTAGACTATTTCTATTTCAATTTTTTCCAAACATGACTAAACTTCCTAAAATACTAGTATTGTAAGAAAACATCCTAATAACAGAGAGAAACACATTTACACATGCTAGAAAACAAGATTTCATAACACAAGCATTTATTTAAAACTATTTTCACAAAATTTATTAATAACAGAAAAGTGCTAATTCTAGAAATGCACATCAAAATTATTATATGGATCTAAAAATTAGGCCAATCTAGGATTATATAGGTCTAATCACACACAAGCTCATCCAATTGGATCCACATAAAATAATCCTTTTAAACACTCTACAAAAATCCTAGAAATGCCTACTAGACATTTACCAAAATGGATGGAATTTCACAAAGACAACTCTCCTTGATGCAAGGTCAACCTCTACTGATAGATCTACTCAAGGGCTACTCAAAAAAATTTGTTTTGACCAAAATGGATACATATTAAAAAAAGTTATTCACCAAATGGTCTAACAGATAGCCTCTGGCATTTTAAATACCAATGCAAAAATAAACACCCAAAACTAGATCCACCACTTGGAGGTGTTTAAGAAAAAGGTATTCTACTTGCAAGAATTTTGGTGGAATTTTATTTCACTTTTTTTTATTTTTAACAGAGCAAAAGCAAACATCAAGTTTCAGCCAATTTTTAAAAAGAAAAACTACCACATAGGCTCGGGTTGGGTTTCCTTTGCGCGCAGCCCAACTAGCAGACAAAGTGGCCCAGCACAGGCGTGCGCGCGCAACATGCGGGAAACGCGGTCGTTCAACGGGATCCGTTGATCTACGGATCAACGGCCCGGACATCCTCTTCCTCCTTTCTCTCTCTTCTCTCTCCGGACAAACAACAGCGGCACGGGGTCGGCGAGTTCCTCACCGTGGGGGCTTGCGGAGCGGTGGCGTAGCGTCGTGGTGGAAATAGGGGCTCGGGGCGGTGCAGGGGTGCGGGATTTGGCGGCCGGCGTGGCTTCAAACGGCGGCGGCTATTCCGCGGCGGCGATGGTGACGACGGCGACATTCCTGCACACGAGCAGGCACGGGCAAGTGTCAGGGAGACTCGTACGGCTATGGGGTCTCGTCGGTGGCGAAAAGGAGTGGTGAAAACGGTGGGGTCGAGCTCCACCTGCACGGACTCCCCTTGGTGGCCGGCGGCGATGAACTAGTTCGTGGCGCTCACAGAGGGCTCGCGGGCTCGAAAACTTGGGTGGAGGTGAGTGCGGTGAGGGAGTGGAGGCTAGTGGCGAGAGGGTGGGGCTGCTGGGTCCTTAGGTGTGCGGCGCCGTGGTGGTGGACGTGCGCACTCCCTCGGGTTCGCCGAGTTTGGCGCGGATCATGTCCCCCGGTGCGTGTCCACGACGTGCAAGGGTGGCATGTTTTCTCGGGGCACTGGTGCACTCACTGGTGTCAAGGGGATGTGCGGAGGCGGCGAGTTGAGGCCACAGTGCACCAGGCATGGCGTGCACTGTGCGCCACTCGGCTCTCTCCCCTTTTTCTTCTCTCCATGTCCCCTCTTCTTTCTCTCTCTCTCCAAAGTCAACCAACAAGCGAATCCAAAGCACCAAACTGGAGTTCAAACATCAAGGAATCTATTTGACAAGGTTGCACTTCCCAATTTCCAAGAAAATCAAATGAAAATAGTAGCCAAAGTTCTGCAAAAATAACCTTCAGAAAAGGACTTAGCAAATTTTGCTAAGTGTTGGAAACAAATAAAATGATGAAAATGTTCAGGTTGGTTTCATGGCTCAAATGTTTTCCAAATTTTGTTTTCCAAGGTTGAGGTTGTTAATCAAGTTTTATAATTTCGGAAACATCTTTTGAAAACAAATTTGGAATAGTGGAAGGCTTTTAAAACAAAATGGAAAAAGGGCTACTTTCTGTTTTTCTCTATTTTTAATGCATTTTTATGTCTTATTTTTCTTCCACAAAAACAACATGGAAATGATTGTTTTCAAAGTCCATAAATCAAACCAAGATTATAGTTTTGTAGTGCACATATCAGAGAACAAATGAAAGTCAAGAAAACACAAAATGGAATATTATAAACCATTGAAAACAAGGGTTGAAAACATGTAGTTGGCTATGTTTTTAGAAAAAGTTTTAATAGAAAACTTAAAAGAAAACTTCCATAATTCAATTTGTATTTTTTGTTTTCTTGGATCCAACAAAGCTAAAAGTTTATGTCAAGATGAAAACAAACATGATCCAAGTCTTGAAATAAAAATCACTCAAGTCACATTATGAAAAACATCAGAGAAAACATAAAAGAGTTTTCAAGAAAAAATTGTATTGGTTTTAAAATCAAACAATCCTTGCACTACATATATGACTATTGTCATATGCACATGTTGGTTCACACAAACATGCTGTAAGAATTTTTTTTATCGTCCCACATTTTTTGTCTCCTTTACTACAGTACAAGGATCCAAAAACTGGGATGTGACAGATCTTCCCCCTTTAAATGAATCTCGTCCCGAGATTCGCAAGAAGACAAAAAGAGAGTGTGGCCAAAACAAGAGTGTTATAACATTAGTCTACAAAAATAGTTGCTAGGTGGTTGGTAACATTAAGCATGGGTGCTTCCCCCTTTGATCAATCTTACCAAAATCCACTGGTAGGTTAGCTTTCAAGGGGTTTAGGTGCCATGTTCTAAACCTCGAACTTATTGTTCCTCAAGTCCAAAAACAGTCATCCAAGGATCACTCTTTAAACATTGATCTATTATTTTCAATCTCATCTCTCTGATAGGGCTTACACTATCAACTAGTTATCAGAACCATCATTGAGATATAAAGCTAGGATTATCAATCCATTATCATCTCTTTTGGGGCATAAACTCTCTCATCGTTATATAGTTCAAGCTATCGAATATCCACCAACTTTCTTAAGCATGATCTTTCCATTGCTCCTTCCCTAAAACTCCGGGAAATCCACTATCCTTTTATTAATCTAATCTACACTTAGAAACACACATTCCATATCATTTGTCTCCCTCAAAATTTATTTTCTCCATGATCATATTGTCGATGCTAAACCAAAAATCCAATAATCATATACCCATAACTTAGAGATCTCATACACTTTCTGACTACTTATCTAATTCTTTTCAAACTCGCGAGACTCCTATCTCATCATCAAAGCTAAATTATTTTCCTCACACTAATCTCAACAGAGCGTTACAAGCTCCGAAAACATATCTCCAAGAATATCCATATACTATCTCCAAACCATATTGATTTTTCCTAGAATCCCAAAAATCATTCTTTTATATCCACCAATTTACTTTTCCTACAAATGACAATCCAATATTTCTCAAATCTACCTTTTTTTTCAAAAATCGAAATGTTTATAACCATCCAACATAACCTTTCTACTACAATCGACATTTCTATAACAATCCAGCATGAGAGTCACTTAAACAAACCGTTATTCTCTTTATTCCAATACCATAAATTCTTCTCAAACTATTTGCCCTACCCAATCCAACTTCCATGATATTAGTAAGTGCTTCCTAATAATCCAATATTTTCCACCATAAAATTTCTAAACCTCCAAACATTTTTTCAACGTTACGCAATTTAGCTCCAAATAACTTCCAAAGTTTTGGGGTCCACAACTGGTTAGCCCCAGAGTATATATACCATAATAAATCCTTGGTTCAACTCAAATAATCCCCATATTCTCCTCAAACTTTTACTCCTACCCTAAACCTCAAATTCATCTCCACTATCTTATATTCTAAAATCCAGTTCTTCAAAATTAGCTACACGAGAGATCTTATTGTCTAGTAAAATCATAGCTCAAAACTCCAATATTCCCTTCAACTTCCTGTTTCTGTCAAACAGCTATAAAACATCATACGGCACCTTTCTCCTTGGTTTAGAAAAGTATGTTAGTATTTTTTTAAACATAGTTAGGTGTTAAGCTAGAGTTAGATACATTATGTTAGTGTCGTTAGTTTCAAAGATACTTTTCTACTAGTCCGACAAGACATGACTTGTGTTCCATCACATCGGATTTCTCAGAGTACGAAGTCAAACCAAACTAGGGTGGTCATAGATCTGGTTCGAAAACATACCAATAACTAGGGCATGAGGCTCCGGTGCTTCCTTAACGTCATCTTGGTCTTGATGTTCCCTCATCAATCTCTTTCGCTTTTTCTGGGTAGGTCCCTGGGTCTCTTGGGTTTCATCAGGATGAACTAGAATAGTATTCTTCTGGGGACAGTCACGAGCAAAGTGTCCTTCCTTTCCACAAGTGAATCAATCTGTGGTTTTATGTCTGACATTCACACGCTTCCTTGAAGGTAGTGGCATCATAAGTAGAGTACTGTGAGTCCTTGGTGAACTAGGTTCTCCTAGTGTCACTATCTTCCTTTTGCGATCCTCACCAGCAAGCAGGCACTAGTGTTCCCTCATAAGTATAGCATTGTTCCCAGCATTGATGGTGGCAAGCTGAGTCAAATGCTGCAGGGCAGCAAGGGTGGCATTGCGGTCTGCACGAGCGGCTTCACGGTCTTCCATTATCAGTGCAAAAAGTTGAGCAACGACTGGCTCAGGTTGTGGAGGTAAATCACTGGCCATACTGAAGAAAAAGAATGGTATAAGACGAGGACAGATAAAGGGTGGTTTTGTTTTGAAATTTTGAGAAACAAACCGGCTCATAAAATGTATGCGAACGGTTGACAACACAACAGCAAAGAGAAGCATCTAAGAAGTAAACCACAATCACAAACATAGAACATCATACTCATAAAACATAATTTTTCCAACAAGCATAGCACACTTAAGGTTCAGACAACACAGGCATAGGCCTTACAACACATCTAGCACACACATAGTTCTTAACATATTTCACAAAACACAAACAAACGTCTCGGGTGGGAACAACACAACTCCCAACAACCTGCGGCAATCCTAAGTGCTCGAGGATGCGCGTAGCTCCTCCTCCAACTCTCCAACTCCGGTCTTGCTAGTTGCAAGCTGAAACTGAAGGTCTCTCACTTGTGCACGAAGGTGGGCGTCAACGTACTTCATGGTCTTCCTTGTGCTCCGAGACGGCGCTCGGTAGCAGAGGAAACTCTCAGGTCTTTCTCTAGCTGGAATATATCCCTTCCTCGGATGTCAAACTCTCCCTGAGTCTATCAAGGGCAAACTGAGTGTTGTGCAGCTGTCCCTCCATGTCTTGGAAATGACGAGCAAAGACAACGTCTTCAGTGACATCTATTGGCCTGTCATCCTCATCGCTTCTCCCATAGTATCTATAGGGAGTGCCTTTGAACTTGCTTCGAAAGAAGTTCGTGATCTTTGCGATAGTCAGCTGCATAGCTCTAAGGACACCATCTTCCCAACTGTTCTCCTTCACTTCATAAGTGATCTCTAAGGTCGACGGTGCTAGCAAAGGTGCACGAATGGTACAGACCACCAACCAGGACAACTCCCGTCTTTCATGGTGAATGTGAGCTCCCTTCAACTCAGGTACTGGGCGTTTGATAAGACGAGTCATCTTGATCAAATCCTCCTCAAAACGGCGGTAGCAAGGTACATGCGTACCCAGCCGGAAGGATTCGGTCAAGACAACTGCCATCTACAAAAAATTTAAGTATAGCTTAAGTTAGGTAACATCGTGCAAAATTTTAATATTCTCAAAAGGTAACTTAGTGTAAGTAGATTATTTTAGTACATAGTCATCTTAGTAACTTAGTTTTATAAATTATCTTTTCAGAGTACCGACTAACGCCCATGCTAACTAAGGTCTCCTAAGGTCAGGATAGCTCTGATACCAACTCTGTAAGGTCCCCTAAACCACTGTTCAAGGACCTCCGATATGCATACATTCACGATCCCAGATCACGCCAGTCGTGAACAACATATCAAGTTGGCATCTAGATACAACATCCATTAAAATATTACATAAAAGTCTTACAAATAAGAATGGTCACATGACCAAGTCTAACACAACTGCCACGCAGGGCAGGCACTCAACACACACATCGGAAGACAAACACCACACGACGTAGTAGAGCCCAAGTCACGCCTTAACCTACAGGCTGATGACCGGGAGACAATCCTAGTTCGCAGGGCCATCAATGCAGTACTCCTCCTCATAGATCTCCTCCTGAAGCTCCTCCTCGAAGTCTGGCAAGTAGATACCAGGGACGAAACCAATATGAGTACATTTGAATGTACTCTGCAAGACATCCTTCATGAAGCTTATAGAATGCAAGTATGCTTATATGGTGGCGTGGGTAGGCTATACATAGGGTTTCACTACCCATGATATATAAAGGATACATCAAAGTTGATTTTGAAAATCTCTATATCTTTGTTGAAGAAGATACTTCAAAAGAAAATAATATATTTTCTTTCTCTTGTAGATATCGCATGTACATGAGGTTTTGTAAGACTTTGTTTATAAAGAAAGTTTTTCTTTGCAAAAATTCTCGTAAAACAACTTCCAACTTTTGTTTAGAAAAGAAAGTTTTTCTTTGCAAAACTTCTTGTAAAATAACTTCCAGCTTTCCTTCATCTGTACCTCACTGGTACAAAGTTCCTCCTTTCAATACTTCACAAGTTCAAAACCCCTTCTCAAAACTCCTCTTTGAAAAAATTTGACACAGTGCTAATTACATGGACATTCAAATGTCCATATCCGAGGACGCGGCTATTCAGAATAGTATTACTCTACAGAGGTGTACACATTCCACAAGATCCAGAACGTCCGCCGTGAACAACCACAGACTGTATCAACAGTATGTGAACATCATATAACTGATCCTAACCTTCCACTATGTTCAAGCTAGTAAATGACTATCTCTTCAGTTGGGTTTTTTCTCCCCGACACAACGTCACACATCGCCATGACAGGAGACTCTTCGTTCTCCCCGGCACCACGTCACACATCGCCATGACAGGAGACCCAACTGCTGCTGCCGGAGGAGAACTTAATCCCACACTTTGTATGCCATGTGTTTCATAACTTGGCGACATTTCGGTTCGAGGGATACCGTCTCTTATAGAAAATTGAGATAGAACACACACTAACAAGAACAAGTTTCAAATAAGCCTCGTGCCCATGTTGGGCTAGAGTGGCAGTACGATAAAGGTTGTCCAGTGAAGACTAGGTTATGTGTCATTTTTGAAAACACCTTTTTCCAAAAATGACCACCTCATAATTCTCCTGTGGATAAGGCTTCGCCTTTCCACTAGGTTTTCCATAAAGCCTTTGTTTTTCAAAACTCATATTTTTAGTGTGTCCACTTAGGGACTTATACTTTTGATGGTAAAAATACCATATGGTGGCTATGGGCTTGGTAACACCAAGTTTCAACTAATGGCAAGGTATTAACTTATATAATATTAATAGTAATAGCCACACAAAAATAGTTTTGATAATCAAAGTTTTTGTAAAACTTTCATAAGTAAAAACATACATTATAGATAATGATAAGTGTAGTAGCAAGCATTAGGATGGCTTGCCCTGAAACTTTTTGTGTCCCTGGCTTTGAAGTAGCTTGAACTTGACACACAGCTCTACAACTCCTTCTTCTTCTTCTTCATTTTCTAACATCGTAAAAAGAATAAAAGACACACACTCAGAACCTAATGAAGGAAAATCAATAGTACAAAGCAACATATACAGCAAGCAAACTTATACTAGTTCAATCACTAAAATAGTTAACGAGAAAACTAACTCACAAACACTCATGGTACAAAAGCTATTGCTAAAATATTTAAGGTTGGGAAACCATATTGCACATCCTAAATATCATAGGTTGAGTGGGTGTACCATTCTCATACCAAGACATTTAAGAAGCTAAAAATAGCTTGTGGTCACAAGGCTGAGACTACTAACGTAATAACAATCATTCAAAGCAATACCCATGGCAGTGGGTACTAAAAACAACACAAGCAAGCAACACTACAAAAGTTTACCACTAACCCACTGCATAGATAACAAGGTACTACTAAACACAACCATATCACTGGTACAATACTCATGCTAAAGTAATCACTCAGACAATTCCAATCAGCAAATCAAACCACAGATGAACAAGCTAGTTGTTGACTAAGCTCATATCTACACCAAGTCTAAAGGATCACTCAGTCATAAACATAACCAAACAAACCAGTGGCTCAATCAATTGTAACAAGTCATAAGACACGCTCTAAAACACAATAATCACATGAGGTAATACAACTAGAAAAATAGAATAATAACAAGGGTTCACTAATAGCATACTAATATGAAAGATTGCTACACCAGCATGCTATATGAAATAATGTATTCCACACTAAATAACAACTAGCAACTAAAATATCTATGCCATAATAACAAAAGTGAGAACATGCTAAACATGCTAGGATAAACATACACCCATAAAATAGAAAGGTAATAATACTAGAACAACTCATATTATCTAGGGTAAGACTAATACAATAATAGAGAAGCAAACAACACTTACAAGGATGCATTTTCCTAAACAAGCAATACATGATTATAAATACTCATTAACAGAACGTACACTTTACACATGCTAGGGAAAAATTATACTAAAATAATTCTATGAAAACAACTACTTAGCAAGAATCAACCAAGCCTAATAATCCATGTTTTTCTAACAACCAAATAACAAACATCAAAGTGACATGGCTATACAACCAGTATCTATGCACTCCATACATGCTCAAACAAACACATTCTAAAATTAAACCACTCAAGGGGAACTTCATCCACACATAATTCTCAACACTAGGAAAATACTTCTTTTTGCAAATAACACTCAATTTAATAAAAAACAATAGTCAAACACTTCTTAACATGATATTCACAAGGGAACATCATATCAACAAATTTATCTCAACTAAACATACTAGGAGTAACAAGGAATTACTAACCACTTCAATTAAAAAGTAGATCAATCATCTATTTTCCTTGGTGGAAAATACTGAACACACATATAGTAATATATGCCACTGACAAAACAAGTGTATGGTAGGGAATTTGTATCCCTAACCAAAATGCAATGGGACCAGTGGGTGTTACACTAATATACCAAAGAATTAACAAGTCACAATGCCTCTAGTCTCACTTGAGAATAATAATAATCTACCAAACAATTATTACAAAGCTACTCACACTAGTGAAAACAACAAAGTGAAACAAACAAACAATGCTACACATGCTTTCCTATGAATTAATGTGCAAGCTAACAGAGGTGATGACACCCTATAGTGAGTACCAAAATGGTACTAGACTCAACACAACAACATCAAAAACTTAGGTAATAAACATAACCAAACTTGCTCACAAAATATATTCTATAAAAAATACTAGAAAAATAATTCTAGACTATTTCTATTTCTATTTGTTTTCCAAACATGACTAAACTTCCTAACCTACTGGTAATGTAAGAAAGAATCCTAATTAACATAGAGCAACACATCTACACATGCTAGAAAACAAGATTTCATAACGCAAACATTTATTTAAAACTATTTTCACAAAATTTATTAATAACCAAAAAGTGCTAATTCTAGAAATGCACACCAAAATTATTCTATGGCTCTAAAAATTATTCCAATCTAGGATTACATAGACATAATCATACACAAGCTCATCCAATTGGATCCACATCAAAAATTGTTATTAAACACTCTAAAAAAATCCTAGAAATGCCTACTAGACATTTACCAAAATGGATGGAGTTTTACAAAGAGAACTCTCCTTGATGTAAGGTCAAGCTCTACGGATAGATCTACTCAAGGGCTACTCTAAAAAATTTGGTTTGACCAAAATGGATAAATATTCAAAAAGTTCTGCACCAAATGGTCTAACAGATAGCCTTTGGAATTTTAAATACCCATGCAAAAATAAACACCCAAAACTAGATCCACCACTTGGAGGTGTTTAGAAAAAAGGTATTCTACTCGCAAGAATTTTGGTGGAATTTTATTTGCTCTATTTCTACTTTGAACAGAGCAAAAGCAAACATCAAGTTTCTGCCAATTTTTAAAAAGAAAAACTACCACACATGCTCGGGCTGCGTTTCCATTGCGCGCGGCCCAACTAGCAGCCAAAGTGGCCTAGCACAGGCGCGCGCGTGCAACACGCGGAAACACGGCCGTTCAAAAGGATCCGTTGATCTACAGATCAACGGCCCGGGCATCCTCTTTCTCCTCTCTCTCTTTTCTCTCCGGACAAACAAAAGCGGCACGGGATCGGCGAGTTCCTCACTGTGGGGGCTTGAGGAGCGGTGGCACAACGTCGTGGTGGAAGCAGGGGCTCGAGACAGTGCAGGGGTGCGGGATTTGGCGGCCGGCATGGCTTCAAACGACGGCGGCAAGCGACTGTCCCGCGGCGGCGACGTTCCTGCACACGAGCGGGACGGGCAAGTGTCAGGGAGACTCATACGGCTACGGGGGTCTCGTCTGTGGCGAAAAGGAGTGGTGATAACGGCAGGGTCGAGCTCCACCTGCACGGACTCCCCTCGGTGGCCGGCGGCGATGAACTAGTTCACGGCGCAAATAGAGGGCTTGCGGGATCAAAACCTTGGGTGGAGGTGAGTGTGGCGAGGGAGTGGAGGCTAGTGGTGAGAGGGTGGGGCTGCTGGTTCCTTTAGTGCGTGGCGCCATGGTGGTGGACGTGTGCACGCCCCCGGGTTCGCCGAGTTCGGCGCGGGGCATGTCCCCCGGTGTGTGTCCGTGACGTGCAAGGGTGGCATGGTGTCTGGGGGGGCAGTGGTGCACTCACTGGCATCGAGGAGATGTGCGGAGATGGTGAGTTGAGGCCACATTGCACCAGGCATCGCGTGCACTATGCGCCACTTGGATGTCTCCCCCCTTTCTTCTCTCCATGTCCCCCCTTCTTTCTCTCTCTCCAAAGTCAACCAACAAGGGAATCCAAAGCACCAAACCGGAGTTCAAACATCAGGGAATCTATTTGGCAAGGTTACACTTCCCAATTTCCAAGAAAATCAAATGAAAACAGTAGCCAAATTTCTCCAAAAATAACCTTCGAAAAAATTCAGAGAAGGATCAAAATGTTCAGGTTGTTTCATGGCTCAAATGTTTTCCAAATTTTGTTTTACAAGTTTGAGATTGTTAAAAAAAAATTAGAATTCAAGAAACATCTTTTGAAAACAAATTTGGAATAGTGGAAGGCTTTGAAAACAAAGTGGAAAAAGGGCTACTTTCTGTTTTTCTCTGTTTTTCTAAAATGCATTTTTCTGTCTTATTTTTCTTCCACAAAAAAATGATTGTTTTCAAAGTCTATAAATCAAACCAAGCTTATAGTTTTGTAGTCCACATATCAGAGAACAAATACAAGTCAAGAAAACACAAAATTGAATATTATAAACCATTGAAAACAAGGGCTGAAAATAGGTAGTTGGCTATATTTTCAGGGAAAAGTTTTAATAGAAAACTTAAAAGAAAACTTCCATAATTCAATTTGTATTTTTTTCTTGGATCCAACAAAACTAAAAGTTTATGTCAAGATGAAAACAAACATGATCCAAGTCTTGGAATAAAAATAACTCAAGTCACATTATGAAAAACATCAGAGAAAACATAAGAGTGTTTTGAGGAAAAAATTGTATTGGTTTTAAAATGAAACAATCCTTGCACTACATATATGACTATTTTCATGTGCACAGTTCACAGAAACATGTTGTAAGAAAAAAAAATTGTTGGCCCACATTTTTTTCTCCTTTACTATAGTACAAGGATCAAAAAACTGGGGTGTGACACGAGGCCACCCTGATCCGCTGTGGAGAGGAGGTGCGCTTGCACATCTCACTCAGGCCGCCTTTTACCATGGAGGTGTTCACATGTACTTATGTTCGTATGCCTTTTGCGCGGATTCGTTTATCCAGATCCCACATCCAACCTTACATGTACAAGTTGACTAGGTGGTTACCTTCATGGAAGGTCAAGCTTATGCCGGAGCCCGACGTTCTGTTCTTGTTAAGGCGGCGCTTAGGACTATGTCTATCTACATCCTTATGGTACTTGAACTGCCCATGTGTCAGCCGTTGGGGCATTCTAAAAAGTTAATAGGAGTTCCTATGGTGTGCATCAACTTCAGCCAAGTGGGGTTCTTGCCCCTTGGCTTGACTGCAAGTTTTGCATATCCTAAAAAATACCCTATGTATAAAATGGTTTGGAATTAGTCAAACCTTGGCAGACAAATCTTGGAAGGACTCGTAGTTCTCTTAGTTATCCCAACTTTAGAGCCATGTTATCGACTTCGCTTAAGATTGTGCTCGGCGAAGGAGAATTGTGCCTCTTTTGGCAACATGGGTGGATTAACAATTAGAGTATGGGGATGATTGTGCCAGACCTAGAAGGTTTCATGGACCAAAAATCCAAAGTTATCCCTCTGTGGCTTATGGGCTTGTCTTCAAATCATCGGTTTGAGATATTGTGGGTGGTCTCTTTATGTGCGCCACGTCCCAATAGCTGCAATTGTGAAATTTCATTCAGCGAATCCAACCCCTGGATAGTGCCCCGGACTTTTTGAGTGGATTTGGACAGTTGATAAATCCTTCTCCGCTTGTTATGCTTACTTGGCCTTCTTTGGAGGGGAAAACTATATGGCCTCTATAGGCCCCTATTTCTAAGTGCAAGGAACTTCCCCAATACAAACTTTTTGCATGGAAGGTTGCATGGAACCGTTGTTGGATTGGTAAGCGGAGGCTTTGGCATCACATTACAAATTTGGATGTGTCTCCCATGTGTCTACGGGGATCTGAAACCATCGAACACCTACTTGTGGATTGCCCTTTTGCGTGTCTTATGTGGTTCGAGGTATTCTCGACATAGGTGGAGTTTAGTGCAGTTTAGGGGGGGCACCGCCCCCTCCCCCCACTCTCCGGTTTGGAGCAAGCCCTGAAGTTTCATCTTAAGAGGGCTTAACTGAAAGAAAGGAAATATTTCACACCCTCCCCAAATATTGAAATTTTGCATTTCAACCCCCTCGAGTTTGGACCAAATCCCGCAGCTTCACCTCGCCCCCGTCTGCCCGGCCTCGTGCCCGAACGGCTTGCCTGGGAGACTTAAAAAGTGCACACGGGAGGCCGGTTTCCACTTGTGCATCCCATCTTCCCCACCTCCCCTAGCCCAAAAAACCACCATTGGATACCTCCAACATCCTTGCTCCACCCCTCCCCTACCATCCTAGATCCTACCCTAACCTCTTACCCCCAGATCTGAAGGCCCCATCCCCGATCTTTCCACTCCCCCACAAGGATTCTCCATTGGTGGGAGATTTGATGTGCTCACCTCCATTGTTGGTGCTTTTGGGATATCTACCCACCTTTGGCCTCGTAGGTGCATCCTCCGCCCAGTTAGGGCAAGGATGTCGTCCTCGCGTATGTTTTTGGTCTTTTACTTCTCTAATCCACTCTTTCTTCCTCGTTAGACCATTGATTTGGGATTTGTGAGTATTTCTTGCTAGGGTTCGAGTTCATGTCCTATTCCACTAGTTCAGCATAGCACTATTTCACCTACGGTATTCTAGAGATTCTAGTTAGTATAGTTTGGTGACTAGTTTTTTTAGGCATTAATCTCATCACCAAGTTATGCTCACATGATTATCTAGGGTTCCACTAATTTGCTTTGCCACACATAGGAACTTTTTTTCATATGACCATGTACACTTATCATGCATTTTCGTATATATTCTCTCAATTTCACAGCTCAAGGTAATGAACCTCAAGATAGGCAAAAGGAAAAGGCCCACCACCTATGTTCGCAAAAAGGGCAGTGCCTCTCAAGTATGTGGATCAACTCCCACTCAGTCCAAGAGACCTCCGGTCAATCCGTATGAGCCAGTTCATGCCTATTGGAAGAAGATCCCCACAACAATTTTTGAGAAAGATCAATTTGAGTTTAGTCCATATGAATTTGGACAACGCACCTGCTGCGACAACCGCTTATATTAAAGATGCACCAACAACTCTATGAATTTGTGATTTGCTGCTTAAAGAATTCTCATGTCACTCGGAACTTCTTTGATTTGGATGAAGCCAGAACGAAGTGGACCAAGGTAATGGAGGTGATGGATTTTTATTACATCGGCTCCCTTATGAAGACTGGCCGCCCCTTTGCACCCGAGCTTCTTTGGGAATTCTATTCCATTGTTCACTTTGAAGAGGAGCCTCGGTCTATGACATGGATGAGTGGTGGTGTGAAGTGCACCGCCACACTTGCTGAGTTTGGTGCTCTTCTAGGCCTCAAGGAGTTGCCTTTTTATCCTATGGTGTATACCTGGGTACATGGTGAGGAGAAGCACATGATAAAGGCTCCCGAGGGTATCCGCCATTGCTACCCTCCTGAGATTGGCACTAAGTATTTTCCTAAGCCTGATTACTTCAACGACTTTTGGCATGTGATACATATCATGCTGAGGAACACAATCAATGTGAATATTGGTGAGAAGGGTGAGATTCGAAAGTGGCTAATCAATCTCCTTTATCATATTGTTCGTGCCAAGGAACTTGGAAAAAAAAGTTGGATGTTCTTGACTACATGTGGAAAGAGATGAAGACCGTTATCTGTTAAGGGAAGGTTCTCGTTTATGGACAGTACCTTCATATGCTTTTTGAGGCAAAGATACCAGCTTCCCTCATCACCTAATACCATATGGTTACACCCTCTATACTTCCTATCAATGGTCCATCTCTTGAAGCTGATCAGCCAAAGACCAAGAGGGCTCGCACATCCATGTCTGAGGAGATCCCTGATGGTGCGGAAGTGCACTCGTTGAGAAACCCCAAGAGGAAGGTATGAAGAGCATAGCAGCAAGTTTTCCCTCAGAAAGAAACCAAAATTGAATCGACCAGTAGGAGAAAGAAATCACTTCTGAAGGTTGAAGACAACTGATGTTGGCAGGGCACACTACCGGTTCAGCAGCAACGTGGAATCTACACAACACAATCAAAGTACTTTGCCCCAACAAAACAGTGAGGTTGTCAATCTCACCGGTTTTGCTAACACAAATGATTAGATATATAGTGTGGAAAATAGTACTTCTTTGCAGTAATGAAAAGAGAACAGTGATGGCAGTGAATGAGAGGAAAACAATGACTATAGTGAAGAAAACAGTGGTTGCAGTGGTTGTATTATAAGTGTAAATAAATGGACCGGGGTGCACAGTTCACTAGTGGTGTCTCTCCAAAACAGGTGATAACATGCTTGGTAAACAAATTACAGCTGGGAAATTGACAGATATAAAGGCTGCACCGTAGTGTATATGCATGACATGATGATTACTATGTGATTCATGCGGGTATTACAACAAAATTCATAGACCGTTATCCAACTACATCTATGACTAATAATCCACCCTCGGAGCGTCATCCAATCAAACCTTGAGTATTAAGTTGCAAGCAACAAATAATTGCATTAAGTAAAGTGTGTAATGTAAACAATGTAAACATCATTGTTTTCTCCCTAATGGCAACAACACATCCCCCACCCGTTACATTTCTGTCACTCGAGCGTGAGTGAAAGGGAGGCATGAACCCTATAGGAGGAATAATATCATTAAAGTAAAATTTCCCCTCCGTGCTTGGGGGACTACAAAGATCATTTTCATAAAAACCAGCTTCCCCAAGCTTAGACATTTCCATAGCATTAGCAATAATGGTGTTCAAAGAATTCATACTAATAACATTGCTACTAGCATGCAAATAAAGCTCCATATGTTTTTAAATTTTCTCTTCAGGTCCCAGATTCCTCTGTAGTGTATCCGCACGAGTGACCAAAAGAGCGTGGGGGAGAAGCAGAACTAGAAAACAGAGGGTTTTTCTTTCCAACTAAGTAGGAGTAGTAAACAGA
Source organism: Alopecurus myosuroides (assembly GCA_028641055.1). Lineage (NCBI taxonomy): Eukaryota > Viridiplantae > Streptophyta > Magnoliopsida > Poales > Poaceae > Alopecurus > Alopecurus myosuroides. The sequence goes on from CM054057.1 coordinate 512,692,188, forward strand.
GTTTGTCTGGTGACCATGGTCATGGTGAGTCCACTATTTGTTGGAAAAACAGTTTTGAGATTAATTCCACATCAAGTAGAGCCTGAAACTTGGTCAAACTGATGATGGAAGAGACGCTCTCTCCGCTCGCTCGCCGGCGCTGCTCCGCTAGCTCCCCACTGCCCGTTCTCGTCGCCTCCTCCGGCGAGAGCGCCACGCCCCAGCCCGCGCCGGCCCCGTCCCCGAAGGTGAGTCCTGCGCCTCGCCTCCCCGCCACGGGGCGCTCCCCCCGTGTCCTCCCATCTTCCTGGCTTCCGCGCTCGCGCTCCCCCGTCTCAGTGCCGACGAAGCCGGGGCAGCCCTCTCGCTCCTTCCGCCTTGTCAGATGTGCGCGGCCCGGCGCGGCCTTCGCCGCGCGCGTCGCCCGCCGTTTCGGAGTGCCCGTGTGCCCTCCTCCGCTGGCGGCGCGGCCGGCCTCCGCGGTGGACATCTTCGTCACCGTCCTTGGCCAGGCCGCCCGTCCGGTGAACCGCTTCGTGGTGGCCAACGGGCTTACCCACGTCTTCTCCACCTTCGCCGCTCGTTTCCGCGCGGAGGAGCTCGACACCGGCGTCTTCTGCGCTTACGTCACGGATAACCGCGTGGCCTCGATGATCCTCCGCCGCGGGGCCTTCGTCTTCGCCGGCGTGGTCTTCCAACTCCGGCGTTCGCCTCCCCCCCCGCCCCCAACGGGAGGATTTTCGAACTCCTATGGGTCCCACTTGGCGTTTTGGTTCGTTGACCTTTCCTTCTCCCGTTGAGCTGGGACCCACCCTCTCCGTCCCGTTCCGATGCGGGCCCCTCCCTGAGGCTGACACGTCCGCCCCCACCGCTCGCACCGCCCGCCCCGCCCACTCCAACGACTGCGTGTCGAATCCCCTCCCCTCCCCTCAACTGTCCCCGCGACGTGTCCGCTCCCCGTCCCCTTGCTCTGCCACGCGGCCCCAGCGCGGGTCAACTGCGGAATCATCCCCGCCGTCCGTGCGCGATCTTGCGGTCAAGACCTGGGTCGACGTTGCGCGGATGTCAACCCCGGCAACTCCGCTTCCCCTGGTCTTTCCTTATGCATCTCCGCCCTCACCGCCTGCTCCCCGCCGCCCTTTTATTCCACCGCGGGCTTGTTACCGTTGCCTCTCGCCCCGCCACCTGGTTCGCGATTGCAGGGACCCCTTCACCTGCCGTCTGTGTCGACGCACTGGCCACCGCGCCCGCGGGTGCCCCGATCGCCACCTCTCGCGCTCTGCTCCCCCCGCCGCCATGGCGTCGCGCCACACCCTCCCCCGCCATCTCCCCATTACGCCGCCCGTCCGCCGTCTCCCCCCCGGCCACCGTTTTCCCGTCACCCCCCACCCCTTCGGGGCCTTCCCCTCGCCCCACCCGCCCCACCAACCCCCACCATTCCCGCCGTTCTCTCCTATTTCTCACTTCGACCTCGGCGCCGCCTCCAGCGAGTCCACGGAGAGCGACGCTCCGCGCGGTGGCTGCTTCCCCGAGCAGCTCGACGTCTTCCTGCCGCCTGTCGACATGCGCGACTTCGAGCGTTTCGGCTTCGCCTACATCGACCCGGAAGCCACCAACACCGGACCCCTCGTCCAGTCTGCTCTGTTCTTGCAGGTGCCGCTCGGGATGGAGGCCGAGACGGCGTCGGGCGCGCACGGTACGCACATCGTGCGCTTCCGCACAGAGGCGTCGCGCGAATTCGCCGTCAACGAGAGCCCGTTCGTGGTCGAAGATCATCGCGTCTTCTTCGAGCGGCACGAGGACGCCCCCAACCGCCTCCGATTCACCCACGGTGGCTACGTCGCCCTCTCCCTCGTCCGGTTTCCCCTGGAGCACTGGAACCGCCCCCATATCAAGGCGTCCGTCGGCGGCATAGGCAACCCCATGGAGATCGCGGAGCTGTGCATGTCCGGGCGGGACTTCATCTCCGTCGTCCTCGTGTGCAAGTATGAACGCTACTGCAGCATTCCGCAGGACTTGAACGTGAAGAACGCCGACGGGGTGTACTCCGTGGTGGAGGTGCGTCGTCTCCGCCGCTTCCCGTTCCACCAGGGCGCGCCCCCGCCACCACCCCCGCCCCCTGGTGGCCCTGCGGGCGGACCCCCCGGCAATGGCCCGTCTGGCCCTCCCGGTGCCCCGCCGAGCGCCCCGACTGATCAGCCGGGCGGTTCCGGTGGCCCCCGTGACGGCGCAATCCACATGCCTGCCGTGCTGCCTCCTTCCGGTGGCGCCCGGTCCGGAATGGCGCGCCAAGGGCTGCACGGAGGCCTTGATGGCGAGGAGGCCCTCGACGTGCCGCCCAGGACGTACGACGTCGTGGCGCCGTTCTCGGCCATCACTGAAGGCGGCGTGTACGGCGACCCCGAAGTGCAGGTCGCTGTGTGCGGCGGGGCCTTCCACCTCGTCGTTCGCGGAAGCTCGGGCGCGGCGTACTTCCGGGTCCCCCGCGCGCTCGCGTGCTCGGCCGACCATGGACCGCGGGGGATGGCGCACGTCAACCTCGTCTCTGGAGCCGTCGGGGTCATCGACAAGCTCGCCTGCGCTCGCGACGGCGGCGGCGTCATCTCTACCAGGGTCCTCGCCGACCCCATCTTCTCCGACACCCCCGAGGCGTTCGCGGTTCCCCAGCCCGTGGGCGCTGTTCGCGCCGTCGCGCCTGATGCCGAGCCGGCGGTGGTGCCCGCCCTCTTCGCTTCGTCCGTCGTCGAGAGCGGCGTTCGTGGCGACCTCGCATTGCCAACGGAGGCCCCTGCCGCCGCGTCGCGCGCTGGTGGTCGCCGCAAGCGCAACGAGGCCGCCGGGCTGGAGCCCACCCGCGCTAGCGCTCGCCTTGGGTCGCGCTCCTCCAAGCTGTTCCAGACGGCGATGGACCGTGCCGTCGCGGCCAAGGCAGCCCGTCTGGGTGGTGCGCCCGCCCCGGAGCACTTCCCGCCGCCGCTCACCTCCCTGGAGATCAACGCGATGGCGTCCGCGTGCCAGCTACCCGAGGAAGCCGTGCGTGACCTCCAAGCCGCCATGGTGCCTGACGGTGTCCATGTCTGAAGCCCCCCGTCTGTCTGCGGCGACCCCCGCCCCATTTTGCCTAGGTTGCCGGCTCGGTGTCCGGTATGCCTGGGGTCGCTGGCTTAGGTGTGAGTCTGTTCGGGTGTGGTTGTCCCCAGGCGGCATGTATAGCGCTAGACCGCCTCCTCCCACCCTGTGTGTGCGTTTGTGCTGCTCGCTCCCGCGGCACGGTGCCCTCCTAGTCTACTTATGAGTACTCGCTGTAAGAAACTCGCCCTAGGGTCGTGGAATATCCGCGGCCTAAATGATCCGGACAAGTGCGTGGACGTCAAACGGAACCTGTCCTCGCAACCCCTCAACTTGATCTGCCTCCAAGAAACGAAGTTGGGGGGCGTCTCGCGGTCGAAGGCCGCCTCCGTCCTCCCGCCCGGCTTCGCTAACTTCTCGGTAAAGAACTCCGATGGAGCATCTGGAGGGCTCCTCACGGCTTGGCGCGGTGACTTCGTCCATCATGTGCGCGACGTCGAGCTCGCCTTCACACTGACCTCCTTCTTCGAGTTCGCGGCGGACGGTTCCCCCTTCGCGGTGACCAACGTGTACGGGCCCTGCTCCTCGCCCCTACGGGGGGAGTTTCTGTCCGAACTGCGCTCGCTCAACCCTCCCGGTGATCTCCCGTGGATCCTGGTCGGAGACTTCAATATGCCGCTCTCCCGTGCGGACAAGAACAATGGGCGGTTTGATGAAGGCGTGGCCAACGCCTTTCGTGACCTGATCAATGACCTGGAGCTCCACGACCTCCCGCTTCTTGACCGTCAGTTTACTTGGACTAACAATCGCGATGTGCCCACCCTCGTCCGGCTTGACCGAGCCCTGGTCAACCGCCAGTGGGTATCCTCGCTGTTCAACTCCACTTTGCGGTCGTTCGTGCGCAACACTTCGGATCATGTGCCGCTTCTCGTGGAGGCCTCGTCTCGCGCTCCTGCCACCCATACCTTTCGGTTTGAAAAGTATTGGGCTCTCTCGCCGGCGTACAGGGAATTGATTGAGGAGGTGTGGTCTCGGCCCTGCAATCAGATCGGTGGGGCTGCGCGCCGCCTGATGCGCAAGCTAAAATGGGCTCGCGCTGAATCGAAAAAGTGGGCTCGGGGCAGGCTGCGTCCGGGTGTCGTCGTCTCCAACTGCCGGGACGCCCTCTCGTTGCTCGACATTTATGAGGAGCTCCGTGCTCTTACCCCCGCCGAGTCGTGTCTCCGTGGACACATCAAGACGCAGCTGTCGCTCGAGTATAAGAAGCTGGATGCATACTGGAAGCAGAGATACTCCTTCCGGCTTTGCAGACTCGGGGATGAGAACACGGCGTTCTTTCACGCCAGCGCCTCGGCGCGTCTGAGTCGTAACCAGATCAAGACCCTGCACGCGGGCGGTGTCGCGGTGGTGTCGCACAAGGACAAGGAGAAGGTTCTCCACTGCTTCTACAAAACGCTACTGGGCTCTGTCGCGCCGGCAGTCTGGGACCCCGCGCTCAACGCCCTGCTCCCCCGAGTGCCTGGACTGGAGGCCCTTGAGATTCCTTTCACCGAGCCCGAGCTGAAGAAAGCGGTTTGGGCAATGCGGTCTGACAGCAGTCCCGGCCCCGACGGTTTCGGGCCCGCCTTCTTCAAGGCCTTCTGGGAGCTCACGAAAAGGGACCTCCTGGCCTTCCTGGACGAGTTCCACCAAGGGCGTGCCCACCTCGCCGGGGTCAACGAGGCCTACGTCGCGCTGCTCCCGAAAACGACCTCCGTCACGACGGCTGACGGCTTTCGGCCCATCTCCCTCCAGAACTGTGTGGTGAAAATGGTCACTCGCATCCTTACGACGCGTCTGCAAGGCTTCATCGAGCGGCTGGTTGGCTTCGAGCAGTCCGGGTTCATTTCGGGGCGCTGCATTTCGGACAACTTCCTGTACGCGTCCGAATTGGTCCAATGCTGCCACGTCCGGAAGACCCCCACCATCGCCCTGAAGCTGGATTTCCGCAAGGCGTTCGATTCAGTTAACTGGGTCTCGCTGGATGCCATCCTGGAAGCTCGAGGGTTCGGGTCCATCTTCCGCTCTTGGATTGACGCGGTCCTTCGCACCGGGAAAGCTGCTGTTCTTCTCAATGGTGTTCCGGGCCCCTGGATCGTCTGCAAGAACGGCCTGCGCCAGGGGGACCCCCTGTCCCCCTACCTCTTCCTTGTGGTGGCTGACCTCCTCCGGCAGATCGTCGTGTCGGACCTGCCGGGTGGGCGTATCCTCCACCCGTTGGTGGATGGCTTACCTTGCCCCGTCATTCAGTACGCTGATGACACGCTGATCCTGATCAGAGCTGAGCCGGGCCAGGTCGCGCTTCTCAGGACCGCCCTCGACGCCTTCTCGGCCGCCACCGGGCTCACCATCAACTACCACAAAAGCACGTTCGTCCCCATTTGCGTCCCCCCGGAGGACGCCGTCTCCCTCGCTGCGGGCCTTGGCTGTCAGATCTCTACCTTCCCGCAGACCTACCTTGGCCTGCCCCTCTCTGACAGAAAACTCACTGCTAGCTCCCTGGGCTTTTTGGCGGAGAAGGTGGCCCTCCGTATCCCGAGTTGGCGGTTGCACACCCTCGACCCTGGGGCCCGCCTGACGCTCACCACCGCGGTGTTGTCAGCCCTACCCTCCTTCGCGATGTCGGTTATCCCCCTGCCCCAGGGCATCATTGATCAGATCGACAGGCCGCGGCGCGCCATGTTCTGGACTGCGTCTGCGACGTGCTCCGGCGGGGATTGCCTGGTCTCGTGGGAGACGGCATGCAGGCTGCGCTCTGAGGGCGGCCTGGGTCTGATCGACCTCGGCGTCCAGAATACCTGCCTCCTTATGAAGGTCGTATTCAGGTTGATATCTGGGGCAAACAACCCCTGGGCGGTGTGGATCCGGCGCTGGTATCTCGGGGGGGACCCGCACCCCCCCACGCCCTCGTGGCGTGGTTTTGAGAAGCTTATACCTCTTGTCAGGTCTATCACCACCGTCCGGGTGGGGGACGGGGCGTCCTCCTCGTTCTGGTACGACCGCTGGTCGGACTCGGGTCCTGCCGCCGCCTCCCTCCCTGCAGCCTTCTCCCACAGCTTCGGGGTTCGCGCTACTGTTGCGGACGTCCTGCGAGGGGGCATTCGGGCGTTGCGCCCCCGAGAGCGTCTCACTGCAGCTGCGCGTGACGAGTTCGCTTTGCTTGAGCAAGCTGTCCAGAGGTTCGCTCCGAGTGACGTCCCCGACGGGCGCCGTCTGATTGGAGCCTCCCGTGACGGGTACAACACCAATGTAGCGTACAGGCTCCTGCATAGCACCGGGTGTGGGCCTGCCCTGCACGACCTCAACTGGGCCTCCTTCGCCCCCGTCAAGGTCAAAGTTTTCATCTGGATCCTTCGTCATGGTCGGACGCGCACGAGGGCGCGTCTCTGCAGGTTGGGAGTCCTCAGCTCTGCTGCCTGCCCGTTCTGTCCCACGATGGCCGAAGATTTGCTCCACCTGTTCGTGACTTGTCCGCGCCTGCGGGTGGTCTGGGATCGTGCTGCCGGTATCGCTCGCCTCGCTGACATCCCAACCATCCCCGCTTTGATCGCGGCGTTCTCGGCGGCGCACCCCGCGTGGCCTGCCCCCCTGCGCATGACCGCGGCCTCCCTCCTGCTCTGGATAACCTGGAAAACTAGGAACCGTCTTGTGTTCGACCATGTGCGGTCTTCTCCCGCCGATTTCTTTTCGTTTGTAAAGCAACACCTCGCCCTGTGGTTGTCTCGGGCACCCCGGCGCTTGGATTGCCGTCCGCTGGTTGAATGGTGTGCGTCCCTCTCACCCGACCGCGTGTAATAACCCCCCCCCCTTGTAAGAAGCGGCCTATCTGGCCCTGTTATATTTATATACAATTTTCAGGTGGGCTCATCGCCCTCCGTTGTTCTGCTCAAAAAAAAAAATTTCTCTTCAAGCACTTCATGTCCTAACTCAAGATAACTATTATAAAGCTCTCTCGTATTTTTGTTGCTTTCCAGTAAGCCTAACTAGTAAAAATAAAAACAAGGAACAAGTGAAAATAAGCCTAACTAGTGAAAATAAAAACAAGAAACAAAACGATATAATTGCAAAATCTAAAGGAGATAACTTTGAGCACTCACACACCAGCAACAGTACTAGGATGTGAGTACCTTTTACCTTACCTCCCAGGCAACGGCGCCAGAAAAGAGGTTGATGCCTATGCACGCTTCTATTCTTGTAGACACTGTTGGGCCTTCAAGTGCAGAGGTTTGTAGAACAGCAGCAAGTTTCCCTTAAGTGGATCACCCAAAGTTTATCAAACTCGGGGAGGTAGAGGTCAAATATATACCTCTTAAGCAACCCTACAATAAAGATACAAGAAGTCTCTTGTGTCCCCAACACACCTAATACAATTTTCAGTTGTATAGGTGCACTAGTTCGGCGAAGAGATTGTGAAATACAAGTAATATGGATGATTATAAGTGATAATAGCAATCTGAAATAAAGATGGCAGCAAACAAACATGTAGCAGAACTAGTTGTAAACGGCGTTTCAATTCTTAGAAACAAGGCCTAGGGATTATACTTTCACTGGTGGACACTCTCAACAATGATAACATAATTGAATACATAAATATCTTCTCTTCACTATGCTACTCTGAACCACTCTCCGGTTGGATAACAAACACCAATTCATTGCGTAGGGCTACTGATATGTCCATTTTGCATCACTACTTTATATTGTAATTTTATGTTATTCATCGATATATTTCATATTATGATGCATTAATTATGTTATTTCATCTTATTTTGCATGTTTATTAATTATTGGAGAATAAATACCGGGACCAGGAATCTGATGGAAAAAAGCACAGTCAAGATACCATATCTCACAAGATCAGAAGAAGAAGGCGAGCATCGGGGAAGTATTAGAAGTCCAGAAGAGGGAGCTAGCCATGAGGAGACCCGGAGGAGGACCACCAAGGGCCCACACCACTAGGGGGCGCCCCCCTCCTTGGTCGCGCCTGGGGGTGGTGTGGCTACCCTGGCCCACCTCTGGCCGCCTCCTTCCGCGCACTTGACCCCCTGGGGAGCCCAAGACTCACAAAACCATCAAGGAAATATTCCGCCACCTCCTCGGGGCGAAAAAAAACAGAGAGAGAAAAGCTCTTTGGCAGGGAGTAATCTGCCAGGGGAATTCCTCCCTAGAGAGGGGAAATAATCGCCATCGTCATCGTCATCGCTCCGGGCATCATCAAGATCTTCATCGTCATCATCATCATCACCAGCACCATCACCCTCACCACATCTCCATCATGCTGTAACAATTAGGGTTCTATATATATCGTTGTTCTTCACTAGATCTCTCTCATGCTGTGGATTACTGGTTAGTAGTTGATGCTTGTCAGATTTATTGGTGTTTGCACTTTATGACCAGATTGTTATTCATCATTATATCACCTTTGATTATGATCCATATGATGTCTTGTGAGTAGTTCGTTTAGCTCTTGAGGACATGGGAGAAGTCAAGATGTTAGTAGTGGAATTATGTTGAAGTAATATCTAGCGGTTTGATATTTAAGTTGTGGTGTTATTCTTCTAGTGGTGTCATGTGAACATCGACTACACGATACTTCACCTTTATGGGCCTAGGAGGATGCATTGTGTATTTGGCTACTAATTGTGGGGTTGCCAGAGTGACAGAAACCTAAACCCTGTTAGGAAACCAAAGCACGAGGGAGTATAGGAATCCAAAGTTTAAGTGTGTGGTTAGATTTATCTTAATTACTTTCTTGTATTTGCGGATGCTTGCAAGGGGTTTAATCACAAGTATGTATTAGTCCTAGTTGGGCGCTGCATTAGCATAGGTTCACCCACACAACACCTATCAAAACAATAAATATTAATCAACTGTATGAAACCAAAGTGCTTGACGAAGTTGCCATGTGTCCTCGAGAATGTTTGGTAATCATAAGTAGAAAACTCGGCTTGTCCTTTGATCTTAAAAGGATTGGGCCACTCGCTGCAATTATATTTATTGTCTTTTATTTACTCACACTTTATTTATCTGCTATATCAAAAACTCCCCAAAAAACCGTTTGCTAGTGTTTACAGTGAATCGTCTATCCAACCTGCTTGTCAACACCTTCTGCTCCTCGTTAGGTTTGACACTCTTATTTATCGAAAGTACTACGATACACCCCCTATACTTGTGGGTTATCAAGACTATTTTCTGGCGCCGTTGCCGGGGAGTGAAGCACTATTGGTAAGTGGAATTGGTAAGACAAACTTTTACTGTGAGTGTTGTTTTTATTTCTGTCTACTGCTTTATTTCATTATGGAGAATCCTTTTGGTTCTCTATTTAGGAGTACTACTACTGTTACTGCTACGGTAGTAGATGACCCGTTATCTGCCGAATCGGATCCTTTTAAAATACCTATGAAAATTGTTGGACGTGTTATGGATAACTACTATTTTCGAGATGGAATTGTCCATCCCTGTGATCATTTGCTATTTATACATGAATTATGCGAGTTATTCAAGTGTGCAGGTATTACAATGGATCAAGTTAAAAGGAAATTATTCTCTTTATCACTGAAGGGTAGAACTGCTGAATGGTTTAAAATGCTGAAGAATGGTTAATCTATTGGATGGGAGGAAATTGTACCTCTCTTTTATTGTAAATTTATCCTCCCAGTGAGATTCATAAAGATCGGAATCAAATATATATAATTTCTGGCCTCATGATGGAGAGATTGTTTCCCAAGCTTGGGGAGAATGAAGTTATTAATGCTTAAATGTCCCGTTCATGAGCTCCCGAGTAATATTGTTATCAATAATTTTTATGCAAGGCTTTCTCTTCATGATAAAGAGTTTTGGATGCTTCTTGTTCTGGATCATTCACATGTATGAAGGAAGAAGCAAAATGGGATCTTCTTGATCGTATTCAAGAAAACACTGAAGGATGGGAGAATAACAAAGGTAGAAAGTTAGGTATAAATTATGATTATGAAGGCATTAAAACTTTTATGGGAACTGATGATTTCTATCATTTTAGTGTTGTTTGTGGTCTTGATTCTAAAATCTTTGCAAATTTTCTTAAAGCCTTTGCCTCCTATCTTGATATGCCCAAAAAGGAGCTGAGCAAGTACCATGCACCTTATAAAGATATTGTTTCTGGAGAAATGTAGAAGTTCATGCTATTAATCCTACTATACCTAAACCTTATATTTATAAAATGCCTTTCCCTGCTAACGTAAAGGAACATTCTTTTGTAGCTAGTGTGGTTAACAAGAGTATAAAGAAATCTATTGAACCTGATGAAAAAATAAGTGTTGAACCTACAGTAGCAATAGTAAAAGACCTAGTCTCTGGAAATGTAGAGGATGAACACATTGTCTTCTGTGAGGATGCTTCTAATATTGTTTCACATCCAAATAGACCTAAGAAAACTAGTTTTCCTGTGCTTTCTGTAAGGATCGGTGATCATTGTTATTATGGTTTGTGTGATATTGGTGCCAGTTCTACTGTTATTCTGTAACATCCAAGTATGAAAACAATCCTTAGAATGTTTGATTCCTTGTTTTATTTCAAGCAATGCATCATGGCATCATGTTTATTTATTGTTTGCATTTGGTTCTATCTGTTTTATCCTGTTTTTACAACTCAAATTCAAACCTTTTTCAAACTTTGGTTTCATACTTGCTATGTTACAATTTTGGAATAAAAACAACAACTAAAAACAACCATGTTATTCCTTTTCTCACTTATTAAATTGTTGCTTTAAATCCAACCAATTTTTTCAATCATTTATTCTCAAATCACCTTTTAAATTTCAACCAAGTTTCAAATCAGTACTTGTTTTGAACCCATCAATTTCACCACACTTTGAAATTCTAAAATCATTTGTTTTAATCTAGGGATAACCCTATTCAAATGGTTATATTCAATAAATCAATTTAATATGAAAATACCCCAAATTTGGTTTCAAACACTAACTATGATTTTAAAATTTCATTTTTGAAAACCAAGTTGATAATGTGGTTCCTATTTAACTAAAAAGCTTAACCTAATTTTTCTAAATTTTTCCTCAAATAAAACCTTAACAATCCTGTTCCAAAAGCAAGTACAAAAAAAAAATAAAAACAGAAAAGAATAAAAACTAACTAAACCTAGCGCGCGCGCAGCAGATAGCTTGGCCCAAGCCCACCTAATCCCTAGCGCGCGCTACCCAGCCCACTCTCTCCCCCACTTACCGTTTCGGCTGCGTCAAGATGCGTGCCGCCCTTCTAATCGCCTTCTTCTCGCGGTACGGCGCGAAATCGGCCGGTGCCACCGCGGCACCGCGCGCGACGCCGGCGGCCGTACCCTCGCGCCGCGCCTATAAAGCCTCCTAGGCACCTGGGAGCAACCCTAGGTCGCTAGGGTTCCGCGCTCACCTCTCCGCGCCGCCATCCTCTCGCTCTGTCGTTCCCCTCTCTCCACCTCTGAATCTCACCGCCGCCGCGCTTCTGAATCCGGCGATGGCGCCGCCACCTCTCTCCTCCACCTAGCCTCTAGCCTGCTGGAATCAAACCGCCAACCTTCCCTCTTCGTTTTGGACACGGGATCGCCAACGGTAAGCCTCTGTAACGCCGCCGCGATCCTCGCCCTTCTCCGGCCACCGTGGCGCCATGTTACTGAATCCGAGGTCCTCGCCTCCGTTGCAGGGCCCCTCGTCGTCAATCGCTTGCTGGAATCGCTTCCCCGCGTCTTCCTCTACGCGTTGAACACCAGAGCACACGAGGAGAAGCCCCACAGCCACGCCGCCGTCCTCTTCCCCTCCGACGTCGTCTCCGTCAGCAAGACGTCACCGTCGATCAACCCCACGGTGAGCTCCACCCTTCTCTCCCTCTGTTGCTCTCTGTGCGTGTCCACTGCTTCCAGCACGCACGCGAACGTTCTGATCATCCAGCACAAACACCGCAGCGCCGCCGTGCACGTTCACCTCGCCGCCGGTAGCTCTGTCGAGATTCAGTCGGGCGCGTTTCAGTTAAAAGTTCAGTAACGCTTACTGAACCATATCCTCGTTGCGCATCGTATACTGTCAAACAACGCGCAGCAGCGCAGCTGGTACAGCGCACGCGCAGCGAGCGAGAGGTGCAGGGCTCGAGCCCTGCCCTCGCGGGATTAAATCCCGTCTTTTTTTCGACGCGGTGCTGACAGGGTGGCCCCCCTGTCAGCCTCTCCTCTGCCACGCCAGCGTGCTGGCCCCGCAGGCCCACAGGGCAGTGCCTGCGGGTATGTTTCCAGCGCGTATCAAAAGTAATACAAGAAATCTGTTTTAAATTTCTATTTCATTTTTAAATAACAGAATAATCAATAAACTTCAAAATCCAATAACTTTTAATCTGTTAATCCAATAAATAAAAGTTGTATATGAATTCTGATCTAAATTTCCTAAACTTTTCAAATATGCAATTTGTGTTCTGTTTTGAAATTTCAAAATTCAATTTAAATTCAAATCTAAATAATTCAAATGCAATTTGAAATAATTCATAACTAATTCATACTGGTTTCAAATAATTCAACTAAAATATGTTTTTCACACCTTTTTGAATGCTCTATTCAAATATAAATTTTGTTTTCTGGTTTGAACAATTTAAATTGCCTAAACTATTTAATCTTGTTTAATTCAATTAAAAATTGTTTAATTTTGTTTAATTCATAACTAAATAATCCAAAGTCTAATTTCAAATTGTGAAACATGTAATCCAACCAGAATTTGATGTTCTTTTCAAGTATCAACTTTGTTATTTGTTTTGAGCATTTTAAATGGTTGAAAACAACAACTACATGTGTGGTACCTCTAATGCACCCAAAAATTTTCCAAAATTAATAACAAACTTTTAAATTGCTACAACCTATTGTAATTTGGTTCTAATATTGTTATTTTGCTGTTTTCCTTTTGCATGCATCATGCTAATCCATTATCATCTGTTGATTAGTTGGAAAACAAATAAACTAACCAAATTCCATGGGCTTGTCATATGCAACTCACAGTTGCATATCAGTCCATTTAAATTGTGTTATCATATCAAATAGGTTATTTTGTTGCATCTATTAAATTGTCATGCATCATAGTTGATTGTGCACAATGCCATGTCAATGTTTGTTTACATACCTGTTTTGTTTGTTTGCTTCTTCTCGGTTAGACGACGACTACGTTGAGACCGACGATCCTTACGACACCACTTCTCAGGACCTAGCCCAGTACGATACTGAGCTGCCAGGCAAGTTATCACTCACATGAATCATCGAGTTTCCTTTCCACACTTGTTGTCGATACTGTCCTTTTGTCTACTATGGCTAGCCCTATGTATCGTTGCTTGTTCTCCGAACCCATCACATGATACCTTGAGCCATGATATTGCCAGCATCTCCATACCCATAGCCTTTGCTTGTGCCTTAGTATTATCTAGCCTGCTTAGGGTTGCTTTTACTCGAGTCTGTTGTCGGTTACTACTGTTGCTATCTTATTATCCTGTACCGGGGCTCGTTATTAATCAATCAATCCTGTTAATTGCTAATGGTAATAATAATAACTTGATGATAAGGCACCGGCAGGAGGCCCATGAGTGGTTTTGGAGCCTGCTAGTGTCGACCCTAATAGGAAAAGGGTCTTGTCTACTGATCCATGATGAGCGCACTACCCGCATTTGGGAAGCGAGTATGGGCGCCCCCCTCAACTTGACCTGATTCGCATCTCGTCCAAATCGCCTCATTTAGTTCGTGTTTTCCATTTGCCGCATGCATGTTTTTGCGAGCCCAGCGCAGGGTGGAACTTTCGTAGTCGGCATATAGGGGGACACGGTCTTAGAGTGCTATGATGGTCCATTTTCTTCTGGGCTTGATTAGCCGTGCGCCCAAGGTTCTTTGGGCTTGATGCGAGGAATGGTCGGTTGTGTTGAGTGCCCCGCTTGGTGGGAGGCATCCCATCTGGCGGGATATTCATGAGTGTACGGCCAAATTGGTGCAACCCTGCAGGGATAATCTTCTCGAGAAGCCGTGTTTTCCGCGGTTATGGATTACTTGGTGAAAGTACTGGCTAACAAGTACTCAGGACAACTTCAATATAATGATCAATCATGTTTCACCCAATGCTTAATAACCTGACTAGTAATAGGTTATTCACACAATAACTTGATTCACCTTATTACAACTGTGTGAGTTATCCTCGGATTGCTTCTTTGGATAAGGGGCGAGATCCAGGATGGGTTTGGTTGAAGTTATCTTTCAGTTGGTTACAATCCTCGATCTTATCTTTTCTGTTAGCCGGAACTTGTAGTTATATTCTGTAGTTGGTTAGAGCAGCCAGCAGCAACTTTTATATCACCCCTTCTTCCGTTGATCCCAAGCATCTATGCTTGTGTTGACGGGTAACTCCTTGATGAAATGTGAGTCTTGCTTGCCAGTACTTGGATGTACTGACCCCGTTGGGGCTGTGGTTTACGCAGAGTACTACTACGACTACGATGCTTCCCAGGATGGCTACTTTGTGGAGTTCGATGACGCTGCAGACGAGTAGTTAGCTGGACCAGGGCAGGATCCAGACCTTCGTGGATGGGCTTCGTTTTCCTTTATGTTCTCAGGCTTCTTAAGCCATGGATTTGTCTGTACTCAGACCCCTTTGATTGCTTCCGCTGTTGTAATGGATGATATGTTGGGACATGTGTCCTCTGGATGACTGTATTCGATATTTTCTGCCTTAGTGAAGGCCAGTTGCCCTTATTTCATTCTTTTGTGTCTTAGAGACATTCTGTGTTATCATTCGTACCAAGCTGTTGACGTACCGTGCGTGTTTGATTATGAAGTACGTCGACAGTAGTGCCTTTAGGTTCCTAGCGGATAGTTTACCTCGACGGTGGAAGCAGGGCTTGTGTTGTCGCGCATAAGCGCAGGCCTACCAGGAAGCTGGGACGTGGGAGCAGTTATGCCCCATAATCCAAGCACCTGACTTCCAGTTCGTGCGAGGAGTATCCTCTAGAAACCCAGGGTGCGACAAATGGTATCAGAGCCTGTCTGCCTGTAGGATCCCTTTTTACTGGTCGCAGTTGAGTCTAGAAACTATTTTGTAGCTATATAGGAAAAATGAAACGTGAGAGTAGGAATTCTGCCATTTTTCTTCTTTCCCCACCCACCCACCCTTTTCTGGTAAGGAAGTGAAACGTTGTTTTCTGTTCTCACCTAAACTTTCAAGTTAGGATTTCACGTGTTTTGGGTTATCTGTAGTACCTCAGGACTCTTGGTCTCGTTTTCCCGATGTTGCTTCGATATCATGTTCTTTTCAACATCCTTTTCGTCCGTTCAACCTTGTTGTTGTTTTCCACATCTTTTTTTTCATCTACCGGAGTCTAATCAAACCTTCCAAATAATCTGCAGATGGGTCTCAACTACTATCCGCAGGTGGTTCGTATGACTCGCTGTGAGAGCACCGCCGGTTTTCCGGAGTTGCTGAGAGACATGGTTACCTTTCTGGGGTTCCATTGGGCACCAGAGTACCGGGTCTACGAGCACCAGCGAGAGTGTGACCAGACTTGCTACCGGGCTATCGTCTACATTCTGTCAGATGATGGCAGGAGCATTGCACACCAGTACGAGGCAGTAGGGTCCACAGTGGATATGGCAGTGCAGCAGGCAGCGTACGTGAGTGTCACCGTTCTCCGTGCTGACTACTGGGGGTTTGATAAGTCCAGTTTTCGTCACATCCCCCGTGGTTACATCACGGCAGCAGGAGCTCACTTCACTATCCACCGTGACATGGATACCTACGAGACTGATAGCTCCAGGCTCCAGGTCACTGCCCAGTTCGCTAGTCACAGTGATGCCGTTGCTTCCGCACTTTCTCAGGAGTTAGCCTCAGTCAGGGAGCAGCTCCGCCTTGCTCTCACTCGTCTGGCGACGTACACCACAGACTTCGTTGGAGACGAGCGCTTCGCACGTGTCGTTCAGCCAGCTGGTCTTCCGTTGCCAGATGCTGGAGGTTACGAGCCGATCAGAGGCCCACTTCTCGACCTCGGAGCTGGTTACACTGGGATTCCCCGCTATGGAGCACAGGGATACGACGCTTTCCACTTCACCACACCGAGAGTTGCTCTCAGAGCAGTTCCTATCTACAGGGATCGTCGTGATACTTACTTCCGTGGGATTCCTCCTCACCGTATCTCTCGTCGTACTACTCACCGCCGTCCTGCGTGATGAGCATGGGAGTACCGTTGTATCCATTACTAGCTGTGTCTAGTTTATCCTTTCGTTTTCGAACCATGTATTGGTCTGTTGGATATTCTGATGTATTTGAACATGTGATGATGTACCTGTTGGTTATCTATTCATGCGTCGGAATAATCTATCTTTCGGTTACCAAGTCTATCCTTTTCTGTTGTTGTGCTAAAATGAATTTCTGTTCAGGTTGCCTCCAACCAGGAACAACCCGCCACCGCCACCACCAATGGGGGAGCTGTTGGCTCAGATGACCCAAGTGGTGACACAGATGGCCCAGATCCAGGCTAACCAGCAACACAACCAGAATGCTCCAAGGGTCACCATCAAGGACTTCCTCAGCTTGGGCCCAAAAGCTTTCGTGGCAACACGTGAGCCCCTGGATGCTGATGACTGGATCCGTGACGTGGCAAGAGCTCTGGAGATAGCTCATGTTGCTGAAGAGGATAAGGTCAAGTACGCCACCTACCTACTGAAGGGTCAGGCAGCTACTTGGTGGGAGAACTACCAGGCCATGAGGGCTGGCTTTCCTATCAACTGGGGATGTTTCAGAGATGCCTTCCTGAAGCACCACATCCCGGATGGTCTCATGGAAAAGATGCGTGAGGAATTCTGCTCTCTCAGACAGGGCAAGCTGGACGTTCTCGGCTACCAGAACGAGTTCAATCGTCTCGCTCGGTACGCTGGTGACGAAGTGTCCACCGAAGCCAAGAAGATGGCAAGGTTCCGCCGAGGTTTTAACCCGGAACTGAAGTACGCTCTCACAAACATCAAGTGCAAGGACTTCGTGGAGCTCGTGAACACCGCGCTCAATGAGGAGAATGGGCGCAAGGCGTTCGAAGAGTCGCGCAAGCACTCGCGTGAGGGTGGTTCCTCCTCCAACATGACCACCCCTCCGCAGAAGCGCCGCATCTGGGTGCCAAATGGTGCTGTCACTCGGGCTCCAAATGCCCAAGCTTCTCCAGGCTTTGGTCCCCGCCCACCCAACCCATCTCAGATGCAGGGTCAGAGGTTTCCGATGGGGCAGCCAAGGCCGGGTCCTTCTCGTGTCGTCACTTGCTACAAGTGCAAGGAGACTGGACATTATGCTGATAAGTGCACTCAGAAGCAGCTACCCCTACCTCCTCGCCCCAACACCAACCAGGCTATGGTTCGTGCTCCTCCGGCTAAAGCCTTCAACTCCAACAATAGGCCTGTCGGGAGGAACGCGAGGGTGAACCATATCAAGGCCGACAAAGCCGAAGAGGCTGCTGACGTCGTTCTCGGTATATTACCCGTAAACTCTATTCCAGCTAAAGTGTTGTTTGATACTGGAGCATCGCATTCGTTTGTGTCAAAGATCTTTGCTACAACGTACAATTTAGCTCTGGTTCCGCTAAGCAATCAAATCTATGTGCACTCTCCGGGAAATAAAATGATTACTTCCAAGATAAGCATGGACAATCAGATCCTAATTGGAGGTCGCATATTCCTTGCTTCACTCATGTTGCTGGGAAATTCTGACATTGATGTCATTCTGGGTATGGATTGGTTGAAGACCCACAAAGCTAAAATTGACTGTGCTCAAAAGTCAATAACTCTCTCCCACACTTCAGGCCAGATAGTCTATTCTCCATATGGAACAACTTCTGCTCAGCTGTTCAGCCTTGATGCCAAACCCCTTCCGGCAATTGAAAATGTTCCGGTGGTTTGTGAATTCCCTGACGTCTTTCCAGAAGAATTGCCAGGGATGCCTCCGGACAGAGCAGTTGAGTTCGTGATCGAGCTTGAGCCAGGTACTGCTCCAATCTCTAAGCATCCATATAAGATAGCTCCTCCTGAACTGAAATTGTTGAAGGAGCAAATCGATATGTATATGGACAAAGGTTTCATTCAGCCTAGTTCCTCCGCTTGGGGTTGCCCAACTCTGTTTGTTGCCAAGAAGGATCAAACTAAGAGACTCGTGGTTGACTATCGTCCTCTCAACGAGAAAACCATCAAGAACAAGTATCCACTTCCTCGTATCGATGATCTTTTTGATCAACTTGCTGGAGCCTCAATATTCTCAAAATTGGACTTGAGGATGGGTTACCATCAGATAAAAATCAGAAAGGAAGATATTCCTAAGACGGCTTTCACCACTAGGTACGGTCTATATGAATACACCGTCATGTCCTTTGGCCTCACCAATGCACCGGCGACGTTCTCAAGACTCATGAATTCTGTCTTCCATGAATACCTCGACAAGTTCGTTGTGGTATATCTTGATGATATTCTAGTCTACTCAAAATCCGAGGAAGAGCATGGAAAACACCTTCGTCTCACTCTCATGAAACTTCGCGAGCATCGTTTGTATGCCAAGTTTTCCAAATGTGAGTTCTGGATTCCAGAAGTTGCATATCTTGGTCATATCATCTCTGCCAAAGGCATTGCCATTGATCCTGAAAAGGTTAAGGCAATTGTTGATTGGAAGCCCCCTAAGACGGTGAAACAAGTTAGAAGCTTTCTTGGCTTGGCTAGCTATTGCCGTCGTTTCGTCCAAAACTTTTCCAAGATTGCTAAACCTCTCACTGATCTCACAAAGAAGGACAAAAAGTTCGTTTGGACTCCACAATGTGATGAGAGTTTCAACCTCCTGAAGACTAAACTCACTTCCACACCTGTTCTAGTTGGCCCCGACACCACCAAACCTTTCCAGATATTCTGTGATGCATCTCTCCAAGGCCTAGGAGCAGTTCTTATGCAAGAACGTCAAGTTGTGGCTTATGCTTCACGTCAGTTGAACCCACATGAGCAAAACTATCCCACTCATGATCTTGAACTTGCAGCAGTTGTGTTTGCCCTCAAGAAATGGAGACAATACTTGTTGGGTAACAAAACTGAAATCTTTTCCGATCATAAGAGTCTGAAATACATCTTCACTCAGCCAGATCTGAACCTCAGGCAAAGGAGATGGATTGAGAAGATTAAAGACTTTGATCTCACCATTTCTTACACTCCAGGCAAGGCTAATGTTATGGCCGATGCTCTCAGTCGTAAATCCTATTGCAATAATCTCATGATCATGAAAAGCCAACCTCCACTTCATGAAGAATTCCAGAAGCTGAACCTTGGTCTTGTTCCTGAAGGATACCTTGCTAGCTTGACAGCCAGTCCAACTCTTGAGGACAAGATTCGTTCTGAACAACTTCGTGATATTGAAATCAAGAAGATTGTGGATCACATCAAGGAGGGCAATGATAAGTTCAAGTCCTTCTCAATTGATGACAAGGGAACTGTGTTCTTCGAAGGACGCATTGCAGTCCCTCAGATTCAAAGTCTCAAGGATATCATTCTCAAGGAGGCTCATGAAACTCCTCTATCCATTCACCCTGGAAGTACAAAGATGTACCAGGATCTCAAGACTCTGTATTGGTGGTCTGGCATGAAACGTGAAATTGCTCAATACGTTTCTGAATGCGACGTTTGTCAACGTGTTAAGGCAGTCCATCAGAAGACAGCAGGTCTACTCCAACCTCTGAAAATTCCTGAGTGGAAGTGGGACATGATTGAAATGGACTTCGTTACTGGGTTTCCAAAGTCCAAAAAGGGCAACGATGCAATCTTCGTTGTTATTGATCGTCTCACTAAGGTTGCTCACTTCTATGCTGTAAAGGAAACTATCTCAGCTAGCCAGTTAGCAGAGCTCTACACAGCAAAGGTTGTTCCCCTTCATGGTGTTCCATTGGAAATAAGCTCAGACCGTGGAAGTATTTTCACTTCTCATTTCTGGAAGAGCTTTCAAGAAGCTTTGGGCACTAAACTTCTGTTCAGCACAGCTTATCACCCTCAGTCTCAAGGGCAAGTCGAAAGAGTCAATCAGATTCTCGAGGATATGCTCAGAGCATGTGGTCTCTCCTTTGGCATGAAATGGGAGGATTGCCTTCCATATGCT
Organism: Alopecurus myosuroides; assembly: GCA_028641055.1. NCBI lineage: Eukaryota > Viridiplantae > Streptophyta > Magnoliopsida > Poales > Poaceae > Alopecurus > Alopecurus myosuroides. The sequence continues at coordinate 512,712,403 of CM054057.1, forward strand.
GAATTCTCCTACAACAACAGCTACCAGGCAAGCCTAGGCATGGCACCATTTGAGGCACTGTATGGTCGCAGATGCAGGAGTCCAATCAATTGGTCTGGAGCTGGTGAACGTTCACTTTTAGGCCCTGACATTGTTAAGGAAGCCGAGGAGAAAGTTCGTATCATTCGTGACAATCTCAGGATTGCTCAGTCTCGTCAGAAGAGCTATTATGATAGCAAGCACAGGGATATGGTCTATGCACCTGGTGATAAGGCATATCTCCGTGTAACTCCCCTCAGAGGCACTCATCGTTTTGGTGTGAAAGGAAAGCTTGCACCAAGATACATTGGTCCTTTCAACATCCTCTCAAGACGTGCAGAGAATGCTTATCGTCTTGAACTTCCAGAAAAACTATCCAAGGTGCACGATGTTTTCCACGTGTCACAACTCAAGAAGTGTTTCAAAGATCCAGATCGTGCAGTTGATCATGATTCCATTGAGCTGCAAGATGATCTGTCTTATGAGGAGCACCCTATTCGTATTCTCGATGAGACCGAGCGTAAGACTCGCAACAAGAGCACCAAGTTCTTGAAAGTCCAATGGTCGCATCATTCTGATAAAGAGGCAACGTGGGAGACCGAAGAGGATCTTCGCAAGAAGTATCCGGACCTTTTCATTTCTCAGTAGGGAATCTCGGGGCGCGATTCCTTCAAGGGGGGGCGTTTTGTAACATCCAAGTATGAAAACAATCCTTAGAATGTTTGATTCCTTGTTTTATTTCAAGCAATGCATCATGGCATCATGTTTATTTATTGTTTGCATTTGGTTCTATCTGTTTTATCCTGTTTTTACAACTCAAATTCAAACCTTTTTCAAACTTTGGTTTCATACTTGCTATGTTACAATTTTGGAATAAAAACAACAACTAAAAACAACCATGTTATTCCTTTTCTCACTTATTAAATTGTTGCTTTAAATCCAACCAATTTTTTCAATCATTTATTCTCAAATCACCTTTTAAATTTCAACCAAGTTTCAAATCAGTACTTGTTTTGAACCCATCAATTTCACCACACTTTGAAATTCTAAAATCATTTGTTTTAATCTAGGGATAACCCTATTCAAATGGTTATATTCAATAAATCAATTTAATATGAAAATACCCCAAATTTGGTTTCAAACACTAACTATGATTTTAAAATTTCATTTTTGAAAACCAAGTTGATAATGTGGTTCCTATTTAACTAAAAAGCTTAACCTAATTTTTCTAAATTTTTCCTCAAATAAAACCTTAACAATCCTGTTCCAAAAGCAAGTACAAAAAAAAAATAAAAACAGAAAAGAATAAAAACTAACTAAACCTAGCGCGCGCGCAGCAGATAGCTTGGCCCAAGCCCACCTAATCCCTAGCGCGCGCTACCCAGCCCACTCTCTCCCCCACTTACCGTTTCGGCTGCGTCAAGATGCGTGCCGCCCTTCTAATCGCCTTCTTCTCGCGGTACGGCGCGAAATCGGCCGGTGCCACCGCGGCACCGCGCGCGACGCCGGCGGCCGTACCCTCGCGCCGCGCCTATAAAGCCTCCTAGGCACCTGGGAGCAACCCTAGGTCGCTAGGGTTCCGCGCTCACCTCTCCGCGCCGCCATCCTCTCGCTCTGTCGTTCCCCTCTCTCCACCTCTGAATCTCACCGCCGCCGCGCTTCTGAATCCGGCGATGGCGCCGCCACCTCTCTCCTCCACCTAGCCTCTAGCCTGCTGGAATCAAACCGCCAACCTTCCCTCTTCGTTTTGGACACGGGATCGCCAACGGTAAGCCTCTGTAACGCCGCCGCGATCCTCGCCCTTCTCCGGCCACCGTGGCGCCATGTTACTGAATCCGAGGTCCTCGCCTCCGTTGCAGGGCCCCTCGTCGTCAATCGCTTGCTGGAATCGCTTCCCCGCGTCTTCCTCTACGCGTTGAACACCAGAGCACACGAGGAGAAGCCCCACAGCCACGCCGCCGTCCTCTTCCCCTCCGACGTCGTCTCCGTCAGCAAGACGTCACCGTCGATCAACCCCACGGTGAGCTCCACCCTTCTCTCCCTCTGTTGCTCTCTGTGCGTGTCCACTGCTTCCAGCACGCACGCGAACGTTCTGATCATCCAGCACAAACACCGCAGCGCCGCCGTGCACGTTCACCTCGCCGCCGGTAGCTCTGTCGAGATTCAGTCGGGCGCGTTTCAGTTAAAAGTTCAGTAACGCTTACTGAACCATATCCTCGTTGCGCATCGTATACTGTCAAACAACGCGCAGCAGCGCAGCTGGTACAGCGCACGCGCAGCGAGCGAGAGGTGCAGGGCTCGAGCCCTGCCCTCGCGGGATTAAATCCCGTCTTTTTTTCGACGCGGTGCTGACAGGGTGGCCCCCCTGTCAGCCTCTCCTCTGCCACGCCAGCGTGCTGGCCCCGCAGGCCCACAGGGCAGTGCCTGCGGGTATGTTTCCAGCGCGTATCAAAATTAATACAAGAAATCTGTTTTAAATTTCTATTTCATTTTTAAATAACAGAATAATCAATAAACTTCAAAATCCAATAACTTTTAATCTGTTAATCCAATAAATAAAAGTTGTATATGAATTCTGATCTAAATTTCCTAAACTTTTCAAATATGCAATTTGTGTTCTGTTTTGAAATTTCAAAATTCAATTTAAATTCAAATCTAAATAATTCAAATGCAATTTGAAATAATTCATAACTAATTCATACTGGTTTCAAATAATTCAACTAAAATATGTTTTTCACACCTTTTTGAATGCTCTATTCAAATATAAATTTTGTTTTCTGGTTTGAACAATTTAAATTGCCTAAACTATTTAATCTTGTTTAATTCAATTAAAAATTGTTTAATTTTGTTTAATTCATAACTAAATAATCCAAAGTCTAATTTCAAATTGTGAAACATGTAATCCAACCAGAATTTGATGTTCTTTTCAAGTATCAACTTTGTTATTTGTTTTGAGCATTTTAAATGGTTGAAAACAACAACTACATGTGTGGTACCTCTAATGCACCCAAAAATTTTCCAAAATTAATAACAAACTTTTAAATTGCTACAACCTATTGTAATTTGGTTCTAATATTGTTATTTTGCTGTTTTCCTTTTGCATGCATCATGCTAATCCATTATCATCTGTTGATTAGTTGGAAAACAAATAAACTAACCAAATTCCATGGGCTTGTCATATGCAACTCACAGTTGCATATCAGTCCATTTAAATTGTGTTATCATATCAAATAGGTTATTTTGTTGCATCTATTAAATTGTCATGCATCATAGTTGATTGTGCACAATGCCATGTCAATGTTTGTTTACATACCTGTTTTGTTTGTTTGCTTCTTCTCGGTTAGACGACGACTACGTTGAGACCGACGATCCTTACGACACCACTTCTCAGGACCTAGCCCAGTACGATACTGAGCTGCCAGGCAAGTTATCACTCACATGAATCATCGAGTTTCCTTTCCACACTTGTTGTCGATACTGTCCTTTTGTCTACTATGGCTAGCCCTATGTATCGTTGCTTGTTCTCCGAACCCATCACATGATACCTTGAGCCATGATATTGCCAGCATCTCCATACCCATAGCCTTTGCTTGTGCCTTAGTATTATCTAGCCTGCTTAGGGTTGCTTTTACTCGAGTCTGTTGTCGGTTACTACTGTTGCTATCTTATTATCCTGTACCGGGGCTCGTTATTAATCAATCAATCCTGTTAATTGCTAATGGTAATAATAATAACTTGATGATAAGGCACCGGCAGGAGGCCCATGAGTGGTTTTGGAGCCTGCTAGTGTCGACCCTAATAGGAAAAGGGTCTTGTCTACTGATCCATGATGAGCGCACTACCCGCATTTGGGAAGCGAGTATGGGCGCCCCCCTCAACTTGACCTGATTCGCATCTCGTCCAAATCGCCTCATTTAGTTCGTGTTTTCCATTTGCCGCATGCATGTTTTTGCGAGCCCAGCGCAGGGTGGAACTTTCGTAGTCGGCATATAGGGGGACACGGTCTTAGAGTGCTATGATGGTCCATTTTCTTCTGGGCTTGATTAGCCGTGCGCCCAAGGTTCTTTGGGCTTGATGCGAGGAATGGTCGGTTGTGTTGAGTGCCCCGCTTGGTGGGAGGCATCCCATCTGGCGGGATATTCATGAGTGTACGGCCAAATTGGTGCAACCCTGCAGGGATAATCTTCTCGAGAAGCCGTGTTTTCCGCGGTTATGGATTACTTGGTGAAAGTACTGGCTAACAAGTACTCAGGACAACTTCAATATAATGATCAATCATGTTTCACCCAATGCTTAATAACCTGACTAGTAATAGGTTATTCACACAATAACTTGATTCACCTTATTACAACTGTGTGAGTTATCCTCGGATTGCTTCTTTGGATAAGGGGCGAGATCCAGGATGGGTTTGGTTGAAGTTATCTTTCAGTTGGTTACAATCCTCGATCTTATCTTTTCTGTTAGCCGGAACTTGTAGTTATATTCTGTAGTTGGTTAGAGCAGCCAGCAGCAACTTTTATATCACCCCTTCTTCCGTTGATCCCAAGCATCTATGCTTGTGTTGACGGGTAACTCCTTGATGAAATGTGAGTCTTGCTTGCCAGTACTTGGATGTACTGACCCCGTTGGGGCTGTGGTTTACGCAGAGTACTACTACGACTACGATGCTTCCCAGGATGGCTACTTTGTGGAGTTCGATGACGCTGCAGACGAGTAGTTAGCTGGACCAGGGCAGGATCCAGACCATCGAGGGATGGGCTTCCGATTTCCTTTATGTTCTCAAGGCTTCTTAAGCCATGGATTTGTCTGTACTCAGACCCCTTTGATTGCTTCCGCTGTTGTAATGGATGATATGTTGGGACATGTGTCCTCTGGATGACTGTATTCGATATTTTCTGCCTTAGTGAAGGCCAGTTGCCCTTATTTCATTCTTTTGTGTCTTAGAGACATTCTGTGTTATCATTCGTACCAAGCTGTTGACGTACCGTGCGTGTTTGATTATGAAGTACGTCGACAGTAGTGCCTTTAGGTTCCTAGCGGATAGTTTACCTCGACGGTGGAAGCAGGGCTTGTGTTGTCGCGCATAAGCGCAGGCCTACCAGGAAGCTGGGACGTGGGAGCAGTTATGCCCCATAATCCAAGCACCTGACTTCCAGTTCGTGCGAGGAGTATCCTCTAGAAACCCAGGGTGCGACATATTCCTTATGATATTTATAAAGAAATCATACATGAAATTGGTTCTTGTGACCTTGAAGATATTGACGTGGCTATTCAGCTTGCTGATAGATAAACTATCTTTCCGATTGGTATTGTTAGAGATGTAGAAGTTTTATGTGGTAAAACTAAATATCCTGCTGATTTTCTAGTACTGGGTACGACTGCTAGTAAAACTTGTCCTATCATTTTTGGTAGACCTTTCTTGAACACTCGTGGTTCTTTTATAGATTGTAAGAAGGAGAAAATATTGACTAAATTTGATCGAAATCTTATGAGTTTAATGTTTCCAAATTTGCTAGAGCTCCATATGAATCGGAATTGCCTAATGAAAATTTTAGAGTTGAACAGCTTGGTTCTATTTCTCTTGCTCCTGACAATGCTTTGTGGCAATATATGGAGGACCATGAAAGTGAGGTCTTTATGGAAGAGAGAAATGAGATTGACGATATTCTTCTTCGTCAACCGGTGATACTGAAACACAATTTACCTGTGGAAGACTTGGGTACCACATTACCACCCAAGGACATCCTGTTTTTGATTTAAAACCTTTACCTGATGATCTTAAATATGCTTATATTAATGATAAGAAAACATATCCTATTATTATTAGTTCTAAACTTTCAGGTCAAGAAGAGGAAAGGTTATTGGGAATATTGAAGAAGCACTATGGAGCTATTGGATATACTCTTGATGATTTGAAAGGGATTTCTCCCACTATATGTTAGCATGTTAGTAATATTGAACCTGACGCAAAGCCAGTAGTTGAACATCAATGCCGTTTACTTCCTAAGATAAAGGAAGTGGTAAGAAATGAGTTATTAAAACTCCTTGATGCTGGTATTATTTTCCTATTGTTGATAGTAGATGGGTAAGCCCTGTGCATTGTTTCCCTAAGAAGGGGGGAATGACTATTGTGCCTAATGAAAATAATGATCTTATTCCTCATATAGTAGTAGTTGGTTATAGAATGTGCATTGATTTCGGGAAAGTTAACAAGGTTACTAAGAAAGATCATTATTCTTTACCTTTTATTGATCAAATGCTAGAGAGGTTGTCTAAGAAAACTCATTTTTGCTTTCTAGATGGTTATTCTGGGTTTTCTCAAATTGCTGTTAGGGCACAGGATCAAGAGAAAACAACTTTTACTTGTCCCTATGGTACTTATGCTTATAGACGTATGCCTTTTGGTTTGTGTAATGCTCCTGCTACATTTCAAAGTTGCATGTCTGCTATTTTTCATGGTTTTGTGAAGAAATTGTGGAAGTATTCATGGATGATTTCTCCGTCTATGGAACTTCTTTTGATAACTGCTTGCACAACCTAGATAAAGTTTTGCAAAGAGGCGAGGAAACTAATCTTGTTCTTAATTGGGAGAAATGCCACTTTATGGTGAATGAAGGAATTGTTCTTGGGCATAAAATTTCTGAAAGAGGTATTGAAGTTGATAGTGGTAAAATGGAAGCAATATTGAAAATTCCCTCTCCCAGGGATGTTAAAGGTATTCGTAGTTTTCTTGATCATGCTCGTTTTTATAGGAGGTTTATTAAATATTTCTCTAAAATATCAAAGAATCTTACAAATCTTCTTCAAAAAGACATACCTTTTGTTTTTTATGATGATTGTAAGGAAGCTTTTGAAACTTTAAAGAAGGCGTTAACTACTGCTCCTATTGTTCAACCACCCGATTGGAATTTACCTTTTGAAATTATGTGTGATGCTAGTGATTTTGTTGTAGGTGTTGTTCTTGGACAACGAGTAGAAAAGAAGTTGAATGTTATTCATTATGCTAGTAAGACTCTTGATGCTGCTCAAAAGAATTATGCTACCACGGAAAAAGAGTTCCTAGTTGTAGTTTTTGCTTGTGATAAGTTTAGACCTTATATTATTGATTCAAAAGTCACTATTCACACTGATCATACTGCTATTAGATACCTTATGGAAAATAAAGATGCTAAGCCTAGGCTTATTAGATGGGTGCTGCTTTTACAAGAGTTTGATTTGCATATTGTGGATAGGAAGGGTGCTGAAAATCCTGTTGCCGATAACTTGTCTAGATTGGAAAACATTGCTTATGACCCTACTCCTGTTAATGATAGTTTTCCAAATGAACAGTTGGCTGCAATAAAAGTAAGCTCACAAGATAATCCATGGTATGCAGATTATGCTAAATTTATTGTTTCCAAGTATTTGCCTCGAACATTTACAGCTCACCAAAGAAGGAAACCGTTTTACGATTTGAGGCATTATTTTTGGGATGACCCACACTTATATAAAAAAGGAGTAGATGGTATTATGCAAAAAGATCATAAAAATGAGAGATATTGAGTAAATGCCATGGTAGTGCTTATGGAGGACATTACGCTGTAGATAGAACCGCACAGAAGGTTCTACAATCAGGTTTCTATTGGCCTACTCTCTTTAAAGATGCACGTAAATTTGTTTTATCTTGTGATGAATGTTAAAGAGTTGGCAATATTTCTAGACATAACGAAATGCCTATGAGTTATTCTCTGGTTATTGAACCTTTTGATTGTTGGGGATTTGACTTTATGGGTCTGTTTCCTCCTTCGAATGGTTACACTCATATTCTTGTTGTCGTTGATTATGTTACTAAATGGGTAGAAGCTATACCTACAAAAAGTGCTGATGGTGAAACATCTTTAAAAATGCTTAAAGATGTTATTTTCCCTAGGTTTGGTGTGCCTAAATATCTTATGAATGATGACGGTTCTCACTTTATTCATGGTGGTTTTAAAAAAAAACCTTGCTAAATATGATGTGAATCATAGAATTTCCTTATCTTATCATCCTCAAACTAGTGGGTAAGTAGAGTATCAAATAAAGAAATTAAATCTATCTTGCAAAAGACCGTTAATAAATCTAGGAAAATTGGTCTAATAAGTTGAATGATGCTTTATGGGTTTATAGAACTGCTTATAAAAATCCTATGGGTATGTCTCCTTATAAAATGGTTTATGGAAAAGCATGTCACTTGCCTTTAGAATTAGAAAACAAAGCTTATTGGGTAGTGAAGGAACTTAATAAAGATTTTAAACTTGTTGGTAAGAAAATAATGCTTGACTTGAGTTCTTTAAATGAATGGATATGTGAAGCTTATGAAAATGCTAAACTCTTTAAAGAGAAAGTTAAACAATTGCATCATAGGAGAATTCTTAAAAGAGAGTTTCATGTTGGTGAGAAAGTTCTATTCTATAGGTCTCGTCTCAGATTTTTTGCGGGAAAATTACTCTCAAGATGGTAAGGACCTTATGTTATTGAAGAGGTGTATCGTTCGGGTGTAATCAAAATTGCTTCCCTTAAAGATAACACTACAGAAGTGGTGAATGGGCAAAGACTCAAACATTATATTTCTGGGGATTCTTATGATGAAGATGTTGATATTATTCAAGTAATGCCTCCGGAGAAGTTTATTAGAGGGAAGATTCCAGAATCTGTAGAGTCCATTTTCGAATAGGTAACAATTTTGTTAAGAAAAAGTTTGTGTATTGCTTTCCAACTTTTATTTTTATCATCTATGAAAAATATTGAGCCGAAGAAGGGTAGGAGGCGGTGCCCGAGGGCACCACACCACCTGGGGGCGCGGGCCCACACCTGGCTGCGCCTGCCTATGGTGTGAGTGCCCCGGATCCACTCTCCGACCCGTTTCCTCACTACACCTTCCTTTCGTTACGTATATTTTTGCTATATAATCCCCCAGATCCCCTGAGGTCTGTATATCGTTTTCTCGTCGTGTTTCTGTTTCAACCTATTTCTGCCAGATTTCATTTTCAGATTTAGAGCCACGATGTCTGATGGTTCAGGTCTTGCACTCATTGGGAGACCCCAAGAGGAAGGTATGATGAGCACAACAGCAAGTTTTCCCTCGGAAAGAAACCAAGGTTGAATCGACCAGTAGGAGAAAGAAATCACTTTCGAAGGTTGATGCAGCTGAGATGGCAGGGCCCACTACCGGTTCAAAAGCAATGTGGAACCTACACAACACAATCAAATCACTTTTCCCCAATGAAGCAGTGAGGTTGTCAATCTCAACGGTTTAGCTGAACACAAAGAGGTTAAACGTACCGTGTGGAAAATAATATTTGTTTGTAGTAGATGAAAGAGAATAGTGATGGCAGTAGTAAAATAGTAGCAGCAGTATGAAAACAGAGATTGCAGTGGTTGTATCATCAGTATGAGGAAAAAGGACCGGGGTCCACAGTTCACTAGTGGTGTCTCTCCCAAGACAAATAGATAGCAAGTGTGGTGAAAAAATTACAGTCTGTGCAATTGACAGATATAAGGCTGCATCGTAGTGCATATGCATGACATGATGATTACTATGTGATTCATGCGGGCAGTACAAGAAGATACATAGACCGTCATCCAACTGCATCTATGACCAATAATCCACCCTCAGAATGTCATCCGAGCAAACCTTGGGTATTAAGTTGCAAGCAACAGATGATCGCAGTAAGCAAAGTGTGTAATGTAAACAATAACATCATCCTTAGACAAAGCATTGTTGTTTTCTCCCTAATGGCAACAAGATATCTCCCACCCGTTTAAGTTTCTGTCACTCTAGTGTGGGTGAAAGGGAGTCATGAACCCACTATCAAGCATATATACTCCCTCTTGGAGTTACTAGCATCTACTTGGCCATAGCATCTGCTAACAACGGAGACCATGCAATATCATAAATAACATACACATGAAAAGAACATGATAGATTGATAATCATGAGACATAGAATTCAATATTCATCAGATCCCAACAAACACAACATGTAGCATTACAAGAAGATGACCTTGATCATGTAGGGCAGATCACAAGATCTAAAAATGAGGCATAAAGAGGAGAGAACAACCATCTAGCTACTGCTATGGACCCATAGTCCAAGAATGAACTACTCACACATCATTCCGGAGGCGGACATGGCAGTGTAGAGCCCTCCGGTGATGATTCCCCCTCTCGGCAGGGTGTTGGGGAGAGCTCTAGAACCCTCCCGAACTAGGGTTGACGATGACGGAGGCTGCGGGTGTTTTTCGTGGTATAGGCTTCAATATCTAGGGTTAACCCTTCGAGGACAATATATAGGCGAGAGGGCAACGTCGGTGGGAGAGTAGGGGGCCACACCACCTCTGGGTGCGGCCAGGGGGCGTCCACCCATGGTGTGGGGCCCCTGTGGCTCCCCTCGGGTCTCCTCTGGATTCCGTGTGCGCGACAACTTTCTAAGACTTCCGGGCTTCGAATCGTCCAATTCCGAGAATATTTCCAGAAGAACTTTTCTGAAACTAAAAACAGCAGAAAACAGGAACTGGCTCTATGTCATCTTATCAATAGGTTAGTCCCAGGAAATCGATAAAAATGGCATAAAGCGTAAAGGAAACATGTAGCATATTGCATGAAAACAAAATGGAACATCAGAAATTATGGATACGTTTATGACGTATCAACATCCCCAAGCTTAGTTCCTACTCGTCCTCGAGTAGGTAAACGATAAAAACAAATAATTTTTGAGGTGACATGCTACCAACATAAACTTGATCATCTAAATTGTAAAAGCATAAGTACGCTGAGATCATACTCCCTTTGTTCCGAATTACAAGACGTTTAAGAAAATGTTCCGGCCAAGTGAAAATCGGAAAAATTACATCGTTTCCCCTTAACTCGAATCGCTACCTGATCTCTAATTCCAACGTCTTCCTCCTCTCCCACCAACCACCGTCGTCTTCCTCCGCTCCCACCAACCACCGTCGTCTTCCTCTGTCCTCTGTCCCCACAACCCAGCGTCGTCTTCCTCCGGCCCTGGATCTGGCCCTACTTCTCCTTGCCGCATTGATTCCTTATTCTCCTCCTCGCCCTGCTTCTCGTTGCCGCCCTGATTCCTGCTTCTCCTCATCGCCACAAGGTAGAAGGTCGTAGCGAGACCAGGCTCCCAGGTTCCCAGGTCGCCACATGGTTTACCATCCCCAGGTTCCTAGTCGCCACAATGTTTGCCATCCCTGGGGGGCTCCCGGGTCGCCACAAGCAGAAGCCAGAGCAGACTCTCGGGTCACCACAAAGTTGCCTGTAAAATTCTTGATGAGCTGTCATGGTTTCTTCTGCACTGAGTATGGATATTCTGATTTCATAAAACCCAGTGCATGTAAACATCAACCTATCATAAAAATTTAGAGCGTCAGGTTTCATATCAATATACTCAAATTGAAGTGGAGATCATTAGGTCAATATGCACGAAAACTCGTTTTCCCGTGTGTTCCCTGTTCTTATCCATGTCATTAATCTGGACTTACTATAGAATTCTTGAGGAGTACCAATGTGCAGTTTTCTGTGTTGGGTGACTTGGTCAGTTATTCAGACTTCAGCTGGAACGCTGGGTACAATTATGTCGACCTATCATAGTAAAAAAACGTGTCTCTTTGATCTGAATACCTCACCCTGCATATTCCAATGGCACCTAGAAAAATAACCATTCCAATTTTAAATAAAGAAATTATGTAATTCAGTTAAAAACAAGGCCATGGGTTGAGTTAAAAAGAAGGCCATGGGTTGAGTTAAAAAGAAGGCCAATGGATTTTTCTTCGGCTGGAAATGGGTTTGGATTTTTAATTCGAATCGCTAGCAAAGTCATGCCAATTGGGATTATTGTCAGGTCAAATAATTTTAGTGCTTATCGAACAACTGATTTGGACGATAGAGCATATGCATATAAGGAAGAATCAATGAATTGAATTATTGGAAACATGGTTAGAAGAATCAATGAATTGAATTATTGGAAACATGGTTATCTCTTATACAGGCAAAAGAGAGAGAAATCACACCACGACTGCATCACTACTACCAGAGACTAACCAACAACTAAACTGAACGAAACAAATAGACGCAAATCGCCGCAATTCCAATTGTGCGATTCCATCTCTCGACTCGATCTATAACTATCCGCATCGCCATCACGCCTCAGTGAGCGAGGAAGGTGAGTAGCGAGACGACGGCGGCCACCGCCCACGCGCCAGGGGCAACGAACTTGGTAGAGACGACGTCCATGGAGACGAGGACGCAGGGTGGATGTGGTTGGTCGCGCAGAGAAAAGAGAAGCAAGCAAGAAGCCAATTGAGGTGATGTGCAAGCTGCTTCTCGTTGGCTTCTCCAGTATCCAGTTCTTGAATAAGTGAACATGAAATAAAGTGCATTGTTGATAATAATAATAAGGCAACATGAAAGTTGCCAATCAGCAAAGAGAAACAACAAAGTTGTATGTACACAATTGTATACTAGTTGTACTTCGCTTTCAAATCTACATTAAATGGAGTACTTCGAATTCTCTAGATTAACCATATCATAACTTAAGTGATTACTGCCCTGAGGGCATTACATGCATCAGCGAATGTCACAGCAACATGTTATCTAGCTAGAAGCTATGCCAGTTAGGTGGTTTACTAGAGATGAATAAACTGCAACCTTGAGGGCGTAGATACTAGAACTTCTTTATATTAAAAAAAGATGTTTCCATTCTCTTTTCACACAAAGCATAAGCATGTTCCTTTACATTTCTTTTGTTTTGTTGTTGAAAATTCTTCACTTTGGCAGGCAAGTAAGTGATCACAGCAAAATTGCAATAGTTGAAGCAAATGAGATAAGCATGACCATATAGGGAAACTAGCCTAACAAAGAATTACATAATCTTTGGTAATAACAAAGATAATAGAGATCGCTTGCAATTTTTCTTAGCAAGGTTATGCAAGTACAACAAACAGTACAAGCTAGAACATGCGAGTATTGCAGTTTAAGCAGTAGAGACCAGGAACAAGCAAGGAGTAGCACACACAACAAGCAATATTTAGTGTATTGCCAGCAATATTTAATGTATTGTAAGCACTAAAGAGAGAGGAGTACTAAAAAAATTGTGAATTGCAAGCAACCAAGATGCATACTCCTAAACCGAAAAAGCCAGTTGTTACTGCTGCTAGCAAGCAAGTACTCCAATATTTCAAGTATATATCAGTTTAAGATTCGCAAAATTTCATACTACAAAGCACCACTCAAGCAATTTTCAAAGTAATTTTAGAAAGTTTGAGCTGCACTACTGATGCAAGCAATGCACTACGGCATGGCACGACATGGAAACCACTTATATGGAATTTTACAAGAAAAAATAAGAGGAGAGAAATTGCAACCACTTGCTACTACAAACATGAATACACAAGCAAAGTTTCAGTCAAATTACTCTAAGAAAGTTACAGTACCATTATTACAACAACAAGTTTCAGTCAAATTACTCCAAGCACGTTATCGTAGCAAGATACAGTGCAAGCTTAATTTCTTGTGCTTTCTTATTGAATGTTAGTGAAAGCTACTCCATCATTTATACTCCCATTTAGAAAACTTAATGTTACTCCGGATCATATGTTGATTAAGTGAAAGTTGCTACCCAGTGACTAAATGGCAATACACTAAATATTGATTGTACAATTTAGATTTCAGAGAGGTACCCCAATATTTAAGTAGTTTCTCCTTTGTTGAGATATTTTAGACAACTGAACTACGGTTTCAGGTTTGAGATAGTTTAGAAAACTGAACTACAATTTCAGGAGTAGCTCAAAAATCTGGTATGCGATGATGTTTACGCACGCTTCTATTCTTGTAGACAATGTTGGGCCTTCAAGTGCAGAGGTTTGTAGAACAGCGGCAAGTTTTCCTTAAGTGGATCACCCAAGGTTTAGCGAACTCAGGGAGGTAGAGGTCAAAGATATCCCTCCCAAGCAACCATGCAATTAAGATACAAGAAGTCTCTTGTGTCCCCAACACACCCAATATACTTGTCAGGTATATAGGTGCACTTGTTCGGCGAAGAGATAGTAAAATACAAGTCATATGGATGATAATAAGTGATAATAGCAATCTGAAATAAAAATGGAAGCAAGCAAACATGTAGCAGAATAGACGGAAAACGGTGTTTCAATGCTTGGAAATAAGGCCTAGGGATCCTACTTTCACTAGTGGACACTCTCAACAATGATCACATAAATGAATAACTAGATAGCTTCTCTCACTATGCTACTATTAACCCTCTCCGGTTGGATAATGAACACTAATCATTGTGTAGGGTTGTAACAACACTCCTCAAGTTTGTATTCCCATGTCTAGTTAACCTCACGCTGTCACTATGAGCGTCCTAGAAGGTACTAAGCAAATTCCACAATTTCATAGAGGAGACACACATGGCGTGCACACTGTCACCTTCACACCGCAGAACAAGGTGACTCCAAAGTTCATATTATTAAAGCACTTGAGTAGCAAAAGATGAAGAGTAACATCTACGAATTCAAATATATTACAAAGCTCATGATAACATATAGATCACACCATGGGAGGGAGAGATGAACCACATAGCTACCGGTAGAGCCCTCAGCCTCGGGGGAGAACTACTCCCTTCTCATCATAGGAGACAGCAACGGCGATGGAGATAGTGGTGGAGTCGATGGAGATGGCTTCCGGGGGAACTTCCCCGTCCCGGCAGGGTGCCAGAACAAGAGATCTGTCCCCCAAAACTTGTCGGCGGCGGCGGCGGAGCTACATATGTATTTTGTGGAAAAGATCGGTTTTCTAGGGTTTATGCCTCGGGGAGTATATATGGGCGAAAGGCGATGCCGGGAGGTGTCCAGGGGGCCCACACCCATAGGTGGTGCGGCCAGGGGGACCCGCGCCACCCCATGTTGTGGCCACCCTGGGCCCCCCCCTCCGGGGCTCTTGGGGACTTTTGGATGCTTCCGGGGAAAATAGGAACTTCGCGATTCGTGGGGTCCAATTCCGAGAATATTTCCATAACAACTTTTCTGAAATAAAAAACAGCAGAAAACAGGGAACTGGCTCTGTGGCATCTTGTTAATAGGTTAGTCCCGAAAAACGTAAGAAAACGTAGGAAAACATACGGAAAACATGTAGCAATTGGCATAATATCAACATGGAACATCAGAAATTATAGATACGTTAGAGACGTATCAAGCATCCCCAAGCTTAGTTCCTACTCGTCCTCGAGTAGGTAAACAATAAAGCAAAATAATTTCTGAGGTGACATGCTACCACACAATCTTGATCATAATATGTAAAGTAGAGCATGTAAACTAGGATCAAATGAACTAAAGCTGTGATCTATATTTGATATCAATAAGTAATGCATAAACAAATAAGAAGAAAGAAGCAGAACTTTTAATGAATCAATACTAAAAGACTATCAACCGTGCAAAGTTTATTAGAGATGATTTAAGCTTTCAAGAACAACAATATCATGCACGTCAAACGATCTTCACAACCCCTGTTAGGATCAAGTCAAGCTTTCCACACGCTGCAATGTTTGAATCTTATACTATTTGCGCACTAAAAACAAGCAAGTGTTCTGCGTTGGTCCCTGGCATCAGGATGTTATGGCTAAGAGAACATTATGGGGGGTTTGGAAGGTCAATGGAAGAAAGGCTCAGAAAGCTGTAAGTGGTCATTAGACAAGAGAAAGTCTTACAACCGAAGATATGCAAGGAGTAGGGATTGCCACACAACGGATGCACATAGAGCTATAAGTGTATGAAATCTCTCCAATGGAACTAGTGGGGGTTCATCCAACTTGCTTGCTCATGAAGACCTAGAGCTCATTTGAGGAGGCTCGTCATTGGAATATACAAGCCAAGTTCTGTAATGTAAAATTCCCCACATAGTTATGAATGAATGATAATATGAAAACTTTCTCCAAACTGAAGTATTGGTGCTAAAAATGAAGCACAAGTGTGGTATAAAGGATAGTGATGCGCCCCTCTCTCTTTATTCTCTCTTTGGCCCTTTTTTCTTTTCTTTTTGGGCTTTTTCATTTTTTATTTATTTTATATATCCTCACCGGTAGGGGCAACATCCTGTATTACAATGAATCATAACACTTTTAGTACTCATAACTCATAAATAAATATCTCTGATGTCTCTAACTGCATGCTCCTTCCAGTGTAGCAGTATGCATAAATAACCATGAAGCTCATCATCAAGTAACATAATGGAGGTGGATGTTGTGCAGCAATATATCTAGGAATGGCTATGGGAATGCCATGATAGGTAGGTATGGTGGCTGTATTGTGGAAGAATATATGTGCCTATGTGTAGGAGAACAAAGTCCTCCCATGGGATTTGGATGCACTAGCGAAGTTTGCACCAACTCTCAATGTGAGAAAGGGCAATACACAGTACCGAAGAGGCTAGAAAATATGGATGGTGGGAGTGCCAGGAACCACAACATAGACTCACGATTTAAAAGATTACAGCAAGCAAATCATCTTACAAGGCAAAGTGCAAATCACCCCAAGAGGGTCCGTGGCAGTGACAAGTCACTGTTAGCAACCCCGACCGTAGCGCGTAACAAAAGGCCGATCAGAAATGTATCACTCGTAGCAATCATATACCATTGTTTCTATCAGCTAATAATTTAAGTGTGGCACGGCTTCAAGTTTCTGAGACCAACCATTAAAAATTTATACTTACTAGTCCTTCCCGTTTATCCATTAAGCAAATTAATATCTCAAAACCACAACAATGATTCAAGTGAAGCAGTTTAGTGATCTACAAGACCATGCAATCTTTTCCACTATACCAACTACCACAATAGCATTCCTATTTCCAAGAAAACGCACATATGATAACCACCTAACTACAAAAGCTAACAGCTCTGAACAAAGGATGCATAAAAACAAAAGCTAAATGCAGTACTAGCAAAAAGTGAACACTCACAGAACAATAAGAATGAAAAGTATTGTGTTCTAAGCAATGAAAACGGAGTGTGTCTCTCTCCCACACAATTATGATAGGATCCAACCATTTATTACAGCAAAGAACACCAAAAAAACTGAAAACAAAAATAAAAGACGGTCCAAGTAAAGCACATAAGATGTGACTAAATAAAAATATAGTTTCACTAGAAGTGACCTGATAATTTGTCGATGAAGAAGGGGATGCCTTAGGAATCCCCAAGCTTAGATGCTTGAGTCTTGTTGGAATTTGCTAGGATGTACCACCGGGGCATCCCCAAGCTTAGGCTCTTCACTCTTGTTGATCACATCATATCATCCTCTTCTCTTGACTCTTGAAAACTTCCTTCACACCAAACTTCTCACAATCTTCATTAGCAACGTTAGTGCAATTGAAATAATAAATTCACATGGTTC
The DNA here is from genome assembly GCA_028641055.1 of Alopecurus myosuroides. Lineage (NCBI taxonomy): Eukaryota > Viridiplantae > Streptophyta > Magnoliopsida > Poales > Poaceae > Alopecurus > Alopecurus myosuroides. The sequence goes on from CM054057.1 coordinate 512,729,832, forward strand.
AGTTTCAACACAGGAATAACACTCATAAACACATTAGCTACTGTCAAAACCTCTTTTAAAACTCTTTTTCTCAAAAGAACACCAAAAGAAAGAGATTAAGATGCAAATGCAATTATTGGAAGAAATTATTCAAAACAGGACAGCGGGTAAAGATGATTTTTTTCGAAAATCTTATGTTGCTCAAATCAAAAAGTGGTCAAATAAGAAACGTTGCGTATACAACCCAGAATTACGCACAACAAAACTCAGGTCATTTTGAATTTTCTGTGATTTTATAAAGAATAAACAGTTGAACAGCAGAAATCTGTTTCCTACGCAGAAATCCGAAATATAGCTTCAACTTTCCACTAGAGGATTTACTTGGATCAACAAAGACTAAAAATAAAAGATACGGTGAGGTTTCTAAGTAAATAGACAACATCCAGGTGCAAAGCACACAAAAGAAAACGGGTTGAAAACATAGAAATAAAACGGGTTATCTCCCGGTAGCGCTTTTCTTTAAGGCCTTTCAGCTAGGCATAGTGATTTTTAAAAGAAGCTCACATAAGAATAAGAGTTGAAGCACAATAATAGAGCATCAAGAAGCAAATATAAAACACATTTAAGTCTAACCCACTTCCTATGAAAAAGAATCTTGTAGAAAAACAAGTCAACAAAGCACAAAGTGACTAACATAGGAAGACAAAATAAGTGCAACTTCAAAAATTTCAATATAAAGAGGAGAAACTTAATATTGTTGAGATGCATAAATCAATGTTTCCCTCTCTCATAATAACTTTTAGTAGCATCATGAATAAAATTAACAATATAGCTATCACATAAAACATTCTTATCACGATCCACATGCATACAAGAATTAATACTCTCCACATAAGCATAGTCATTCTTATTAATAGTAGTGGGAGAAAATTCCACAAAATAGCTATCTTTATTATTCTCATCACCATAATTATTAAATATAGGAGGCATATTGTAATCATAATTAATTTTTTCCTCAATAGTAGGTAGACTGAAAATATCATATTCATGATTGTAAACAGGTGGAACTAGAATACCACAATCATTATAATCATCATATATTGGAGGCAAGGTATCATCAAAGAAAATTTCCTCCTCAAAACTTGGAGGACTAAAAATAACATATTCATCAAAACTAGCTTCCCCAAGCTTAGAATTTTCCATAGCATTAGCAATAATGGTGTTTAAAGAGTTCATACTAATAACATTTCCACTAGCATGCAAATAAAGTTCCATAAGTTTTTTAATTTTCTCTTCAAACACTTCATGTCCTAACTCAAGATAAAGATTATAAAGCTCTCTCATATTTTTGTTGTTTTCCATTTAAGCATAAATATAAAAACAAGTAACAAGTAAAAATAAGCCTAACTAGTGAAAATAAAAACAAGAAACAAAAAGATATAATTGCAGAATCTAAAGGAAATAACTTCGAGCACTCACACCCGGAGATGTGAGAGCCTTTTACCTTACCTCCCCTGCAACGGCGCCGTAAAAGAGCTTGATGTCTATGCACGCTTCTATTCTTGTAGACAGTGTTGGGCCTCCAAGTGCAGAGGTTTGTAGAACAGCAGCAAGTTTCCCTTAAGTGGATCACCCAAGGTTTATCGAACTCAGGGAGGTAGAGGTCAAAGATATCCCGCTCAAGCAACCCTGCAATTAAGATACAAGAAGTCTCTTGTGTCCCCAACACACCCAATATAATTGTCAGGTATATATGTGCACTAGTTCGGCGAAGAGATAGTAAAATTGAAGTAATATGGATGATAATAAGTGATAATAGCAAACTGAAATAAAAATGGCAGCAAGCAAACATGTAGCAGAACAGGCGGAAAACGGTGTTTCAATGCTTGAAAACAAGGAATAGGGATCCTATTTTCACTAGTGGACACTCTCGACAATGATCACATAAATGAATAACTAGATAGCTTCTCTCACTATGCTACTGTAACATCCAAGTATGAAAACACCCTAGTTGTTTTACTTCTTTGTTTAATTTATGCAATGCATCATGGCATCATCCTCATTTTATTTCTGTTGCATTGTTTTCATAATGAATCAAACCTTGTTTTCACACTTGTCTGTTACAATCTTTTCAAACAAAGAATTGCAAAACAAAACCTTTCCTTGTTTTCCAAATAATTCAATTATGATCACTTCTCAAATTGTTGGTTTTAAGTCAAACCATTAATCAATCAATTAATTCAATCAATAATTCCCAAATCATCTTTTAAATTCCAAACCAAGTTCAAATCAGTACCTATTTGAACCCATCAAAATTCACCACACATTTGTGATATTAAAAATCATTTTAAACCTAGGGATAACCCTATTCAAATGCTTGTTTTAATAAGGGTTTATAAATATTAAAAATATCCCAAATTTGGTTTCAAACACAAATTATCATTTTAAATCTCAATTTTTGAAATCCAAGGTTGGAATGTGGTTTCTAATTACCTAAATAGCTTAACTAATTTTTTCTAGAATTTTTCTTAAATAAAACCTTAACATTTTCTTCCAAAAGCAAATCCTACAAAAAAAATAAAACAGAAAAAATAAAAAGCAGCTAACCAGCGCGAGCGCGCGGCAGATAAGCAGCCCAAGCCCACCTAGCGGCTAAAGCGCGCGACCCAGCCCGCTCTCCCCCTAGCGTAACGCTTCGCGATTCGTGCGGGCGTTCTAATCCTCGTCTTCAAGCAGTACGGCAGGCAATCGGGGGCGCCACCGCACCCCCGCAGCGACGCCGGCGGCCGTCCCGTCGCCCAGGGCCTATAAAAGCAAGCCCTAGCCCCTGGAAGCAACCCTAGCGCCTAGGGTTCCCTCCTCCACCTCGTATCCGCCGCCAATTCCTCCTCCTTCGCCGCTCCCCCTCTCTGCAACTCGTCACCGCCGGCGAGCTCTGAACTCCGACATGGCGCCGCCACCTAGTAGTCCTATCTAGCCGTCTACCCCCGGGAATCGAAACCTCTCTCTCCCCGCTCCCGTTTAGACACCTGACCACCCCCGGAGCTCAACCACGCCGTCCCCGCCATCCACTGCAACGCCGCCGTCGAGCCCTCTGTTTCTCTGCAATTCGACGAACCCCGGTGAGCTCCCCGTGGTATCCTTCCCCCTCTCCCCTCTGTCACTTGCGCAATATCTCGTACCCGTTTCTGAACGCAACCATCCGCACCACCAGCTAGCACGGCCGCCGTTTTTCCTCTCCGGCGAGCCTCTGTCTGACGGACGAACAAGTGTTCGTTCTTCAGTTAAGTTCAGTTAACCTCGCGATGCAATGTTAACCTGTATGCGTCGTTTCCTCTGTCAACTGAACGAGAACAGCGCATTGGTACTCCACATGGTGCGCGCAACGAGTGGTTGCGGGTTCGAGCCCCCGCAAGCACAAACCTTTTTCGGGTTTTTGCCTCTCCAGCGCGCAGGCCCACCAGTCGGTGACTGGCACTGCCACGCGGGCGCGTGTGCGCCACGCTGGCCCTCTGGCCCACGCGGCAGTGGGCGCGTGTAGGTACCAGTGCGGTACAAAAAGGATTTCTGCGCATTTCCAAAAATTACAAATTCATTTTAGTTAGCAGAATTAAAACCAAACTTTGAAATTCAATATCTTTTGTTTTATAATTCCAACAAATACAAACTTTATATGAATTCTGATCCAAATTTAATAATCTTTCCAAATAACTTATTTGTGTTCTGTTTTGAGTTTTCAAAATATATTTAAATTTCAAATTTGAATAATTCAAATGTAATTTACAATAAATCATAAATAATTCATACTATTTCCAAATAATACAAACAAAATATGTTTTTCACACCTTTTTGAATGTTCTATTCAAATATAAAATTTGTTTCATTGTTTGAATAATTTAAATTGCCTAAACAATTTAAATCTTGTTTAATTCAATTAAATTTGATAAAATCATAACTTGCTTAATATAAAATATTTTTGAACATGCAAATTATGTTTTCAAACCACCAAAGTGTGAACTTTTCAAATGTGAATTTGAATTTATGGTTTGAACAAATAAAATTCAATTAATATTTAAGCTTGTTTTAAATTCAATTAAAACTTGTTTAATATTGTTTAAATCATAATAAATTCATCCTAATTCAAATTTCAAAATGTGAAACATGTAATCCAACTAAAATTTGATGTTCTTTTCAAATATAAATTTTGCTAATTGTTTTGCACACTTTAAATTGGTGAAAACACTAATTGTATGTGTGGCATGTTTAAGTAACCAAAATTTTCCAAACTTAATAAATAAGTTCCAAACTTGTTTTATTCCTTTTCCTTTGCATATAATATTGTTGTTTGTTGTTATCTTGTCATCATCATCATGCATGCATCATGATAACAACTATCACCTAATAAATAATTGTAAATCATTTGTTCCACTTATTTCAATGGATCCTTTTCCATATGCAACCCTTGCATATGGGTCCATTTAAATTGTGCTATCATGTTAGTTAGTTTATTTTGCTGCACTATTACCTGTCATGCATCATATTGATTGTGCACAATGCCATGGCAATGATTGTTTACATTCCTGTTTTGTTTGTTTGCTTCTTCTCGAATAGACGACGACGTTGAGGCAGACGACCTTTACAGCACCCCTTCTGAGGATCTAGCTCAGTACCCGGCTGTTCAGTTTGCAGGCAAGTTATCACTCACATGAACCATTGTGTTCCTTTCAACCCTGGTTACCGATACTTTCCGTTGTCTATATCTTGCTAGCCTTAGTGGTAGATGTTTCTGTTACGAACCTATCACATGAATCCTTTAACCCTACTATTGCCTCATCACCCCTCCTACAACCCTGTTGATTGAGCCAGTGTCTTACTAGCATGCTTAGGTTGTTTTGCTCGAGTCTGTTACCCGTTACTTTCAGTTACTATATCTTTATTATGTTCTGGGGGCTCGATGTTTAATCAATCAATCAATCATGCTAATGTTATTACTGTTAATAATAATTTGATGATAAGGCACCGGCAGGAGGCCCTGTGTGGTTTTGAGGCCTGCTAGTGTCGACCCTAATAGGAAAAGGGTCTTGTCTACTGATCCATGGTGAGCGCACTACCCGCATGTGGGAAGCGAGTATGGGCGCCCCCCTCAATTTGATTCGATTCGCATCTCGTCCAAATCATCTCATTTAGTTCGTGCTTTCTATTTGCCGCATGCATGTTTTTGCGAGCCCAGCGCAGGGTGGAACTTTTGTAGTCGGCATATAGGGGGACACGGTCTTAGAGTGCTATGAGGGTCCCTTTTCTTCGGGGCTTGATTAGCCGTGCGCCCAAGGTGCTTTGGGCTTGATGCGGAGAAGAGTTGAGTTGTGTTGAGTGCCCCGCTTGGTGGGAGGCATCCCATCTGGCGGGTTATTCATACGTGTACGGCCAAATTGGTGCAACCCTGCAGGGATAATCTTCTCGAGAAGCCGTGTTTTCCGCGGTTATGGATTACTTGGTGAAAGTACTGGCTAACAAGTACTCAGGACAACTTAAACATAATGATCAAACATGTTACACCCCATGATTAATAATTTGACTAGTAATAGGGTTATTGTCATAATAACTTGATTCATGTTAATCCAACTGTGTGAGTTATCCTCGGATTTCTTCTTTGGATAAGGGGCGAGATCCAGGATGGGTTTGCTTGATGTTATCTTTCAGTTGGTTACAACACTCGATCTTATCCCCTTCTGATAGTTGGATATGATAGAATCTCTGTAGTTGGTTAGCGCAGCCAGTTGCAGCATCTTACATATACCCTTCTTTCCGTTGAACCCAAGTCATCTGTGCTTGTGTTGACGGGCTATACTTTCGTGAACTGTGAGTCTTGCTTGCCAGTACTTGGATGTACTGACCCCGTTGGGGCTGTGGTTTACGCAGACTATGACTACGGCTACGATGACCACCAGGATGGCTACTTCGTGGAGTTTGACGAGACTGCAGACGAGTAGTTAGCTGGACCAGGGCAGGATCCAGAACCTACGTGGATGGGCTTCGTCTTCTTTATTTTCTCCGGCTTCTTAAGCCTGTTGGATTTGTCTGTACCCAGACACCTTTGATTGCTTCCGCTGATGTAATGAATGCTATGTTGGGACATGTGTCCTCTGGATGACTGTATTTGCTATCTCTGCCTTAGTGAAGGCCATTTGCCACCTTATTTCAATCTTTTGTGTCTTAGAGATATGTTTTGATCATCATTCGTTCAAAGCTGTTGACGTACAGTGCGTGCTTGATATGAAGTACGTCGACAGTAGTGCCTATGACTCCTAGTGGATAGTTTACATCGACGGTGGAATAGCAGGGCTTGTGTTGTCGCGCATAAGTGCAGGCCTACCAGGAAGCTGAGACGTGGGAGCAGTTATGCCCCATAATCCAAGCACCTGCTATCCAGTTCGTACGATGAGTATCCCTTAGAAGCCAGGGTGCGACAGCTACTCTTAACCCTCTCCGGTTGGATAACGAACACTAATCATTGCATAGGGCTGTAACAGCACTCCTCAAGTTTGTATTCCCATGTCTAGTTAACCCCACACTATCACTATGAGCGCCCTAGAAGGTACTAAGCAAACTCCACAATTTCATAGAGGAGACACACACGGCGTGCACACTGTCACCTTCACACCGCAGGACAAGGTGACTCCAAAGTTCATATTAATAAAGTACTTGAGTAGCTAAAGATGAAGAGTAACATCTACGAATTCAAATATGTTACAAAGCTCATGATCACATATAGGTCACACCATGGGAGAGAGAGATGAACCACATAGCTACCAGTAGAGCCCTCAGCCTCGGGGGAGAACTACTCCCTCCTCATTATAAGAGACAACAACGACGATGGATATGGCGGTGGAGTCGATGGAGATGGTTTCCGGGGGCACTTCCCCGTCCCGGCAGGGTGCCAGAACAGAGATCGGTCCCCCGAAACTTGTCGGCAGCGGCGGTGGAGCTACAGATGTATTTTGTGGAAAAGGTCGATTTTCTTAGGGTTTATGCCTCGGGGAGTATATATGGGCGAAAGGGCGATGCCGGGAGGTGGCCAGGGGGCCCACACCCCTATGTGGCATGGCCAGGGGGACCCGCGCCACCCCATGGTGTTGCCACCCTGTGGCCCCCATCCGGGGCTCTTCGGGACTTCTGGATGCTTCCGGGGAAAATAGGAACTTCGGGATTCGTGGGGTCCAATTCCGAGAATATTTCTAGAACAACTTTTCTGAAATAAAAAACAGCAGAAAACAGGGAACTGGCTCTGTGGCATCTTGTTAATAGGTTAGTCCCGGAAAACGTAAGAAAACGTAGGAAAACATACGGAAAACATGTAGCAATTGGCATAATATCAACAAGGAACATCTGAAATTATAGATACGTTAGAGACGTATCATGCGACATGTGAACCATTTTGGTCAGAGAAACTAATTCCATTGGGGTACCAGTACTATCACAATCCGACTTGATTGTCAGAGCGTCTGGTAATGCTGAGAAATCAACATTCATATGGAATTTGATTGAATTAAGTAACAAATATATGAAGGTATTATGATTTTTTTTCTGAAATATAACAGATACTTTATCTGCAGTATTACTGACCGAGTTTTCTTATTTAGTTTAAGAGTGCAATCACTCCTGAATTCTAACTGATATTTCAGCATGTAATCCACCTACATCATATGGTTGCAATGCTTGCTCATTCTGTCTCATATTTCATGGGCCTTCTCACTCTACCTTTGGAGCGACATAGAGTGGTACTCCTAACTTCTGAGCTAACATTGATATACTCCTAACTTCTCTCATAAACCATGATGTGTTTACAGGTTTGTATCCTCACTCATATTTCTCCTAACTTCTCTCATAACCGTGATGTGATCCACGGGAGAAGATGAAATGCAAGTGTGTGTACATCAAGCTTTGCATACACGGAGTAGAAAGTAGACTACCATCAAGATCGCAGAGAAAGACTCATCTTTTTGGTTTTTGCCGCCGTCGTCGTTCTGGTCGGAGAAGACGAAGGGGAAGAAGGCTCATGTGCCGAAGTGTCATGCTGCTGCTCCAGGCGCAATCACCAAAACCGCCACCACGTGAGCTCGACTCAGCTTCACCCCACCAGCGCACCACTATCGTGCTCAGCTACACCTTCGCCCGCCACCCTGCCATCTTCACATTCCACGCCTCCGCACCTTCTTCATCCATCGTTGCCGTTGTTGCCGCATAGGAGCTGTGGCCGCCATCTTATCCACGCCGTCGTGGAGTAGATCAAGCACCATAGCGAACAGACCCATTACCGCCACCAAAGATAGCTTATCACCGCCCACGTATCTGTGCTCCTGCAAAAAAATAGACCTTTGACCTCCCCCGATGTGGCTGCACGGAAGAGACCGGCTCCGGCTCCGATGCCGGCGAGAGCGAGGAAAATAGAGGAAGGAGGCCAGAGGAGGAAGAGGGGGCCGACGAGGGGAGCTAGAGGGACAGGTATGCAACGGGGAGCCAGATGAAGAAGGGGACTAGGAACCATGGTCGGGAAAGACAAGAGAGTGGAGGGGAACGGGAGGCCAGCGGCAGTGCGCGTCTGCCGCTTTGCGCAGAGTGGAGGGGTATTTTCGGAAACTCTAAACATTTCGTAACATGACAAATTTTTGCCTATAAAAGCTTAAACGTCTTATAATTCGGAACGAAGGGAGTAGTATTTTAAACACAAGCATGATAGATATAATTTTAACAATGAAACTTAGGAATCACCTTGCATCATGAAAAGTAACACAAATAAAAGATCATGAATAACAATGCACTTGAAAGTTATACGTTTGTTTCGAGCATAGAGAAAACATAGCAAAGTGATATTTCGCTTGTCCTTAAGAGTGGGGCAAAACATAAATGTCAGGACACCTTCAAAGTTCAAGTGGATGACTAGAAGAAATAATTTGAGAGCAAATAATAACACATCATGAATCAATTAATAATGTTTCTGGGACAAACGCACATTAAACTCAGAATGGCAACTATGCTCTCTCAACTGTGCATAAAGTTAAAAGATGGAGACTCAATATAAAAGTAAAAGAAAGGCCCTTCGCAGAGGGAAGCAGAGATTAACTCATGTGCTATAGCTTTTTATTTTATTAAACAGAGGTATTGAAAACATTCTTTAAGAGAGGTGTATGCTTATGCCAACTAGACTTCACAAGAGGTGCTCCCATTGAAGGACGCATCTGGTATAGAAGGTCATCCCTCTTTCTCTTTTGTTCACACAAGTATGCTTTGACTAATAAATCAGGGGCAACAATAGTGAAGAGAATTTATAGTAACCAATTTTGGGACTGGGCACCCCGCTGCCAGCTCTTCTATCATTTGGATAAGCAGATGAAGCCACTAGTCCAGGTGTTTAAAGTCCAATAAACAAGTGAGATAAAGATTCTCTATTTACGTCCTCATGAGCTAAAACAGGAGCACAAAATAGGAGTAATTTTGAAAGTTTTAAAGGTAGCACATGAGAAATTTACTTGGAGTGGCGGTTAAATACCACATGTTGGTAGGTATGGAGGACACATTTGGCAAACTTTGGTTTTTTGGGAGTTGGATGCACGAGTAGAGATCATACTCAGTACAGGTGGAGGCTAGCAAAAGACTGGGAGCGAAAATCAAGAGAGCAATAATGGCCATAATCACCCTCTTCTCTTGACCCTTGAAAACTTCCTTCACACCACACTCAATGTAATTCGCATTAGAGGGTTAGTGCACAATCAAAAATTCACATGTTATGCATGTACACAAGCATTATTAATAATTTGTAAACATTAGCTACAACCACTAATGTTTTGTGGAGCAAAGAAATCCACTCGACATTGTAAAAGATAGGATGCAAGTAAAAAAGCAGAATCTGTCAAAACCAGAACAGTCTATAAAGACAAAAAAAAATCAGGGCACTTAAGTTGCTCAAATCGAAAAACTTAAAGAACAAAAAGGTTTCGAAATTAGCCGGGGAATAATCACAGAAAATTTCAGGTAATTTTGATCTTTCTGTGAATTATGCGATTTTTTACAGTGGACATCAGAAATCTGTTTCCTGCGCAGAAATCCAAAACCAACTCCAACTTTCGCTAAAAACTTACTTGGCACAATTTAATACATGAAAATAAAGATACAAAGGAGTTGCTACATAATTATACAACACCTTGAATCAAATAGAACAGATAAAAACAAAGCAAAAATAAAACCATGGGTTATCTCCCAAGAATTGCTTTTCTTTAACTCCTTTTAGCTAGGCCCAGAAAAATAGAATCAAGTAGATGCTCACATAAGAAATACGAGTTAAGAAAAAGAGAGCATAAATAAGCAAGTATAAAAAAATTAAGTCTAATCCACTTCCTATGCATAGGAATCTTGTAACGAAATAAATTAAAGAAGCTCAAACTAGAAATCATGGGAAGGTAGAACAAGAGCAGTTTCAAAACTTTCAACAAAAAGAGAGGTGTTTTAGTAACATGAAAATTCCTACAACCATATTTAACTCTCTTGTAATAATTTTCAGTAGCATCATGAACAAACTCAACAACATAATTATCACATAAAGCATCTTTGTCATGGTCTAAAAGCACACAATTCATATCAAGCTAAAAAAAACAGTGGGATCAAAATTTAAAATCAACTCCTCTTTTTCCCGACTTTTAGCAATATCAAAACGAGATGATTGATCACTCATAAAAGGTATGGGACTACTAATAGAAATCACACTTTAAGTATCATTATAATTTATAACATCAAATAACATAGGACCATCATAAAGAGCATTATCATATAAATTTTCTAAACAAACTTCCTCATTATCATGAATATCAATAGTTGGAATAAATTGAGGATTACCATAGGATTTATCAAAGTAGCATGGATTATCATAAATAACAGTAGAAATATCATTCTCACAAGTTTCATTCATAGTAGTATCAAGGTCACAAGTATATAAAGTATCAATTTCATCAAAAAGGGATATTTTGAAAGAATCAATAGGATCACCACATTCATCAATATAGCACTCATCCTCCTTTGGTAAGCATGGAGGGCAATCAAATAAGGTGTGATTTAAAGAGTTACTCTCATTGGGAGGTAGACATGGGTAGCTACTTGATACGTATCCAACGTATCTATAATTTCTGATGCTCCATGATCATATTATGTCAATTGCTACTTGTTTTCTCCCTTATTTATAGCATTTTTATACTTTTCCCGGGACTAACCTATTAACAAGATGCCAAGTGTCAGTTTCCTGTTTTCTGCTGTTTTTGGTTTCAGAAAAGTTGTTCTGGAAACATTCTCGTAATTGGACCCCACAAAGCCCGAAGTGCCTATTTCCCCAGAAGCATCCAGAACACCGCAGAGGAGTCGAAGACGGGCAACAGGGGGCCACACCATACGGTGGAGCGGGTCCCCCTGGCCGCACCACCTATAGGTGTGGGGCCCCTGGAGCTCCACCGCCTTTGCCCTTTCGCCTATTTAATCCCCCCGGATGGAAAACCCTAAGTACCTGATCAAAAATCCCCGAAAAGTTTCGTAGCCGCCGTCACCGTCAACCCTAGATCAGGGGGTTCTAAAGCTGTTTCCGGCACCCTGCCGGAGAGGAGATCATCACCGGAGGATTCTACATCACCATGCCTGCCTCCGGAGTGATGCGTGAGTAGTTCATCCCTGGACTACGGGTTCGTAGCTGTAGCTAGATGGTTGTCTTCTCCTCATATGCCTCCATGTTTAGATCTCGTGAGCTGCCTATCATGATCGAGATTGATCTTATGTAATTGTATATGCTGTGTTTGCTGGGATCCGATGAATATTGACCTTATGCCAAGTTGATTATAGTCTTTATTTGCATATGCTATTTGTGATCTTGAATGCTTTCCGTTGCTAGTGGTTGCTCTGGCCAAGTAGTTGCTAGTGACTCCAAGAGGGAGTATTTATGCTCGATAGTGGGTTCATGCCTCCTCACCACCTTGCTCGAGTGACAGAAACGTGAAGGGGGGATGTTCTGTTGCCATTAGGGAGAAAACAGCGGTGAGACTGCCCGCGTGCATAATCATTGCTTACATTACACACTTTGTTTAATGCAGTTATCTGTTGCTTGCAACTTAATACCTAAGGGGGTTCGGATGATAACCTGAGGGTGGATTATTAGTCATAGATGCAGATGGGTGTCGGTCTATGTGTATTTTTTTTAATGCCTTCACTAAATATCATAGTAGTCTTCATGTCATATTGTGCACTACGGTGCAACCTTTATTTCTCAATTGCCCAGCTGTAATTTGTTCACCCAGCATGCTATCTTTTATGGAGACACACCACTAGTGAACCTATGAACCCCGGTCCATTTTCCACACTGTTAAACAAACCACAACTCTTTCCTGCTTTCTTTACTTACTGCAAGCATATATCGTTTTCCACACTATAGTCTAATCTTTGTTTTCAGTAAGACCGGTGAGATTGACAACCTCACTGTACCGTTGGGGCAAAGTATTTTGGTTGTGTTGTGTGCAGGTTCCACGTTGTTGCTGACACCGGTGAAGCGCCAGCACCACCGTCAGGGGCGTCAACCTTCCAAATGTCCTCTTTCTCCTACCGGATTGATAACCTTTGTTCTTAACTAAGGGGAAAACTCCTACCGTTGTGCTCATCACACCCTCCTCTTGGGGTATCCCACCGAGTGCAAGATCTGCACCATCAAGGACTTTTTCTGGCGCCGTTGCCGGGGAGAAGGAAGTCTTCTGGCAAGGGGAGTCTCTCACTCTCAATCTCTTTATTTTGTTTATTGTCTTGTTTTTATTTTTGTCTTGTTTTGCTTCTTTTTATTAAAAACACAGAAAAATTAGTTTACTTCATAGCTGTTATTTATTTGCTTGCTTTTATTCTGCTAAAATGAGTTCCTCTGAGAATACTAAGTTGTGTGACTTCAGTAGCACAAAAAAAAAAATTTATTTGTACACCTATTGCCCCACCTGCTCCTACTGCTGCTTTCTATGAGATCAAACCTGCTTTATTAAATCTTGTTATGAAAGAGCAAATTTCTGGTATTAGTACTGATGATGTTGCTGCCCACATTAATAATTTTGTTGAACTATGTGAGATGCAAAAATATAAAGATGTGGATGGAGATATTATTAAACTGAAATTATTTTCTTTCTCTTTGAGAGGAAGAGCTAAAGAATGGTTGCTATCTTTGCCTAGAAATAGTATTGATTCATGGACTAAGTGTAAAGATGTTTTCATTGGAAAATATTATCCTCCTACTAAGATTATATCCCTGAGAAGTGACATAATGAATTTTAAACAATTTGATAATGAACATGTTGCTAAAGCTTGGGAAGGAATCAAAACTATGGTGAAGAATTGTCCCACTCATGGACTGACTACTTGGATGATTATACAAACCTTTTATGCATGACTGAATTTCTCCTCAAGGAAACTATTGGATTCAGCTGCTGGAGGTACCTTTATGTCCATCACTTTGGGAAATGCAACAAAGCTTCTTGATGATATGATGATAAATTATTCATAGTGGCACACCGAGAGAGCTCCACAAGGTAAGAAGGTAAATTCTGTTGAGGAAACCTCCTCTTTAAGTGAAAGGCTTGATGCTATTATGTCTATGCTTGTTAATGGTAAAGCTCAAGTTGATCCAAATAATGTTCCTTTAGCCTCTTTGGTTGCTCAAGAAGAGCATGTTTGTGTGAACTTTATTAGAAATAGTAATTTTAACAACAATGCTTAAAGAAATAATTTTGGTGGAAACAATTATAAGCCCTATCCTCCTAATAGTGGTAGTGGTTATTCTTATGGTAGATCTGGAATGCCTAGTGAGGAAAGGATTGTAGAAGTTGAAAAAGCAACTAAGAACTTTATGCAAATGCAATATGAACAAAAATAAGTTGTTTACTAAGACTATGGAAGAACAATCTGCTATATTGAGAACTATTAGCCAACAAATTGGAAATCTGAATAGAGAAATCTCTGGTTTGCAAGGTAAAATTTCAAGTGCTGAGATTAATATTTCGGCCTTGTCAGAGGCATAATTTTCTTTGATCAATAAAATGGCTGCTAAAACTAAAACCATTGAAGATAATCCTTTTTCTGCAACCAATGCCATTCAAGTTCGAATTGATGACAATGTTAGGTTGATGGCTGAATTACATGCTAGGTGGGAAAGAGAAGATGGATTGGCTAACAAGAATAATATTGCTAGAGTTTTCACTATCACAACCACTAGTAAAACTGAAGCTCCAAGTTCTAGTAAACCTCCTACTATCAATGGTAAAGTAGTTGGTGTTAATAAAGTCCCTACTCCTTTGATGAAACATGCTAAATTGCCTCAAACTGCTGAAATTGCTTCTGATAAAAGTGCTGAAATTTTAAGAGATGTGGGAGATAATGGTTCCATTACTTTTGATAATAATAATATTGATTTTGATGATTGCAATATCTCTGAAGTTATTATGTCTCTACAAAATCTTGCTAGAAGTCCCAATGCTAGTGCCATGAATATGGCCTTTACTAAACATATTACTAATGCTCTCATGAAAGTTAGGGAAGAAAAGTTGAAACTTGAGACATATATCCCTAGAAAATTAGTTGATGGTTGGGATCCTATCATTAAGATAAAAGTAAATGATTTTGATTGCAATGCTTTGTGTGATCTTGGTGCTAGTATCTCTGTTATGCCTCAAAAGCTTTATAATATGCTTGATTTACCACCGTTGGAACACTGTTATTTGGATGTTCATCTTCCTGATAATGCTAAGAAGAAACCTCTTGGTAGAATTGATGATGTTCTTATTATGGTTAATAATAACCTTGCCCCTGTTGATTTTGTTGTATGAACATTGAATGCAATGCTTCTTGTCCTATTGTTTTGGGAAGACCTTTTCTTAGAACTGTTGGTGCTATTATTGATATGAAAGAGGGGAGTATTAAATATCAATTCCCCCTCAAGAAAGGTTTGGAACACTTTCCTAGAAATAAGATGAAGCTACCTTTTTAATATATTATTAGAGCAAGATATGATGTTGATGCTTCTTCACTTGAAAATACTTGAGTTGCCCTTTTATGCCTAGCTGAAAGGCGTTAAAGAAAAGGGCTACCGGGAGACAACCCGTTCTATTTCGTTGTTTTCAACCTGTTTTCTTTGGTGTTCTTTGCACCTGGGTGTTGTCTATTTCCTTAGAAACCCTGTTGTACTGTTTTGACAGATTTCTGCCAATAATTGCATTTGCTTCTTAATCGCTTTCTTTTGGTGTTCTTTTGAGAAAAAGAGTTTTAAAAGAAGTTGTGACAGTAGCTAATGTGCTTTTTGAGTGTTAGAATTGTGTTGAAACTGAACCATGTGAATTTATTATTTCAATTGCACTAACGTTGTTAATGAAGATTGTGAGAATTTTGGTGTGAAGGAAGTTTTCAAGGGTCAAGAGAAGAGGATGATATGATGTGACCAAGAAGAGTGAAAAGCCTAAGCTTGGGGATGCCTCGGTGGTACATCCCAGGAAATTCCAAGAAGAGTCAAGCATCTAAGCTTGGGGATGCCCAAGGCATTCCCTTCTTCATCAACAAATTATCATGTCACTTCTAGTGAAACTATATTTTTATTCGGTCGCATGTTATGTGCTTTACTTGGAGCGTCTTTTATTTTTGTTTTCAGTTTGTTTTTGTTTTTGCTTTCAGTTTGTTTTTAATTTTTCAATAAGCTTGGTTGGACCCCAGCATTTTTTTATCGGAGAGTGACACGCTCCGCTTTTTCATGAGAATACATTGTATTCTTAATCTCTGTCTAGTTGCTGCATTTATTTAGCTCCTGTTTTGCATGCATCTCTTATTAGAGCTGTTTGTTTTAGTAGTGTTATGTGAGTACTCTCATGTTTGCTTTCTGTATCATAAAGAGTATTTTTGTTAAATCATGTTTTGTATGGTGCTTGTTGGGAGAAAGAAAACTGCTCCTTGAAGTAGAATTTATAACAGTTTTAGTAGAAGCTTGTATAGACTATGGCTAGAACTTTTTCATGCCATGCTAAATGTTATTTTAGTTTTAAAGCCTTGTGGTTATTGATTAGCCTCAAATAGCTGAGAATGTTTAATATGTCTTGAAAGATTCATGATTTGCTCTTGTCATAGTAAAGCATCAATATATGGTATTCTCTTTCGAATGTTTTATTTGGTTGACTTGGCGCATACTCACACCATAGTTATGACTACAAACCAGTCACAAATAGCCTCCATGACCACTTAGTTTTTGAACTTGTGATACTGCTTATTTTTTAATTAATGATGCTTATGTCGCTATGCATTATTATGGCTCTTATGCTCTCTTGATTTGTCGCTCCCAGTCTTTTGCTAAGCCTCCACCTGTACTGAGTATGAGCCCTACTCGTGCATCTAAACTCCCTTAAACCAAAACAATTCCCATTTTGTCCACCATACCTACCTACATGTGGTATTTAACTGCCACTCCAAGTAAATTGCTCATGGGTTACCTTTAAAACTTTCAAAATTACTCCTGCTTTATGTTCCTGTTTTTGCTCATGAGGATGTCAATAGAGAATCTTTATCTCACTTGTTGATTGGATTTCACACTCTGGACTAGTGGCTTCATCCGCTTATCCAAATGATAGAAGAGCTGGCAGCGGGGTGCCCAGCCCCAAATTAATACAAATAAATTCTCTTCACTATTTCCCCCCTGATTTATCAGTCAAAGCATAATTGTGTAAAAAAAAGAGAAAGAGGGATGAGCTTCTACACCAGTTGCGTCCTTCACCATGGGAGCCGCTCTTGTGAATCCAGTTGGCTTGTGACGTACTGTATTTTCTCTATACCATTCGTTGACATTAGCATACATTTCCCAAAATATAGACACTCGGTGTCAAACTTTTAATACCTCTCTTTAATAAAATAAAAGCTCTAGCACATGAGTGATCCCTGCTTCCCTCCGCGAAGGGCCTTTCTTTTACTTTTATATTGAGTCTCCATCTTCTAAATATATGCATAGTTGAGAGAGCATTTTTTCCATTCTAAGTTCTATGTGCATTTGTCCCATAAGTATCAATAATTACTTCATGATGTGATATCATTTGTTCTTAAATTATTTGTTCTAGTCTTCCTCATGAACTTTGAAGGTGTCCTGGCATTTATGTTTTGCCCCACTCTTAAGGATCGAATTATCACTTTGCCATGCTTTCTTTATACCTGAAACAAACGGTTACCTTTCTTTGCATTATTATTCATGATCCTTTATTTGAGTTACTCTTCGTGATGCAAAGTAATTGCTATGCTTTATTATTAAAGTTATATTTATCATGTATGTGTTTAAAGTTTTATGGTCTCAGCGTGCATATGCTTTTACATTAGATTGATCAAGTTTATGTTAGTAGCATGTCACCTCAGAAATTATTGTTTTATCGTTTACCTACTCGAGGACGAGTAGGAACTAAGCTTGGGGATGCTTGATACGTCTCCAACGTATCTATAATTTCTGATGCTCCATGATCATATTATGTCAATTGCTACTTGTTTTCTCCCTTATTTATAGCATTTTTATACGTTTTACGGGACTAACCTATTAACAAGATGCCAAGTGTCAGTTTCCTGTTTTTTGTTGTTTTTGGTTTCAAAAAAGTTGTTCTGGAAACATTCTCGGAGTTGGACCCCACAAAGCCTGAAGTGCCTATTTTCCCCGGAAGCATCCAGAACACCGAAGAGGAGTCGAAGACGGGCAACAGGGGGGCACACCATAGGGTGGTGAGGGTCCCCCTGGCCGCGCCACCTATAGGTGTGGGGCCCCTGGAGCTCCACCGCCTTTGCCCTTTCGCCTATTTAATCCCCCCGGATGGAAAACCGTAAGTACCTGATCAAAAAACCCCGAAAAGTTTCGCAGCCGCCGTCACCGTCAACCTAGATCAGGGGGGTTCTGAAGCTGTTTCCGGCACCCTGCCGGAGAGGAGATCATCACTGAGGCTTCTACATCACCATGCCTGCCTCCGGAGTGATGCGTGAGTAGTTCATCCCTAGACTACGGGTTCGTAGCTGTAGCTAGATGGTTGTCTTCTCCTCATATGCCTCCATGTTTAGATCTCGTGAGCTGCCTATCATGATCGAGATTGATCTTATGTAATTCTATATGCTGTGTTTGCTGGGATCCGATGAATATTGACCTTATGCCAAGTTGATTATAGTCTTTATTTGCATATGCTATTTGTGATCTTGCATGCTTTCCGTTGCTAGTGGTTGCTCTGGCCAACTAGTTGCTAGTGACTCCAAGAGGGAGTATTTATGCTCGATAGTGGGTTCATGTCTCCTTTGACCACCTTGCTCGAGCGACAGAAACATGAAGTGGGGATGTGTTGTTGCCATTAGGGAGAAAACAGCTGTGAGAGTGCCCACGTGCATAATCATTGCTTGCATTACACACTTTGTTTAGTGCAGTTATCTGTTGCTTGCAACTTAATACCTAAAAGGGTTCGGATGATAACCTGAGGGTGCATTATTACTCATAGATGCAGATGGATGTTGGTCTATGTATATTGTTGTAATGGCCGCACTAAATATCATAGTATTCTTCATGTCATATTGTGCACTACGATGCAACATTATTTGTCAATTGCCCAGCTGTAATTTGTTCACCCAACATGCTATCTCTTATGGAGAGACACCACTAGTGAACCTATGAACCCCGGTCCATTTTCCACACTATTAAACAAACCATAACTATTTCCTGCTTTCTTTACTTACTCCAAGCATACATCGTTTTCCTCACTATACATCTAATCTTTGTTTTCAGCAAGACCGGTGAGATTGACAACCTCACTGTACCATTGGGGCAAAGTATTTTGGTTGTGTTGTGCAGGTTCCACGTTGTTGCAGACACCGGTGAAGCCCCAGCACCACCGTCAGTGGCATCAAACTTCCGAAGGTCCTCTTTCTCCTACTGGATTGATAACCTTGGTTCTTAACTAAGGGGAAAACTCCTACCACTGTGCTCATCACACTCTCCCTTGGGGTATCCCAACGAGTGCAAGATCTGCACCATCACTACTTCATTCTTCCTCGTCTTGATCATCACTCTCCTCCTCTTTTTCATCCAATGAGCTTCCAGATTCAGCAGTTTCTTCTTCCATAGGTTCCTGCAAGGCATTAGTCTCTCCCTTTGGGTGAGAGAATCTATTAAGATATTTAAGTATGTAGTAACTACAATCCTTGTAATTATCAAATCAATATTCAAGTATATCATAAATCTCATATTTATAAGGTGCATCATCAATACTTTCAAGCAAATAGGCAATTTCGAATGCACCCTTCCAAGCAATAAATTCTTGAATTTGTTCCAAATCATAATAGTCATAATTTCCCTTAACATAAGAAGATATGGTAACATTATCATTATACTCACATTGAAAAGGGAGGTGTTTATACCTCCTACAGCAACAAGACTTATCAAAGCAATAAGTAACATTATAAGTAGAGCACAAGTTTTTAGCATAGTCATGCAATTTATTAATTTGCTCCCATAAGTGTATCCATTTTTGTGACAAGCGGTGTTCCTTATAATATATTTGTTGTTCATCCGTGAACCCACCTTGCCAATAAGATCTAGTTTCACATACATCAAACATTGCTAGCAAGCATGATAAATCAAGTAACAAGCAAAACAATAACAAAGTAAAAATGATTGCAAGTGAGAGACTCCCCTTGCAGAAATCCTCTTTCTCCTGGGCAACGACGCCAGAAAATATGCTTGATGGTGCAGATCTTGCACTCGTTGGGTGCCCCCAAGAGGAAGGTATGAAGAGAACAGCAACAAGTTTTCCCTAAGAAAGAAACCAAGGCTGAATCGACCAGTAGGAGAAAGAAATCACTTCCGAAGGTTGATGCAGCTGAGATGGCAGCGCGCACTACCGGTTCATAAACAATGTGGAACCTACAAAACATCAAATCACTTTTCCCAAATGAAGCAGTGAGGTTGTCAATCTCACCGGTTTTTCTGAACACAACGAGGTTAAACATACTGTGTGGAAAATAATATTTATTTGAAGTAGATGAAAGAGAACAATGGTGGAAGTAGTAAAACAGTAGCAGTGGTATGAAAACAGAGATTGCAGTAGTTTTATTATCAGTATGAGGAAAAAGGACGGGGTCCACAGTTCACTAGTGGTGTCTCTCTCAAGACAAATAGATAGCATGTGTGGTGAACAAATTACAGTTGGGCAATTGACAGATATAAAGGCTGCACCGTAGTGCATATGCATGACATGATGATTACTATGTGATTCATGCGGGCATTACAAAAAGATACATATACCGTCATCCAACTACATCTATGACTAATAATCAACCCTTAGAATGTCATCCGAGCAAACATTGGGTATTAAGTTGCAAGCAACAAATAATCGCAATAGGAAAAGTGTGTAATGTAAACAATAACATCATCCTTAGACAAAGCATTGTTGTTTTCTGCCTAATGGAAACAAGACATCCCCCACCCGTTTACGTTTCTGTCACTCGAGCGTGAGTGAAAGGGAGGCATGAACCCACTATCAATCATAAATACTCCCTCTTGGAGTTACTAGCATCTACTTGGCTAGAGAATCTACCAACAAAGGAGAGCCTGCAAAATCATAAATAACATACACATGAAAAGAACATGATAGATTGATAATCATGAGACATAGCATTCAATAATCATCAGATCCCAGCAAACACAACATGTAGCATTACAATAAGATGATCTTGATCATGTAGGGCAGCTCACAAGATCTAAACATGAGGCATAAAGAGGAGAGAACAACCATCTAGCTACTGCTATGGACCCGTGGTCCAAGGATGAACTACTCACGCATCATTCCGGAGGCGGGCATGGTGGTGTAGAGCCCTCCGGTGATGATTCCCCCTCCCGAACTAGGGTTGACGATGATGGCGGCTGTGGGTGTTTTTCATGGAAAAGGTTTCTGTATCTAGAGTTAACCCTTCGAGGACAATATATAGGCGAGAGGGAAACGTCGGTGGGCGAGCAGGAGGGCCACACCACCCCTGGGCGTGGCCAGGGGGCGCGCCCACCCATGGTGTGGGGCCCTGTGGCCCCCCTCCGGGTCTCCTCCGGACTCTGTGTGTGACAACTTTCTAATACTTCCGGGCTTCGAATCGTCCAATTCCGAGAATATTTCCAGAAGAACTTTTCTGAAACTAAAAACAACAGAAAACAGGAATTGTCTCTTTGGCATCTTGTCAATAGGTTAGTCCCAGGAAATCGATAAAAATGGCATAAAGTGTAAAGGAAACATGTAGCATATGGCATGGAAAATCCATGGAACATCAGAAATTATGGATACGTTTATGACGTATCAATGTCCTCTTCCGGACCTCCCAAAGACAGTTTCTTTGTGGACGTCGTCAACCCGTACATGAATGAATTGAAGAAGCATCCCAAGGAAATGTTGATTAAGGATGGGGTGGTGTAGAAAGAAGATGTTTGAGGCCCTAAACGAGAAGGCAGTCTGGAAGCTAGGATGGAAGAGCTGGAGCAAGAAGTCTTTAGGTACAAGAAGATGGCGGAGCGTGAAGTGGACATCATCCATAGAATAAAGATAGAACTGATCGCCGAGCACAAGTAGGATATTTCAAAGCTTTGGTAGGAGATAATTTTACTCACCGAGACCACCAACAAATTACAAGCAGAACTCTACAACGTGCAGAATCAGACTTGTGAGTATGAGAACATGTTTAAACGTATATGTTCTGCTGCCAGTTTTAGGATATTGGAGACCAAGTCATCATTCGTTGATGGAAAGCCTTTACCTTGGAAATCTGGAGATGAAAAGGATTCATCACCATCACCGAAGAATTAATTCGTCATTGGTATTGGCATCCCCTTTGCTTGTTCCAATCTTGGGGGAGTGCCACGATATCACACCTTTATCTTTCACCTTTTTAACTTTTAGTAGAGTCATATCATGAGTAGAGAAGTTATCATATAGAATGGTTTGCAGTATGGAAATATCTCTCCTTTAGTTGGTTATCGATGTATCCCTTGGTTTGAGTTGCCGTTATGGAATATTAATGAGAAGTTTCATCATTTACTTTCTACACTTTATTTTAGTTTGCAATTTTTGTTATATGGTTGATCTTGTTATTAGTATTGGTATCAATATTGGAGCATCAAGTTAATCTAGTTGGTTTTGGCAAACTTAGATATTGTTAGTAACAACAATACTTTGAGGCTTAAGTAGAAAAAAGGGAGTTGCATGTAGATATATTATTCCATGATCATTAGTTCTTATTGGCTCATAACCTTAGTATTCTCAAGTAAGATTGTTTTTACTTCCAAGGAAAATTGCATGATTGGTTCT
Source organism: Alopecurus myosuroides (assembly GCA_028641055.1). Lineage (NCBI taxonomy): Eukaryota > Viridiplantae > Streptophyta > Magnoliopsida > Poales > Poaceae > Alopecurus > Alopecurus myosuroides. Next base: position 512,752,199 of record CM054057.1, read on the forward strand.
GTCAGATTTTTTTTTTTTTGTTTTTCCTCAACTCCTATGCTTGCTACCCAGCCTTGCTAGCCAAAAACCTGTACTGAGAGGGAATGCTTCTCGTGCATCCAAACCTTGAGCCCCAAAACCATGCCATTTGTGTCCACCATACCTACCTATATGTGGTATTTAACCGCCACTCCAAGTAAATTGCTTGTGTGCTACCTTTTAAACCTTCAAAATTACACCTGTTTTGTGCCCCTGTTTTAGCTCATGAGGACGCAAATAGAGAATTTTTGTTGATTGGACTTTACACACCTGTACTAGCGGATTCATCCACTTATACAAATGATAGAAGAGATGGCAGCGGGGTGCCCAGCCCCAAAATTGGTTACTATAAAATTCTCTTCACTATTTTTCCCCCTGATTTATCAGTCAAAGCATAATTGTGTAAACAAAGGAGAAAAAGGGATGACCTTCTATACCAGCTGCATCCTTCAATGGGAGCCGCTCTTGCGAAGTCTAGTTGGCTTGTGATGTATTGTATTTTCTGTTTTCCATTCGTTAACATAAACTTACACCACTCTCAAAAATTGTTTTCAATACCCCTGTTTATCAAATGAAAAGCTCAAGCACATGAGTTAATCCCTACTTCCCTCTGCGAAGGGCCTATGTTTTACCTTTGTGTTGAGTAAGTAAACCTACTCCTTTCTGTCTTAAGCAAGCATTTGAGTTGTTGTGATCCATCCATCTATATGTTGATTTACTCAATCATGTCCTTTATCCTTATTTGTTTAGTACAAATATTATTATCTGAATGAATACCACTTTGAAAGTTACCAATGACTGCAAAGAGACTGTTATGATTGAGCATGATAAACTCTGCAATATAAGCTCTAATATAAAGACTCTAATCTAAAGATAAGTACAATCTGTTAATTGTTCTCTGACCAAGAATGAAGTTTGCCTTCACCAATTATGATTTCTTTTTGCACCTTTATTGTGATTCCCTCTACTTGTTTCAAGTTTAATTATGTGATAGGAAGTTGCTATCTGGAATGACTTGTGTATTGATAGATGTGATCTTCTTCTCCGTATTTTATTTATCGACACCTCACTCCATAAACCTGTGGTCATGTTTACTGAGTTCAGTTTTGCTTGGGGACAAGCGAGATCTATGCTTGGGGGAGTTGATACGTCCATTTTGCATCACTATTTTTATCGTAATTTTATGTTATTCATCGATATATTTCATATTATGATTCATTACTTATGTTATTTCATCTTATTTTGCATGTTTAATAATTATTGGAGAATAAACACCGAGACCAGGAATCTTATAGAAAAAACACCGTCAAGATACCATATTTCAGAAGATCAGAAGAAGAAGAATGGGAGCATCGAGGAAGTCTTAGAAGTACAGAAGAGGGAGCTAACCACGAGGAGACCCAGAGGGGGACCGCCAGGGACCCACACCACTAGGGGCGCCCCCTTGGTCGTGCCTAGGGTGGTGTGGCCACCTTGGCCCACCTCTGACCGCCTCCTTTCACGTACTTGACACCCCGGGAACCCTAAGACTCACAAAACCATTGAGGAAATATTCCGCCACATCCTCAGGGCGGAAAACAACAATGAGAGAAAAGCTCTCCGGCAGGGAGAAATCAGCCGAAGGAATTCCTCCCTGGAGAGGGGAAATCATCGCCAACGTCACCGTCGTCGCTCCGGGCATCATCAAGATCGTCATCATCATCATCATCACCAGCACCATCACCCTCACCATCCATCTCCATCCCGCTGTAACAATTAGGGTTCTATATCGTTGTTCTTCACTAGATATCTCTCCCGGCGTGGATAACTTGTTAGTAGTTGATGCTTGTGAGATTTATCGGTGTTTGCACTTTGTGACCGGATTGTTATTCATCATTATATCACCTCTGATTATGATCCATAAGATGTCTTGTGAGTAGTCCATTTATTTCTTGAGGACATGGGAGAAGTCAAGATGTTAGTAGTGTAATTATGTTGAAGTAATATCTAGTGGTTTGATATTTAAGTTGTGGTATTATTCTTGTGAACGTCGACTACATGACACTTCACCTTTATGGGCCTAGGAGGATGCATTGTGTATTTTGATACTAATAGTGGGGTTGCCGGAGTGATAGAAACCTAAACCCTCGTTAGGAAACCGATGCACGAGGGAGTGTAGGATCCCAGAGTTTAAGGCCGTGGTTAGACTTATCTTAATTTCTTTCTTGTATTTGCGGATGCTTGCAAGGGTTTTAAATTCCAAGTATGTATTAGTCCTAGTTTGGCGGTGCATTAGCATAGGTTCACCCACACAACACCCATCAAAACAATAAATATTAATCAACTGTATGAAACGAAAGCGCTTGACAAAATTCCCATGTGTCCTCGAGAAAGTTTGGTAATCATAAGTAGAACAACTTACTTGTCCTTTGATCTAAAAAGGATTGGGCCACTCGATGCAATTATAGTTACTCTCTTTTATTTACTCGCACATTATTTATCTGGTATATCAAAACCCACCAAAAAACCGTTTGCTAGTGTTTACAGTGAATCCTCTATCCAACCTGCTTGTCAACACATGTTGCTCCTCGTTGGATTTCACACTCTTATTTATCGAAAGTACTACGATATACCCCCTATACTTGTGGGTCATCAGCTACGAAAGCACACCTTAAAGTCGCATTCCCCACTAGGTAACCCCACACTGTCACGTTGAGCCCTAGATGGTTCCATACAAACACCACAATTTCCTAGAGACGTCCAACACAAAATATAACTCATAATAAGCCACACACGGTGTGCACACTGTCACCTTCACACCGTGGGACAAAGGTGTCTCCGGAGGTCACATTAATAAAACCAATTGAGTAGCATAATATATGAAGAGTAATATCTACTTATTCAACTAGATTACAAAGCTCATGATCACATAAATATCACACCATGGGAGAGAGAGTTGAACCACATAGCTACCGGTAGAGCCCTCAGCCTCGGGGGAGAACCACTCCCTCCTCATCATGTGAGTCAGCAACGGCAATGAAGATGGTAGTGGAGTCGATGGAGATGGTTCCGGGGGCGATTCCCCGTCCCGACAGGGTGCCGGAACAAAGATTTCTGTCCCCCGAAACTTGTCTTCGATGGGGGCGGAGCTACAAAACTTTTCGTGGATGGAGGCTGATTGATTTAGGGTTTTTGCATCGGGGGAAATATATAGGCGAAAGGGCAATGTCGGTGGGCGCCCGAGGGGCCCACACCATGTGGTGGCGCGACCAGGGGCATGCCACCCTATGGTGTGGCCACCTTGGTGCCCTCCTCCATCTCTTCTTTGGACTCCGTTGACGTGTCAGAAAAAATAGGACCCTGGGCTTTCGTTTCGTCCAATTCCGAGACTATTTCCCGAGCAATTTTTTTGAAATACAAAAAACAGCAGAAAACAGGAACTGGCACTACGGCATCATGTTAATACGTTAGTCTGTGAAAACATCCGGAAAACGAAGGAAAACATGTGGAAAACATAAGGGCATTGGATAGAAAACAAGCATGGAGCATCGAATATTATAGATACGTTTGAGACGTATCAGTCTCCTCCTTTGTCACTCGAAAAACAGACTCGAATGAATCACACTAAAGCACTCTGTTTACCCAGATCGCACGGTTGCGTTAAAACTCTGGATGCCATACTCATAGTATGAAGATAAGACTCGCGGATCAGTTCCAACGGCTTGGGAGTTGCACCACTGCTGCACTTCCTAGTACTTTTCCATGCCAATAGGTGTGATGAAAATCCCGACGGACACGTGGGTTAAAATAACCGACAACTGGAATTCGACTCGGTAAGGCTTCAGCAGCTCGAGTCGAATTACCCAAGGTTTTTCCAAGTTCGAGCCTAAGGATTCGAATCCTGAGTAGTCTAATGGTGTATTCTACCGAGTGAGATTAATTGACCTGGATCAGTTGAGAAGATTGAACCTGTTAAGCCATATCCTTCAGAAGCTGTTTACAGAAAAGCACTTGAAACAATCTGCCATGTGAGTTTGAGACCCTAGACCGAGTTCTTGACTCCATGAGGCACTCGGGGGCTACTGGCATGGGGGGGTACCAGAGAGACCCTCCACGATGGGTGTACCCGGTGCGGCCCGCTAAGGGGTGCCTTGGTAGGCTCCACGAGTAGCCACACGAAGGCCCACGAAGGAAATTTATGCGAAGCAAAAGGAAAGACTTAAGCGACAAGAATACGAAAAGGTAGTAACCGACTTAGAGTTGAGTCCCCTTCATGTATGGCCCTCGAGATCCTGCTACCTATGTAAAGCACGGGAGAGGGTCACAAACGAGACAAACAACCCCAGATTCAGAGTTGCGCCAGATCAATTCTGCGAACATCACCCCCTGTAATCACACTGTTCACCTTATCGAAAAATCCCGGCGGGCAGTAACCCGTCAAATCGAGTAGTCTACCAACGCCTTTTTCCTTCATGAAACCTCGGGTCCCTTATCATGGGGATTGTTGAGGTCATCCCCTCTTCAGCCAGCCTAGGTCGGGCTGACTCTGTGGAGGCCGGGTTGTTCGGGTACCTAGCCGACTTACTCCCCGAGAAGCCGGCCTAGGCCGGGCTTCCTTCACACGAGGCCAGCCTAGGCCAGGCTTCCTGGCCGGGTTCCTCTGCGTCCCAGCCGTCCTGGAGGCTAGCCTGGCCGGGTCCGAGGCCGGATTTCCTGCAAGTCAAAGGTACCTCTTCAAACAGCCATATTTCTCCCCCACTATAAAAGGGGGTCTTCTTCTACCTTTAGAAGGTATCACTTGAAATTTCTCACTCCACCATTTGTGACCATCTTAAAACTCATAGATCTCCCCTAATACTCAACCAAAGCTCTTGATCTCTTGGTATTTTGGGGAGAACCACTAGATCTACAACTCCACCAAACCAATTCATCATCACCCCACTAATCCCTTAGGGATCTTGAAGTTCTTGGTTCATTGGAACCTAGAACCTTCTTGCTCTTAGTTCATTGGAGCTTAGAGCCTTGTTGGTGTCCCTGGAGTTTTAAGAGCCCTTGGATCTTGTTGCTCGGAGTCTTAGAGGCTTCCGAGATTTGGTAAGAATCCTCCAAATTTTGAAGTGTGCCTCATCCTTGTAAAGGTTCTAGTTGTCAAGCTCAATGGAAACATAGTGATTCATGCCCCGTCCACTATGGTGGTTGGACACGATGGAGATACAGTGTGCCATCTGGTGGCTACTCGGTGTTCCGCTTTGGTGGCACCGCACCGCTCCAATGGAGATTAGTTTCCAATCGGAAGCGAACTTCGGGTTAAATCTCCGCGTCATTGTGTTCGGTTATTCCTCAACTAACCTTTACTTATTGCTACTAGATTAGTTTCTTGAATACCTTGTGCTAGTATTATTTGCTCATCATATAGAATTGTTCACCTAGTTGTATAATCTAGACAATCTATATTTGAGCTATAATCTTAATCGAAAAATAGGTAAAATTTGTAGTTAACATATTCATTCCCCCTCTAGTTAACCCTCTCGATCATTCACTAGTGAGCCTCCAAGGTTTAAGGTAAGGTTAGTTGCAAAAGACTCCATTCAAATTTCAGGTGTTGATTATAATGATGTTTTCTCTCCGGTTGTCAAGTATAGTTCTATTCGTACATTGTTTGGTATTGTTGCTATGCATGATCTTGAGTTTGAGCCGTTAGATGTGAAGACTGTGTTTTTGCGTGGAGAGTTGGAGGGGGATATATACATGGACCAGCCAGAAGGGTTCGTAGTACCTGATAAGGAGGATCATGTTTGCAAATTGAAAAGGTTCTTATATGGTTTGAAACAATCTCCTCATCAATGGTATAAACGGTTTGATTCGTTTACGTTGTCACGTACCTTTAAGAGGTCTGAATTTGATAGATGCATGTACATTAAGTTTACCGATGGATCACCTATATAATTGTTGTTATATGTTGGTGTTATGTTGATTGCTGCCAAGAGTAAGAAAGAAATCACTACATTGCAGAAATTGTTGGTTAGTGAGTTTGAGACGAGGATCTTGGTGCTGCTAAGAAGATACACGGTATGGAGATTAATAGAGACAAAAGTTCTGGTTTGTTACTTCTTAGTCAGCAAAGTTATATTAAAAAAGTTCTTCATCGTTTCAACATGCATGATGCAAAGTATGTTAGTACTCCAATTGCTCCTCACTTTAAATTGTCAGCTTTACAATGTCCTAACAACGATGAAGATTTTGCGTACATGTCTAGAGTTCCATATTCTTGTGTTGTTGGGTTTTTTAATGTATTCCATGGTTTGCTCTCGCCCTTATTTATCATATGCTATAAGTTTCGTGACTAGATATATGCGAAACCCTGGTAAAGAACATCGGAAGGTTGTTCAGTGGATTCTCAGGTACCTTCGCGGCACATCTAATGCTTGGTTGAAGTTTGGCAAGGTCGATGAGGAAGTCAAAGGCTATCTGGATTCACATTTTGCTGCCGATTTGGATAAGAGTGGATCCCTCACAGGTTATGTGTTCACGCTAGGTGGTTGTGCCGTGAGTTGGAGGAAAATGTTGTAGTCAGTTGCTGCCCAGTCTACCACTGAAACCGTGTACATGGCTATTGCTGAACCGTGCAAACAATCTGTTTAGTTGAACAATTTATTTGCCGAGCTTTATGGAGATAATATTTGCATTAACCAGTTTTATGACAGTCAGAGTGCTATTTACCTTACTAAGTATCAGATGTTTCATAGGAGAAGAAAACACATTGATATCAAGTACCATTACGTGCCTGATGTTGTTGCACCAGGTAACACGAATGTACGTAAGATAAGTACTAATGATAATCCTGATGACAAAGCCAGGTCTTGTTGCTAAGTTTGAGTTTTGCTTAATTTTAGTTGGTTTCATTGTTTACCCAAGAGGCTATTTGACATCTAAAGTTTTTTTTTCGTGGTGAAGTTGCATGTTATATGACCTAGGGAGACACGCAGGTCGACGGTAGAACAGAAAAGAGGGGTTTCGGTTCTGCGGCAGGTTAGCGTGCAACGCACACAGTATTACGTAGCTAGCTAGCTAGGGACAGCTTGTTTTGTTCCGTAATTAAGCAGCATGTAACACCTCTGACTAAGCAAGCAGGATGGAAGACAGCCGAACGCAAAGAACTCTGTCGTACCCGCATCCAAGTCCCAATACACGCGCACTATAGCCATGCCCATGCAGCCGCACGCCCACATGCCAAGAAGCCGAGCCAAGTTCCCCAAGCCCAAGGAAGGAACCCACTGGCTCGGCTCGGCATGGAGTGAGCCGAGAGGGGTAGGCTGCCTGACCGGGTCAAGCGAGGCTCAGATCGAGCACGCACACATGGCTGGCTGGCCGCTATGATGTGACGAGCGAGTGGCGCGGGAGAAAGGAAGGAAACTGATCAATGCCGAACTATTTTTTTCCCGATCTCGACAATGAATAATTGATTTGCTGCTGCCACTGCGAGCGCGGAGAGGAGATCCACCTCCGCATCGGACAGCTCATCATTTGCCTCGCCCTCCTCCTATTTATAACCCCACTGCCCCCGCCGCCGCATGCCCAGACCGCAACCACAACCACATCATCGCATCGCCACCACCGAGCACGACGAGCACCATCGATCATTCCTTCTTCCTTCCAAGAGCGCTCTCAGATCGGATCGGGGACACTATGATGCCTCGCAGCGCCGGTCTCGGCCTGGACCTGGGCCTCGGCCTCGGCCTCGCCTCGCAGGGCAGCCTCACCTCCTCCACCACCACCGCCTCCTCCTCCCCGGCCTCGCACGCGCACGCGCACTGGAACGCCGCGCTCAGCTCCGTCGTCGGCGCCGCCTACCCCCACCACCCGCTGCAGGAGCCTGCCGCGAGGACGTCCACGTCGCCCGAGAGCGGCGTCAGCGGGACCAAGAGGGGACTGGAGCGCACGGGCTCCGGCGTGTCCCGCGGCGCCGCCGCCAGCGACGAGGACGACGACGGCGGGGACGGCGCCGGCGGACGCAAGAAGCTGCGCCTCTCCAAGGACCAGGCCGCCGTCCTCGAGGAGTGCTTCAAGACGCACAGCACGCTCAACCCCGTAAGTCCCTTCTCCATCCTCCATCGATCGATCCGCCCGCCGCCCGACCTTTTTTGCGCGCGTACCTACGTACTGTTCGTCCATGGCGATCGCATTGAGCTGATCGGCATTTTACGATCTTTTCGCAGAAGCAAAAGACGGCCTTGGCGAACCGGCTCGGGCTGCGGCCGCGCCAGGTGGAGGTGTGGTTCCAGAACCGCCGCGCCCGGACCAAGCTCAAGCAGACGGAGGTGGACTGCGAGTACATGAAGCGCTGGTGCGAGCAGCTCGCCGAGCAGAACAAGCGCCTCGAGAAGGAGGTGGCCGAGCTCAGGGCGCTCAAGGCCGCGCCCTCGCCGGCGCAGCAGGCCTCCCCCGCCGCCACCCTCAGCATGTGCCCATCCTGCCGCCGCGTCGCCGCCACCGCCACCGCCTCGGGACCGCCCACGCCGCAGCAACAGCCTAACCACCACCACCACCAGCAGCAACAGCAATGCCACCCAAAATCTAACGCCAGCGTCCTGCCCAGCCACTGCCAGTTCTTCCCGGCCGCCGCGTCCGCCGCCGCCGGAGACCGGTCGACCAGGCAGGGCACGTGGAACGGCGCCGCGCAGCCGCTTGTCACGAGAGAACTCTTCTGAGATCTCGACAGGACGACGCCGTCGCACGACAGGATCGCCCCGCGGGATCCAAGTGATTAATTAGGAGGAGATTTCAGGCGATTCGGTCAATTAATTAAACCCATTAACTGGCCGATCGCGCGCCAGCAGGAGATTTGTTTTGGTTTGGGTTAATTAGTTATTACTACTCCACTAGTAGTAGTAGTGATGATTTGGTTTTGGTTAATTCGGTTTGAGATTTTTTTTTTCTTCTTCTTTCTGAATCGACCGATGAACAAAAACAACAGAAACAGGTTAAGCAAAGCGAAAAAATGGCTGTCTGCTTTTTCTTGGACGGCGCGTACCGATGCACCAAACCCCTGCCGGTTGGTGGATCAACAGCTTGATTGATTTGTACTACTACTAATTGATGATTGATGGATGGAAGAAAATAATGAAAAATCTTTCACAGTTCTTCTCCAACAAGAGTATTTGGAGCCATGTCCTTCTCTGTCATTACTCTTTGCCATAAAAAAAAATGCAGGGTTCAGGTTAACGCGTTTGTGTATCTTTGTTGGCGCTTATAACATAATTAAAAATGTTTGGAAAAGAATGATCTTTTTCCTTTTTTTTTCTTCTCATGGTGTGTTTGAGACTGACCAAACATCTGGCGAGTTGTTTAGACGGAAGGACGACCCACATGCCGCATTCCGCCATCATATAGTTTTCAGACAACCGTGCAGGTTCACGAGCCTGCCTGCACACATGCGCCCGAGGAAGACTTTAATCAAAAGCTAATTACTCCGCAGACAAAGTGAGGGACTAAAGTCACGGCGAGATCATTAGCAGATCTGGATCGTCATTAGACTATGATCCGGCTTGATCATGGCATGTTGGACCTGGGGCCAAGTTGTTTTCGACCGACAGTTGTATCTCTACGCGATCCGCGGCGATCAGTGCTTAATGAAAGCTGCCTTGTCTTGCCTTGCTTCCTGCCTTTTTCAGTTCTCTGCTCTCTCTCTCTCTCGCAAGCCGCAACAACTTGTGAAGTCGATCAGTGGAAGAGGGAGAGCTGACCTAACCGCTGAGCACGGCAAGATTTTGATGGCTGCACAAAACAAAAGTCAAAGTACCTGACATCTGTTTTTTCTTTTGCTAGACAAGCTATTTGTCTGTTTTCTTGGTTTGAAAGCTACTAGTATCCGCTTTGCTCTATCCAGATGAGAAAACCTGTGGATCCAACAGAGCCGCACCTAATCATTCAGGTACTTGTAGAAATCACGGCTCCGGTCATTTTTGGTGTTCGAGGTGGATACCCTTTTACGTTGTGAATACTACTTTTAGTTTTTGTATCAAGTCAGCTTTTCTTAAAGTTGACCAAAAGAATACTCTCTACTTACAACACCAAATCAATGTCCTAGATGCATCTTAGAATGTAGTTTTATAATATACTAATTTAGTGTTATAAATATTGCTACATTTTTTTTTATAAAGTGGGTCACAGTTTAGAAAGTTTGATCTAGCACAAAACCTAAAATACACTTATTTATGGACAGAGATGGTAGGCATAACCGCATAAGACACATTTCATGAGGAAACTTGGGGGATTCGAATTCCGGTGAGATAAATGGCACACTGCGAGGATCGATGTCGATGTCGATGGAGACTGTCCAAAATGGTTCATGAGCCACCAATCATGGTCGCCTAGCAGAGCAAGTTGTTTGATATCAAGCTCAGTCTGTACAACCGCATGTTTGTTATCTCCTACTTATCTTACATACTTATCCATACAACCCATTTGTTTTCTCATTCAGTAAATTTCACTTGGCACTAGGTAGATTGCCACCTTTTCGAGTCAACACAAGGTAGTTTTCACTTTGCACTAGATTGGGCACAATAACAATGCCTAAGCCCGTAAAAGACATATATTTGGAAAAAATATAGATATAAACATGTCACCTCTTGATTTATGTTCCAAAAACATGACCATCCTCGTCGTGTAAGAGAAAACATGCCTTTTACATGTATTGGACTTCTGAACCAAAATGATTGCATTATATTTAACCAAAAGCTACAAGATATATAATTTTGTCCGAAATACATTTTTTTTTGAAATTTTGTAACTACCTTACGATATTACAATATTATTGTGTCAGACTTGACACACCGTGAAAACTTTTACTTACGCTAATGAAGTAACATAAGTGACAATCTAGGGGGCTCCTGCCTACCGCTTGGGCAATTTCGACATTCTTTCAGATAGTAGTTGATTTCATCGTATGTGAGGTAGTTCTGCTTGCAGTATTATGGACATGTTGATAACTCCTAAAAAAGCAACATGAAACTAAATTCGAGTTGAACCTAGTAAGCTCATGAGGTACTCATGAAGCATACTAACTACTAATGAATAGTCATATCTCAACTAATGAATTAGTACATGCTTTTTAGAGTGGATGTGACAAATCATAATAACATCCACACAACAACTAACGATGTGCAAGTGGGATCCCACTTACTAGCTCATTTTGGGGGTTGTAGTTTGAAAGTAAAGTATGGGCACCTAGAGGGGGGGGTGAATAGGTGCTACGGCAAATTTTAATTTTTCTCAAATTTAGTCTTGACAAGAAAGGTAAATTCTCTAGATAGTGCAACTAGTGGTGAATTTACCTATATGACAAGACAAGCAATCAAAGCAACAAGTACAAGTAAGTAAAGAGAGGGAGGAACGAGGTAACCGATGGAAGCACACGGAGACACGATGTATTTCCGAGTTCCTCCTTTTTAGGGGAGTACGTCTCGTTGGAGGGGTGTGAGCTCGCCACAAAGGCCTACTCAACGCCACTAAGGCTTCACCCTATTCTCCGATGAACTTCGCCACAAAGGCCTAGTTCACCTTCCACTATAGAACCCCTTTGAGGCGGGGATCAAATCCTTTACAAACACCTTGGGGCACACACCCACAACTTAATTGGGGGCTCCCAACAACTCTTGAATCACCAACAAGAAACAAGATGCCTAGGTTCTCCACAAGAGGAAACCCTAGGCAAGATCCCTCTAGCTAGAGAGGGGGAAATGAAGAACGGGTCGGTGAAGATGTAGATCGGGGCCTTCTCCTTCAATCCTCCAAAGATCTTCAAGATTGGGTGGAGGGATTGGGAGTTATGAGGGATTTGGTGAGTTCTTAAATGCTCATCAATGCTAAGGGGAAGAACTAGATCTTGAGGAAGAAGAGGAGGGCTATTTATAGACCCTCCTCACAACTAGTCGTTGTGCAGGAAAAAGGGTACCGGAATATCCGGTCCAAGTTTGGACCGGAATATCCGGTCAGTTTGCTCCACGCAGATCTTCAGTGCTGGACCGGATTATCCGGTTGATCTGAAATAATCCGGTACAAATAATCCGGTAGATGCCAGTACGCAAATCTTCTAGTCCTTAGCCATTTTTCCACTTCCTCAACTGCAACCGGAATATCCGGTATAGATATGAAATATCCGGTACAAATAATCCGGTTGACTCCAGTAGCTCAAACTTCCAGTCCTTAGCAGTTTTTCGCAGCAACCGGAATATCCGGTCCGGGATGAATAATCCGGACCAAATAATCCGGTTGACTCCAGTAGCTCAAAACTTCCAGTCCTTAGCAATTTTTCGCAGCAACCGGAATATCCGGTCCGGGATGAATAATCCGGACCAAATAATCCGGTTGACTCCAGTAGCTCAAAACTTCCAGTCCTTAGCAATTTTCGAGCTCCTTTCTCAGCAACCGGAATATCCGGTCCAGGATGAATAATCCGGTCCGAATAATCCGGTTGAGTTCTGTCCCAAAAACCTCAGGCCAAACTTCACCGACTTTTCGGTGCTCGATGCCGATGTTAAGTATAACACCTGCACACTAAACACCTCGATAAATAATGTACTTAGTATTGTTAACTAACACACAAAACACTGGGAAAACGAAATGCACTTTCATAGTTCAAAATACTGACAAAACAATTGAACTAAAAACACCAAAATGAGTTATAAGTGGGATCCCCTTACGCTTCCCTAACAACAACCCTACATGCACAATTAGAACAAGGGCAAATTTTTGGCGACCATGAAACACTAAGGGTGGAACAACAAATTAAGCGATCGTGGAACTATCACATCTACGCGTGGAACACAATTTAGACTAACTTGAACAAAATTTTAGCACGTTAAAAACAAATCGTGAATATAAGAGGAGCAAAAAATGTGGCGAAGTGGAATAAAATTTAGCACCCATGGAGCAAATCCTGATTATGGACGATGCAAAATATTGGACGAAACATAACACAATTTTAGCATCCGTGAAACAAAACACATGTACACAGGGAACACAAATTTAGACCAGGTGGAACAAAATTTTGGTGCCTCTAGAACGAATCATGACTAGAATAGGAAAACAAATTTTGGACCAAGTGAAACAAAAAAAAACAAATTTCAATGTGGAATATAATATTTTGACCAAGCGGAATAAAATTTTAACGTCCTCGTAATACATATAGAATATAACCTGAAACAAAAACTTTGGATCTAGTTTACAAATCATGACTACAAGGAAAGATAAACTTAGACTAAACAGAATAAACAATTTAGATATTCAGAATGAAGAAATTTGAAATTCTAGAATAAAATTAGTGTAAGAGGATTAGCACATAAATTATCACCAGAATAAAAACATTAGGAACAAATATAGGAAAATAAATGGACACATGAAAGAAAGACTAGCTTAATAGAGAACCATGAGAAAACTAGCTAAATCAAAAATGAAAAAATGGTACAAAACGATAGAGACATGAGGAGGTGCAAAAGCATTCTCACTACTTCCCTATAGACATCCGGCATTTTGGGTTTTCTACGCCTATGTAGTGCAGACTCTAAATTACTTGGGTGCTCCTATATCGCTTCCGTGGGCGGCGTGATTCACCCCGGACGCATGAAGCACTCGCTTCATGGGTTGCTCCAAAGTGGCCCAATAAAAAAACACAATTGTTTTTCTTCTTTTTTGTGTTTTAAAATCTGTTTTTAATCTAAATATTTTTAATATGAACAAAATTCAAATCTATTTTTTCTTCAAAATATGAACTTTTTGATATGAACAAATTTCAAAATTGAATAGATTTTAGAATTGAACAGATTTAAGATTTGAACATATTTCAAATCAGCACATTTTTTCGATTTCAACATATCTCAAATCTGAACATATTTTAATTCGAACATATTTCTAATTTGAACATAGTTCTCCGTAACGTGTTTTTTCGTCTTTACATTAGAAACTCTGAACATTTTTTTAAAAAAATAAAAAAATTTGAACGAATTTCTAATTTGAAGTTTTTATTATTTTTCAAATTTGAAAACTATGTTATCCGAACAATTTTCGAATTTTTACCACCATTTTCATGTTTGGATAAATTTTAAATTTAAACAGTGTACTTGAATAATTTTAAAATATGAAAAAATTTGAATTTTTTTTAAAAAATACATGTTAAAACCTTAATAATAAAAAAATAAGAAAACATAAAACAAATAGGAGAAAAAGAAGAGAAAAATAACATCTTTTTTTTAGGGCAACCAAAATAACAGGAAAAATAAATGGGCTGGCCTAGTGCGGCGCTGGGATGTGCGGCACGAGTCTCCCGCGGCGCAAGGAGCGGCAAATTTGCCGTGTTCTAGGTATATTCTAGGCTTTCGTTTTGTATAGGCAGGACGGCCCACGGCCCATCCCCCATTTTTCTTCTCTTTGACAACGCCCCATCCCCCGTTCTTCCGTTCCACCTTAGCACCCCGGAAAAAAAAAAAAGGAGAAGCGAGCGCTCTGAGCCTCTGGCCAGCGTAGCTCTGCCGGCGCCCGGCGGCTGTCCCTCAATGGATCTTGTGGAGTGGTGGTGGTCGGCTACAGAGGCCAGCGGCGATGGCGACGGCGCTGGGAGACCATGCGGTGGCGAGATCGAGGCAGCGTCGAGGCATCGCATCATTCCTGCTTCCTGGCCGGCTGGCCCGAACGTGACAGACAGGTAGCCCGCGATTTCGTTTACTCCAATCGAATCTATCCATCTCGTGAGGTTAGCTAGATTCGGGAAATTTTATTTGTGGGGAATGGAACCAATCCTATGAATCGATTGAGTGCATATGCCAAATAGCCATTTGATCCGGCCATATCCTACACCTAATACTGCTGATGCTTATGCTGTATGATTTTAGTGCAAAAGCTTCTATGGTTGGATGAATAATCTACCTTGCATCACCCCTTTATTTGTAGGTGAGCATTAACACATCCACACAAAGAGAAACTCCAACCTAAAATGTACCATACCTCACAGTTCACAGTTCACCATCCATGAACACAAACTTGTAACTACTAAGAGAGGCATCCACATATGATTCAGCATTACAGTTTGCACAATAATTAGCCATCTTTTTCTGTTTGAACCTCTAACCAAAGGTATGCGTATATTTCCGTCAGAACTTTAGTGTTAAAACAGGAGGAGCCCTCCTAAGGAAAGCAAACAGTATAAACCAGAGCATGTTGCATGCAGAATGATAAGAAACTATCTGCCCTGCAGAGCAGACATTGTCGCGTCATTAAAACTAGGTGTCTCCTCCTCACTTACCCTTATGTGGAAATACGCTGGATGCTTAGGTTCAGGCAGGGTCATACTTTCGCTGCTTAACATAGCAACTACACTTGCTGTGGTGGGTCTATCAGCTGCATTTTCTTGCACACACAACAAGGCGACGTTGATACACCTCATCATCTCTAATGCATGAGACTCTGAAACTAGCGATCCATCGACAAACTCAAGCCATCTTTCCTCTTTCCACAACTTCCACCCCTTGCAGAAGTTTAGATACACATTAAATAATGACATTACGCAATCGAAGTAAATTTTACATAATGGATACAGAAAATACTTACATAGCCAAGAAGGTTAAAGAAGTCCCCAAATTGATGGAAACATGAGTTTCTTTTTCCATTGATGATCTCAAGAATTAGCACACCAAAGCTGAATACATCAGATTTCATCGAGAAGAGACCCTCTGAAGCATACTCGGGAGCCATATACCCACTGAAAATTTAGGGGAAAAAATAAACTTCATCAATTTTTTGTATTTAGCTGACTTGTGTAGGATAAACTAATTTGTAAGAAGAGCTTACTATGTCCCAGCAATCCTTTTTGTGTTCCCTTCAGTATCATTGGAGCTGAATATTTTTGCAAGCCCAAAGTCTGATATTTTAGGATTCATTTCACTGTCCAAAAGAATGTTGCTTGCTTTAAGATCTCTATGTATGACACGTAAACGAGAGTGTTTATGCAAATATAGAAGTCCTTGTGCTATCCCTTCGATAATCGCTTTCCTTTTATTCCATTTTAATAAAGCTCTTTTAGTTTCATCTGCACATTAGTTAACAATATATGTATGAGCGGCCAGAAATAACCCATAATTTGTAACAGTAGGCTGCAAGAAGTAATATCAAAGATAAAGAAGTCCAAATTTCCAAAAAAAAAAGATAAAGAAGTCCAAGCTTTTATTTGGCAAATATTCGTAGATCAATATTTTCTCCTCTCCCTGCGAGCAACATCCCAACAACCTAACCAAATTTGTGTGCTGGAGCTTGGCAATGAGTTGGACTTTTTTTCTAAACTCCATGAAACCTTGCTCAGACTGTGAAGCAAGTCTCTTAATTGCTATCTCCAAACCTTTCGGAAGCTGTCCCTGTGGAGTTTTGGAAGAGTTTGATTAGTGATATCATATTGCTAAATTTACTTTTGTTCTCGCCCCCATGGTTGTGAGTAAAAATTAAAGCTATGTATGTAAATCTGTGTTGCATCTGATAATCCTGATGCCTACAGCCTAGCTTAGCTTAGTTTGCTTTTAGCAAATAAAACGGCATGCACATGAAGCTGTTTGTGCCATGATTGTTAATTCCTTTGGTCTACCTAGTTGTTAGGCTGCCGTGTGGGTATTATGGGATGGCACGAGAACTTGTATTAATGGCGGAGAAGTAGGCAGCTGGACAAGTGGTCGTGGGATGACTTGGCCAGTTAGCTTCGGACATGCCCTAATTTTAGCTTTCGGTTATCTATACTCAAACGGTATTAGGACGTATAAATAACACAGAGAAGAACATAAAATCTGCAAGTTTGCACGCAGCGCAAAACAATCATTTTAATCATGTGAATTGATCGTGTGTTGAGCTCTGATTCTTACAATCTGCAGGGTCGCACAAATTTAGCTATTGATCTCTTACCTTGTATACTGGGCCAAAACCACCTTCCCCCAATTTATTTGCATCTGAGAAATTACTTGTAGCATTTGATACTTGTGAAAAGTTAAAAAACGTGAACTCTGAACTCTTTCCTATCCCCCAGAATAGTTCTTCATCTTCCTGTGAGCTCACTTTACCTATATTCAGAAATCGGAGTTTATGTAATCCTTTCAGGTAATGTTATTGCAAAGTATATATGAATCTAAACAGCCTATGAAATTTTTGAGTGAGTATCATTCTCGTAGCGACCTTTTACGTGCCTCTTGATCAGTCCAAACCAAAAGACGAAGCAGAAAAATGATGCTAGTAGAAATACAATGGCGGTAATGATCAAAACCTTTATTATATGCCCTGAAAATGAATGTTTTCACACAAAATTAGGTGATTAGAAATTTCAATATATATACAATTACAAAATATTCTTTTGGTACTTATGCTTTGAGGAATATTCCGACATAAATTATATATTGTATGCTGCAGAAGTTCACTTTTCAACTTAAAAATCTGAAACCTGTTCTTTTTAACCTTGAACTATTGAATTTGTTTCTTTTAGCGCTTTGGCCCTATCCACCAAGCAGTTTAGAGCTGACTTGAAGGACACGTTGGTACACATATTATAGCTGTTGATAACCTTAGCAGATTATCTCAAAGCAGCATCAGATGCCTTGCAGCCGGCTGACCATCAAGATGTGCAATTGGACGTTAGTTCGGTATAGGAAAAAGACGCCCAATGAGATTCAGGGAGGGAATCGGCTAGGGAAGTGTTCATAAATGAGACGACTTGAATTAGAAAGATGAGTTAGAGATAGAATTAGGAAAGGTTAATTTGGAACAGTAAGGATTATGTAAGTATGAATTCCTGGTAAGAGCACAACACCTAGGATGTCAAGTTAGGAGGTTAGTATTATGTATGTGCTGGTCATGTAAGTTATCGGATCAAGTAAGAACAATCAATTTAATCTCTCCTAGTAATTCTCTAGACTCAGCCTGTCTACCCAATCCCTCACAACCACGCCTGCTATGCATCTTCAGTATGGTAGGTACCCCGTTGTGAATCAAGGTTCAGAACACTAGTAGTCACCCACATGAATGAACTTTTTCCTTCAAAATCATCACAAAATATTTGTGGTCATTATATCTATAATGTCTGAAGGTGCTCTGCACCCATAACTCATACATATATAACCCCATTCTTCCTATACACTAACCTACTCTTCAATTGGAACTTTTCTTGTATTCCAGCAAGAGTTGCAGAATTCCAAGTCGTGAGATCTTGTGAAAGTTTTGGCAACTACGACCATGTATCATCGAATGAATGGAATAAAATGCATGGATGGCAGATTGATGGCATATATGAAACTCCTTATAAAAAATAGATTTTTATTACTCGGCAAATTATTACACCTAGTTTACCTTATATCTACTCTTATTTTATACTGTTAGAAATGCACTCCCATAAAATAAAGTGTCATAATTTCATTTAATTTGGCGCTTGAGTCTGATGGGTACCATTTGAAAGGCCACTTGGCACTAAGGATGCTCCAGTGCACTGTAGTCAATTTTAGCGTAATAAAGATGTCATAGGAATAATATAAATAGACAAAAAATAGAGAGATAATGAAAATGTTCTTTAGAACAACAAAAAGGAAGACACCTAGTTTTGGGAAAAGAAATAACCTATTGTCTTGCTTATTTTTGTGTTTCTGAGTGGGCACACCAACCGGCTTATTCTCACCTTTCTGCCTGGGAGCACCAACAGGTCCTGCCATGGGCACCGGTTCTGGCTCAGGCGCCTTCATGTTTGTTATTGGATGTACAGCAGCCGACAAGGTGATCTGCTGCATGGGTTGACCCTCATAGAACTGATACGTGTTGTACCTTAAATTACACCACACACTAGCAATCCATTCACCACGTTGCAGGTAGAAGAAACTCTTTGCTGCGCTCCTGATATTTTCGAGGCAATCCCAGCAGTCACTCGGTGGCAGGTCCAAGTTGCACTGCGCGAGAGAGTAGAGCAGCGGGATTGTGCTGTTGACATCCATGCGGCTGGTGGCGTACCTCATCATAGAGTTGTAGGCCGCCTGTTTGTCTGTCTCTTGAAGCAGCACCTTGATGTTGTCATCAATGCTGACCTCGGTGTACTTGGCCCTCACCTCGATGGGAATCCTGGGATCCATATTGTCTTTCGTGCTCTCTGTAAAGGTCAGCAAACTGTTTAGCACAATGCTGGAGTTGTAGATAAGGTCCGACGGGGAGATGTGGACGATGCAATCCTCATACAAGACATGTGTGTCCTCGTGGGGTCCGCACAGCCGCCATGCGTCACGGAACGCTGTGGTGATGCAGCTGGGGCAGACAGGGGCCACAATGTCGCCGCGGCACACCGCGACACCGTAGATGCGGTCTTGGTCAGTTCCAACGAAGCCCTTGGCGAGGAGGGTCCTTGCGGATGAGGCACTCTTGGATAGCATGGTGGACAGGAGGCCAAGGTTAGCTTGGTAGGTGCTACCGTTCACGTTGCGACGCTATAGGGGCAGACCTGCACCAGTGGATGGTCAGCGGCAATGAGTGGCTCAAAGCCGAGGATGAGGAGCAAGAGGATGATCATGGCTCTGGCTAACCAAAGGTAATTCAGGCCCGCCTCTGCAGCTGCTTTCGTAATAATAAGTATCATTTTGAAAACTTGCCCAGCTTATGAGTTGACTGCTTAGTGGATTAGTGATTAAGAGGTAATATCAGCTTGCAGGCCGTGTAGATTACGTTGGATACAGTACAGCCGTCCTGGCATCAACTTGTGTAATCAAATTAGTTGGAGTACAGGCGATGTAAGACAAGGGGCAAAGAACAAATAATGTTTGGAAAGGCAAGAGGTCTTTGTTGCGACCTTAAGGGAGCTGCAAAGTTAGGTTAAGATGATCACGACAGGTCGGTAAGCTATGGACTATCTATTGGAAGCTGGATCCAGAAAGATGCTTATACTTTTCAGTTAAAAAGATGCTTCTTATACCGAAATGCTTAAAGGGATGCTGACATATTTCAGGAGTTCAGGACAAGGAAAAAAAATATCTGAAGTATGCAAATTTGGTTGAAGTTCTATCAGGTGCAGGTTATTTTGTAAACTAAGTTCTATATCCCAGAGTTTGCCAAAAGAACAATAAGGGATACCACTACACCATGTCGATCAAGATGTCTGTTTCTTATCTGTCGAGTCTGATTTTCATGAAAGGGCAGTTCCAACACTTTCCATGTGATTTAATTGTTCAGAGATCGAGTTAAAAATGATTAACGAGATAAATACAGTTGTGCAACTTGCAAAATTTTTTCCCTTTATGAGATCAATACTTTATTAGAAGACAAAACGAAGACGGTTGTAGCTAAAAGCTTGATGCTGTCTTTTTCTGTGACTTGATCAGGTCATCAAATTATGCTTAAACTCGGATGACCTGATACATTACATTATCTGCAGGATCAATTATACAAAATGATGAGTAGTATGGTCGTTCATTGTAGCATCGATCACATGTGGATCCAGGTCAGTTTTGCTTAAGCTTCAGGCTCATCCCTGCATGCCGCATCTAGGCTGTCCTGATCGATTAATTCGATGTGTTGCTGCTGATCGTGTAGGTTATCCCACAACCCCAGAGTGATAATGTATTTAAGAGTATTTTTTTTGAAGTTTCTGTTTTAAGAGTATTTCCATCCTAGTCCCAATGCTTTGGAAGGTTTCTCTTGATTTTGTTTTAATCAAATGAACTTGTACTGCTGGTAGATAAGACTTCATTTTTTTGGTTACGCTAATCATTTATATCGAGTGTGATGTGTATTTTTGTGTGGAATAGCAACAGTAGTATTCTTCAAGAGTAATTATTTATCTCACACAGACAAACTTTATTATTTTGGGATCATATTGACCCGATACAACACACGGCACATGTACTCACTCGTTACATAGATAGCCACGAACATATTGGACGGTATGGAATTGCAAATCTGCCATTCTAAAAACCCTCGTCCTCACTGAAACAAAAACGGAAAACAGGTGATATCGATCACATGGACGCCAGATAATGCCCATCAGCTAGTAACCCTGCAGGCATGCATCCATATATGCTGTTCACTCTTGCAGAAGTTGCGGCAACAGAAGATTTGTGGCTGCAGCCTGAAGAAAAGGAAAGTAAAACAAAGGTTAATGATATATTTAGCATGCGAATGTATACAATTCTATGCCGCTTGTGACTAGGTGGCGCACTTTCTGTCTGTCCACAATTTGGGCTAAATATAATGTGTTCCATAGTTAGACTTACAGCTGGCGGAGTACTTGGAGTGTAGAAAACATTAATATCAAGTTCCTTTATTCCATCTTCCGAGGTAGAGGGCGGGTTTCCCATATCTATGAACTTGATAGTACCTTGCGCCATCCTAAACACGCCGGTACCGCCAACAATGGACCACTCACCTTGTGGTATGGGAGCAGAGAGACCCATGACCTGAAGTGTGGAGCCTGCGAAACTATTGCCGTGGACAAGCAAAAGGTTTCAAAGAGAAAGTTAGAGTAAACATGTACAGTTAGCATCTAACAATGCAACAACTAAATTAATTGTATTTCCTGCATCGATGAAACATGCATGAAGGGTTTCCCTATGCCGATGTACAACAATACAACAATAATCATTGGCGCTCTAATGGAGAACATCAGGACTGAGGCTCGTTCTTGGGTGAGCTCTTGGGTGAGCGCCGGAGCAAGTGGCCTCACTCTACTTCTCCCTTAGTTAGTGGGTTGAGTTATATGTGTTGGGGTTGCCTGTTCTCCCAGGCTTGTATATAAACTCTCTTTTCTATCAATGCATCGAAAGTTCGAAACACAAAGCTTTTACGTTTTCGCAAAAAAAAAACAGTAATTATGAAATGAAAATTAAATGTGTGCTGTGAAATAAGGCCAAATATAGAAAACATTTACCTGCCCTGCTCAAACACAATGTTTTGAGATGTGTACCACTGGTTCGCCTTGGTTCGTCCAGACTGGACATGCACGCCTTCTACACGCGCAACTACTGTGTCACTGGGATTGGTTGTAGTGGTTAGAATCCAGTCGTGGACGATTATCATACCAAATCCAAAATTACGACCTGATTCTAACACAATATCCTCGTTGCGGTTCGGGTGGTTGTCACCACCAACGAACTGGTGCAGGTACAAGTGGAGGTTAGTCTCGTTACGGCAGGGGCACTCACAGTACTGGGTAGGAGAAGTTTGGGAGTTGGGGCTAGCCACAGCAAGGATGATTCCTGGCAGCAGCAGAAATACCAAGAAGGCAGGACTAGCCATGACACTGAAGTGTTTTCAGCAATAGGAGAATAGGAAACTCGATGAGCTAGTAGAGGGAAGGCAGAAGGACCAGCGCTGTGAATGGATGAGGGCGTACACAGGGGTCGTATTTATACGGTTTTTCAAGTGTGTTTATTGACCTAGCTAGCCATTAACTAGTTCTGGCGGCCTGCCAAGAAAAAAAAAGTCGATCCCTAGCTGATCTGGTGGTCATCTTTCTCCACCATATACAATTGTGCGAGTGACTCCGTAGAAACATGCCGGCAAAAGGGCTCCCTCATAGCACCGATTCACATTGGGAGTAACAAATAATTAAATTAAAAATTACTGTAGTTTAAGATCCCTAGTGTAGTCTGCAGTAGATTTTTGGCCGACATGCATTTCCGTACGTGGTAGTAGCTTTTTTTTTTTTTCGAGGGTATGCAATTGCATACCAGTGGTAGTAGCTGGATCGGGAACACTAAGCATATTGACAGTCTGATTGGCCGCCATAGTTTTGTCATGTTTCCTTATTTTGAATTTTCCAGTTTGTCTTTCAATGAACTGGCAGTTTAAACTCTTCCCGTGGTTCAATTATTTAGAGAGAGCTAGCAGGATATAAAAACTAGTACTCCATTAGAAGACAAAACTATGGTGGCCAATCTAATTGCTTCAAGCTGTCTCTTTTTGCTAGTTGGTTGAAGTAAGCATCTCATTGCTAAAAACTAGATACAAATGACCTATATCCTTGATAGTCTCCCGTGAGAAATGACCTATGTCCTTGATAGTCTCCAGGGTACACTGTTGATGTTGATCTCTCTCACTCGCAAGATTCAGTGGATGAAAACTCAAGAACGAGAGGACACACGAGTTTTGTGCAGCGTGCAACAACTGCTGCTTTTCTATTTACTTCCGTTATTTAACAAGATACAGGGAAAACGAACAGCAAACTTGGCCACAAATCTAGCTACGACCGCCACTACCGAGCATGCCATCCTGTAACATCCCAATTTTGCTAAACTAGGGTGTGTGGTGTGTGTTCATCCAATACATGCATGGAAACAAAAATTTAAACCAATTTAAGTTATTAATTTAAATGGTTTGAGAAAAATACCACAGATAGCACTTATTTTGGTTCCCAAAATTTTGTGATGGAAAATATTTCAATTTCACCAAAGCAACACATGGTGAGGTTGAAAATTTTATAAGCTTTCCAAAAACTATTTTTGCTAATCTTCTGTTTACAAAAAGGGCCTCAAAACAATGTTTTATGTCCTGTTTTAAAAGAGAAAAGGACCTTGTTGCAATTCCTGAAACTACAGGGGGTCACGGGGAAATCTCCTTTTCTTTTTTCCTTCTTCTTCCTCCGGCCAGAAGGACGAGGGTGACGGTGAGGTGGCCGCTGCCACCTCCTGCTTCCATCTCGCGAGGGGACAAGGACCCCTGGAAACGTCTGGATCGCGCACACCCCCGCAGAAACCCCCTCCCTTTCTCTCTGGCTCCCTCTGCCCTGGAAACGAACCGAACCCTAGCTCCTCTGCCCTCTCCGCCGCCGCCGATTGCTGCCCTCTCCGGCCACCCGAGGTCAAATTGAAGCCACCCTCGGAACCTCCATGGCCTCCTCCACCTCCCTGCCAAGCCACGGTTGCTGGGACGCTGTGGAACGCGCGTTTTTCGCCGTCGTTGTCACCTCCGGCCGCCGCGGGGGACCTCATGGCGCCGCCATCTCCGGCCTCCACTCGCCACCCCGACCACCCTGCAAGCTCCACCGCGCCGTGGTGAGCCTCCCAATGCTCTCCGTTTGCTCCTTCTCCCTCTGTATCGCCTGGTCGTCGTCCGCCGCCGTCGGCCGCCGCGGTTCCTCGTCGCCGGCGGGGATTCCGGTGCCCATTTGGTCAACCGCCGATATCCCCCGACTCCCCTCAGCCCCCTCCAGCCCGTCATATAGTTTGATTTTCAAATCTCGCGCGAATTCAACCGATTTGAGGTTCAACTGTGAAGATCAGTGAAGTTTGATGTCACAATGACATCCTGATGACGTCATAACTCCCTCTATTTAGTAATTCCAATAAATTCCAGAAAACAAATAAAATTGATATTTTAATAACTTTTGTTTTATACATCAAAAAAATAAAATAAAAGTATGGTTTTGATCAGAAAAATGAGCTCTACCTAAAAATGTCATTTTCCTATATGTTTGACACAGTTCAAAAATGACCATTTATTTAATGTTGTTTATTCATTTTAAAAATGGAAAAATAAGTTTTTATTCACTAAAATTAGAAAATTAAAAGTTATATACCAAAATGCTCAAAATGACAAATGCAACCTATTTATGATGTTTTTAAACCTATTTGAGCTATTAAAATGGTACTCACTTTCATAACCGTCCGAAACCCCCTCCGGGGTCCATTTCGGGCAAACTTCAGTAAAATTGCATACTTACCATACGAAACCTAGCAACCCAACGATCATGTTTAGGGCTTTGTTAAAGTGCATTAAATTGCTCATGCATACATACTGCGCATTGCATCGATGCCATGTTTGATTGTTATTCTTCTTTTCGGTGTGTTTCCCCCTCGGTAGAACGTGACTCCGAAGAGAAGGCCAGTAATCCAATGGTGAATACTTGATCTTAACCGACAAGTCAAGCACTTATTCCTGAAGACTTTATCTGGTTTTCTTATAACCAAGGCAAGCATAACCTCTTATCTGCTCATATATGCTTTCGAAAAACATTTGAATCTCATACTATGCATTCGATTCCAAAGTATTTGATGCTAGTAGACATAGTTCACCTATATAGTGCATTGCCCCAATATCCTGATCCACTGCTCCTAGCCGCCATAGATTTGCTTGTGCGATTCGCCAAAGCCTCATATCTGCTTCGCTTAGCTTTGCATGTTTGTTTACCTCTGCTCCATCCGGTTGATGAATCAGAGCTGCGATAACTTAGTATGATATGATGACGTGGTGAGATGAGCACTGTGTGGTTAACTTGACTAAGGCTTGGACGGGAGGCCACTTGGAAAGTGGTTGTTTGTCCTGTACTTGCCAACCCTAGGAGTAAGGTCTCGTCGTGGAAACCAAGACTGAGCGTGCAACCACACGCGGGGCCTAACAGAACGCGCTCGACTAACTAACTTGTTTGGTTCTATCCGTGAGTCACGTAGTTTGGGATTTCCATCTACGTGTGAGTCAAAAACCTTTTGGAGGTGTTTAGGGCGTGACCGGGACAAGTGATGGACGTACACGGATCTTGTTCCCGACTCACAGAACAGGTGCCGTCAGGAGGTGGCCAACTCCCTGTTGACGGGGTGGCCCTGTTTGGGTTGACTCATGGATAGGGCTCGACAAGGTAAAGGTCGTGGCCAACCACCCTCTGCCGCGCTCCATGGACGAGCGTACATGTGGCGTTAAGAGTCGGATGGTACGTGTGGGTAAAGTGTACCACCCTGCAGGGATAAATCTTTCGGAAAGCCGTGTCCACGGTTAAGGACGACGTGGTGAATGCCACGAGGTCATAGATAACTTGAACGTGACGTAAAAGATGTTGACAATGCATGGAGGCAGTAGATCAAGGGTGCCTCCTCGGAAATGCCAAGAGGGGTGATCCTTGTAGCATGTGAGATGCTGGGAAATGATGTTGGTGGTTTAAAAAGATGATGATTACAGTAGTAAGCTTCTCATCTGTTTTGAAAACACTCTTGAGACGTGCTATTCTTCCTCTATTTGGAAAACAAACTTTTCTTTACGCATCAACCTTCATAAAACCCTTTACGAAACCAGCAGATATATAATAGGTTAACTAAGTCTTGTTGAGTACCTCCCGTACTCAGGTTTGCTTAATTTTGGTTCAGGTGGAGTTCCTCATTTCAGTGGTGATACAAGGTGGACATCGACGAGTAGTTTGGGGTTCCCAGGTAGCATCCTGGAATCTATGGGCTAGGACGTCACCTTATGTTGCGGCCTCTTAGGCCTTTTTGGTTCTTGTTGATTAGCAACATAATCTGCCTTCCGTTGTCTGATGTAATGTTGGGTCGTGTGACCTCTTCTTGTAAGCTATACTCTAGTAACACCTGTTGAATACAACTTCATGTTTAGAGTACTGCTTTGATCGGTTGTTGGTTTCGAGCTCATTGTTATACAGTTTTGGCTATGCCTGCATAGTTGTCGCAGTCGAGGGGTTGTGGAGCCGATGATCCATGTCCGAGTCTGCCTGTCGATGTGATCGGCCTGGGGCGAGGTAACCCCAGTAACCCTTGATTGTTGTTGCACTTTCTGGACACATAGCATCTCTGTATAGCTTTGGTCCCGTTTCCTTCAGTTTCATTCGATTCGTGGACGCTTTGATATGCATAGTTGGTTATGGCTAGCATGGATACAAGGAGTAGTAGACTGGGGATCCGGACTACGTGCCGATGAATCCAGTCTGCCTGCCGTTGTTTGTTGCGGCCGGGGCTGGTAACCCTGAAACCCTTGTGAGTCCATGTCTAGGAGCACTTAACAGTATGTATATCTCTGGGTTCGGGGTCGTGACAAGTCATGGTATCAGAGCAGGACTGCCTATAGGAAAACCTTACTGCTTGGTCGATGTTGAGTCTAGAGTTTTTGTGAAAACTATTTTGAAACTTCAAATGATTGTGAAAAACGTTCTTAGGATTCTTTTTACTCCTTATCTGGTATCGCTCTAACTCTGGGTCATCTTACCTGTTTTGATTTGAAAAGGTTTTACTTTCTCTTCTATTCATTCAAAACCTAGGTGCCTTCTTTGGCAATGACGTTTTTACCCCAGTTGACCCAGTGTTAAAGTTTCTAGAGTCGTGTGTGTTCCATACTCCGTTATCTCTTGTTTCAACTGGGAGATTCCCTTCCATCCATAATATCTCAGAGTTGTGTGGGTTCCACATACTCATGTTCTAGAGTCCCAAATCCTGAACCTCGAGATTTCCTTTTCATCTCGAATATATCCGTTATCCTCTGCTCAAGTTCTTCCGGAGCTATCGTTGTTTCTGAAAGATACCTCGTGATTGCTATACATAGTGTCTTTTAAAGCACCCAGATAGTAGTTACTCCTTTCTCTTGGTTTTTAACCCATGGACTTGAATCGAAGGTTCCGAAATGTGCTGAGTTGTGGTGGGTTGAATCATGCGGTTTTATAACCATGTGATTCTCACTCTATCAGTACATGATGCTGACCTTTAACCCAAGTTCTGCTTCGTTGAATCCTGAGGAATCTGTTCTACCTCAGGATGGCTAGGCAATTCCAACTTCAATAGACATAGGTTTTCTTTAGGAATCAAAAGGGATCACAACAAGAGTGTTCTTTATGATTCCCATATCCTCGTTCTTGACTCTGCTATACCTCTCGTGTTAGCATGGGTTTTACAAATGAGTATTACCCTGTGCAATCAACATGATCTGAGGAATTCTCCGGAGCATGTTCCTACCCTCTAGTTGCATAAGATCTCCATCCGTTGATTCGGACACCAAGTTGCATATGTGTGTTGGATTGTTCCAATGAATTTGCTCTTGTTTTCGTCAGAACATTCCACCTTGGAATGTAAGGAGAAACAAACTCCAGTACCTCGTTCATCTCTAGAACCAGGTCAAAGTTTTGTAATCCGCAGATTAAAGAAGTTACATTAACTTCTATTCTGTTCTACCTTCGAGTATCACACTCTTTTATGTCAAGAGGTTGTGCTTAGTTCATGGCCTCATTGATGAAGTGATGCTCCTACACATCTCCACTCACCATTTCTACAAGCTTGAATGCTTGAGAATGATGGGTATGTTCGTCGACATGTGTATCAGATATTCCTAGCAATTCTTATTGCTTTGAAAAATCTTAGAAACATCTGTATCCTTCTTAGCACTATCGGTCAACCGGTCTCTACTAAAGTTGGCCGTGTTACCAAATCCGTTCATTTCGGTGCATATTTTTGGTCAGAGAGTTAGGTTCATGCCAAAGCTCTCAGACCATATCGGTTGCTTGAAAAGAAAGCTTCCTTTCAAACTCCAAGACATATCGGTAGGTTGTGATATTCTGGTTGTCTTTCTAGAAGTATCACCAGGTTTTACCTGGCCGTGATGTCTAAACAAGGGGTACTTTGAACTACTCTTTTCTCCTAGAGAACAATGCTGGATATCCTGGACTAGTTGGTTGAGCTTAAACAACAACTTGGAGAGTTGAAAGGTAAAAGCTCCGCCTAACTTGATCCTTTGATAAGGGATATCTATTTTTCCTCGTGTTGAAGAAGGATAGTATCTCCTCTGCCGACATGCTATCACTCTACCTCTTGAGTTGTTTTGGGCTATCGTCAAATCGATAAAAAAATCTAAGGACTGTCTTGATGGTGTTTTCACTCATGGTGTTTTTCCCAAGTACATCTTCATGTCCTACAGTCTGACCAATACCTTGCCTCGTTCATGTATCATATGAACCCCTCTTCTTGGAATGTTATGATAAGAGTGTTGTTGAGCCCATCTGTGACATTCCTATTTTCTCCATGTTGCAAGAGGTTCATGTTGAACAAATGACAACAACGTTGGAAACTTTCGAGAACCATCTTTGTGTCATCACGAAGTTGTGTTTTGGATGTTCGAAGTGACTTTCTCGGGTTCATGTGCCTTTGGTGAAAGTGGTCGCCCTGGATTCGAGAAGAGTTTTCTTGTTCCTTCGGGAATAATCCCAAGTCAGTCATGCATGTGTGGACTACTCCTGAGATGGTAGGTTGTTACCTCCATTCATTTCAGGAAGTTTTCATCTACACCAAGCCACTGACTGACTGTCCGTAAAGACAACAAGTCCAAGAACTTCGTTATCTTTGCACCGTCTTCCCAACAAGGACTCCGATGTGTTCCTCCGCAAGTAAACCATGTAGGTGCAACCGTCTTTCAAAAGTTGCTAATACATGAGTTCTGCAGTCTCACTCATTCTCTTGAGTGTGGCATCGTAGTCCATATCTTGAGAATCTAGTAAATGTATCTCAATTGTAACCGGTGCAATTCTGCTGATCAAACATACTGAGTCTTGTTCATCAATCCACTAACCAGAGCTGAATCTCAAGCAACAATGATGGTTGGTGTTTCCGCAAGGGTATTGAATTAGGTCCTTTTGAAAGTACGGCATGGTTGATGTTGTGGTTGACACAGTTAGCCGTAAGGCCTAATGTCATATCTCTTTGAATCTGTAAGAACAACCACTCCCCGTGAGGATTTCTGTGATGCTTATTCTAGAATTCTCCCTCATCGTTCTTTTGAACCGAAGTTTGAATTTCACTTGATGACCTTTTGAAGGCTTGTTAAGAGCCTGCTGTCGGTATCGAAAACATCAAGGATAACTTGGAAGTTGATTCTTCCAATGTCTCTTCATTGATCCTCCAAACCTTCGTTTCAGTGGAAACAAGTTCATCAGGAGAACATCTCGTGGTGTTTTGTAACCGCCTTTGATCAGTTCCCTATTTCAAGTTGTTGGTACTTGAAGTTATGTTCATCTCACACATTGTGTGAATTTTTTTTCAGTCACTTCAGCCGTGGGATCTTAACCATGTGGTAAACATATTGCTACGGATAAACCACAATAGGAAAGAGATTCCCTGTTTTCTTCTGGTGTTCCAATCCTCGTTGGTTACTCATCTTATGGTGTGACCAAGAAGTTCTCCTTCACTACGGTGTTCCAACATCTTATGGTTACCCATCTTTTACCGTAAGGTAACATCATGATCTTTGACAAAGATTTTGAAATTTTTTAACGCAATGAAAGTTCCGTTATCTTCCATGTCCACTCTGAAGAGTGAACATGATCTTGTATCAATTTCTCTCCGACGCACGATTACAGTGTTTTCTCGTGTTTTTTTCCTCGTCTGCGGATATTACATTGTGATGTTAAAGACCATCCTCGCCATCTTGGTTATCTGTTTGAAGATACCTCGATGTCATAAGTTGTTCAACCTTTCTTTTCCAAAAGGATTTAAAGTCTTGTGCAAAGCTCATATTCTAAATCCTTTCAAGAACCATCGTCCATAAACTTGAAACCTTCTCATATTCCCTCCGTTACCTTGATGTGTTTCATGCCTGTTAACTCAAACGTTCTTTACGAACCTTCCTGTCATGAGTTACCCATGGGATACTCGATCTTCGTGAAGATCAAATCTTAGGAGTTTTCCCTCTCACGTAAGGTGTAGCCGCTGGAGATCTTCGCAAGTGCTACGGATCAATCTCTTCGAGAAGAGAACCGTAAGGTTCGAAAAGATCGTTCAAAAACGGTGTTCCTTCTTTCTTCTCCTTCGGGAATCTCGGGACGAGATTCTTGTAAGGGGGGTAGATTTTTAACATCCCAATTTTTCTAAACTAGGGTGTGTGGTGTGTGTTCATCCCATACATGCATGGAAACAAAATTTTAAACCAATTTAAGTTATTAATTTAAATGGTTTGAGAAAAATACCACAGATAGCACTTATTTTGGTTCCCAAAATTTTGTGTTGGAAAATATTTCAATTTCACCAAAGCAACACATGGTGAGGTTGGAAATTTTATAAGCTTTCCAAAAACTATTTTTGCTAATTTTCTGTTTACAAAAAGGGCCTCAAAACAGTGTTTTATGTCCTGTTTTAAAAGATAAAAGGACCTTGTTGCAATTCCTGAAACTACAGGGGGTCACGGAAAACTCTCCTTTTCTTTTTCCTTCTTCTTCCTCCGGCCAGAAGGACGAGGGCGACGGTGAGGTGGCCGCTGCCACCTCCTGCTTCCATCTTGCGAGGGGACAAGGACCCCTAGAGACGTCTGGATCGCGCACACCCCCGCAGAAACCCCCTCCCTTTCTCTCTGGCTCCCTCTGCCCTGGAAACGAACCGAACCCTAGCTCCACTGCCCTCTCCGGCCGTCGCCGATTGCTGCCCTCTCCGGCAACCCGAGGTCAAATTGAAGCCACCCTCGGAACCTCCATGGGCTCCTCCACCTCCCTGCCAAGCCACGGTTGCTGGGACACTGTGGAACGCGCGTTTTTCGCCGTCGTTGTCACCTCCGGCCGCCGCGGGGGACCTCATGGCGCCGCCGTCTCCGGCCTCCACTCGCCACCCCGACCACCCTGCAAGCTCCACCGTGCCGTGGTGAGCCTCCCAATGCTCTTAGTTTGCTAATTCTCCCTCTGTATCGCCTGGTCGTCGTCCGCCGCCGTCGGCCGCCGCGGTTCCTCGTCGCCGGCGGGGATTCCGGTGACCATTTGGTCAACCGC
This sequence comes from Alopecurus myosuroides, assembly GCA_028641055.1. Taxonomy (NCBI): domain Eukaryota; kingdom Viridiplantae; phylum Streptophyta; class Magnoliopsida; order Poales; family Poaceae; genus Alopecurus; species Alopecurus myosuroides. Next base: position 512,783,691 of record CM054057.1, read on the forward strand.
CGGTATCTCCCGACTCCCCTCAGCCCCCTCGAGCCCGTCATATAGTTTGATTTTCAAATCTCGCGCGAATTCAACCGATTTGAGGTTCAACTGTGAAGATCAGTGAAGTTTGATGTCACAGTGACATCCTGATGACGTCATAACTCCCTCTATTTAGTAATTCCATGAAATTCCAGAAAACAAATAAAATTGATATTTTAATAACTTTTGTTTTATACATCAGAAAAATAAAATAAAATTATGATTTTGATCATAAAAATGAGCTCTACCCAAAAATGTGATTTTCCTATATTTTTGACACAGTTCAAAAATGACCATTTATTTAATGTTGTTTATTCATTTTAAAAATGGAAAAATAAGTTTTTATTCACTAAAATTAGAAAATTAAAAGTTATATACCAAAATGCTTAAAATGACAAATGCAACCTATTTATGATGTTTTTAAACCTATTTGAGCTATTAAAATGGTACTCACTTTCATAACCGTCCAAAACCCCCTCCGGGGTCCATTTCGGGCAAACTTCAGTAAAATTGCATACTTACCATACGAAACCTAGCAACCCAACGATCATGTTTAGGGCTTTGTTAAAGTGCATTAACTTTATCATGTATACATATTGCGCATTGCATGGATGCCATGTTTGATTGTTATTCTTCTTTTCGGTGTTGTTTCCCCCTCGGTAGAACGTGACTCCAAAGAGAAGGCTAGCAATCCAATGGTGAATACTTGATCTTAACCGAAAAGTCAAGCACTTATTCCTGAAGACTTGATCTGGTTTTCTTATAACCAAGGCAAGCATAACCTCTTATCTGCTCATATATGCTTTCGAACAACATTTGAATCTCGTACTATGCATTCGATTCCAAAGTATTTGATGGTAGTAGACATAGTTCACCTATATACTGCATTGCCTCAATATCCCGATCCACTGCTCCTAGCCGCCATAGATTTGCTTGTGCGCATCGCCAAAGCCTCATATCTGCTTCGCTTAGCTTTGCATGTTTGTTTACCTCTGCTCCATCCGGTTGATGAATCAGAGCTGCGATAACTTAGTATGATATGATGACGTGGTGAGATGAGCACTGTGTGGTTAACTTGACAAAGGCTTGGACAGGAGGCCACTTGGAAAGTGGTTGTTTGTCCTGTACTTTCCAACCCTAGGAGTAAGGTCTCGCCGTGGAAACCAAGACTGAGCGTGCAACCACACGCGGGGCCTAACAGACCGCGCTCGACTAACTAACTTGTTTGGTTCTATCCGTGAGTCACGTAGTTTGGGATTTCCATCTGCGTGTGAGTCAAAAACCTTTTGGAGGTGTTTAGGGCGTGACCGGGACAAGTGATGGACGTACACGGATCTTTTCCCGACTCACAGAACATGTGCCGTCAGGAGGTGGCCAACTCCTTGTTGACGGGGTGGCCCTGTTTGGGTTGACTCATGGATAGGGCTCGACAAGGTAAAGGTCGTGGCCAACCACCCTCTGCCGTGCTCCATGGACGAGCGTACATGTGGCGTTAAGAGTAAGATGGTACGTGTGGGTAAAGTGTACCACCCTGCAGGGATAAATCTTTCGGGAAGCCGTGTCCACAGTTAAGGACGACTTGGTGAATGCCACGAGGTCATCGATAACTTGAACGTGACGTAAAAGATGTTGACAATGCATGGAGGCAGTAGATCAAGGGTGCCTCCTCGGAAATGCCGAGAGGGGTGATCCTTGTAGCATGTGAGATGCTGGGAAATGATGTTGGTGGTTTCAAAAGATGATGATTACAGTAGTAAGCTTCTCATCTGTTTTGAAAACACTCTTTGAGACGTGCTATTCTTCCTCTATTTGGAAAACAAACTTTGCTTTACGCAAATCAACCTTCATAAAACCCTTTACGAAACCAGCAGATATATAATAGGTTAACTAAGTCTTGTTGAGTACCTCCCGTACTCAGGTTTGCTTAATTTTGGTTCAGGTGGAGTTCCTCATTTCAGTGGTGATACAACATGGACATCGACGAGTAGTTTAGGGTTCCCAGGTAGCAGCCTGGAATCTATGGGCTGGGACGTCGCCTTATGTTGTGGCCTCTTAGGCCTTTTTGGTTCTTGTTGATTAGCAACATAATCTGCCTTCCGTTGTCTGATGTAATGTTGGGTCGTGTGACCTCTGCTTGTAAGCTATACTCTAGTAACACATGTTGAATACAACTTCATGTTTAGAGTACTGCTTTGATCAGTTGTTGGTTTCGAGCTCATTGTTATACAGTTTTGGCTATGCCTGCATAGTTGTCGCAGTCGACGGGTTGTGGAGCCGATGATCCATGTCTGAGCCCGCCTGTCGATGTGATCGGCCTGGGGCGAGGTAACCCCAGTAACCCTCGATTGTTGTTGTACTTTCTGGACACATAGCATCTCTGTATAGCTTTGGTCCCGTTTCCTTCAGTTTCATTCGATTCGTGGACGCTTTGATATGCATAGTTGGTTATGACTAGCATGGATGCAAGGAGTAGTAGACTGGGGATCCGGACTACGTGCCGATGAATCCAGTCTGCCTGCCGTTGTTTGTTGCGGCCGGGGCTGGTAACCCTGAAGCCCTTGTGAGTCCATGTCTAGGAGCATATAACAGTATGTATATCTCTGGGTCCGGGGTCTTGACACATCCCATACTCTGCTGATCGTGATAGTGATCCTCATAACAAGGAAAAGAATGAGTCTGACATATCTATCCGTGCGTGATCACAGGCGATCGCCACAGGTTTTTTTAGCTATAAAACGGCTCGGCTAACTGATGGATTTGTAGCGGCTGCTGAAAACAGCATGAAACACTACAATATTAACAGAGAATGGAAAATGCAGGATTAACCAACATTTCACCCCCTTAATCCTGCACCTTCGACACCCCCAGCTTCACCCTCATCTCCACAAAGCAAGTCCTTCCTAGTGCCTTTGTCAGAACATCTGGCAATTGTTTGTCTATTCCAACACGATCCACATCAAGTTTACCCTCTTCAATACACTAATGGCTGCGGTGAAATTTGATGTCGATGTGCTTGCTTTTGCTGTGGTGAACTGGATTCTTGCTGAGAGAAATAGCTGACTTGTTGTCGATCAGTAGCTTGAACTTCACCGGCGATAATCCTGTCAGATCGCCCAATAGGCTGCTGAGCCACTCTCCTTGGCTAGTGTCCGCTCCAGCTGCAACATATTCAGCTTCGCACGAGGACACTTCCACCACCTGCTGTTTCTGAGAGGACCAACTGATCACACTTCCACCGAGGAAGAACAACACTCCATAGGTACTCTTGCGATCATCGACATCTCCACCCAGATCACCGTCAGAATAACCTACGAGCTCCGGTGCCATAACACACAGAGTGAGGGAATATTGGGCATCCAAGCCCCTTGCCACTCTCTAACACACATGGTTTGGCAAACTCTAGCCTTGGGTGGGACCCAAATCTGATAGACGGATTCGAGGACTACTCATAGCCTGAAACTCCCGAAAAAGACGGAACTGCCGGCCTGTCCCCTCTACGTGAGCCGTAAAAGGGTAGCAAAGTGGTAGGTCCCACCTCCTGGCAAGATTCCCCATGTTTCGTCACATTCGTGAGTTTTGGGCTTTGAGTAGTCCTTGAACCCGCTAGAGAGAATCCGATGCCGGTGAAGCCATAAAACACTGAGTGAGGGAATCTTGGGCATCCAAGACCCATGCCACACTCTAACACACATGGTATGTCATACCCTAGGCTTGAGTGGGATTCATACGCTCCGGGGCCGCCCCTGTCCGGAGAAACCCTATGCCTGTTGGAGAAAAAGGACGTAAGTGTCGTTCTTGACCCTCTACGTGAGCCGGAAAGAGGTAGCAAAGTGGAACTAGTTGTTTGGTTTTTTTAGGTTAGGCCCAAGTTACACCCAATACAATGGTAGGGCCTACCTATTGGCAAGATTCCCCCCGTTCCGTCAGATTCGGGAGTTTTGGGCTATGAGTAGTCCTCGAATCCGTCAGAGGGAATCCGACGTCGGTGAAGCCATAACAGAGAGAGTGAGGTTAATCTTGGTCATCCAAGACCAATTTCACACTCTAACACAAATGGTATGGCATACCCTAGTCTTGGGTGGGATTCAGACACTCTAGAGAAAAACTAGGCCCGTTGGAGAAAAGGACGGAAATGTCGCCCTGTCCCCTCTACGTGAGCCAGAAGGGGGTAGAAAAGTGGAACTAATTTCTTGGTTGTGTTAGGTTAGGCCAAAGTAACACCCAAGAAAATGGTAGGGCCCACCCCTTGGCAAGATTCCCCCCGTTCCGTCAGATTCGAGATTTTCGGGCTCTGAGTAGTCCTAGAACCCACGAGAGTGAATCCGACGTCGTGAAGCCATAACACACCGAGTGAGGTAATATTGGACATACAAGACCCATTCCATACTCTAACACACATGTTATGGCATACCCTAGGATTGGGTGGGATTCAAACGCTCCGGAGCCCCTCCCCGGAGAAACCCTAGGTCCGCTGGAGAAAAAGACGGAACTGCCGTTCTGGCCCCTCTACGTGAGCCGGAATGCTTGGTTGTGTTAGGTTAGGCCCAAGGAACACCCAAGACAATGGTAGGTCCCACCACTTTGCAATATTCCCCCCGTTCCATCAGATTTGGGAGTTTTGCGCTCTGGGCAGTCATGGAACCTACGAGAGAGAATCTGATGCCGGTGAAGCCATAACACAAAGAGTGAGGGAATATTGGCATCCAAGACCCATGACACACTCTAATACAGATGGTATGGCATACCCTAGGCTTGGGTGGGATTCGGACGCTCCAGAGCCCCTCTCTGGAGAAACCCTATGCCCGCTGGAGAAAAAGGACGGATTTGCCGTTTTGGACCCTCTACGTGAACTAGAAAGGTGTAGAAAAGTGGAACTAATTGCTTGGTTATGTTAGTTTAGGCCCAAGGAACACCCAAGAAAATAGTAGGGCCCACCTCTTGACAATATTCCCCCCGTTCCTTCATATATGGGAGTTTCGGGCTCTAAGTAGTCCTTGAACCCGCGAGAGAGAATCCGATGCCGGTGAAGCCATAACACAAAGAGTGAGGGAATCTTGGCATCCAAGACCCATGAAACACTCATGGTATGGAATACCCTAGGCTTGGGCGGGATTCGGACGCTCCAGAGCCCCTCTCCGGAGATACCCTATGTCCGCTACAGAAAAAGGACAAATTTGTCGTTCTGGACCCTCTACGTGAACTGGAAATGTGTACAAAAGTGGAACTAATTGCTTGGTTATGTTAGGTTAGGACCAAGGAACACCCAAGAAAATGGTAGGGCCCACCTTTTGGCAAGATTCCCCCGTTCCATCAGATGCGGGAGTTTCGGGCTCTGAGTAGTCCTAAAACCCGCGAGAGAGAATTCGACGCCGATGAAGCCCTAACACTAAGAGCGAGGGAATCTTGGGCATACAAGATCCATGCCACACTCTAACACACATGGTATGGCATACCATCGAATTTGGTGGCATTTAGACGATCTGGAGCACCCTCTCCGGTGAAACCATAACCCCGATGGGGAAAAAGATGGAGTTGTCGTTTTGGCCCCTCTACGTGAGCCGAAAGGGGGTAGAAAAGTGAAAACAATTGCTTGGTTTTGTTAGATTAGTCCCAAGGAACACCCAAGACAATGGTAGGGCCCACCCCTTGGCAAGATCCCCCCTGTTCCGTCAGATCCGGGAGTTTTGGGCTCTTAGTAGTCCTAGAACCCACGAGACAGAATCTGACGCCGGTGAAGCCATAACACAAAGAGTGAGGTAATCTTGGGCATGGAAGACCCATGCCACACTCAAAGACACATGGTATGGCATACCCTAGGCTTAAGCGGGATTCACACGCTGGAACATTGATCTGTTGACCAAAAGTCAACCCTTTGGTTTACCCCTATGATCACCGTCGGAAGGGGGTAGACCATAGTACTATTTTGCTTGGTTGTGTTAGGTTAGACCAGAGATGCATTAATAACCAAAATCTAGCTTTACTTTTAATAATATTCCCTCCGGTTTTCCCGAAGAGGGAGCATCGACGGTTCGACCTCTAAGTAGTGCATAACCTTCCTATGTGATGCCGGTGAAACCAGTCACACCTATGTGTAGGATATTGGACCCTCTCCATCTCGATACCACCACACATTTATAAGTATTCTTAGTTCTCCACCATGTTTTACGTAGGATTCCGACAATTTAGAGCCCACACTTCACTAGAACATTGATATGTTGACTAGAAGTTAACCTTTTGGTCTACCCCTATGACCGCATTGGAGGGGGGTAGAACACAATACTATTTTGCTTGTTGTGTTAGATTAGGCCATAGCTACATTAACCTGTTGAACTATTGATTTTTTTTTCTTTTAGCCCTTTGGCCCTATCCACCAAGCAGTTTAGAGCTGACTTGAAGGACACTTTGGTAGACATGTATCTGTTGATAACATTAGCACTTTGCCTCAAAGCAGCATCAGATGCATTGCGGCCGGCTGGCCATCAAGATGTGCCATTGGACGTGAGTTTGGTATAGGAAAAAGATGCCCAATGAGATTCAGGGAGGGAGTCGGCTAGGGAAGTATTGATGAATGGGACGACTTGAATTAGGAAAGATGAGTTAGAGATATAATTATGAATGGTTAATTCGGAACAGTAAGGATTATGAAAGTATGAACTCCTAGTAAGAGCACAACACCTAGGATGTCAGGTTAGGAGGTTAATATTATATACGGTCATGTAAGTTATCGGATCAAGTAAGAACAATCAATTTAATCTCTCCTAGTAATTCTCTAGACTCAGCCTATGTCTACTCAATCCCACTCAACCACGCCTTCTATCCATCTTCAGTATGGTAGGTACCCCATTGTTAATCAAGGTTCAGAACACTAGTAGTCACCCAGATGAACTAACTTTGTCCTTCAAAGTCATCACACAATATTTGTGGTTGTTAAATCTATATCTGAAGGTGCTCTGTACCCATAACTCATACATATATAACCCCATTCTTCCTACACACTAACCTACTCTTCAATTGGAACTTCTCTTGTATTCCAGCAAGAGTTGCAGAATTCCAAGTTGTGAGATATTGTGAAAGTTTTGACAACTACGCCCATGTATCATCGGATGGATGGAATAAAATGCATGGATGGCAGATTGATGGCATATATGGAACTCCTGATCAAAAATATATTTTTATTACTCTTCAAATTGTTACACCTAGTTTACCTTATATCTACTCTTACTTTAAACGGTTAGAAATACACTTCCGTAAAGAAAGTGTCATACTTTCATTTAATTTGGTGCTTGAGTCTGATGGGTACCATTTGAAAAGGCTACTTGGCACTAAGGATGCTGCAGTGCACTGTAGTCAATTTTAGCGTGATAAAGATGTCATAGGAATAATATGAATTGACAAACAAATATAGAGAGATAATGAAAATTTTCTTTAGAACAACAAAAAGGAATACACCTGGTTTTGGCGAAAGAAATAACCTATTGTCTTGCTTATTTTAGTGTTTCTAAGTGAGCACACCAACCGGCTTATTCTCACCTTTCTTCCTGGGAGCACCAACAGGTCCTGCCATGGGCACCGGTTCTGGCTCAGGCGCCTTCATGTTTGTTATTGGATGCACAACAGCCTACAAGGTTATCTGCTGCATGGGTCGGCCCTCGTAGAACTGATACATGTTGTACCTTACATTACACCACACACTAGCAATCCATTCACCATGTTGCAGGTAGAAGAATCTCTTTGCTGCGCTCCTGATATTTGCGAGGCAATCCCAGCAGTCACTCGGTGTCAGGTCCAAGTTGCACTGCGCAAGAGAGTAGAGAAGCGGGATTGTGTTGTTGGCATCCATGCGGCTGGTGGCGTACCTCATTGTTGAGTTGTAGGCCTCCTGTTTGGCCGTCTCTTGAAGTAGCACCTTGATGTTGTCATCAATGCTGACCTCCGTGTACTTGTCCCTCACCTCGATGGGAATCCTGGGATTCATTTTGTCTTTCGTGCTCTCTGTAAAGATCAGCAACCTGTTTAACACAATGTTGGAGTTGTAGATAAGGTCCGACACGGAGATGTGGACGATGCAATCCTCATACAAGACATGTGTGTCCTCATGGGGTCCGCACAGCCTCCATGCGTCACGGAACGCTATGGTGATGCAGCTGGGGCAGGTAGGGGCCACGATGTCGCCGCGGCACACCGCGACACCATAGATGCGGTCTTGGTCAGTATCAATGAAGCCCTTGTCGAGAAGGGTCCTTGCGGATGAGGCACTCTTGGATAGCATGGTGGACAGGAGGTCAAGGTTAGCTTGGTAGGTGCTACCGTTCACGTTGGAGACGCTATAGGGGCAGAGCTGCACCAGTGGATGGTCGGCAGCAACGAGTGGCTCGAAGCCGAGGATGACGAGCAAGAGGATGATCATGGCTCTGGCTAACGAAGGTAATTCAGGCTTGCCTCTGCAGGAGATTTTGCAATAATCAGTATCATTTTGAAAACTTGCCCAGCTTATGGTTTGACTGCTTAGTGGATTAGTGATTAAGAGGTAATATGTAACATCCCAATTTTGCTACACTAGGGTGTGTGGGGTGTGTTCATCTTATACATGCATGAAAACAAAATTTTAAATCATGTTTTAACCAATTTAAATTGTGAATTTAAATGGTTTCAGAAAATCTCACAAAAAGTACTTAATTTGGTTTCCAAAATTTTGTTCGGGAAAATAATTCAAATGCACCAACCCAAGTCATGGTTTTGTTGGAAATTTCATAAGGTTTCCAAATCCTATTTTTGCCAAATTTTCTATTAGCAAAAAGGCCCCCAAAACTTCTGTTTCTGTTCTGTTTTGAAATAGAAAAAGGACCTCAATGAATTCCGTTGTTTCCCAGGGGGTTATTGTAATTTTGTTTTTCTGGCTTTCTTCAACCTTCAGACAGAAGGCAAGCAGCTGCGTGGCCGCCGCCGAAGCTGCCCCTGCCACCTCCTGGTTGGCCTTCCTCTGCGGATAAGACTCGAGAGAGCCGTGGTCCTCTTCCTTCCTATCCCCTCTGCTCCCTTTCTCTTTTCTTCTGTCTCCCTGCTCCGACCGAACCCTAGCCAGGAAAAAGCCGCCGGTCGTCGTCGCTGTTCCGGCCACTCCGAGGCACCCTCGAGCCTCCTTCCTCACCGTGGTGTCCCCCTCCACCTCTCCCTCAAGTGAATCGAGCACGGACGGCCCGGAGACGCCGCGCCATCATCGTCTTCCTCAATTCCGGCCGGTGACCGCCGCGGCCGATTCGCCGCCATCCGGCCGCCCCGGCCTTCCCCGACCACCCCACGAGAATCGTGGTGAGCTACTCTTCATCCCGGTGCCCTCCCCGTGCTCCCTCTCTTCCTCTAGCTTGCTGTCCTCGAGGGCCACCGTCGGCCGCCGTCGGACCTCGTCGCCGGCGAGTATTCCGGCGACCAAATGGTCCATCGCCGGTACCCCTCAACTCCCCGTGAGCTCCTCTCCGTTTCTGCATAGTTCGTTTCTTCGATTTTGCACGAATCCGTTCGAATTTGAATTCAGATGTGAAGATCAGAGCATGATGATGCCAGGATGACGTCACGATGACCTCATAATCGTGTTTTGTCTTTTTCCCAGAAAATGTTTTACAATTACAGAATAAGAATTAAATTGAATAATTAATACCTTTTAATCTGTTACTCAGAAAAATATAATAAAAATATGGGAGTGATCAGGAAAATGTACTCTTTCCAAAAATGTCACTTTCATACATGTTTGACACACTTCATTTTTGAACATTATTTAATATTGTTTAATTCATTTAAAATGGAGAAAATAAGTTTTTATTCAAGAAAATTAGAAAATTAAAAGTTATATACCAAATTGCTCAAAATGACAAATACAATCTGTTTATGATGTTTTCAAACCCATTTGAGCAACTAAAACTTGTACTCACTTTCATAATCGTCCGAAACCCCCTCCGGGGTCTATTTCGGACTAATTCCACTAAAAATGTTTAACTGACATATGAACCCTAGCAAGCCAACGATCATGCTTAGGGCTTTATTTCAGTGCATTAATTTGCTCATGCATACATATTGCGCATTGCATCGATGCCATGTGTTGATTGTTATTTCTCTTTCGGTGTTTGTTTCCCCCTCGGTAGAACGTGACTCCGAAGAGAAGGCCAGCAATCCAACGACGAATACTTGATCTTAATCGACAAGTCAAGCACTTATTCCAGAAGATCTTTATCTGGTTTTCTTATAACCAAGGCAAGCATAACCTATTATCTGTTCATATATGGTTTTCGAAGTGTTTTGGATCTCGTATATTGCATGCGGTTCAAACTATTTATGGTCTTAGATAGAGTTCTCCTATACTTGTTGCATCGCCTAAATATCCTGATCCACTGCTCCTAGCAGCTATAGGTTTGTTTGTGCGCGCCTCGTTAAAGCCCGTGAGTCTTGCTTAGCCATGCCTAGTTGTGATCTTATCCATCCGGTTGATGAATCTGGTCAATACGTGAATCTACTTTGTCAGGTTGTTGTGATTTGAATTACCTTTGATAACTTGACTAAATACTGGCATGGATGTGAGGCCACAATGGGTTGTGGCGTTTTGTCCTGTTCATGCCCCTAGGAGCGAGTTCTCGCCTTCGAAGCCAAGACTGAGCGTGCAACCACACGAGCGAGTCAACGAACCTCGCCTGACTAACTAACTTGTTTAGCCACATCCATGAGTCACGTAGTTTGATCTTTCCATCTGCGTGTGAGTCAGAAAACGATTTGGAGAAAACTTAGGGCGTGACCGGGACAAGTGATGGACGTACACGGATCTTGATCCCGACTCACAGAACATGTGCCGTCAGGAGGTGACCAACTCCCTGTTGACGGGGTGGCCCTGTTTGGGTTGACTCATGGATAGGGTTACACAAGGTAAAGGTCGGAGCCAACCACCCTCTGCCGCGCTCCCAAGGAGCGTACATGTGGCGTTAAGAGTCGGATGGTACGTGTGGGTAAAGTGTACCCCCTGCAGGGATAAATCTCCTCGAGAAGCCGTGTCCACGGTTACGGACGACTTGGCAACTGATTCTGTGATCATAGATAACTTCAACGGAATGACTAAAACTTGTTAACCATGATTGAAGGGTGCCTCCTCGGAGATGGCGAGAGGGGTGATCCTTGTAGCATAAGATAGTGTGGGAATGGGAAGGACTTGGTGGAATACAAGAAGATGATGATATCAGTAGTTGAGTAGTTTTCTCATCTGTTTTCAAAATATTCTATGAGACGTGCTATTCCTTCCTCAGTTTGGAAAACAAAGATTGCTTTGCGCAAATCAGCCTTCATGAAACCCTTTTCGAAATAGCAGATATATAATAGGTTAACTAAGTCTTGTTGAGTACCTCCCGTACTCAGGTTTGCTTAATTCTGGTTCAGGTGAAGATCTCACATCGTTGGTGATACAACGTGGACATCGACGAGTGGTTTGGGGTTCCCAGGTAGCAGCCTAGAATCTATGGGCTGGGACGTCGCCTTATGTTGCGGCCTCTTAGGCCTTTTTGGTTCTTGTTGATTAGCAACATATTTTTGCCTTCCGTTGTCTGATGTAATGTTGGGTCGTGTGACCTCTGCTTGTAAGCTATACTCTAGTAATACCTGTTTAATAAAGCTTCATGTTTAGAGTACTGCTTTGGTCGGTTGTTGGTTTCGAGCTTATTGTTATATAGTTTTGGCTATGCCTGCATAGTTGTCGCAGTCGGGGGGGGGGGGGGGGGGGGGGGGGAGGGGGGGTTGTGGAGGCGATGATCCATGTCCGAGCCCGCCTGTCGATGTGATCGGCCTGGGGCGAGGTAACCCCAGTAACCCTCGATTGTTGTTGCACTTTCTGAACACATAGCATCTCTGTATAGCCTTGGTCCCGTTTCCTTCAGTTTCTTTCGATTCGTGGACGCTTTGATATGCATAGTTGGTTATGACTAACATGGATACAAGGAGTAGTAGACTGGGGATCCGGACTACGTGCCGATGAATCTAGTCTGCCTGCCGTTGTTTGTTGCGGCCGGGGCTGGTAACCCTGAAGCCCTTGTGAGTCCATGGCTAGGAGCACATAACAGTATGTATATCTCTGGGTCCGGGGTCGTGACATAATATCAGTTTGCAGGCCATGCAGATTGCGTTGGATACAGTACAGCCGTCCTGGCATCAACTTGTGTAATCAAATTAGTTGGAGTACAGGCGATGTAAGACAAGGGGCAAAGAACAAACACAGTTTTGAAGGACAGGAGGTCTTTGTAGCGACCTTAAGGGAGCTGCGAAGTTAGGTTAAGATGATCACGACAGGTCGGTAAGCTATGGACTATCCATTTGAAGCTGGATCCAGAAAGATGCTTATACTTTTCGATAAAAGATGCTTCTTATACCGAAATGCTTCAAGGGATGCTGGCATATATCAGGAGTTCAGGACAAGGAAAAAAAAATCCGAAGTATGTAAATTTGGTCGAACTTCTATCAGGTGTAGCTGATTTTGTAAACTAAGTTCTATATCCTAGAGTTTGCCAAAAGAACAATAAGTGATACCACTGCACGGAAATTTAAATTTGGGAAGGCCTAATGGATGCATATGACGAAAGAAAAAACCATGTCTATCAAGATGCCTGTTATTTATTTGTCGAGTCTGATTTTCATGAAAGGGCAGTTCCAACATTTTCCATGTGATTTAATTGTTCAGAGATCGAGTTAAAAAGGATTAACGAGACAAATACAATTGTGCAACTTGCAATTTGTTTTTCCCTTTATGAGATTATTACTTGATTAGAAGACAAAACGAAGACGGTCCTAGCTAAAAGCTTTATGCTGTCTTTTTCTGTGACTTGATCAGGGGATGGCAATGGGGCGGGTTTGGGCGGGTTGGTCTGATCCAAATGCATGCCCATATCCATGAGCTTGTTCTTTGCCTACCTATGAAAGTATTTATGGGTCACTGGGGCTACCCATGCCCATACCCATTGGATATCCATCTATCCATGGATATACAGATCCATGAAACATCAAAAAACCATCTATAACAATGTGGACGTGGCAACATCAACGATCAAAATAAAAAGTCATATAACACAAAACACCATCCATAATAATGGGTTAATCCTTAGTAGGAATAAAATTAGGCTAATGGGCATTGTATGTTGGGTTTTTTAATTAATAATACTTATGATTTAAGCCATATTAAATTATACTAGCAAACTGCCCGTGCGTTGCAACGGGTCTAAAATAAATCGAGCAAATATTCCATTTTAGTTCTATCATTATTTCAGAATTCTTTCTTGTCATGCACGTTAGTGCAATCCTCTGAAAAGGAAAAAAACATCCACTTACCAACTTACTATCCACTCTTTGTTTGGAACATGGTTATCGAGGAGTAAGACGCATCATATATCATGGAGAAACTTATGAATTTACAATGGATTATTACATTTTTTTTTCTAAATTATAGCGAAGATCACTAAATAAATATTTTCTATCGTAGTAAGACTTGGGCACACATGGAAAATTTCCCGATTTCATTTTAAGGCTGCGAGGGAGGTTGTAGTTCGGGATTACTACAACATGTTGTAATTTGCATGATCAAACAGTTTTGCAACCAAACATCACCAAAAATTTATATAGTAGACACATGAAAAGGATACATATGCCCATCTTCTACCGCAGCATCTAGTCAGATACACCCTTGTCTTACCTGATAATGATCTTTTCTCTTATCATGATCGGGCCATGGCACTATTTCACTTAGCAGCATTGTTCGTCACACACGAACTATCAGATCAGTACAGAATATATAAGAAAAAAAATCATTAAGATAGCATAACTAATTTTTCATCAAAACAAGGTGTAACCAGGGTGAGAAATATCTGGGAGAATGGACACACAAGGTTTCTAGTTGCCAACATTTAAGTCTGAAGGCGAGTTATTAGACATACACACTTGTGGACCCTAAACCTGCAATAATACGCTATGGTCATGTTCTCCCAATTTTAAGTAAGATGAGAACCCGTATATTCTACAGAAAGACTGCAATCGGCAAGTGTCTCAAGTACGGGGTCTAATCAAGTACATCCAGGAGCCATATTCTTTTATTCGTTCATGTATTACAGCTTCATAGTTTTTAATTGTAAAAAGAATAGAATGCATGCTTCGTTAATGAGCTCACAACTGTGGGTATCCCTGTCGTACTTGTGTATGAAGTATGTACTGGAATATTTGTTGGAACTGTAATTCAGAAAAAAATAACTTGCAGACTTGCAGTCCAATGCTTGAGATCGCACGGGTACTCGCTCTTCCGTCGCCTGTCCGCGTGGAGGCGGTACCCCTAGCCGGAGGATGTCTTGCTCTTCGAATGTCTTTCCTCGTGGAGGCCGTACCCCTCGTCGGGGCGCCTGCTCACCGGTGCTAGACGGCGTGTTGACAACGATGTGCCTAAGAGGATTCAAGAGCGTCGTTTCCACCAACACAGACTATCCTCATATGGAGACCCTTCTCCCTCCCATTCGGCCCCTCGCCTGGCAGCGCCACGTAGTCTGGAGCACACCCGGAGCAAACCAGACCTCCAGCGACTCCTTGTCCCGGCTGTTCTGCATGTGGAAGGCCCGGTCTCGTGTCGTCACCGTCACAGTAGGGAGGCATGTGGCGACGCGGATGATGCAGGGCCTGTGCGAGACGGCGGAGGCCGCTGCCACCGTTGTGCCATCGCGCCCTCCTGGAGCTCCTGTCGAGGAACGTTGGCGCCCCCAGCTAGATCTCGAACCAACTGAGCCAGACACGATGCAGACCTGTGCGAGACGCCCGCGGCGGCGGAGGCAGGGTTCTGCGTCCACGCCGGAGTGAGGTGGCACACCACGACCAGAAGGAGGCAAGGCACACAGCCTCGGGCGCTTGGCGACATCGGCATGCGTAGCTTCTGCTTGTCACCATCCTCCAAAGCGATATGGCAAGGGTCCCGGGCACGAAATCATTGGCCACTTCGGAATCAGACTGAATGATTAGCGTGTCTGCAGGTTTGTGTTCTTGGCAGCGACCATGTGCATCTTCGATCGGGGAGCCGTTGATAGTTTGGGGCGGCGATCGGCTCGATCGATTCCCAGTGCGCGTCTTCTGCGTTCATATTAGTTAAACATCAGCACCAAATCCGGGTACAGATCAGCACCAAACCCGGCACGTCTTGTTTTTGTACTTTCCAAATTATGCACGATACGAAACAGCCTCGGACCAACGATCGCGAAACGTACGAAACCACGGAAACGACGGAGCGAAGCGCGACGTACCAACGAACGGACGAAGGAGAAACATAAGCCCTATTATATAGTAGAGATGTGTGACCTACATGCGGGCCATATTTTTTAGATGGATATCCAACGGGTATCCATGGAGCTAATTTTGGATCCGTGCCCAACCCGTAAGTTTGTGGATATCCACCCATGAAAATTCATGGGTAGAAGATGCGCTCCAGACCCTTACCCACCGGGTTGGATATCCATGGATATCCGGATCCGTGGATAATATTGCCATCCCTAGATCAGGTCATCAAAGTATGCTTAAACTCGGATGACCTGATACATTACATTGTCTGCGGGATCAATTATACAAAATGACGGGAAGTATGGTCGTTCATTGTAGCATCGATCACGTGTGGATCCAGGTCACTTTTGCTCAAGCTTCAGGCTCATCCTGGCATCTAGGCTGTCCTGATCAATCAGATGTGTTGCTGCTGATCGTGTAGTTTATCCCACAACCCCAGAGTGATAATGTATTTAAGAGTATTTGCATCCTAGTCCCAATGCTTTGGATGGTTTCTCTTGATTTTTTTAATCAAATGAACTTGTACTGCTGGTAGATGAGACTTCGTTTTTTTTTTGGTTACGCTAATCATTTATATTGAATGTTAGGTGTATTTTGTGTGAATAGCAACACTAATATTCTTCAAGGATAAAATTTATCTCACACAAACAAGCTTCATTATTTTGGGATCGTATGGCCCGATACAACACACGACACATGCACTCACTCGTTACATAGATAGCCACGAACATATTGGACATGGGTATGGAATTGCAAATCTGCCATTCTAAAAACCCCTCGTCCTCACTGAAACAAAAACGTAAAACAGGTGAAATCGATCTCATGGACGCCAGATAATGGCATGTGGTGACAACAGTAGCCCATCAGCTAGTAAACTTGCAGGCATCCATGCACACACGTTATTTGCACACAACTGTTCACTCTTGCAGATGTTGCGGCAACAGAAGATTTTTGCCTGCAGCCTGATGAAAAGAAAGTAAAACAAAGGTTAATGACATATTTAGCATGCGAATGTATACAATTATATGCTGCTTGTGACTAGGTGGCGCAGTTTCTATCTGTTCACAATTTGGGCTAAATATAATGTGTTCCAGAGTTAGACTTACCGCTGGCGGAGTACTTGGAGTGTAGAAAACATTAATATCAAGTTCCTTGATTCCATCTTCCGAGGTAGAGGGCGGGTTTCCCATATCTATGAACTTGATAGTACCTTGCGCCATCCTAAACACGCCGGTACCGCCAACAATGGACCACTCACCTTGTGGTATGGGAGCAGAGAGACCCATGACCTGAAGTGTGGAGCCTGCGAAACTATTGCCGTTGACAAGCAAAAGGTTTCAAGAGAAAGTTAGAGTAAACATGTACAGTTAGCATCTAAGAATGCAACAACTAAATTAATCGTATTTCCTGCATCGATGAAACATGGATGAAGGGTTTCCCTATGCCGATGTACAACAATAATTATGAAATGAAAATTCTGTGAAATAAGGCCAAATATAGAAAACATTTACCTGCCCTGCTCAAACACAATGTTTTGAGATGTGTACCACTGGTTCGCCTTGGTTCGTCCAGACTGGACATGCACGCCTTCTACACGCGCAACTACTGTGTCACTGGGATTGGTTGTAGTGGTTAGAATCCAGTCGTGGACGATGATCATACCAAATCCAAAGTACGACCTGATTCTAACACAATATCCTCGTTGCGGTTCGGGTGGTTGTCACCACCAACGAACTGGTGCAGGTACAAGTGGAGGTTAGTCTCATTACGGCAGGGGCACTCACAGTACTGGTAGAAGAAGTTTGGGAGTTGGGGCTAGCCACAGCAAGGATGATTCCTGGCAGCAGCAGAAAAACCAAGAAGGCGGGGCTAGCCATGACACTGAAGTAGTGTTTTCAGCAATAGGAGAATAGGAAACTCGATGAGCTAGTAGAGGGGAAGGCAGTGTGAATGGATTAGGGCGTACACAGGGGTCGTATTTATACTGGTTTTCAAGTGTTTTTATTGACGTGAAACGTTCCCAGTGATCGTGATCTGGTGGTCATGCATGTTTCTCCATCATGTACAATTATGCAAGTGAGTGACTCGTAGTTATGCAAACATGGCGGCTAAAGGGCTCCCTCATAGCACCGATTCACATTGGGAGTAACAAATAATTAAATTAAAAAAATGCTGTAGTTTGGTCCCTAGTGTAGTCTGCAGTAGAATTTTGGCCGATAAACATTTCCGTGGCCGATAAACTACATAATCGTCCGAAACCCCCCTCCGGGGTCTATTTCGGACTAATTCCACTAAAAATGTTTAACTGACATATGAACCCTAGCAAGCCAACGATCATGCTTAGGGCTTTATTTCAGTGCATTAATTTGCTCATGCATACATATTGCGCATTGCATCGATGCCATGTGTTGATTGTTATTTCTCTTTCGGTGTTTGTTTCCCCCTCGGTAGAAACGTGACTCCGAAGAGAAGGCCAGCAATCCAACGACGAATACTTGATCTTAATCGACAAGTCAAGCACTTATTCCAGAAGATCTTTATCTGGTTTTCTTATAACCAAGGCAAGCATAACCTATTATCTGTTCATATATGGTTTTCGAAGTGTTTTGGATCTCGTATATTGCATGCGGTTCAAACTATTTATGGTCTTAGATAGAGTTCTCCTATACTTGTTGCATCGCCTAAATATCCTGATCCACTGCTCATAGCAGCTATAGGTTTGTTTGTGCGCACCTCGTTAAAGCCCGTGAGTCTTGCTTAGCCATGCCTAGTTGTGATCTTATCCATCCGGTTGATGAATCTGGTCAATACGTGAATCTACTTTGTCAGGTTGTTGTGATTTGAATTACCTTTGATAACTTGACTAAATACTGGCATGGATGTGAGGCCACAATGGGTTGTGGCGTTTTGTCCTGTTCATGCCCCTAGGAGCGAGTTCTCGCCTTCGAAGCCAAGACTGAGCGTGCAACCACACGAGCGAGTCAACGAACCTCGCCTGACTAACTAACTTGTTTAGCCACATCCATGAGTCACGTAGTTTGATCTTTCCATCTGCGTGTGAGTCAGAAAACGATTTGGAGAAAACTTAGGGCGTGACCGGGACAAGTGATGGACGTACACGGATCTTGATCCCGACTCACAGAACATGTGCCGTCAGGAGGTGACCAACTCCCTGTTGACGGGGTGGCCCTGTTTGGGTTGACTCATGGATAGGGTTACACAAGGTAAAGGTCGGAGCCAACCACCCTCTGCCGCGCTCCCAAGGAGCGTACATGTGGCGTTAAGAGTCGGATGGTACGTGTGGGTAAAGTGTACCCCCTGCAGGGATAAATCTCCTCGAGAAGCCGTGTCCACGGTTACGGACGACTTGGCAACTGATTCTGTGATCATAGATAACTTCAACGGAATGACTAAAACTTGTTAACCATGATTGAAGGGTGCCTCCTCGGAGATGGCGAGAGGGGTGATCCTTGTAGCATAAGATAGTGTGGGAATGGGAAGGACTTGGTGGAATACAAGAAGATGATGATATCAGTAGTTGAGTAGTTTTCTCATCTGTTTTCAAAATATTCTATGAGACGTGCTATTCCTTCCTCAGTTTGGAAAACAAAGATTGCTTTGCGCAAATCAGCCTTCATGAAACCCTTTTCGAAATAGCAGATATATAATAGGTTAACTAAGTCTTGTTGAGTACCTCCCGTACTCAGGTTTGCTTAATTCTGGTTCAGGTGAAGATCTCACATCGTTGGTGATACAACGTGGACATCGACGAGTGGTTTGGGGTTCCCAGGTAGCAGCCTAGAATCTATGGGCTGGGACGTCGCCTTATGTTGCGGCCTCTTAGGCCTTTTTGGTTCTTGTTGATTAGCAACATATTTTTGCCTTCCGTTGTCTGATGTAATGTTGGGTCGTGTGACCTCTGCTTGTAAGCTATACTCTAGTAATACCTGTTTAATAAAGCTTCATGTTTAGAGTACTGCTTTGGTCGGTTGTTGGTTTCGAGCTTATTGTTATACAGTTTTGGCTATGCCTGCATAGTTGTCGCAGTCGGGGGGGGGGGGGGGGGGAGGGGGGGGTTGTGGAGGCGATGATCCATGTCCGAGCCCGCCTGTCGATGTGATCGGCCTGGGGCGAGGTAACCCCAGTAACCCTCGATTGTTGTTGCACTTTCTGAACACATAGCATCTCTGTATAGCCTTGGTCCCGTTTCCTTCAGTTTCTTTCGATTCGTGGACGCTTTGATATGCATAGTTGGTTATGACTAACATGGATACAAGGAGTAGTAGACTGGGGATCCGGACTACGTGCCGATGAATCTAGTCTGCCTGCCGTTGTTTGTTGCGGCCGGGGCTGGTAACCCTGAAGCCCTTGTGAGTCCATGGCTAGGAGCACATAACAGTATGTATATCTCTGGGTCCGGGGTCGTGACATAATATCAGCTTGCAGACCATGCAGATTACGTTGGATACAGTACAGCCGTCCTGGCATCAACTTGTGTAATCAAATTAATTGGAGTACAGGCGATGTAAGACAAGAGGCAGAGAACAAATACAGTTTCGAAGGACAAGAGGTCTTTGTTGCGACCTTAAGGGAGCTGCGAAGTTAGGTTAAGATGATCACGACAAGTCGGTAAGCTATGGACTATCTACTGGAAGCTGGATCCGGAAAGATGCTTATACTCTTCGATAAAAGACGCTTCTTATACCGAAATGTTTCAAGGGATGCTGGCATATATCAGGAGTTCAGGACAAGAAAAAAAAAATCCGAAGTATGTAAATTTGGTCGATCTTCTATCAAGTGTAACTCTTTTGTAAACTAAGTTCTATATCCAAGAGTGTGCCAAAAGAACAGTAAGTGATACCACTACACCAAAATTTAAATTTGGGAAGGTCTTATGGATGCATATGATAGAAAGGAAAAACCATGTCTATCAAGATGTCTGATTTTTATTTGTCAAGAATCTGATTTTCATGAAAAGGCAGTTCCAACATTTTCCATGTGATTTAACTGTTCAGAGATCGAGTTAAAAAGGATTAACGAGACAAATACAATTGTGCAACTTGCAATTTTTTTTCCCTTTATGGGATTATTACTTGATTAAAAGGCAAAACGAAGACGGTCGTAGCTAAAGGCTTTATGCTGTCTTTTTCGTTGACTTGATCAGGGGATGGCAATGGGGCGGGTTTGGGCGGGTTGGTCTGATCCAAATCCATGCCCATATCCATGAGCTTGTTCTTTGCCTACCTATGAAAGTATTTATGGGTCACTGGGGCTACCCATGCCCATACCCATTGGATATCCATCTATCCATGGATATACAGATCCATGAAACATCAAAAAACCATCTATAACAATGTGGACGTGGCAACATCAACGATCAAAATAAAAAGTCATATAACACAAAACACCATCCATAATAATGGGTTAATCCTTAGTAGGAATAAAATTAGGCTAATGGGCATTGTATGTTGGGTTTTTTAATTAATAATACTTATGATTTAAGCCATATTAAATTATATGTGTGACCTACATGCGGGCCATATTTTTTAGATGGATATCCAACGGGTATCCATGGAGCTAATTTTGGATCCGTGCCCAACCCGTAAGTTTGTGGATATCCACCCATGAAAATTCATGGGTAGAAGATGCGCTCCAGACCCTTACCCACCGGGTTGGATATCCATGGATATCCGGATCCGTGGATAATATTGCCATCCCTAGATCAGGTCATCAAAGTATGCTTAAACTCGGATGACCTGATACATTACATTGTCTGCGGGATCAATTATACAAAATGACGGGAAGTATGGTCGTTCATTGTAGCATCGATCACGTGTGGATCCAGGTCACTTTTGCTCAAGCTTCAGGCTCATCCTGGCATCTAGGCTGTCCTGATCAATCAGATGTGTTGCTGCTGATCGTGTAGTTTATCCCACAACCCCAGAGTGATAATGTATTTAAGAGTATTTGCATCCTAGTCCCAATGCTTTGGATGGTTTCTCTTGATTTTTTTAATCAAATGAACTTGTACTGCTGGTAGATGAGACTTCGTTTTTTTTTTGGTTACGCTAATCATTTATATTGAATGTTAGGTGTATTTTGTGTGGAATAGCAACACTAATATTCTTCAAGGATAAAATTTATCTCACACAAACAAGCTTCATTATTTTGGGATCGTATGGCCCGATACAACACACGACACATGCACTCACTCGTTACATAGATAGCCACGAACATATTGGACATGGGTATGGAATTGCAAATCTGCCATTCTAAAAACCCCTCGTCCTCACTGAAACAAAAACGTAAAACAGGTGAAATCGATCTCATGGACGCCAGATAATGGCATGTGGTGACAACAGTAGCCCATCAGCTAGTAAACTTGCAGGCATCCATGCACACACGTTATTTGCACACAACTGTTCACTCTTGCAGATGTTGCGGCAACAGAAGATTTTTGCCTGCAGCCTGATGAAAAGAAAGTAAAACAAAGGTTAATGACATATTTAGCATGCGAATGTATACAATTATATGCTGCTTGTGACTAGGTGGCGCAGTTTCTATCTGTTCACAATTTGGGCTAAATATAATGTGTTCCAGAGTTAGACTTACCGCTGGCGGAGTACTTGGAGTGTAGAAAACATTAATATCAAGTTCCTTGATTCCATCTTCCGAGGTAGAGGGCGGGTTTCCCATATCTATGAACTTGATAGTACCTTGCGCCATCCTAAACACGCCGGTACCGCCAACAATGGACCACTCACCTTGTGGTATGGGAGCAGAGAGACCCATGACCTGAAGTGTGGAGCCTGCGAAACTATTGCCGTTGACAAGCAAAAGGTTTCAAGAGAAAGTTAGAGTAAACATGTACAGTTAGCATCTAAGAATGCAACAACTAAATTAATCGTATTTCCTGCATCGATGAAACATGGATGAAGGGTTTCCCTATGCCGATGTACAACAATAATTATGAAATGAAAATTCTGTGAAATAAGGCCAAATATAGAAAACATTTACCTGCCCTGCTCAAACACAATGTTTTGAGATGTGTACCACTGGTTCGCCTTGGTTCGTCCAGACTGGACATGCACGCCTTCTACACGCGCAACTACTGTGTCACTGGGATTGGTTGTAGTGGTTAGAATCCAGTCGTGGACGATGATCATACCAAATCCAAAAGTACGACCTGATTCTAACACAATATCCTCGTTGCGGTTCGGGTGGTTGTCACCACCAACGAACTGGTGCAGGTACAAGTGGAGGTTAGTCTCATTACGGCAGGGGCACTCACAGTACTGGGTAGAAGAAGTTTGGGAGTTGGGGCTAGCCACAGCAAGGATGATTCCTGGCAGCAGCAGAAAAACCAAGAAGGCGGGGCTAGCCATGACACTGAAGTAGTGTTTTCAGCAATAGGAGAATAGGAAACTCGATGAGCTAGTAGAGGGGAAGGCAGTGTGAATGGATTAGGGCGTACACAGGGGTCGTATTTATACTGGTTTTCAAGTGTTTTTATTGACGTGAAACGTTCCCAGTGATCGTGATCTGGTGGTCATGCATGTTTCTCCATCATGTACAATTATGCAAGTGAGTGACTCGTAGTTATGCAAACATGGCGGCTAAAGGGCTCCCTCATAGCACCGATTCACATTGGGAGTAACAAATAATTAAATTAAAAAAATGCTGTAGTTTGGTCCCTAGTGTAGTCTGCAGTAGAATTTTGGCCGATAAACATTTCCGTGGCCGATAAACTACATAATCGTCCGAAACCCCCTCCGGGGTCTATTTCGGACTAATTCCACTAAAAATGTTTAACTGACATATGAACCCTAGCAAGCCAACGATCATGCTTAGGGCTTTATTTCAGTGCATTAATTTGCTCATGCATACATATTGCGCATTGCATCGATGCCATGTGTTGATTGTTATTTCTCTTTCGGTGTTTGTTTCCCCCTCGGTAGAACGTGACTCCGAAGAGAAGGCCAGCAATCCAACGACGAATACTTGATCTTAATCGACAAGTCAAGCACTTATTCCAGAAGATCTTTATCTGGTTTTCTTATAACCAAGGCAAGCATAACCTATTATCTGTTCATATATGGTTTTCGAAGTGTTTTGGATCTCGTATATTGCATGCGGTTCAAACTATTTATGGTCTTAGATAGAGTTCTCCTATACTTGTTGCATCGCCTAAATATCCTGATCCACTGCTCATAGCAGCTATAGGTTTGTTTGTGCGCACCTCGTTAAAGCCCGTGAGTCTTGCTTAGCCATGCCTAGTTGTGATCTTATCCATCCGGTTGATGAATCTGGTCAATACGTGAATCTACTTTGTCAGGTTGTTGTGATTTGAATTACCTTTGATAACTTGACTAAATACTGGCATGGATGTGAGGCCACAATGGGTTGTGGCGTTTTGTCCTGTTCATGCCCCTAGGAGCGAGTTCTCGCCTTCGAAGCCAAGACTGAGCGTGCAACCACACGAGCGAGTCAACGAACCTCGCCTGACTAACTAACTTGTTTAGCCACATCCATGAGTCACGTAGTTTGATCTTTCCATCTGCGTGTGAGTCAGAAAACGATTTGGAGAAAACTTAGGGCGTGACCGGGACAAGTGATGGACGTACACGGATCTTGATCCCGACTCACAGAACATGTGCCGTCAGGAGGTGACCAACTCCCTGTTGACGGGGTGGCCCTGTTTGGGTTGACTCATGGATAGGGTTACACAAGGTAAAGGTCGGAGCCAACCACCCTCTGCCGCGCTCCCAAGGAGCGTACATGTGGCGTTAAGAGTCGGATGGTACGTGTGGGTAAAGTGTACCCCCTGCAGGGATAAATCTCCTCGAGAAGCCGTGTCCACGGTTACGGACGACTTGGCAACTGATTCTGTGATCATAGATAACTTCAACGGAATGACTAAAACTTGTTAACCATGATTGAAGGGTGCCTCCTCGGAGATGGCGAGAGGGGTGATCCTTGTAGCATAAGATAGTGTGGGAATGGGAAGGACTTGGTGGAATACAAGAAGATGATGATATCAGTAGTTGAGTAGTTTTCTCATCTGTTTTCAAAATATTCTATGAGACGTGCTATTCCTTCCTCAGTTTGGAAAACAAAGATTGCTTTGCGCAAATCAGCCTTCATGAAACCCTTTTCGAAATAGCAGATATATAATAGGTTAACTAAGTCTTGTTGAGTACCTCCCGTACTCAGGTTTGCTTAATTCTGGTTCAGGTGAAGATCTCACATCGTTGGTGATACAACGTGGACATCGACGAGTGGTTTGGGGTTCCCAGGTAGCAGCCTAGAATCTATGGGCTGGGACGTCGCCTTATGTTGCGGCCTCTTAGGCCTTTTTGGTTCTTGTTGATTAGCAACATATTTTTGCCTTCCGTTGTCTGATGTAATGTTGGGTCGTGTGACCTCTGCTTGTAAGCTATACTCTAGTAATACCTGTTTAATAAAGCTTCATGTTTAGAGTACTGCTTTGGTCGGTTGTTGGTTTCGAGCTTATTGTTATACAGTTTTGGCTATGCCTGCATAGTTGTCGCAGTCGGGGGGGGGGGGGGGAGGGGGGGTTGTGGAGGCGATGATCCATGTCCGAGCCCGCCTGTCGATGTGATCGGCCTGGGGCGAGGTAACCCCAGTAACCCTCGATTGTTGTTGCACTTTCTGAACACATAGCATCTCTGTATAGCCTTGGTCCCGTTTCCTTCAGTTTCTTTCGATTCGTGGACGCTTTGATATGCATAGTTGGTTATGACTAACATGGATACAAGGAGTAGTAGACTGGGGATCCGGACTACGTGCCGATGAATCTAGTCTGCCTGCCGTTGTTTGTTGCGGCCGGGGCTGGTAACCCTGAAGCCCTTGTGAGTCCATGGCTAGGAGCACATAACAGTATGTATATCTCTGGGTCCGGGGTCGTGACATAATATCAGCTTGCAGACCATGCAGATTACGTTGGATACAGTACAGCCGTCCTGGCATCAACTTGTGTAATCAAATTAATTGGAGTACAGGCGATGTAAGACAAGAGGCAGAGAACAAATACAGTTTCGAAGGACAAGAGGTCTTTGTTGCGACCTTAAGGGAGCTGCGAAGTTAGGTTAAGATGATCACGACAAGTCGGTAAGCTATGGACTATCTACTGGAAGCTGGATCCGGAAAGATGCTTATACTCTTCGATAAAAGACGCTTCTTATACCGAAATGTTTCAAGGGATGCTGGCATATATCAGGAGTTCAGGACAAGAAAAAAAAAATCCGAAGTATGTAAATTTGGTCGATCTTCTATCAAGTGTAACTCTTTTGTAAACTAAGTTCTATATCCAAGAGTGTGCCAAAAGAACAGTAAGTGATACCACTACACCAAAATTTAAATTTGGGAAGGTCTTATGGATGCATATGATAGAAAGGAAAAACCATGTCTATCAAGATGTCTGATTTTTATTTGTCAAGAATCTGATTTTCATGAAAAGGCAGTTCCAACATTTTCCATGTGATTTAACTGTTCAGAGATCGAGTTAAAAAGGATTAACGAGACAAATACAATTGTGCAACTTGCAATTTTTTTTCCCTTTATGGGATTATTACTTGATTAAAAGGCAAAACGAAGACGGTCGTAGCTAAAGGCTTTATGCTGTCTTTTTCGTTGACTTGATCAGGGGATGGCAATGGGGCGGGTTTGGGCGGGTTGGTCTGATCCAAATCCATGCCCATATCCATGAGCTTGTTCTTTGCCTACCTATGAAAGTATTTATGGGTCACTGGGGCTACCCATGCCCATACCCATTGGATATCCATCTATCCATGGATATACAGATCCATGAAACATCAAAAAACCATCTATAACAATGTGGACGTGGCAACATCAACGATCAAAATAAAAAGTCATATAACACAAAACACCATCCATAATAATGGGTTAATCCTTAGTAGGAATAAAATTAGGCTAATGGGCATTGTATGTTGGGTTTTTTAATTAATAATACTTATGATTTAAGCCATATTAAATTATATGTGTGACCTACATGCGGGCCATATTTTTTAGATGGATATCCAACGGGTATCCATGGAGCTAATTTTGGATCCGTGCCCAACCCGTAAGTTTGTGGATATCCACCCATGAAAATTCATGGGTAGAAGATGCGCTCCAGACCCTTACCCACCGGGTTGGATATCCATGGATATCCGGATCCGTGGATAATATTGCCATCCCTAGATCAGGTCATCAAAGTATGCTTAAACTCGGATGACCTGATACATTACATTGTCTGCGGGATCAATTATACAAAATGACGGGAAGTATGGTCGTTCATTGTAGCATCGATCACGTGTGGATCCAGGTCACTTTTGCTCAAGCTTCAGGCTCATCCTGGCATCTAGGCTGTCCTGATCAATCAGATGTGTTGCTGCTGATCGTGTAGTTTATCCCACAACCCCAGAGTGATAATGTATTTAAGAGTATTTGCATCCTAGTCCCAATGCTTTGGATGGTTTCTCTTGATTTTTTTAATCAAATGAACTTGTACTGCTGGTAGATGAGACTTCGTTTTTTTTTTGGTTACGCTAATCATTTATATTGAATGTTAGGTGTATTTTGTGTGGAATAGCAACACTAATATTCTTCAAGGATAAAATTTATCTCACACAAACAAGCTTCATTATTTTGGGATCGTATGGCCCGATACAACACACGACACATGCACTCACTCGTTACATAGATAGCCACGAACATATTGGACATGGGTATGGAATTGCAAATCTGCCATTCTAAAAACCCCTCGTCCTCACTGAAACAAAAACGTAAAACAGGTGAAATCGATCTCATGGACGCCAGATAATGGCATGTGGTGACAACAGTAGCCCATCAGCTAGTAAACTTGCAGGCATCCATGCACACACGTTATTTGCACACAACTGTTCACTCTTGCAGATGTTGCGGCAACAGAAGATTTTTGCCTGCAGCCTGATGAAAAGAAAGTAAAACAAAGGTTAATGACATATTTAGCATGCGAATGTATACAATTATATGCTGCTTGTGACTAGGTGGCGCAGTTTCTATCTGTTCACAATTTGGGCTAAATATAATGTGTTCCAGAGTTAGACTTACCGCTGGCGGAGTACTTGGAGTGTAGAAAACATTAATATCAAGTTCCTTGATTCCATCTTCCGAGGTAGAGGGCGGGTTTCCCATATCTATGAACTTGATAGTACCTTGCGCCATCCTAAACACGCCGGTACCGCCAACAATGGACCACTCACCTTGTGGTATGGGAGCAGAGAGACCCATGACCTGAAGTGTGGAGCCTGCGAAACTATTGCCGTTGACAAGCAAAAGGTTTCAAGAGAAAGTTAGAGTAAACATGTACAGTTAGCATCTAAGAATGCAACAACTAAATTAATCGTATTTCCTGCATCGATGAAACATGGATGAAGGGTTTCCCTATGCCGATGTACAACAATAATTATGAAATGAAAATTCTGTGAAATAAGGCCAAATATAGAAAACATTTACCTGCCCTGCTCAAACACAATGTTTTGAGATGTGTACCACTGGTTCGCCTTGGTTCGTCCAGACTGGACATGCACGCCTTCTACACGCGCAACTACTGTGTCACTGGGATTGGTTGTAGTGGTTAGAATCCAGTCGTGGACGATGATCATACCAAATCCAAAAGTACGACCTGATTCTAACACAATATCCTCGTTGCGGTTCGGGTGGTTGTCACCACCAACGAACTGGTGCAGGTACAAGTGGAGGTTAGTCTCATTACGGCAGGGGCACTCACAGTACTGGGTAGAAGAAGTTTGGGAGTTGGGGCTAGCCACAGCAAGGATGATTCCTGGCAGCAGCAGAAAAACCAAGAAGGCGGGGCTAGCCATGACACTGAAGTAGTGTTTTCAGCAATAGGAGAATAGGAAACTCGATGAGCTAGTAGAGGGGAAGGCAGTGTGAATGGATTAGGGCGTACACAGGGGTCGTATTTATACTGGTTTTCAAGTGTTTTTATTGACGTGAAACGTTCCCAGTGATCGTGATCTGGTGGTCATGCATGTTTCTCCATCATGTACAATTATGCAAGTGAGTGACTCGTAGTTATGCAAACATGGCGGCTAAAGGGCTCCCTCATAGCACCGATTCACATTGGGAGTAACAAATAATTAAATTAAAAAAATGCTGTAGTTTGGTCCCTAGTGTAGTCTGCAGTAGAATTTTGGCCGATAAACATTTCCGTGGTTCATATTTCCGTGGTTCATATTTCCATCGGGAACACTGGGCATATTGACAGTCTGAGAAATGATGTTTGTCATGTTTCCTTATTTTGATTTTTCCGGTTTGTCTTTCAGTGAAGTGGCAGTTTAAACTCTTCCCGTGGTTCAATTATTTAGAGAGTTAAACGGGGCGAACAGGATATAAAAACATAGTACTGCATTAGAAGACAAAACTATGGCGGCCAATCTAATTGCTTCAAGCTGTCTCTTTTTGCTAGTTGGTCAAAGTAAGCATCTCGTTGCTAAAAAATAGAAAGAAATGACCTATATCCTTGATAGTCTCCAGTGAGAAATGACCTATGTCCTTGATCGGTAATACTAGAGTTACGGACGGAGAGCCTACGGATTTGGCTTACCGCATATGTGTTGCTATCTGATTAGTTGCACCCTCTAACTGCCCCTCCTAATTTTCACTACGGGTCCACCATCGAAGATCGGTTCCGTATATATACTGTTTCCGCAGGTGTAGCATTCCTGGTCCTTGATAATCTCCAGGGTACACATTAACTAGTTAGCTTCGACCCTAACCACTCTGTGCGGCTCACCATGGCTCCCTATTAGTCGCCGCCTATCCGGGTGCTTGATGAGCGCCTGCCGTTCAATTCCTAGGCGGGGTCGATACTCTTAGCCGGGCAAGGATTCCAGAATGGTTTAGGAGAGAATGGAGTATCAGGGGCGAACAGGATAAACGCTACCGTTCAACTTGCAAATTTTGTTTTCCATAGAATATAATACTCCATCAAAAGACAAAACTATGGCGGCCAATCTAATTGCTTCAAGTTGTCTCTTTTTGTTAGTCGATCAAAGTACGCATCTGATTGCTAAGAAATAGAAAGAAATGACCTTATATCCTTGATAGTCTTTAGCTACGGTAGCTCGTTTCTTACCAAAACATGACACTAAGGGTGTATTTTGTCGTGGGATAATCACGGCAGATGTTACCAGGGGTAACTGATCTAGGGGCAAGTCGACACTGGCGTTTGGGAGAGGGTTTAGCTCAAGGGAAAACATGGTGCAATTCGATCTGATAGCCGGTCATCGAAGTCGCCGGATCTCTATTCTCGATATGATAACTCGATTAGGGTTTACACTGGATGCTCGATATCACGCGATATTGCTAGGGTTCTTAGATCTCTGTCTAAAACTATACCTGGGGGTCGGTTTATAAAGCACCCGTACCCCCTAGCTTATTCGGCAAGACACATCTCGGATCCTACCCGGATACGGCGCACTAACCATAACATTCCTTTACAGTAACCCATAATCCGGGTCATTGGGCCCACAGGCTTGGGCCTCCACAAGCTTCTTTATTCTTAGCCGAATCCTGCACATCGTCCTTCGGGCCGGGTTATTCCTCGGAGCTTGGCATACCGGGTTAGCATCCCCCTGTCAGTAGTCCCCAGAATAGCCTGAGCTTCACGGATCTCCTTGAAGCGCTTGCTATTCCCTGCAAAGATATCGATCATACGGGCATATGAAGACCGGGTTAAGATGTTTTGATATTCAGCTAGGCCTTGCTCCTTAGTGGCCATATAATAACCCAAGTTTTCCCTCCAAACATCTTGGTTCAAACTTCTGGGTCCAAACCATAATAACAATACCAAAATCCTATGCTCGTTAACCAATCCTGTCATCACGGGACGAATCCCCTTCTTTCTTTTATCCGGATGCTTTGCTCGATACTTGGCGCACATCTCGCAGAAACTTTAGATAAATAGCCGTTTACCCCCATAATTCTCGGCTTCCACTCACCAAACCGAGCTTATCCATTTGCACTATAAAAAAGCCCCTTAGGAGTGACCCGAACCCTAACGGCTCATTTCCCCCACTCCATTCCTTTCTCCCTCTGAGCTCTCTTTCTCCCTGAGCGCCACCACGGAAATTCCGCGCTCGTCACCGGAACCCATCGCCCGGAGGCTGCGCTCCGCCACCATTCGCCCCGCGCCGCCGCCAAGATCCGCCGGCGAATCCTTATCCGGCCCACCAAGAATCGCGAAGGGACACCAGGCTTGCGCCATCTGCCTCCGCAAGGCTTCCTTCAGATCTCCTCCGGTAAACCTTTTGCACCCATTAATTTCCCCTCACAACCTTTGATTTCTTCCTCGGATTAGATCCAGATCGGCCCGCCTCGGATTTCTTGACTAGGCCGAATTAGGATACCCATAGTCTCTTCTAGCTCGCACAAAGGACGAAGCGCATGCTCCAATCCGCTCCCCTACTACCCACAATCATTATTCTTGCCACAAATCCAAAGATAAAACTTCCAATCTAGGCTCGAACTACCCAAAGTTTCCGCCTTCGCATCAATCACCCGGCTAGACCATTCCTTTTCAGTCCCTTTTATTCACGTCTGGAACTTAAGCCGCCGTCCATTGTATTCAAAAGGCTTCTTCATCATTTAGATCCCATAAATTTCACCACAATGCCTGATACCCGGAAACTTTCAAACCTTGCTCTGCAGGCTAACACCCGGATCTCCCGTAACTTTTCATACCTCAATATTATCCGGCCTATACTTAGCCGGCTCGCAACTTCCATGTCTTAATTTCCTTCTTACTTTGTACTCTGCAGGTCAGCCACATGGCTCCCAAGAAACAGGGGAAGACCCCAACCAAGGCCAAGGCCACCAACACCATTTCCGCCAACTGGGCGCGGTCTATGGTCACAAAGGCCAAGTTGGAGGAGCTGGTGGAACTGGGAATTCTTCCTCCTCAGGAAAATATCCAATGGAGGGTACCGGGTAAGGAGACCCGGCCCACCCCTACAAAAGATGAGGTAATTTGTTTCGTGGAACATGTGACCCGGGGTTTTCGACCACCGGGTCACCCTTTTTTCCGTGACGTCCTCAGCCACTACGGCCTTCGTGTCTTCGATATCGGACCCAATTCTGTGCTAAATATTTCCCATTTTATTGTCCTTTCCGAATCTTACTTGTGCACCCCGCCAAGTCTAGCCCTTTTTACCGAGCTTTTTCAATGCAAGCCATGCCGCGAAAGCGGTGATGGGGCGCTTCTCACTTGCGGCGGGGTTTCGATCCAGCGCCGCAAAAACTCTCTAATGCCACCCCTCACCCTTAATTCCCATGTCAAGCATTGGCAGCTTTCTTACTTCTACTGTCAAGACACTTCCCCACCCGGCCAAAAGAAACTGCCGGGTTATTCGGAGGGTCTTCTCGACATCTCTGATAAGTTTAGTGCCTTTGCCCCTAACTCGGATAGGGAGGCAATTCAACCCTTGCTAGCCAAAATCGCTACTCTTACAGCCCAGGGTCTCATCGGGCTCAACCTAGTAAAGACCTGGGTCGATTTTAGGATTCAGCCCAATTCCATCCGCACAAAGTTGATGTGCGAGTATTCAGGAGAACCTTCCGATCCGCTCCGATACTCCGATAACATCTTCGCACCTGGCGACACTCATAAAACCATCAAAGGTTTTTTGACGGAAAAGCTCGAGGTAATCCGGAACATATCCGGGTTAGAGCCCTTCACGCTTGAAAACCCCGCCCCTGAGGTAAAAGTCCGACTCTGACGCCCTTACTTTCATTCTTTCCACTTGATACAGTTGATAACCTGTGCATTAACACCTTTCAGGCTGATGACGACTTTTGGAAAATCAACGCCTCCCCTAGCTCCGAAAGTCCAGAGGAGCAAGATGCTGTTCACTCGGATGAAGGTACTCTTTGAATTTTATTTGATTCCTTTGAACTCGTCATAGCCCCTTCATTTTCAACCATAACTTTGATGATATTCAGAACAAGAGGATGATGAGGAAGAAGACTCGGATGGCAAAGTAGAATCTGCCAGCGACGAGGATGAACCGGAACCGGCAACCAAAGTCGGATCCAAAAGAAAAGCTCAAGAGGCCACTTCCAAGGTTTCATATCCCCTCCTCGCATTCAATTCACATCACCTTAATGATATACCTGAGTTATCTTGACATTATTCCACTGGCCATTCTTGAAGGAGTCGCCCATGATCAAGCGTAGGTCAACTCGAAATAACCCGGGTAACGACGCCATCAACCCGGGTATTTCTTCGACTCCCACTCGGCGGGCTGGTAATTATTCTATCTTTTCTCGACCGGCACATTCCCCTTGAACTATTCTTATATGACATCTAACCTGACAATTTTCAGCCTCTCCCGAGTCTGATGACGGGTTTCCTTGTGACTTCGCGGTGAACACCGGGTAAGATCCCCTTCCAGATGCTCTTCCACACTTCATCACCCTTTCCTGACCGCGTATTTAACTGCTTCTTGATAACATTTACAGGGCCACGGTCGTCGTTAGCGACCAAGAGGGCATGGAAGACGAGGGCCCGGGTCAGGGGAGCCCGGCCGATAAGACTACAGCCGTGTCTGGCGGTGAAAAACAAACATCGCCGATTAAACCGGACGCCCAAGAAACCGAGTATCCAATTGCTTCCCATGCGAGCAAGAAGAAGAAAGCCACAACCTTGGGTGCCGAAGGAGTGTCGGATTCCAATGCACAAATGACCCGGGTTCCGCCTCCCTCTAAGAAGAAAACCTCTTCTCGGAATTCCCAAGGCCCCGGGTCTTCTGATACGGGTAAAGATACTTTTGATCAATTGATGAACACGCTCCTCACCATGAAGGCTTCAGAGGGCGATATTTTAGAGCGCATGGCTGCAGAGCACCAGGTAAAAGCGCTTGTCATCTCATATTGCATATCTAGTCCCCAAGTTCCGAGTATGACTTGCAAAAGTTATGCTTGGTACTTCACGCCATATTTATCTTATCATAACATCCAACTGATGCTTGCCTTCCTTTCTACTTACAGGCACAGATTACTCGGTCTGATGAAACTTTACTGAAGACCGAACAACGTCTTCTTGCCGAGATAAAACGACGGGAAATCCTTGAGGATGACATGGAAACTTTGAAGAAGGATGTTTCCAAATATAAGAAGAAGTGCCTCACCGCTCAGACCGACTTGAAGAATTTATCGGATCAAGTCACCGATACTTACCAGATCTTACTTAGTAAGTTTTTGTCTGCCGACTAATTTCATGCTTCTTGTTATGCACCACTCTGGGTTACTGATACCTTCTTGCTTCTGTTTCAACTGCAGGTGCCAACCTTGCACCTCCAGAGGAAGATACTATTGCCAAGGCTAGGACCCTGAAGACTGTGCTCCGGACTTTCTTTGCCGGCACAAAATTTATATTGGACGCCATACATTGGCCCACAGAAGCCTATCCGGGTGAAGAGAATCTCGTCCAAGCCTGCTCCACTGTGCCTGGCTGGATTGAACTCTGGAAGCGTTCGTCCTGCCGCATTGGAATAACCCGGGCATTGACCTTGGCCAAAGCCTACTTTCCGAAGCTTGACCCGGCGAAGATAATATCCGGGTTTCCCGAGTTCAAGGCGGATGGTGCCAAATTTACGCCTAAGGACTTCAAGGCCATTCAGTCAGCAGTGCGCCCCTCTGCTACCACTTTAGCCGATAGCTTGGACCTGAATACGCTAATGACTGCGTATGACGCCGATGGCAAAGTTATCACAGAGGAAGCACCCCCGCCCTTTGACCTCTTGGAGAAGTGGGCTGATCACTCGGCCAAAAAGAAGGAGGCAACTGCGAAGAGGGAGGCCGAGTTAAAATCAGGGCCATCCGCCTCTACACCGTCCGTCCTTCCACCTATCCGCCCTGGCGCGGTGAGTCCGGGTGGCTCTGCCAGGAAAGCTAAGCAGCAGGCCCAGGAGCAAGACCCGGAAGATCGCACTCAGGAGGCCGAGTAGGGTAATGATGTCATAATACCTTAGTCACGTGGGGCCTTTTCATTTGAACTATTTATCCTGCCAATGGTGCGCCTGTGCACTTCTGATACCAATGCCATAACTTGTAATGTACTTCTATTCGGTGACATATTTTTGCGGCTTTCCCTGCCTTTTGATAATCGTGCTATTTTGTCTGTTCTTTTGAACTTGTTCTTGATACCCAGCTTTCTTTTTAGCTCCCTTTGTAAGACTCGGTTTTTCCAAGACCAGGGGCTTTGATAAGTGAAATTTTCTTGAAGTCCCTAAGACTCGGATGGTAGGGCCGTTCGAACCTTGGTATCCAAGTAGTTTGTTTCTGTTTCGAAGTCCCCAGTCCCCATGACCCAAAGTACGAGCCATGGGGGCGTGGCCTTTCTCAGAGGACAAATTATTTTTTACCAAGTCGAAACCCTAAGGCCACCCCGTGTAAGTACTGAAGTTATGCTTGATAGTCATTGAGTTTCCGGCTATCAGCCTTGTACTCTGCATAAACTTGTGGTTTAGATGACCCTTTTGACTATCTTATACTATAAGCCGGCTTTCGCGTGGATACCATGTTGTTACATCTATACGAAAACAGGGTCAGGCAAGTCCCATTGGGCTTCATGGCTGATTGTAATCATAAGCGAACAAATCATGCCACTTTTAGTGCGAGTCACATCGAGCTTAAGTAAGAAAAGTCAAGAAAAGTTGGCTTCTTTGCCCAGTCATAAGATTGCAGCCGTACTCGTTTGCGAGTAATCGGCCCTTACAACTTATAGCTATCTATGCCGGGTCATTCGGGTTAGTGGCTGGTTACCTGAGCAACCAACCCCCAAGACCTACATGCAATCGATGCTTTTGATGATATTGAATTATCGATGTCGCAGGGATACTACTTACTTGTAATCAGGGCGAAATGACATAGGACTTGATAACCATCTCTTTATTGATACTAGAAATTTTGGGTTAGCAGGCCGCCTCATTAAAAACCTTCCAGTCCCCTTAGGTACCCTGGGTAGGAAAAGAGCGCGTCTGAAACCTGCCGCCCGTTACATTGTTTAGTTCTTCATAAGCACCGGTCCTGACCTGGCTTGACCAATGCACATCCTCCATATGTTGGACCTTTTTCTGATGAGTACCGGGTTTGCTAGCCAACCCGGGTGGGGTGTTTCCATGACTTGGCTGGTTGTGAGCGGCCGTGTAGCTTCTTCCTTCACAGCGGATTGCTTGGGGGAGTCAACTTCGATTAAGGCCACCATTTTAGGATCTTGCGTTACCTTGGATTTTGCTTTTTCGCCTTCAGTACTCGGCCTTTTTGATGTAATTCTGTCCTCCGGGTCTGCTTGAGACCGATAGTGCTTGAGTTCTTCTTTTCTGCAGGCCTGCTCGGCCATTGCCGCATCTCCTTCGTCGCATTCAGCTGCTATGTCTCGATTTCCATGTATGGTAATGGTCTTCTTGGGACCCGGGATTTTTAGTTGCAGATACACGTAGCATGGCCTAGCCATGAATTTGGCATAAGCCGGTCTTCCGAACAATGCGTGATAAGGGCTTCGCAATTTGACTACCTCGAAGGTGAGCCACTCGACTCGATAGTTATCCTTTGACTCCCCGAAAGCTACCTCCAGTGCGACCTTTCCT
The DNA here is from genome assembly GCA_028641055.1 of Alopecurus myosuroides. NCBI lineage: Eukaryota > Viridiplantae > Streptophyta > Magnoliopsida > Poales > Poaceae > Alopecurus > Alopecurus myosuroides. Next base: position 512,819,711 of record CM054057.1, read on the forward strand.
TCGGGACACGCTGAGTGACCCGGCACTATCCCATGAAAAATTGTTGAGCTTTTTTGCAGCTGAGACTCCTTGAGGCCCATGCGTAGGAAGGTTTCCCAATACAGTATGTTGATGCTGCTTCCACCATCCATCAGAACCTTTTTCAGCTCATATCCATTGACCTGTGGTGCAACTACTAGTGCTAGGACTCCTGGGTGTTCCACCCTGTCCGGGTGATCCCTTCTGCTCCAAGTTATTTCTTGCTCTGACCATCTCAAGTATCTCGGGACAGCTGATGAAACTGAGTTGACCGCTTGCTTTAATATCTTTTTGTCCTTGTTAGAGCCCCCTGTGGTATGCACGTGGTATTGGCCCAATTGTTTGGGGTTAGCCTGGAAACCTCCTGCCCCCCCTTGGTTATTACTTTGATTTCCAGCCGCCGGGTTACCAGCTGGGGGTGGGCCGTTGCCCGGGTTTGCCCCCGGACCCGGTCCTCCTCCCCGTCCTGCACCTCGCATAGCTCTGTGCACTTCCTCATTTTTCCATCTTTGTAAATCGGCGCACTGTTCTAGGGAGTGGTTAGCTGGCCTGCCATTCCTGCTGTGCTTCGGACATGCCATCCGGAATATGTCCCAATTGTTACCCGGCCTTGGTGGACCTTGATAATTTCCTCCATTGTGGTTACCTCCGTTGAAATTTCCTTCTGCTCTTGGCCTCGAAGACCCGGCTTCTGTGTTGGCGACAAACTCGGAGCCTCCTTCGAAAGGGCGCTTGTTCTGGCTATTTCCATTGTTACCTGATGCTGATCCGTTGCCGGTTCTTCCATTACCGCTTGTGTTTGCTTTTGCCTTCTTGTCATCAGCTTCTTCTTCTGTAGTATCTGTAGCAGCGTGTTTGTTGCACGCATCCATCAATTCTCCCATTGTGACTTCCGAGGCATTTCGACTGGACTTCATGCGAGTTAACTTTTGCACTAAAGGTATATACTTGCATGTTTTTGCCATGGCCTGTAGTGCATCCTTGGGCTGGATATCCGTGGATGAGTGAGTATCTCCATAACCCGGCGCACCCAACTGCGCGCCGATTCTCCCTTCTTCTGGACGCATCGCTCTAGATCATCAATAGTGAATAATTTCCTGCAGGTCCCGTGAAAGTGTTTGACAAACGCGGTCTTCAATTCCTCCCAAGACTTGATCGATCCCTCTGGTAGATTGGTGAACCACAATTTTGCTGCTCCTTCCGACATCATCAGATACATGAACTTGGCTTGGAGGTTCTCGGACGCGTTGCGAATTGACATTGCCATCTCGTAACTGCTTAGCCATGTTTCGGGATCCATGGTTGGCTCATAATTCACTACTTTCCCTGGCTCTTTGAATTTTTCCGGGTAAGGTTCAGCTCTAATATTGTCCGAGAGACACTTGGGTCCCGCAAGAACGGTTGAAGCCGGCCTTGCTCTAGAAACGTGTGATGCCGCGGGGGCGCGGCTGGGCGCGGTGCTGCGGGAGGTCCATGCGCTGCAGACCCGGCCGCGGCCCTCCGAGCCCTAGAACTGTCCACGACGGCCTGTGCTGCTGATGCTGCCTGAGCGCGGGGAGGAGGCGGCATTTGCTGCTGCTCTTCCCTCCGCCGCGCTGAACTTGTTTGGATATTCCCTTGCTGCTGACTGACGTATGGCGTCCCGTGCATACCGCTTCTGTGATCCGGGTAATTGGCTTGCTGTGCCACCGCAGTGTGCAACAGCTCGATGGCTTGCCGGGTCTTCTCTGCATGGGGCGACTCTCCCACAGGGATTTGATTCAATGCGAGTGTTGCTGCATATACGTTGTCCATAGGATTGTTGTAGTGGCCGGCTGGTGTGCGGAATCGTGATGGTGGCGTTGGCAGTAGATCGTTGCCGGTTGTGACTCTAGCTTGTGGTGGGGGTAACCCGGTCCGTTCATTCGCCGGATGTGTCGCTGCTGTCATCTGTTGGGGTGCGGTTCCTTGGTTCACCACTGGTATCGGCTGATCCTGAGGTGTAACGAATAAATTAGCCGGATTAATGACCCCGCCCGTTGCTGGTAACCTGGTATGGTGCCTTTGATGTATCCTGGACGTTTCCTCTCGAAGCCGGGTTTCCAACGCGTCTAGCTCGCGCCGTCGTGTGGCCATCCCTTGCTTTTCTGCCTCTACCTGCCTTCTTTGCTGTTCCAGCGCACGACGCGCCACATCCAGATCCCTGACGCGTTCCGCTGCGTTTTCCGGAGTGATAACCGTCGCGAGAACCGTGGGGTCTAGAATCAGATTGTTATCGAATAGGGCCGGGTGGCGCGGGTTCGAAGGACCCGCCCCTGGTGTCCGGTTTTCTAAGAATCCGAACGTGTTTGCATGCAACTCCTCATCCGCTGCTCTGCTGGTTACTGACGCCGACTCTCCATCAACCCGGGTCAAGACCGGGTCTCCGTTAACCGCGCCTTGTTGCTGGGCCACTGCCTGAGCCGCCCCGACTGATGCCGCGGTTGTGTTTCCTTGGTTGGCCGCGGGGGCCGCATAGACTGCAACTCGGCGTACGATATCCGGCGTAAATTCAGGCTGTTCTTCCTCACCGTTCTCCTCGTACCGGTTTTCCAGTAGATCCAGAATAGACCCGGTATCATCTTCTCCTTGGGCCCGGTCGCGTGGGGTCCATGCCGGCTCCTCCGGCTGTTCCCACTCCGCGATGGGTTCTTCTGCCGGGTATGTCGTTCCAGTCGATTCTTCATCATCTGATCGGATAGACGTGGATTTTCCTGGCATAGAATCAGATCCAACGTTGTCAGGGATCGAATTGGAAGCACATACCATACCGATGAAGACGCTGATCCGGCCGATTGTCACGACGGATCCGGTTTCGAGGTGATCCGACTCCGGCCCCCAGCCGGAATCGTCCACCACCTTTTCTCCTTCGTGGTCGATGTAGATTTCGCCGATGACAAGATTCTCCATGCCCTTCCGAGCTTCTCCCGTGATGTAAACACCTTTGGACGCAGGCCCCACGGTGGGCGCCAACTGTCGTGGGATAATCACGGCAGATGTTACCGGGGGTAACTGATCTTGGGGCAAGACGACACAGGTATTTGGGAGAGGGTTTAGCTCAAGGGAAACATGGTGTAATTCGATCTGGTAGCCGGCAATCGAAGTCGCCGAGTCTCCTATCTCGATATGATAACTCAACTCTGGGATTACACTTGATGCTCGATATCACACGATGTTGCTAGGGTTCTTAGATCTCTGTCTAAAACTATACCTGGGGGTCGGTTTATAAAGCACCCGTACCCCCTAGCTTATTCGGCAAGACACATCTCGGATCCTACCCGGATACGGCGCACTAACCATAACTTTCCTTTACAGTAACCCATAATCCGGGTCATTGGGCCCACAGGCTTGGGCCTCCACAAGCTTCTTTATTCTTAGCCGAATCCTGCACATCGTCCTTCGGGCCGGGTTATTCCTCGGAGCTTGGCATACCGGGTTAGCATCCCCCTGTCATATTTGGTAGCCTGTGTGGGTTTAGAATGTGTTTCCCGCTTAAGACAGGCCAGCCTTATACGGGCTGAGATGAGATTTGGTGATGTGTTTGGTGACTTGTATGGGTTGAGACATGCTAAGATGAGAAGTTGTTTGGTGGTGTGTATGCGTTGGGACCTGCTGGGCTCAAAGTTCAAAAATACGAAATAACAAACATGACTAACTTCTTACAAAAAGGACCTTGACCAACATAAAAAAGCTATCAAGTCCTCATGGCGGTGGTGGCAAGGGGTGGGCGTTCGCCGGCGCAGGAGCAGGCGCCCGGCCGCCGTGGCTAGGGGCGGAGGAGCTCCACTCTGCGCGCACGAAGGCACCCACACGAGGCTCCATTGCAGAGGGGAGGTTGGGGCTGCTTCTTCTTGCTGCGCGCGCGATGGACGAGGCAGGAGAGGCGGGGTGGCCTGCCGGCCTGCTCTGTTGTGCGGCAGGCGAGGTTGAGGCGGCGCTGGGCGGCGGGCAAGGTCGAGTGTGGTGCTGCCGTAACTCGCAGAAGGAAGGTAATAATGGGAAAATGACGGGGGATTTTGGGAGGGGCTGATGTGCGACTCGCGGGTTGAACCCACACGTGGGATTTTTTTCGGATGAGCTCGGCCTGGCCGACGTGTGGGAAGCTTGATTTCCACTTCCCAACTGGATATCGTTCAGGAGGATTTTCTGCATGATGTGGGCATGGCCCAGGAGATAAACTGGGCTACCAAACAACGAAATACTTGTTGGCGCGAGATTTTCTGGGTCCAGCGGGCCACCAAACACGCCCTAAGTAGTTAGTCGACCCTAAACACTCTGTGCGACTCGTCATTGCTGCACCAGGGTGCCCCGTCATGGGAACGATTCATTTTCCCATCGCTTGATTAGCTTGCGGTTCGACTCCTCGGTGATCCGATATCTCTTAATTGGGACGAGGACTCTAGTTCGGTCTTGGATGGTCTTCTGCGCTTGTCATGGGCTTCCTGAGATCGTTGGGCTTCACCTTTGACTCTATCCCTTCTACGGCATGTTAAGCCTACCCAATAATTATCCCACTATGAGCACTAACTTAGTCACCTCTATTTCCCACATAATAGTTCGTGTAACTCAATACGCTTTTATTCTAGGATGCCACATCCTTGAGGGCATTATCGTTTTTCATGAGTCTATCCCCATAAAATTCAAAAGAATACAATGTAAGGCGCCTTTTTAAGTTTGACTTTAAGAAAGCACGATAAATCTAAATGGTCCTTCCTAGGCCCTACACATCAAAGGTTTCGCTCGTAAATGGTGTGAATAGATGCAAGGTTTCTGCAAGGAGGATGTGTTGAGATTAGAATTAATGATGATATTGCCAAGAGGTGATCCCTATCATTGTCTTGGGTGTTCATTGGACCTAAACTAACACAACCAAGCAGTTGGTTCCACTTTGCTTCCCCTTTCCGGCTCACGTAGAGGGGCCAGAACTGCAGTTCCGTCTTTTTCCCTAGCGAGGCTATGGTTTCTCCGGAGAGGGGTCTCCGGATCGTCTGAATGCCACCAAAACCCATGGTGTGACATACCATGTGTGTTATAGTGTTTCATGGGTCTTGGATGCCCAACATTTCCTCACTTTGTGTGTTATGGCTTCACCGGCATCGGATTCTCTCTAGCGGGTTCAAGGACTACCCAGAGCCCGAAACTCGTGGATGTGACGAAACAGGGGGAATCCTGCCAAGAGGTGGGCCCTACCATTGTCTTGGGTGTTCATTGGGCCTAAAATAACACAAACAAGCAGTTGGTTCCACTTTGCTACCCACTTCCGGCTCACGTAGAGGGGCAAAAATGGTAGTTCCGTTTGTTTTCCCAGCGGGGCTAGGGTTTCTCCGGAGAGGGGCTCTAGATCGTCTGAATACAACCAAATCCATAGCATGTGTGTTATAGTGTGTCATATGGGTCTTGGATGCCCAAGATTCCCTCACTTTGTGTGTTAGGCCTTCGCCGGCGTCGGATTCTCTCTAGCGGGTTCCAAAACTATTTAGAGCCCAAAACTTACGGATCTGACGGAACAGGGGGAATCTTGCCAAGAGGTGGGTCCTGCCATTTTATTTGGTTTTACTTGGGCCTAAAATAACACAACAAAGCAATTGGTTACACTTTGCTACCCCTTTCCGGCTCACGTAGAGGGGCTAGACCGACAATTTCTTCTTTTTCTCCAGCAAACCTAGGGTTTCTCCGGGGAGGGGCTCTGGAGCATATGAATTCCCACCCTATCCTAGGGTATGCCAAACCATATGTGTTATATTGTGGCATGGGTCTTGGATTCCCAAGATTCCCTCACTCTTTGTGTTATGGCTTCACCAGCGCCACATTCTCTTTCACGGGTTCCAGGACTACTTAGAGCCCGAAACTCCCAGATCTCACGGAATGGCGGGAATCTTGCCAAGAGGTGGGCCCTACCCTCGTCTTGGGTGTTCCTTGGGACTAACCTAATACAACCAAGCAGTTGGTTCCACTTTTCTACCCCCTTCCGCCTAACGTAGAGGGGCTAGAACGACAGTTCCGTATTTTCCCCCAGCGGGGCCATGGTTTCTCCGGAGAGGGGCCTCTAGATCGTCTGAATGCCACCAAACCCCAAGGTATGCCATACCATGTGTGTTATAGTGTGTCATGGGTCTTGGATTCCCAAGATTCCCTCTCTCTCTCTCTGTTAGGGCTTCACCGGCGTCGGATTACCTCTGGCGGGCTCAAGGACTACTTAGAGCCCGAAACTCCCGAAACCGAGGAAACTCGGGGAATCTTGCCAACAGGTGGGCCCAACATTATCTTGCATGTTCCTTGGGCCTAACCTAATACAAACAAGCAATTGGTTCCACTTTTCTACCCCTTTCCGGCTCACGTAGAGTGGCCAGAACGGCAGTTCCGTCTTTTTCCACATCGGGGCTATGGTTTCTCCGGAGAGGGGGATCCGGATCATCTGAATGCCACTACCCCATGCTATGCCATACCATGTGTGTTAGAGTGTGTCATAGGTCTTGGATGGACAACATTCCCTCGCTCTCTGTTTTAGGGCTCCACCGGCATCATATTCTCTCTGGTGGGTTCAAGGACTAGCCCGAAACTCCCGGACTGACGGAACTGGGGGAATCTTGCCAATCGGTGGGCCCAAACATTGTCTTGGGTGTTCCTTGGGCCTAACCTAACACAACCAATAAATTGGTTCCACTTTGCTACCCCCTCCCGACTCACGTAGAGGGGCCATAATGACAGTTCCGTCTTTTTCCTCATCGGGCTATGGTTTCTCAGGAGAGGGGGATCAAGATCGTTTGAATGCCACCAAATACCATGGTATTTCATACCACGTGTGTTACAGTGTGGCATGGGTCTTGGATTCCCAAGATTCCCTCGCTCCCAGTGTTAGAGATTCACCGGCGTCAGATTCTCTTTGGCGAGTTCGAGGACTACTTAGAGCCCGAAACTCCCAGATCCGACGGAACTGGGTGAATCTTGCCAAGAGGTAGGATCTAAAATTGTCTTGGGTGTTCATTGGGCCTAACCTAACACAACCAAGCAATTGGTTCCACTTTTCTATCCCCTTCCGGCTCACGTAGAGGGGCCAGAACGACAATTTCGTCTTTTTCACAACGGGGCTATGGTTTCTTCGGAGAGGGGGCTCCGGATCATCCGAATGCCACCAAATACCAACGTATGCCATACCATGTGGGTTAGAGTGTGTCATGGGGTTTGGATGCGCAAGATTCCCTCGCTCTCTGTGTTAGGGCGCACTTCACCGGCGTCGGATTCTTCAGGATGTGCGAGGTCTACTTAGAGCCCGAAAGTCCCGGATCTGAAGGAACTGGGAAAATCTTGGCAAGAGGTGGGCGCTACCATTTTCTTGGGTGTTCCTTATGCCTAACCTAACAAAACGAAGAAATTGGTTCCAATTTTCAACCCCCTTCCGGCTCATGTAGAGGTGCCAGAATGGCAGTTCCGTCTTTTCGCCCATCATGGCTATGGTTTCTTAAGGTGAACTGGAGGAAATCTTATTATAAGTAGATCTAGGTTTGGGTTATCCATGTAACTATGGACTAACTTAACAGAACCAAGCAAAAAAGAACAGTGGTCTACCCCCTTCCGACACCGGTGATAGGTGTAGACAAAAAAGTTGACTAGCATCCAACGGCTAGCAAAGTTCAAGCGACCAATCAACATGTAGTAGTATTCCACATAATTGACGCTTTCCAGGATTTTAGGTAAAATACTTTCGGGATTTTTTTCACAATTTTTAGTACTAAATAATTGCATAAATGCTCAATTTTTGTAAGCCACCCATCAGCATCGGACGGCTAGCAAAGTTTCCCGCAGTTTCGCCAAAAATTCGCGTCGCTCCAAAAAATTCGCGCCAGGACAGCCCGCCCAAATATTTTCATACAAGGATATTTTACTTCTCAGCCCTCCCGCACACAACTGTCACCATTTAGCATGGAGGGCATTTCTGTAATCGTTTCAAAACCCTGCCTTATCCCCTCGATCGGCCCTCTCTCGCCGAAAGAGAAAGCCACTATTTCGAAATATCCACTCCCCCTTGTCCTCTCAAAACAGATCCTCTATTCCCCAGGTCTCACACCTCGCCGTATAGCTCGCTTGAAAGAACTCCCTCGTCGCCGTCGAGATCACCCTCCAGATCTGCCACATCACCGGCCTTTTCGCCGTCTAGATCCGCCACCTCGCCGTTGTGCTTGCCTGCCTGTCACATCGTCTCTAACCTCGCCGTTTGTTATCTTCCACCTCGCGCCACGCTCGCCGGTCAGCCACCTCGACGCCGTGTTCGCCGGTCAGCCACCTCGCCACCGACCTTGCCGTACATCCAGATTTGCCACCTCGTCTGCAACCTCGGCGCAACATCACCGTCAAAGTCTGCAAGCATGCTGAAACGAGTGAAGATTGAAGGAGAGAAACGCAGCAAGACAGAAGACCCTAAAGATGCAGGCAACTATTCTCTCTAAATTGATTTTGTCTATTTAATTGTATGTTTGATGCTTCCTTATTATCCTGCTTATGTTCGATGCAGTTGATTTTTCTAAATTGATTGTCTGTTTAATCGTATGTTCGATGCTTCATTATTATCCTAATTATACTGCTAATTTTGATGCAATAAATCTCTCTAAACGGTTTCTTGTAACGGAAATACGAAGGGGCCTTCTTGCTTGATAAAAATTTCCTCATTTGCAGCAATCTAGCTTGTATACTACGTATTAGGTTTAATGTCACTTTTCTTGTGATCCTATTAGTCTTAGTTAGGATCAGAATTTATATTACTTGCACTGGACTGTTCTTACAAGATGAGTGCCATAATTATTTATGCTCTATTAGGTTCTTATGAAGTGCTATATTTGTACTTTACTTTTAGTTCTTTATTCATGTTAGGATCGCCACTACACCCCATTGAAGAGGAGCGTGCCATAACTATCATGGCAAATAATGCAAAAATGCATGAACTAGGCGTAAAGCCAGCAATTCTTTCATGCCCTACTATACCCCCCCAAAAGACCAAGAAGCAAGACTCTGGATCTCAGTACATGCCTGTGTATGATGTTGAAGAGGAATCAGATGCCACTGAAGGAGTCGTGTCATATCAATCACAATCCAGCGTGGACAATGAGCTATAGGTTATTCCCTAACCCGGTAGCTCAACATTCTTTCATGATATCGCAACATCTAGGGTGCAGCTTTCTTGTCTTGTATTGAACTGTTTGATCAATGTGGCGCCATATATTTTGTACTACTTCCTCTATTCCATACTATAAGAAGTTTTGGCAAGCTAATTAAGGCCGTCAAACCCACTTATAGTAATTAAGGTTGTCGTTGTAATTTCAACATGGTTTCCATCTATCTTCCTCACATGCTTGACACCTGCTATTACATCTATGCTTCTCATCTGCTATTTCATTACACACACACACTTGGTTGATTATAATATGCTAGTTTTCATCAATTTTTTTTACATGCTTGTCATCTGCTATTTTCATCTATCTTCCTCACATGCTTGACACCTGCTATTTCATCTATGCTTCTCATCAGCTAGTTCATGATACACACCGTTGTTTGACTAAATCTGCTAGTTTTCATCATTTTTTTGTACATGCTTGTCATCTGCTATTTTCATCTATCTTCCTCACATGCTTGACACCTGCTGTTTGATCTATGCTTCTCATCTGCTAGTTCATGACACACGCCGTTGTTTGACTATAATCTGCTAGTTTTCATCAATTTTTTTGTACATGCTTGTCATCTGCTAGTTTCATCTATGTTATGTACATTCTTGTCATCTGTTATTTTCATCTATTTTCTTTGGATGCTTGATAGGCAAGCAAGAAATAGGTGATGTCTCGATCTGCTTCATAGGTTGAGGACGAGGATGATAGTGAAGTTGTCATGCCGAAGAGTGGAAAGCATACTTTCTCAAAGAAGTCCCGTGTGGAATCATGTCTTTCACAGTTTGAGCATGAAACACAGCTTGATGTGAATGTGAGCAGAACAATTGCTGATATGAGGACGGCGAAAGCAGAATCCGAGCAACTGAGGCTAAAGTTTGTAGTTGATATGGAAGACATTCGGAAGCAACAAGCTGCGCTAAAGAAATCTCAACTAGAAGGAGTTGCCCTACTTGAGATGCTGGCTGAGCAGATGTGTGGTCCTTGAAACTGTGGTTCTGTATGTTGGTTTGATATTCTGTGATAAAAACTAAGTATTTGATGCCTGTTATGTGGTTTCTTTTCTTCCTGTGCGCAATTGGCACCCAAATAGCACCAAAACCGACATCATAGTAACGTAACGTAAAAATTCGTCAAGGCAAATACCGACACATGGCGATGTATGCCAAGCCCACGTGGCCTACTATGAGTGGGCGATTAGACGACATAAAAATTACGTCCCCGCCACATTTGATGACATCACCCAAATCCGAGACGAAAAAAAACGTCATGTAAAAGACGTTGCGTGGCACCATTTGGTTGGTGCACGTGCCACGAGTTTAGCGACGAAAAAAAGGTGTTGGGTAGTCCGCGACGAGCAGATTTCGTCCTAGAAGAAGGCGACGTGACGCTATTTTGTTTCCATGTGGCGTATTTTGATTGGTCCACATGCTTGCGCCTGATTAGTCGAGACTCGCGACGGAAAAAACGTCGCTGGGTAGCCCGGGAAGAACATATTTCGTCCCAGAAGAAGGCAACATGGCACCATTTTGTTTCCATGTGGCGTATTTCGATTGGTCCACATGGTTTCGCCTCATTGGTCAAGACTGGCGACGTAAAAAAACGTTCCCACGTTTTTCTTATGGTGACTAAACGTTTATCCACGTCATCTGATTACGATAAGGGCCGTTAGAAACTCGTTTGCCACGTGTTGCTCATAGCGATGAAATGAAAACGTTAATGCTTATTGGGCCTAGTCCGAACGGCCCAACTGGTGGCGACGATTTGCTGTACGTCGCGGATAGCCTTAACGGTTTAGTGTTCATATAAACGTCGCGGAATCGTCCGTGACAGTCGATCTGATACGTTTTCATTCTGTCGCGTAAACCGTCGCGGATTGCCCTTAGCGACGGTTTGGATCCCATCCGGAACGTTATTTAAACGTCCCTGATCGCGCGGAATTTGGTAGTGAGTGAGGGAATGTTTGGCATCCAAGACTCATGCCACAATCTAACACATAGGGTATGGCATACCATGTGCTGTGGTGGCATTCATACACTCCAGAGTCCCTCTCCGGGGAAACCCTAGCTCCGTTGGGGAAAAAGACGAAACCGTCGTTCTAGCCTCTCCGCGTACATGAGCCGGAAGAGGGTAGTAAAGTGGAACCGCTTGGTTATGTTAGTTTAGGTCTCCAAGGAACACCAAATACAATGTTAGGGCCCATCTCTTGGCAAGATTCCCCCTGTTCCGCCAGATCCGGGAGTTTCGACTCTAAGTAGTCCTGGAACCCGCCAGAGAGAATCCGACGCTGGTGAAGCCCTAACACAGAGAGGGAGGGAATCTTGGTCATCCAAGACACTCGACACACTCTATATCACACATGGTATGGCAACACACATGGTATGGAATACCATGTGCCGTGGTGGCATTCAGACGCTCCAGAGCCCCTCTTCAGAGAAACCTTAATTAGCCCCTTGGGGAAAAACACGGAACTGCCGTTCTGGTCCCTCTACGTGATCCGGAAGGGGGTAGAACGGTGGAACCAATTGCTTGGTTGTGTTATATTAGGCACAAGGAACACCCAAGTCAATGGTAGGGCCAACCTCTTGGCAAGATTTCCCCCGTTCTGTCAGATCCGGGAGTTTCGGGCTCTAAGTAGTCGTGGAACCCTCTAGAGAGAATCCGACGCTGGTGAAGCCCTAACACAGAGAGTGAGGGCATATTTGGAATCCAAGACCCATGACACACTATAACACATATGGTATATATGACATACCATGTTATGTGGTGGCATTCATACGCTCCGGAGTCCCTCTCCGGGGAAACCCTAGCCTCGTTGGGGAAAAGGACGGAACCGCCATTCTAGCCTCTCCGCGTACATGAGCCGGAAGGGGGTAGAAAAGTGGAACCGATTTCTTGGTTATGTTAGTTTAGGTCCAAGGAACACCAAAGTAAATGGTAGGGGCCACCTCTTGGCAAGATTTCCCCCGTTCCGCCAGATCCGGGAGTTTCGGCTCTAAGTAGTCCTGGAACCCGCCAGAGAGAACCCGACGCCGATGAAGCCCTAACAAAGAGAATGAGGGAATATTGGTCGTCCAAGACATTTTCCACACTCCATATCACACATGGTATGTCATATGTGTTGGCATTCCGACGCTCCGGAGGCCCTCTTCGGAGAAACCATAGCCCCTTGGGGAAAAAGACGAAACTGCCGTTCTGGGCCCTCTATGTGAGCCGGAAGGGGGTAGCAAGGTGGAACCAATTGCTTGGTTGTGTTATATTAGGCACAAGGAACACCCAAGTCAATGGTAGGGCCAACCTCTTGGCAAGATTTCCCCCGTTCTGTCAGATCAGGGAGTTTCGGGCTCTAAGTAGTCGCGGAACCCGCTAGAGAGAATCCGACGTCGGTGAAGCCCTAACACAGAGGGTGAGTGAATATTTGGCATCCAAGACCCAGGCCACACTCTAACACACATGATATCGCATACCATGTGATGTGGTGGCATTCAGACGCTCCGGAGCCCCTCTCCGGAAAAACCCTAGTCCCTTGGCATACCATGTGCTGTTCTTTCGAATGTCGTCCATGTACGTACTCCTCGAGTGTGCCTACATGCCAACACAACTTGAACGTAACTAGCTGCCAATACAACATATAGTACATGCTGAAAAGTTGGGATAATCCCATGCGTGGGAGGAGTGAATGCAGTTTGCCCTCTCCACTTCCACATGCGTGTCAGCAGTGCAGTTGCAACTGAGTTAATATCACACTTTCACACGCCTGCATTTTATCTCTTCTTCCCCCTCTCGTTCCCGACGCCGAAATCAGTTCGCTTCCTCCTCTGTTTCTCACCAAGATGTCTTCTTCACCGATCTCCCCCGCGTCTAAGAAGAGGAGGACCGAGGATTCCCTAGCAGCCGGGTATTTGTTTCAACGCACTTTTTGATTCCACCTTTTGGATTTTTTCATGCATCTTCTTACAAAAGTTCCTACAGGGTCGGTTGTTCCACTGAGAAACCTGGTTCAGTCCTCGAACACACTTTCCTTTCGAGGAAGGTTCTAGATGCCAAGGACACTATGGGGAAGATCGAAATCCGGAACCAGGACATAGCGAGGACCGCGAAAGAGATTTTCGCGAATTCCAAGCGGGAGATGAAATATTATGCACTCGAGCTGGAGCAGAAGCAGAGAGCTTTGAGGGCTGCTAAAAGCATGGCTGAGATTCTGCCGGTCCACCATGACTTGGGTAGGAAGACGGAACAACTCTGGAAAAAGATTCAGATGCAAGACCAGGAAGCTGATCTCATCCGCAGCGAGATCAAAGTGCTGGCCAAGGAAGCAGGGGAGCCCGGCCAGATCTAAATCGATTTGCTCCTGCGTGAGCGTGTTTGGGGCTTGTCCAAGGTAGTACTTGTGTTATGATTTTATTTCAGTTTAATTAAGACTAAGTGTGTACTGCCATCCAATGTTGAAGTTTGTGACCGAACATATATTGAAGTACTCCCCTCTGTTCACATATAGTTTGTGTTCTTGGCAAATTTTGTTTTTTGAACATACAAAAAATTCCAAGGAGAGGCTGCCACGAGTTAAATTAGAAAGAAGCCAACTCTGCATGCAGTTTGCTTGCATGCATTGGTCGTGGATGCATCCCATGAGACGTGGGATCCAGCTGTCAATGACTAGAAGTCAAGGAAAAGTCCGACCAGAGGTTAGTTAGAGAATCTGCGCCGGTTGTGCACGTACACACAACGAATATGACCTACGTGGCAACACACGTACGTTGCGTCTGTGCCAACGTACCGTTGCGTGCGTGCAGTTCGTGCCAACGTACCGCTGCGTGCGTGGGTTCGCGGGTGGATTCCTTGTCTTCTTCCCCCTCTTCGTCTCCCCTCCCCGCTCTATTTACGGTTTTCTCCTCCCTCCGCTCGTTTGTGCATTTCTTCCTCAGAATCCCGAAGTTCTTCTCCTCGAAGCGAAATCAGTTGTCCCTCCGCCGCTCGTTCGTGCCTTTCTGCTCGTCGCCACCGACGATGTCGTCTTCTGCTGTAACAAGGTATTTGTTTCAATACGATTTGTTTCAACGGTTCTTCTTCCTTCATTTCGATTCCACCTTTTCAATTCCTTTGCATTTATTTCAACATCTGGTTCCCCTTCGTGCAGCGCCGATGGTTCCAGTGTCCACACCGGATCGCCTTCGCTGTTGGGGCCGGTGGGCCTCGTCAATTAGCTCAAGACCCATTTGGCAGAACTGGACGAGGAGTTAGATAATCTTGAAGAGGAGTGTAGGGAGAATGGTTGCAAGGCTAAAGCAGCTATTGGCTGCTATCAGGAGGCAGGAAAGGGAGGCGTCGGAAATATGCCGTGAGCTGAATGAGAAGCTGATGCAAAATGTCGACCTATTGAGCACGGTCTCATTCCTCGAAAAGAAGATTGAGCTGAAAGACGGGGAAATTGTTCTCCTCCGCAGGGAACTCGAACTGGACAAGAATGAGGCGTTCCTCCCAGAGCGGGGCTTAAAATTAAGCTCCATTGCTCCTGCGTGAGCGTGTTTGGGGCTTGTCCCAGGTTACCTGCTATCCATTTCTTTCAGTTTAAGACCTGTTGTGTGTGCACTAGCAAGTTTATCACAGATTTGTGTCGAACTATGTTTAAGTTGTGTTTACTAATTTTATATTTTATCTCAATAATTTGTTTCTTAAGAATGCTCAGGAATATTTGGAGTACGTTTGAAAGTAATCACTACAAAGGAGATAGTTTGCAACAACAGTTCTCATGAGATAGTTTGGTAGGACAACAAAAGACAACATTTCTGCTACTACTACAAGGTTATATGAGATAGTTTTGGTAGGACAACAAAAGACAACATTTCTGGTGCTACTATACATCTATACACAAGGAATATACATGCTAATTAATTAAACAATTTAACACAAGTTCTGACCACCAAACTAGCTGATAAAACAACAACACAAGTTTGTTATTATTCTCTAAAACTACTCAGAAGTTCTCACCAACTACACTGTCAAGTTCACTGCCTCCATCGTCCTCCTGTGATTCGACGTCGCCGTCTGCATCGTCACTGACCACCTCTACGACCAGCCTGATATAGTCCTTCGTCACCTTTACATGTATGACGATGAGATCATCTATATGCAATCAGCGATTGAACAACGAATTCAGACCAGCCCTCAGTGAACTTGAAGTAATAAGGTTCTTCTTCTTCATCAGTGTGATATGAACTCAACACTTCGTTGTCCCCACCAGCTATCATGCATATACGAGATTGCCCCTCTCTTGGAAGTATATACTCATTTATGCATTTCAAAGGGACATCCTGAGCAAAGTACATTTAAGACTAATATCTGAAATGCATAGATAGCTAAATGACATTTTTTTCAAATTAAGCAGAAAAAGAATGATCATGTAATTAACTAACCAACTCATTAAGTTCTTCTTGATCCTACACCCTATGCACAAAAGAACCGAGGGACTATAATGTGCTCCCCATTTTCCAGGTCCATCTTATTCTGCTTGTAAAAAGCCCAATTTATCGCATTCATTTTAGAACCACTGACCTCATATGGGTACTCAAATAGTCTCTTCTGTAGTGTCATCTTGCAAGATGGTACGATAGGACGACACTCTGATCGCAAAGGGAAAACACGTGAATGTGCAATTACATAACCAAGGCCATCTTGGAAAGTTTGAAACATATATATTAACTAGCTAGTAAATTAACGTGTAAGGAAAACAAGCCAACGTGCAATTACATACCAGGGTCTAGAACCCAAGATTTGACCCCATTGTTTGCATTAGTTACTCGAACGTCAAACATAACAAATAGATCATCATAATCAAACCTCAGAAGATCGTTCGGTTGAATGTCATAAGCTTGACAAAATGCTGTCCAATATGGTCCACATATATAATCATTCCAGCCCCACGTTCCACATAGAAGTGGTATTCATTGACATTGCAGACAATCCATGCCTTATCTGGACAACCAGCAAATTGCTCTATACGCTTATGGAACGAACAAGGAAGATCCTACATAGTACACATATATACAATTTAATAGAATAAGCACACATATAATCGTCAACAAATCAAAAGCTCAGGAACAACATAATTGTAGTGTCAAGGATACTTACTGCCTCTTGATGACAAAATTCTGTAGACACCCTCATCATCACTCTAAAATTCAATAATGGCAGTTCACTGTTAGCGAGACACATGTCAGGTTCATCAGAACAGAACTCACATAGGCTTTGAGCCATTCCTGATTTTTAAACACAAAAAACAAGCGTATTAATTAGAACAGAATCCAAGATACATCTACACAAATAACAGCACTAATGATCTGCATAAATACTACCTAGGCAAGTGACGATTGGTCAAGATAATCACTCCTAAATTTGGCAATTAATTAGGAAAGACCAACAATGCTTAATAGTAAGAGCATGCATTGGCTTAATTAAATGGAGCATTGGCTAAACTACATGTAGATTGGGGAGAGGAAGTGGGTGGGAGGGTATCTAGAAGATCATTAATGCTAATTGTGCCTAACTCTTGATATTATTTGGTTTTGGAAAAGTGACTAATAAACCGAGATGGAGTACAATTTTAGTACTAAATCAGCACAATCTGCAGAAACCCCTGCAAAATACTAGTACTAATTAGTTCTCCCCTCCATTCTGGTAAGCCTATCTAGCAAGCTAGTTTATGGAACAGAGGTAGTAGTACTACTTGTACTGTTCATCCGCCATGGCCGGCAAAAAAACCCAAGCAGATTCAAACCGATGATGACCGCCGATGAAGAGGGTGCTTACCGATGGTGAAGAGCGTCGTCGCCGTTGTTCTGCTGACCCTTTGCATCGTCGCCGATGATGACCCCAGCGGTGGATTCGGCCACACGTACCGCTGCATGCATGCACGCGAAAATGTGAGATTCACTCTCCTCGCGCTCGCCATGCGCGCGGAGGAAAAAGAAAGGAGAAGGGAAATGGAAGAACCTCGCGGCTTGTGAAGAAGAACGGCGGCGGTTGCTGCGGCGGCGGCGGTTATCTCCCCGTGGAGAAAAACGGCGGGGTTTTTCTCTCACTGGAAGGGGACAGAGTGCTCTCTCTCCGCGTCTGTTCGGCTATTAACCAAAGTGGAGAATAAAGTACAACGAAAATCAACCTATGGCAGACATATGGGGCCAAAGGGAACACGTGGAGAACCCACGAAAATCCCGTTGCCGCCTTGCCAGCATACGGACCTAGAGGGGCTGGCATGTGGGACCCATCACTGCTCAGACCAAAATCATGTTAGGAAACTAGATCTAGTTATCTCCACCCTTGGCTGTGGCGGCGGTGGCCGTGTACGGTGCTCTCCACAGATCTCACCCCTTCCGTCCCTTTTTCTGGGGCTGTGCAAGCCGCCATAGGCTCATCCTGCCGCCCCTCGGCGGGCGCCGTCTCCTCACCCGCCCTCCACAGCTTACGTCGCCGATGATCCCCTTCCGGCCGCATTCCCCGCGCACGCCTGTACTGTTCGACTAGTTGGGGCTCCCCTTCCGTCCGCCTCCGCACGCCAAGGTAAAGAACCCACCCATCCTTGTGCTACTTGCTAAGAAAGTAAGAATACCTAGAACTGTTAATTGTTCTGCCAATTGATTAGTTTGCTCATGGTCTGTTATTAGTTTGTTCATGGTTAGTGATTTGATGTTCGTTAAACTCGATTAGTTTGTTCTGCAAATTGAGTAGCCTGTTATAAAAAATGAGTACCCCTTTTCAGACAAATACAATAATAGCTTGTTTATCTCTTTAACAGATGGATATGCGTTGGATTTCAAGTGGTAGACCATGGAACCCTCCATATGTTGATGGAATCAAAGAGTTCTTAATCTTAGTCAAGGAGAGAAAAAGCGATAATTGTCGTGTTCGATGCCCATGCACGAGGTGCCTAAATATGAAGATGCAGCATTTTGGAGTGATGACCCGACACTTACAGATCCACAAATTTTCCAGTACCTACCTTCGGTGGATACATCATGGAGTGCCAAGTGATGTCGTGATTATTGAAGATCCTCCACATAATGATGGCAATGGTGGTGATGATGATGATAATGCTGGTCATGGGAATCATAATATGGATATGGATGGCAAAGATGAGGCAGATAGAGAAGCCGATGAAATGGAAGCAATGTTGAAAGACCTCACAGGAGCAACAGCCCATGAAGGAACAGAAACTGAGGTCGAAGTTGGGTATAATAAAGTATTTGAAAAATTGTTGGCAGAGTCAGAGCGCCCGCTTTACCCGGTAAATAAACACGTCGGTAGGCTGGCATTAATGATAAAGCTACTTCATCACAAATCATATTATCGGGTCAGCAATGCTGCTTTTGATGCTTGGATGCGTATATTTGCCAAGGCACTTCCGGACGGCAATACACTGCCCAAATTATATAGAGAAGCTAAATCTTATATGAAGCAGTCGCGTCTTTCATATGACAGCATACATGTGTTCCCAAACAACTGCATACTTTTCAGAGGGGATTATGCTGATAAGGACAACTGCCCATAGTGTCAAGCATCGAGGGTGGAAGTATCCGGAGAGAAAGAGATCTGCTGTTAAAGTGTTGCGTTATTTTCCTTTGGCACCGAGGCTGAAGAGATTGTTTGCTTCAAGGAAAACAACGGAGAACATGCAGTGGCATGCGTTAAAGAGGAAGCCTGAAAAGGACATATTGACTCATCCGGCTGATGGTGCAGCATGGAAGGCTTTCGACGATGAATTCAAAACATTTGCGGGCGATCCTAGAAACATAAGGATCGGCATTGCCTCTGATGGATTCAATCCCTATGGATCCATGAGCACAAGCTATAGCATGTGCCCTGTGTTTGCCGTGCCGTACAACCATTCACCAGAGGAGTTCAGTGATCCATCATACTACATGCTTTTCTTGCTAATCCCTGGCAAAACAAGTCCTGGAAGGACTTTGGTCTTTTCATTCAGCCGTTAATTGAAGATTTGCAGGATCTTTGGAAGGGTGTGCGGACTTATGATTCATTTTCTAGGGAAATGTTTGATCTTCATGCTGCGGTACTCTGGTGCATACACGACTACCCAGCTTGTGGCACTATGTCTGGGCGTACCACTCAAGACTATGATGCATACCTGCATTGTGACAAAGATCCTCTATCAATGCCCATAACCAACAAATTGTGCTACATTGGGCACCATTGTTTCCTCCCCCATGACCACTTGTGGCGGGGAAAGACAGGCCTTCAAGGTAAAAATTTCGTCAAGAACGAGTTGCGAGAATCATTTACTGATAAAGAGTTAGAAGCTGAGCTGGAGAAGGTTAGACATCTAAAACCAGGAATTGGTCCCCAGAGCATCAGCAAGAAGAGGAAGCGTGGAGAACCTACACCGATCTGGAAGCGTAGGCTTGGTTGGTGGCACTTGACTTACTGGCCAAAGTTAAACCTTCGGCATAATCTCGACGTGATGCACATCGAAAAGAACATCTTAGACAACATCCTTGGCACCGTCCTTGAACTGGAAGGGAAGAATAAGGACACCGGCAATGCCGGGAAGGATCGTCATAACCTTGGCATTAGAAAAAAAATGCAGCTGGATCCACCGGTAATGCCTCCGGACGTGGACCCGAAAAATATAAATGTGTAATGACATATGGAAGCTATAACCTAAACAAAGATGCAAAGACAAAGCTATGCCAGTTTCTATTTGACTGTACATATCCAGATGGTTTTTGTTCCAACATGTCCAAGTGTGTCAACGTACAAACACGCAAGATCTCGGGACTTAAAACCCATGACTGCCACATCTTGTTGCAGAGAACATTATCTGCTGGGCTGCGGGGATTATTGAAAGACGATGTCTATCGGGCGATAGGTGACCTAGGCAAACTTTTCAAGGACTTGTGCAGTAAAAGGTTGGAAAGAAGTGTTCTGCTCCGTCTGAAAGCTGAAATCCTATTAATCTTGTGCAGGCTTGAAAACATCTCCCCGCCGGCGTTTTTTGATGTTATGGTCTACCTGGCTGTGCATTTACCTGACGACGCTTTGCTCCGAGGCCCTGTGAACTATGGGTGGATGTATCCAATTGAGAGGATGTTGTGTACTTTGAAGAGATATGTGAGGAACATGGCCCATCCAGAAGGTTCAATTGCAGAGGCGTACATTGCCTCCAAGTGCTTGACATTTTCCTCTAGATACTTGAAAGAATATATTGAGACAAGGTACAACCGGCAACAGAGATATGAGGTTCAACAAAAAGTTGAACGAGAAGAATCGTCTTGTGATATGTTTGGCCATGGTGCGCGTTTAGTTGGAGCATATAGTGCGATCAATCATGATAGCACTGAAACCCTGTCAACAGATCTTCATAGAATGACTCGGTATGTCCTAAACAATTGCAGCAAGGTTACAGGCTATATCCAGTATGTTCCCTACGTCTGAATTTTATGTTGCCCTACATATTGTATATCCCATAGTTACCGGAGTTCAATAACTCTTCATGGTTTGCAGAGAGTTCAGGACAGAGCCGGAGGAAGAAGGGACACCAGGATTTTCCAAGATGGTTCAAAGAGATGCAAGTTTCCTTTTGCATTTCTCTTTGACCTTTTGCATTTCATTGCATGATTTTGACCATATTGTTTTTTATTTTTTCTGTAGTACACAGATGATGAACAAGGCATGGGAAAGACCAGAAGTTCATGAAGATGAGTTGTTCGCATTGGCACTTGGCCCACACAGCAAAGTTAAAACATATTCAGTTTGTCATGTGAACTTAGTTCGGTTTGTCACCGTTGAGCGTGAAAAAAGCAAGAAAACACAAAACAGTGGAGTCATGGCTGCTGGAGATCACAGCGGGGACGCAAGAGATTTTTATGGTGTTCTGAAGGAAATCAAAGAGTTGACTTATATCTCTACCGAGAAACATAAACGGACAGTTGTTCTGTTTGGCTGTGACTGGTATCGTCTTGAAGCAGGCGCGGGCATGCGCAGGTTTAAACTGGAAAAGTATGATAAACCGTTCAGGAGCATCTACATTTCCAATTTGTGGTATGAGGATGATAAGTATATCATGTCAACCCAGACACATAAAGTGTTTTATATGCCATACAATGTAGGGGGAGAACACTGGCGAATAGTTCAAAAATTTGAGCATAAGCGGACCTTTGATGTGTCCGAACATGAGAAGGACAAAGATGAGGAGGACAATGATGAGGAGGAGAGGCCTAGTATTCTAGCACATCAAGATGTTGAAGACTCTGACAATAAGGATGTTCCTGCTGAGCCGATATCCCATCCTCCGCCTACGGCTACTCTGGGACACACTGACATGGCTCGCCGCATCCTCTCGGCAGATGAGATTTGGGCTATTATCAAAGATAAAAAAAAAGAGTTTGTGCAGCATAAGGAAGGTGAAGTACAAGATGGTGACGCTGAATTAGAAGTCAGTGAGGATGAAGTAGACGACACATATGCGGAGTATGACAGTGATCCGGGTGCACTGCCCGCAAATGATTGCGATGCAGACTAGTGTTGCATGCCTGTGGGCAAGCTTGTGTCGAACTGATTTTGCATGCTTTGTGTGCATGCTTTTATTGAACTGATGCGCATGCCTGTTTGCATGGTGTGTGTTGAACTGTTGTGCATGCCTGCTTGCATGCTTGTGTTGAACTGATGTGCATGCGTGTGTGTATGCTTGTGTTGAACTGAACTGCATTCTTGTATTTTCTTTGAACTTTGTTTGTTTGTGTGTGTGTGTGTGTGTGTGTGATTTTTAGCTATTTGTCTCGTATATGTCAAAACCATAGCATTAAACATAGAGTACATACAAATGGTCATAAAATTGACCGCGAACATGATATTACTCAAGTGCTACCATTACCCAATTATCTTCCTTACATTGCTAATATGCCATTACTCAACTGCCAGACATCATCATGCCAAGAAACATTGCAAATAAAACTGAAAAAACCCAAATCGTCAACAGATTGTGGCCAGAATCTTGAATCTTGCCTTCATGAGCAGGTTTTCCACCAGCTTCATCAGCACCTTGTTTGTGTACCCCTTGCCGCATCACCTAATCTAGCTTCTTCCTCAGTGCACTTATCTCTTCCTGCAATGTGCTATTCTCGTCCTTCTCTCTAAACACTGCATTACGCAGTTGAAGAACCACCTGTTCCACGAATTTTGTCCATTCTGGGTCATGCCATGAGAATCCACAACCATAAGGAATGCCATACTTCTGCAACCAAAATAAGATAAAATTTAACCAAAAGCAAAATCTTGCAACCAAACTGAAACTAAAGCACGAATCTTTACCAAGCTTCTTTGGCATTTCAGGAATCTCCAGGCCTAGATTATGGTCGGTCCAGGAAATCCACATGGCCATCTTCAAATCGCACGGAAATTTTGTTTCATTGGAGTGGTCCAAAGCCATCGGAGTGTATGGGATAGGGTTGCGGAGGCGAGGAGGAATGCCCCCTTCGTGCGACGAGCACAAACTCTCGCCGCTAGCGGCCATGCTTTCCATGCACGCCATGTGAGACAGGGGAGACAGGGAAGAACCCTAGAATCGCCAAGGGAGAAAGAGGAGAGGGAAATTTAGCTGCGCGCCCTCGTCAGCGGCATCGGTGTGGTAGCGGCGGAGGATTTACGGCAGCGGCGGCGGAGGATTGACGGCAGTGGATTTGGTGTGGTGTGTTCGAGTTATTTAATTGGTACATTCAGCTGTGTCAACGGCTAAATTGGGTCCCACAGTACCAACGGCTAAATTGGGTCCCACGATGCACACGGCCTGAAGGTGGGGCCAGGCACCAAGGGCGTGGTCGTAGCCAGTCAAAGCAGTCAAACAGGACAGGATGTGTGGCCCCAAGAAAAATTCGCGACGTTCTACGTGACCAGGCAAGTTTCGTCGAAGGCAACTGGGCTCTTAGTGGGATACTGCGCCGGAGACGAAAATCCGCGACGTAAAACTAGCAAATAGTCAGGCAAACCAGTCTGCAACGGACCAAACCAATACGTCGAGAGCAAACCCCACTTTTCAGCCATTCGCGACGGAAACACTCAACGTTATCAAAACGTGCGACTCAAAACGTTACGGGTCGCGCAAAATTTGGTAGTGTAACATGCTGGAGTAATAAGGATTTTCATAGGTACAACCACTAATGTGATCTCCTACCATGCTATTCATGTGAATATTTTCATAGGTTCAACCATGTAAATGCACTACCCAATTCCGCGCGATCAGGGACGTTTCAATAACGTTCCGATGGGTTCCAAACCGTCGCTAAGGGCAATCCGCGACGGTTTACGCGACGGAATGAAAACGTATCAGATCGACTGTCACGGACGATTCCGCGATGTTTATATGAACACTAAACCATTAAGGCTATCCGCAACGTACAACAAATCATCGCCACCAGTTGGGCCGTCCGAACTAGGCCCAATAAGCATTAACGTTTTTATTTCGTCGCTATGAGCGACACGTGGCAAACGAGTTTCTAACGGCCATTATCGTAATCAGCTGACATGGCTAAACGTTTAGCCACCATAAGAAAAACGTGGGAACGTTTTTTTACGTCGCCAGTCTTGACCAATGAGGCGACACCATGTGGACCAATCGGAATACGCCACGTGGAAACAAAATGGTGCCACATTGCCTTCTTCTGGGACGAAATCTGTTCGTCCCGGGCTACCCAACGACGTTTGTTTCCGTCGCGAGTCTCGACTAATCAGGCGAAAGCATGTGGACCAATCAAAATACGCCACATAGAAACAAAATAGCGCCACGTGGCCTTTTTCTGGGACGTAATCTACTCGTCGCGGACTACCCAACACATTTTTTTCGTTGCTAAACTCGTGGCACGTGCACCAACCAAATGGTGCCACGCAACGTCTTTTCCATGCCTTTTTTTTTCGTCTCGGATTTGGGTGATGTCATCAAACGTGACGGAGACGTTATTTTTACGTCGTCTAATCGCCCACTCATAGTAGGCCACGTGGGCTTGGCATACATCGCCACGTGTCGGTATTTGCCTTGACGGATTTTTACGTTACGTTACTATGATGTCGGTTTTGTTGCTATTTGGATGGTTACATCATCGTTATAATTGTCAATTGCACACAGGCAGAAAAGAAACCACATAACAGGCATCAAATACTTAGTTTTTCTCACTGAATATCAAACCAACATACAGAACCACAGTTTCAAGGACCACGCATCTGCTCAGCCAGCATCTCAAGTAGGGCAACTCCTTCTAGTTGAGATTTCTTTAGCGCAGCTTCTTGCTTCTGAATGTCTTCCATATGAACTACAAACTTATGCCTCATATGCTCGGATTCTGCTTTCGCCGTCCTCATATCAGCAATTGTTCTGCTCACATTCACATCAAGTTGTGGTTCAGGCTCAGACTGTGAAAGACATGATTCCACACGGGCCTTCTTTGAGAAAGTATGCTTTCCACTCTTCGGCATGACAACTTCACTATCATCCTCGTCCTCAACCTCTGAAGCAGATCGAGACATCACCCTTTTCTTGCTTTCCTATCAAGCATGCAAAGAAAATAGATGAAAATAACAGATGACAAGAATGTACAGAACATAGATGAAACTAGCAGATGACAAGCATGTACAAAAAATTGATGAAAACTAGCAGAAGGTGTCAAGCATATGATGAAGATAGATGAAAATAGCAGATGCCAAGCATGTACAAAAAAATTGATGAAAACTAGCAGATTATAGTCAAACAACGGTGTGTGTCATCAACTAGCTGACGAGAAGCATAGATGAAACAGCAGGTGTCAAGCATGTGAGAAAGATAGATGAAAATAGCAGATGACAAGCATATACAAAAAATTGATGAAAACTAGCATATTATAATCAACCAACCGTTTGTGTAATGAACTAGCAGATGAGAATCATAGATGCAATAGCAGGTGTCAAGCATGTGAGGAAGATAGATGGAAACCATGTTGAAATGACAACGACAACCTTAATTACTATAAGCGGGTTTCACGGCCTTAATTAGCTTGCCAAAACTTCTTATAGTATGGAATAGAGGAAGTAGCACAAAATATATGGCGCCACATTGATCAAACAGTTCAACACAAGATAAGAAATCTGCACCCTAGTTGTTGCGATATCATGAAAGAATGTTGAGCTACCGGGTTAGGGAATAACCTACAGCTCATTGTCCATGCTGGATTGTGATTGATATGACACGACTCCTGCTTCTTGGTCTTTTAGGGGGGGGGGGTACAGTAGGGCAGGAAAGAAAACTTGCTGGATTTACGCCCAGTTCATACATTTTTGCATTGTTTGCCATGAAAGTTCTGGTACGCTCTTCTTCAATGGGGTGTAGTGGCAATCCTAACATGAATAAAGAACTAAAAGTAAAGTACAAATATAGCACTTCATAAGAACCTAATACAACATAAATAATTAAGGCACTCATCTTGTAAGAACAGCCCAGTGCAAGTAATATAAATTCTGATCCTAACTAAGACTAATAGGATCACAACCAAAGTGACATTAAACCTAATACATAGTATATAAGATATATTAATGCAAATGAGCAAAGTTTTACCAAGAAAGAAGGCCCCCCTTCCTATTTCCGTTACAAGAAACCGTTTAGAGAGATTTATTGCATCAAACATTAGAAGTATAATTAGGATAATAATGAAGCATCAAACATACGATTAAATAGACAACCAATTTAGAAAGATTAACTGCATCGAACATAAGCATGATAATAAGGAAGTATCAAACATACAATTAAATAGACAAAAGCAATTTAGAGAGAATAGTTTCCTGCATCTTTAGGGTATTCTGTCTTGCTGCGTTTCTCGCCTTCAATCTTCACTCGTTTCAGCGTGCTTGCACACATTGACGGTGATGTTGCGGTGAGGTTGGAGACAAGGTGGCAGATCTGGATGTACGGCGAGGTCGGTGGCGAGGTGGCTGACCGGCGAACACGACGTCGAGGTGGCTGACCAGGAAGCACGGCGCGAGGTGGAAGATAACGTACGGCGAGGTTGGAGACGATGTGGCAGACATGCGAGCACAACGGTGAGGTGGCGGATCTGGACGGCGAAAAGGCCGGTGATGTGGCAGATCTGGATGGTGATCTCGACGGCGACGAGGGAGTTCTGGAAAGCGAGCTATACGGCGAGGTGTGAGCCGGGGGAATAGAGGATCTATTTTGGGAAGACAAGGGGGAGTGGATGTTTCGAAATAGTGGCTTTCTCTTTCGGCGAGAGAGGGACGATTGAGGGGATAAGGCAGGGTTTCGGAACGATTACAGAAGTGCCCTCCAGGCTAAAGGTTGCCAGTTGTGTGCGGGAGGGCTGAGAAGTAAAATATCCTTTCACGGAAATATTTAGGCGGGCTGTCCTGGCGCGAATTTTTCGGAGCGACGCAAAATTTTGGCGGAACTGTGGGAAACTTTGTTAGTCGTCCGATGCTGATGGGTGGCTTACAAAAATTGATCATTTATGCAATTATTTAGTACTAAAAATTGTGAAAAAAATCCCGAAAGTATTTTACCTAAAATCCTGGAAAGGGTCAATTATGTGGACTACTACTACATGTTGATTGGTCACTTGAACTTTGCTAGCCGTTGGATGCTAGTCAACTTTTTTGTCTACACCTATCACCGGTGTCGGAAGGGGGTAGACCACTGTTCTTTTTTGCTTGGTTCTGTTAAGTTATTCCATAGTTACATGGATAACCCAAACCTAGATCTACTTATAATAAGATTTCCTCCAGTTCACCTTAAGAAACCATAGCCATGATGGGGGAAAAGACGGAACTGCCATTCTGGCACCTCTACATGAGCCGGAAGGGGGTTGAAAATTGGAACCAATTTCTTCGTTTTGTTAGGTTAGGCATAAGGAACACCCAAGAAAATGGTAGCACCCACCTCTTACCAAGATTTCCCCAGTTCCGTCAGATCCGGGACTTTCGGGCTCTAAGTAGTCCTCGCACATCCTGAGAGAATCCGACGCTGGTGAAGTGCTCCCTAACACAGAGAGCGAGGGAATCTTGCGCATCCAAACCTCATGACACACTCTAACCCACATGGTATGGCATACACTGGGATTTGGTGGCATTCGGATGATTCGGAGCCCCCTCTCCGAAGAAACCATAGCCCCGTTGTGAAAAAGACGAAATTGTCGTTCTGGCCCCTCAACGTGAGACGGAAGGGGATAGAAAAGTGGAACCAATTGCTTGGTTGTGTTAGGTTAGGCCCAATGAACACCCAAGACAATTGTAGATCCTACCTCTTGGCAAGATTCACCAAGGTCCGTCAGATCTGGGAGTTTTGGGCTCTAAGTAGTCGTCGAACTCGCCAAAGAGAATCTGACGCCGGTGAATCTCTAACACTGGGAGCGAGGGAATCTTGGGCATACAAGACCCATGCCACACTATAACACACGTGGTACCATGGGATTTGGTGGCATTCAAACGATCTTGAGCCCCCTCTCCCGAGAAACCATAGCCCGATGAGGAAAAAGACGGAACTGTCATTCTGGCCCCTCTACGTGAGTCGGGAGGGGGTAGAAAAGTGGAACCAATTTATTGGTTGTGTTAGGTTAGGCCCAAGGAACACCAAAGACAATGGAAGGGCCCACATCTTGGCAGGATTCCCCCTGTTTTGTCACATCCGGGAGTTTTGGGCTATGAGTAGTCCTTGAACCCACCAGAGAGAATCCGATGCCGGTGAAGCCATAACACACTGAGTGAGGAAATGTTGGGAATCCAAGAACCATGAAACACTCTAACACACATGGTATGTCATACCATGGTATTTGGTGGCATTCAGACGATCCGGAGGCCCCTCTCCAAAGAAACTATAGCCCCGCTAGGCAAAAAGACGGAACTGCCGTTCTGGCCCCTCTACATGAGCCGGAAGGGGGTAGCAAAGTCGAACCAACTGCTTGTTTGTGTTAGTTTAGGCCCAATGAACACATAAGACAATGGTAGGGCCCACCTCTTGGCAAGATTCCCCGAGTTCCGTCAGTTCCGGAAATTTCGGGCTCTAATTAGTCCTGGAACCCGCTAAGAGAGAATCCGACGCCGGTGAAGCCCTAACACAGAGAGAGAGGGAATCTTGGGCATCCAAGACCCAAGAAATACTATAACACACATGGTATATGTAATAACATGGTATTTCGTGGCATTCAAACGATCTGGAGGCCCCTCTCCGGAGAAACAATGCATAGCCCCGCTCGGAAAAAAGACGAAACTGTCGTTCTGGCCCCTCTACGTTATGAGGAAGGGGGTAGCAAAGTGGAACCAACTGCTTGGTTGTATTTTTTTAGGCCCAAGGAACACCCAACAAAATGGTAGGGCCCACCTCTTGGGAAGATTCCCCTAGTTTCGTCAGATCTGGGAGTTTCAGGCTCTAAGTAATCCTGGAACCCGCGAGAGAGAATCTAACGCCGGTGAAACCCTAACACAGAGAGAGAGTGAATCTTGGGAATACAAGACCCATGCCACACTCTAACACACATTTTATTCCATACCATGGTATTTGGTGGCATTCAGACGATCCGGAGCCCTCTCTCCAGAGAAACCATAGCTAGCCCCGTTGGAAAAAAGGCGAAACTGCCGTTTTGGCCCCTCTACTTGAGCCGGAAAGGGGTAGCAAAGTGGAACTAATTGCTTGTTTGTGTTAGGTTAGGACCAAGGAACACCCAAGAAAATGGTTGGGCCCACCTGTTGGCAATATTCCCCGAGTTCCATCAGTTTAGGGAGTTTCAGGCTCTAAGTAGTCTTGGAACCCGCCAGAGAGAATTTGACGCGCCGGTGAAGCCATAACAGAGAGAGAGAGAGGGAATCTTGGGAATCCAAGACCCATGACACACTATAAACACACATGGTATGTCATACCATGGTGTATTTTGTGGCATTCAGACGGTCTGGAGGCCCCTCTCCAGAGAAACCATAGCCCCGCTGGAAAAAAGATGGAAGTGCCGTTTTGGCCCCTCTACGTGAGCCGTAAAGGGGTAGCAAAATGGAACCAATTACTTGGTTGTGTTAGGTTATGCCCAAGTAACACCCAATAAAATGGTAGATCTCACCTCTTGGCAAGATTCCCCCCGTTCCATGAGATCTGGGAGTTTCGGGCTCTAAGTAGAACCCGCGAAAGAGAATCTAACGCCGGTGAAGCCATAACACGCGGAGTAAGGGAATCTTGGGAATCCAATACCCATGCCATACTCTAACATACAAGGTATGGCATACCGTGGGATTTGGTGGCATTCAGATGGTCCGGAGGCCCCTCTCCAGAGAAACCATAGCCCCGCTGGGAAAAAGACGAAACTGTCGTTCTGGCCCGTCTACATGAGCCGGAATGGGGTAACAAAGCGGAACCAATTGCTTGGTTGTGTTAGGTGAGGCCCATGTTACACCCAAGATAATGGTAGGACCCACCTCTTGGAAAGATCCCCCCATTCTGTGAGATCTGGGAGTTTCGGGCTGTGAGTAGTCCTGGAACCCTTGAAAGAGAATGCTGCGCCAGTGAAGCCATAACACAAAGAGTGAGGGAATCTTGGTAATCCAATATCCATTCCACAATGTAACACACATGGTTTGGCATACCCCAGGATTGGGTGGGAATTCAGACGCTCCGGAGCCCCTCGCCAATGAAACCCTAGGTCTGCTAGAGAAAAAGAAGAAACTACCGGTCTGGCCCCTCTACGTGAGCCAGAAAGGGATAGAAAAGTGGAACTAATTGCTTGGTTGTGTTATTTTAGGCCCAAGTAACACAAAATAAAATGGTAGGACCCACCTGTTGGCGAGATTCCCGCTGTTCCGTCAGATCCGAGAGTTTTGGGCTCTAAATAGTTTTGGAACCCGCTAGAGAGAATGCGACGCCGGCGAAGGCCTAACACACAAAGAGAGGGAATCTTGGGCATCCAAGACCCATGACACATTATAACACACATGGTATGGAATACCATGGTATTTGGTGGTATTTAGATGATCCAGAGCCCCTCTCCGGAGAAACCCTAGCCCTACTGGGAAAAAAGACAGAACTGCCGTTCTGGCCCCTCTACCTGAGCCAGAAGGGGGTAGAAAAGTGGAACCAACTGCTTGGTTGTGTTAGGTTAGGCCCAATGAACACCCAAGACAATGGCAGGGACCACCTCTTGGCAGGATTCCCCCTGTTTCGTCACATCCAGGAGTTTCGGGCTGTGAGTAGTCCTTGAACCCGCTAGAGAGAATCCAACGCCGGTGAAGCCATAACACACTAAGCGAGGGAATGTTGGGCATCCAACACCGATAATACTCTAACACACATGGTATGTCATACCATGGGATTTGGTGACATTCACACGATCCGGAGCCCCCTCTCCGGAGAAAACCATAGCCCCGCTAGAGAAAAAGACGGAACTACCGTTCTGGCCCCTCTACGTGAGCCGGAAGGGGGTAGAAAAGTGGAACCAACTGCTTGGTTGTGTTAGGTTAGGCCCAACGAACATCCAAGACAATGGTAGGGCCCACCTCTTGGCAAAGTTCCCCGAGTTCCGTCGGTTCCGGGACTTTCGGGCTCTAAGTAGTCATGGAACCCGCCAGAGAGAATCCGACGCCGGTGAAGCCCTAAGACACAGAGAGAGGGAATCTTGGGCATCCAAGACCCATGACACACTATAACACACATGGTATGGAAAACCATGGGATTTGGTGGCATTCAGACGATCTGGAGGCCCTTCTCCGGAGACATTTTCCACACTCCATATCACACATGGTATTTCATATGTGCTGGCATTCCGACGCTCCGGAGCCCCTCTTCGGAGAAACCATAGCCCCTTGGGGAAAAAGACGAAACTGCCGTTGTGGGCCCTCTACGTGAGCCGGAAGGGGGTAGCAAAGTGGAACCAACTGCTTGGTTGTATTAGGTTAGGCCCAAGGAACACCCAACAAAATTGTGGGGCCCACCTCTTGGCAAGATTCCCCCAGTCCCGTTAGATCCGGGAGTTTCAGGCTCAAAGTAATCCTGGAACCTGCGAGAGAGAATCTGACGCCGGTGAAGCCCTAACACAGAGAGAGCGAGTGAATCTTGGGAATACAAGACCCATGCCACACTGTAACACACATGGTATGCCATAACATGGTATTTGCTGGCATTCATACGATCCGGAGCCCCCTCTCTCTAGAGAAACCATAGCCCCGCTGGGAAAAAGACGGAACTGCCGTTTTGGCCCTCTACTTGAGCCGAAAAGGGGTAGCAAAGTGGAATAAATTGCTTTTTTGTGTTATGTTAGGCCCAAGGAACACCCAAGAAAATGGTTGGGCCTACCCGTTGGCAAGATTCCCCGAGTTCCATCAGTTTGGGGAGTTTCAGGCTCTAAGTAGTCTTGGAACCTGCCAGAGAGAATCTGACGCGCCGGTGAAGCACTAACACAGAGAGAGAGAGAGAGAGGTAATCTTGGGAATCCAAGACCCATGACACACTATACACACACATGGTATGGCATTCAGACGATCTGGAGGCCCCTCTGCAGAGAAACCATAGCCCCGCTGGGAAAAAGACGAATCTGCCGCTATAGCCCCTTTACGTGAGCCGTAAAGGGGTAGCAAAGTGGAACCAATTACTTGGTTGTGTTAGGTTACACCCAAGTAACACCCAAGACAATGGTAGGTCCCACCTCTTGGCAAGATTCCCCCCGTCCATTCCGTGAGATCCGGGAGTTTCGGGCTCTAAGTAGAACCCGCAAAAGAGAATCTGACGCCGGTGAAGCCATAACACAGGGATTAGGGAATCTTGGGAATCCAATACCCGTGCCACACTCTAACACACACAAGGTATGGCATACCGTGGGATTTGCTGGCATTCAGACGATCCAGAGGCCCCTCTCTAGAGAAACCATAGCCCCGCCGGGAAAAAGACGGAACTGCCGTTCTGGCCCCTCTACGTGAGCCGGAATGGGGTAGCAAAGAGGAACCAATTGCTTGGTTGTGTTAGGTTAGGCCCAAGTAACAGCCCAGACAATAGTAGGTCCCACCTATTGGCAAGATTCCCCCCATTCCGTGAGATTTGGTAGTTTCAGGATCTAAGTAGTTCTGGAACCCGCGAAAGAGAATGCGGCGCCGTTGAAGCCATAACACAAAGAGTGAGGGAATATTGGGCATACAAGACCCATGCCACAATCTAACACACATGGTTTGCCATACCCTAGGATTGGGTGGGAATTCAGATGCTCCGGAGCCCCTCGCCAGAGAAACCTAGGTGTGCGGCAGAAAAAGAAGAAACTGCCGGCCTGGCCCCTCTACGTGAGACGGAAAGGGGTAGAAAAGTGAAACTAATTGATTGGTTGTGTTACTTTAGGCCCAATTAACACCAAATAAAATGGTAGGACCCACCTATTGGCAAGATTCACCCTGTTGTGTCAGATCCGGGAGTTTCGGGCTCTAAATAGTTTTGGAACCCGTTAGAGAGAATCCGACGTCGGCGAAGGCCTAATTAACACACACAAAGAGAGGGAATATTGGGAATCCAATACCCATGACACACTATAACACAGATGGTATGGAACATACCATGGGATTTGGTGGTATTCAGACGATGCAGAGCCCCTCTCCGAAGAAACCCTAGCCCCGCTGGGGAAAAAGACGGAAATGCTGTTCTCGCCCGTCTACGTACCCGGAAGGGGGTAGTAAAGTGGAAGTAATTGCTTGGTTGTGTTAGGTTAGGCCCAAGTAATACCCAAGATAATGGTAGGGCACACTTCTTGGCAGGATTCCCCCTGTTTCGTCACATCCGGGAGTTTCGGGCTCTGAGTAGTCCTTGAACCCGCCAGAGAGAATCCGACGCTGCTGAAGCCATAACACACCGAGTGATGGAATTTTGGGTATCCAAGACACATGGAACACTCTAACACACATGGTATGTCATACCATGGGATTTGGTGGCATTTAGACGATCCAGAGCCCCTTCTCCGGAGAAACCATAGCCCCGCTAGGTAAAAAGACGGAACTGCCATTCTGGCCCCTCTACGAGAGCCGGAAGGGGGTAGAAAAGTGGAACCAATTGCTTGGTTGTGTTAGGTTAGGACCAATGAGCACCCAAGACAATGGTAGGGCCCACCTCTTGGCAAGATTCCCTCGCTTCGCTGGAACATTAATCTGTTGACCATAAGTCAACCTTTTGGTCTACCCCTATGACCAGCGTCGGAAGGGGGTAGACCTCAATACTATTTTGCTTGGTTGTGTTAGGTTAGACCTAAGCCACTTTAATAACCAAAATCTAGCTATACTTTTAACAATATTCCCTCCGGTTTTCCCGAATGGGGGAGCATCGACGGTTCGAGACCTATAAGTGTAGTGCATAACCTTCTTATGTGATGCCAGTGAAACCAGTCAAACCGATGGGTAGTATACTGGCCCCTCCCCACCTCGATCCCAACACAGGTTTATAAGTATTCTTAGTGCCCCACCATGGTTTACGTAGGATTCCGACACTTTATAGCCCAACGCTTCACTAGAACATTGATCTGTTGAACAGAAGTCAACCTTTTGGTCTACCCCTATGACCGCGTCGGAAGGGGGGTAGAACACAATACTATTTTGCTTGGTTGTTTTAGGTTAGGCGATAACTACATTAATAACCAAAAAATTAGCTATACTTTTAACAGCATTCCCTCCATTTTCCCCGAAAGGACAAGGGTGGGCATCGACGGTTTATAACTAAACTGGAGTAGTACATATATATTAGTAAGCATAGATCATTACATTATAATTAAAAATATAGTGAGAAATATAAATTAGGCCTAAACTTTCCTAGACGCCGGTCCGACCGTCCTCCTCGTCGTCGCTCGCTGCCTTGCTGGCCTGGTCATCGTTCGGCGCCATGGACGGGCCAGCCTCATCGTCGTTCGCTGCCGGATCGGGGTGGGCCACCTGTGCGAGACAGCGCCGCCTAGCCCTGACTTGCACCCACATCCGGTGCAACTCCGCTGCCTGCGAGCGGGCGCACCCGCGCCTATCGTTGCGTGCGCGCGAGCGGGTAAACAGTCGCTGCAGCGCCTCCGCGTCCTCGACCCGGGCGCGGTGTGCCTGAAGCGCCTCTCTTCGTGCCCGCGCGGCGCACTCTGGGCGGCCATGAACGAGGCAGACTCGTCCTCCCTCTGAGCGATGAGGGTCTGCTGCTCGCCGGACGCCACATTGGCGTTGAGCTGCTCGTAAGCCTGCCGCTCGGCGTCCATGAGGGCGCGGGCATACTCCTCCCTCCGGGCGGTCTCGATGGAAGCCTGAATGGCGGCAGCCTCGGCGGCTGCCCCCGCCTCCTAGAACCTCGACCGGACCCGGCGAAACGCTTCCTCGTTGCGCCATGTGGCGAACGAGTTGTACGCCACCACCTAGTCATGCCACAACGGAGGGCGCTACTCCGGTTCCTGCGCCGCCTCCTACTGCGGCAGCTCCGTCTCCTCCTCCCCATCCGCCTCCTCGTTGTACCCCCAATCGAAGGGGTCGTCGCCACTCCCATCATCGTCTGATGGCAGGTCTAGCCCACGGCGCGCCGCCTGCTGGGTGAACGTCACCCACGAAGTATGGAGGCGGCGCAGATGGTATCGTCGATAGAGGGGAAGCCGCGTGGAGATGGATGAGATTATGGCGAGGACGCGTCGGCAGTGGCTGAGCCAGGACTCAAACTCTGTGTAGTCGATGCGAAATTATGTAGTCAAATACACCTTTTTAAACATTTTGTTGCATGACCTATGCTCTATACCATTGAGAAAAGCTGTGTAGTCGGTGCACGCGTCGGAGCACGTGTCCCGTCGGAGTAAACGGCGACGACCTGCAAACCGTAATGACCCTGGCGCCGCTTGGGGAGCCGGGAAGGTTGCATACCGCGTTAATGCTAGGCGTGCGGCAGAGGCGAAGCACCATCCCGCCGCCTAGTGCAGGTCACGTCCCATCGTCGCCATTATGCGCGGCGTGCTAACCACCACCTGCACGACGCCGTGTGCATGTCCAAGGCGTGTGAATGCAGAGTCGTGTTGGCACGTAACCACATGTTCGTCACCTAGGTTGCATACACATGGTAGTTGTGTTGGCACACACCATTTTTTAGTGAACTTGGCAAAGATTGGTACCACGTTTCGCAAGCAAACACGTGCCATATCGTTTTTTACGCGTACACATATAAAACGGTATTCTCTTTTCTACACGTACAAAAGAGCCTTTGATATTCGCTGACTGGTAGCGTGAGCTTTATGGTGAATTTGGGTCACTGATTGGTGGCCCCGCGGTGTCCATGGCCCTACTTGCCAGTGACTAAATGTCACATCATTATATGTTGACTAAGTCAGCCGGCGCGTTCCCACCATGCATGCATGCGCACACGACATGGCGATCGGTCGAAGCGGCCTCGAAACGACACTCTGTATTTAATGCTCCTGCCGCATTGCCTCTCTCTACCCCATCCATTCTCCCCCCATTTCTAGCAAAAAAACCCAGCCCTCCTTCTCTCCCAACTGCCGAGCGCACAATCGCGAGGCGGTTCCGCAGAATGGAAGGTTCGCAGCAGGAGAACGACGACGTCGTTCCTTATGTTGTCGTCGCCGCAGGAGCCGCCCATGGCGGTTCCAGTTCGTCGCAGCCGCAGGATGTCGTCGCCGCCGCAGGTTCGTCGGTCGGCCAGGGCGCTTTGAGTGCACCGCCTGCTCCTGCCGCGATGGAGGCGCCTGCTGCTTTGCCTCTCCTGGCAGATCTGGGTGATCCCTACGGGGATTACCCGGCGTTCGACGAGGACGTCGACGACCAGGACTCTGAGGTATCTATGTTCAGGCCGGCTTAGTTTATTGTCAAAGATACAGGGTTTGTGCATGACTGCCCGCAAGTTCTGTCGCACCCGAACTTTTAGAGGATACTCACAGCCCGCTAAACAGTAGATAAATGGCTTACGGGGCCTACCTGCACCCGCATCTCAATATGAGTAGGCCAACACGTAAACGTGTGACAACCATCCTCTACTATTCATCGTCTGTGAAACCATCCAATAGAAATCCGAATACTTCCATTGACGTACTTCATAACATACACACATGGTACGTCAACGGCATTTGAACAAGTGATATCACAACAAATCTCTAAGACACAAAGAAATAGAAATAAGTGGCAAAAGCTCTCACTAGAGCAGAGATAGCAAATACAGTCATGCAGAGGACACATGTCCCAACAAGTCATCATTACATCACAGCGGAAGCATTCAAAATGTCTGAGTACAGACAAGATCCAAATAGGCCTAAGAGGCCGGAAACGAAAGAACGGAGCCCATCCACGAAGTCTCGGATCCTGCCCAGGTCCGCTATCTACTCGTCAGCAGCCTCGTCATACTCCACGTAGTAGCCACCATGGGGATCCTCGGAAACGTAGTCTGCAGAACACGCAGCCCCAACGGGGTCAGTACGGACGAGTACTGGCAAGCAAGACGCACAAGATACCAAAGTGTACCCGTCAACACCAAGTACAGATGCTTTGGGTTCAACGGAAGATAGGTGATACAAAGGTGCGGCAGCGGGCTGCCCTAACCAACTACAGAGACACGCTACAACATCCGGCTAAAAGAAAGGGATAAGATAGCACATCGGAACCAACTACCACTAACCTCAAACAAACCCATCCTGGATCTCGCCACTTATCCAAAGAAGCAATCCGAGGATAACCCACACAGTTGGATTAATGAAGGTTCAAGTTATTGTGTCAATAAGCCTATTACTAGTCAAATTATTATTAATTAGGTGTAAGTTGTCTAATCCTTGTTAGCCAGCCCTATCACCAAGTTATCCATAACCGCGGACAACACGGCTTCTCGAGAAGATTTAACCCTGCAGGGATGCACCAATTTGGCCGTACACGTAAGAATAACCCGCCAGGCGGGGATCAAACCCACCAAGCAGGCCACTCAACACAACCCAACTCTTCTTCGCATCAAGCCCAAAGAACCCGTGCAATTGAGCGCACGGCTAATCAAGCCCCACGAAGAAAAGGAGACCTTCATAGCACTCTAAGAACGTGTCTCCCTAAATGCCGACTATAAAATTACCACCCTGGCGCCAAGGGTTCGCACCTGCATATGCATGCGGCAAATGGAAAACCCGAACTAAATGAGGCGATTTGGACGAGATGCGAATCGAATCAAAGTTGAGGGGGGCGCCCACACACGCTTCCCACATGCGGTTAGCGTGCTCATCATGGATCTAGAGGACAAGAACTTTTCCTGAGTTCGACACTAGCAGGCCTCAAAACCATATCCGGCCTCCTACCGGTGCCTTATCATCAAATTAGCATTACCTCAAACATTAATAGGTGTTGTTTAAATATCGAGCCCCCATCACATAAATAATATGGTAACAGAAATAACGAACCTCAGACTCGAGCATAAACAACCCTAAGCATGCTAGTAAGACACGGGCAACAAGCAACGGGGTTATAGGTGTGGAGGATAGGCTATATCAGGGTTACATGATATCATGTGATAGGATCGGAACACAAGCAACGAATCTTAAGGCTAGCAGATTAGACAACGGAAAGTATCGGTATCCAGTGTGGAAAGGACACATGGTTCATGTGAGTGAATACTTGCCTGCAAACTCAGTAGCCTGGTACTGGGTTAACTCCTCTGTGTAGTGTCGTAAACCTCGTCTGTCTCAACGTCGTCGTCTATTCGAGAAGAAGCAAACAAACAACGCAGAGAGACAAACAATCAATAACATGGCATAATGCACAAACATGGGATGATGCATGACAATTTTAGGGATGCATCATAGATAAACTAGTTGACATGGTGAGCATAGTTAAATGGGCCCATATGCAATTTGGGTTGCATATAGAAAGGCCCAAGAATTAAAGTTGAATTAAGTGATCTACAAATAATCATCCTGTGAAAGTTGATTAGTATGACGCATGGATGATGAAAACAATAAGAAAACAACAATAGCTTCAATTTGATATGTTGTTTACTAATTTTGGAATTTTATTTATTAAGTTATGAAATTTGGCTTCTTATATGAGCTACACAAACATTTATTGTTTTCACCCATTTTAATTGTTCAAAATAGATAACAAAATTCATATTTGGAAAGAACACAATTTTTTTGATGGAATACATATTTCATTTGTTGAAAAAGGATTTAAAATGAGCAAGTTATTAATTTGACAATTTTAAATGCATTAATTAAGAAACAGTTGTTTTCAGCAATTTAATTTATTTAAAACAGAACACAAAGTTGATATTTGCAAAGTTCATGAAAAATGGGATGGAAAACATATTTAGTTTGTTGAATTTGGAATTTTTATGCCCAAGTTATGAATTTTGCAATATTAAATGGATTACACAAGGATTTAAATATTTCATCAATTTAAAATATTCAAAACAGTAAACAAAGTTTATATTTAGGTAGAGAATTTAATTTGGTATGCAAAACATATTTAAATTATTAAATTTGGGGTCGTAATGAATTAGTTATGCAATTTTAAAGTTGGGGTATTAATCTGTGATTAATTAAAATAGCTAAGGGCCTGTTTGTGATGGTCAGGGACTGAACTGTAAGCCACAAGGACCTGAGCGCGAAAAGGAAAATGATCTGGATCTGCGAGAATAAAAAAAAAAAAGTGGGTTTTAATCCCGCGCCCTCAGGCGCGCGCGCACGGAGCGTAACCATCTGGGCTGCGGTTCGGTTTTGCTAGGTATAGGTTGCGCAGGTTTTTGAGGTAAAGCCTCTGGCTTTACCAATTTCTGACGAACTGAACTTCGTTCAGTTTCTGAACGCGTCGAGAAAAGGAAACGACGGCGACGACCGTGGCGTTGTGCGCTGCCGGCGTGCGCGCGCCGTGCTGCGCGGGGCACGGGGCGTGCGCTCGCCCGCGGATGTAGAGGGGAAGGAGAGAGGGGACATGGGCGTGCTCACCCCGAGTGTCGTCGCAGCAGGGGCTCGAGGAGGTCCTGTCGGAGGCGGAGCAGACGGCGGCGACAGCAGCTTGGCGGCGGCGATCCCGTGCTCCAGGGACTCCTCCCTGGAAGCGAAACGGAAGAGGACGACGTGGGGATTCCGTTCCCGTGCGTGAGCGGCCTCGGAGGTGGCTAGAACGGCGGCGAGTAGAGCTTCAACTACCGGCCATGGCTGCGGTGGAGGTTCAGAGAAAGGGAGGATGCGACGGCGGCGCGAGGGGAAGGGAGGAGGCGACGGCGGTGCGAGGGAGGAGGAAGAAGGGAGAGAGAGAGGGCTAGGGTTTCGGTCCAGGGGGTTAAGTAGGAGGAGGGGTAGCAGGTGGAAAGCTTGCAGGTGGGGGATGGCCTCCCCTCCTCTGTCTCCGTACAGAGGAGGAAGACGACAGAGGTCGTGGGGCGCCTGGGCCTTGGGGTGGTAGGTGGGCTCAGCCCACTTGGGCTGGCCTGCCTCCCCCACTGTTTTTTTCTTGTTTTTCTGTTTCTATTTTTTCTGTTCACCTTTTTTTTTGTAGGAAAGAAAAGAGAGAAAAAGAATAGGGTTTTGGGGTTGAAAATTTTTGGTGATAAATTTTTATAAGTTCTTTAATGCAAAAGCCCAGTTGTGCAAACTTCTGTTTTCCAAAATTTTAAATTTTGCTGCTGTTTGAAATTTAAATGAATTTGATTGAATTTTTGCAATAATTGAAATATTGAAAATTAAGCAAGTTAATTATATGAAAATTCAAGTTTATTGGAAACAATAGAATGGTTTGATTTGAATGTTCTATTTGAAAAAGTTGTAACAGACCAAGTGTGAAACAAGGATTTGAAATTTGGTTTGAAATTCAAATGGAAAACAAGTGAAAACAAGTGAGAATAAATTCAATGCTCATGATGGAATGATGCAACTGAAATTAAACAAGGAGCAAGCATTCTAAGATTGTTTTTCATACTTGGGATGTTACAAAACGCCCCCCCTTGAAGGAATCGCGCCCCGAGATTCCTACTGAGAAGAGAAAAGGTCCGGATACTTCTTTCGAAGATCCTCTTCAGTCTCCCACGTTGCCTCTTTATCGGAATGATGAGACCGCTGCACTTTTAAGAACTTGGTGCTCTTGTTGCGAGTTTTGCGCTCGATCTCATCGAGAATGCGAATAGGGTGCTCCTCATAAGATAGATCTTCTTGCAGATCAATGGAATCATGATCAACTGCACGACCTGGATCTTTGAAGCACTTCTTGAGCTGTGACACGTGAAAGACATCGTGCACCTTGGATAGCTTTTCTGGAAGTTCAAGACGATAGGCATTTTCTACACGCCTTGAGAGAATGTTGAAGGGACCAATATATCTTGGTGCAAGCTTTCCTTTGACACCAAAACGATGAGTGCCTCTGAGGGGAGTTACACGGAGATATGCTTTGTCTCCAGGTGCATAAACCATGTCCCTGTGTTTGCTGTCATAGTAGCTTTTCTGACGAGATTGAGCAATCCTCAGATTGTCACGAATGATGCGAACTTTCTCTTCGGCCTCGTTAACAATGTCAGGGCCTAAGAGTGAACGTTCACCAGCTCCAGACCAATTGATTGGACTCCTGCATCTGCGGCCATAGAGAGCCTCAAATGGTGCCATGCCTAGGCTTGCCTGGAAGCTGTTGTTGTAGGAGAATTCAGCATATGGAAGACATTCCTCCCATTTCATGCCAAAGGAGAGACCACATGCTCTGAGCATATCCTCGAGAATCTGATTGACTCTTTCGACTTGCCCTTGAGACTGAGGATGGTAGGCTGTGCTGAACAGAAGCTTGGTGCCCAAGGCTTCTTGAAAACTTTTCCAGAAATGAGAAGTGAAGATGCTTCCACGGTCTGAGCTTATTTCCAATGGAACACCATGAAGAGGAACAATCTTTGCTGTGTAGAGCTCTGCTAACTGACTAGCTGAGATTGTCTCTTTGACAGGAAAGAAGTGAGCTACTTTAGTGAGTCGATCAATGACAACGAAGATTGCATCGTTGCCCCTCTTGGACTTTGGAAAACCAGTGACGAAGTCCATTTCAATCATGTCCCACTTCCATTCAGGGATTTTCAGCGGTTGGAGAAGACCGGCTGTTTTCTGATGAACTTCCTTAACACGTTGACAAACGTCGCATTCAGAAACGTATTGAGCAATTTCACGTTTCATGCTAGGCCACCAATATAGTGTCTTGAGATCCTGGTACATCTTTGTACTTCCAGGGTGTATGGAGAGAGGAGTTTCATGAGCCTCCTTGAGAATGACATCTTTGAGACTTTGAATTTGAGGAACTGCAATGCGTCCTTCGAAGAACACAGTTCCCTTGTCATCAATTGAGAAGGACTCAAATTTCTCATTGCCTGCTTTGATGTGTTCTACAATCTTCTTGATTTCAGCATCACGAAGTTGTTCAGAACGAATCTTGTCCTCGAGAGTTGGACTGGCTGTCAAGTTTGCAAGATAGCCTTGAGGAACAAGACCAAGGTTGAGCTTCTGGAATTCTTCATGAAGAGGAGGTTGGCTTTCCATGATCATGAGATTATTGCAATACGACTTGCGACTGAGAGCATCGGCCATAACATTAGCCTTGCCTGGAGTGTAAGAAATGGTAAGATCAAAGTCTTTGATCTTTTCAATCCATCTCCTTTGTCTGAGGTTTAGATATGGTTGAGTGAAGATGTACTTCAGACTCTTATGATCGGAAAAGATTTCAGTGCGATTACCCAACAAGTATTGTCTCCATTTCTTGAGGGCAAACACAACTGCTGCAAGTTCAAGGTCATGAGTGGGATAATTGAGCTCATGTGTGTTCAACTGACGTGAAGCATAAGCCACAACTTGACGTTCTTGCATAAGAACTGCACCTAGACCTTGGAGAGAAGCATCACAGAATATTTGGAAAGGTTTGGAAGGATCTGGGCCAACCAGAACTGGTGTAGAAGTGAGTTTAGTCTTCAGGAGATTGAAACTTTCGTCACATTGTGGAGACCAGACGAACTTCTTGTCCTTCTTTGTGAGGTCAGTGAGAGGTTTGGCAATCTTGGAGAAGTTTGGGACGAAGCGACGGCAATAGCTAGCCAAGCCAAGAAAACTTCTTACTTGCTTCACCGTCTTTGGAGGTTTCCAATCAACAATTGCTTTAACCTTTTCTGGATCAATGGCTATGCCCTTGGCAGAGATGACATGACCAAGATAAACGACTTCGGAAATCCAAAACTCACATTTGGAGAACTTGGCATAGAGACAATGCTCGCGAAGCTTCATGACAGTGAGACGAAGATGTTCTTCATGCTCTTCCTCGGATTTTGAGTAGACAAGAATGTCATCAAGATATACCACAACGAACTTGTCGAGGTATTCATGGAAGAAAGAATTCATGAGTC
Organism: Alopecurus myosuroides; assembly: GCA_028641055.1. Lineage (NCBI taxonomy): Eukaryota > Viridiplantae > Streptophyta > Magnoliopsida > Poales > Poaceae > Alopecurus > Alopecurus myosuroides. The sequence goes on from CM054057.1 coordinate 512,862,230, forward strand.
GAGAGAAGGTCGCCGGTGCGTTGGTGAGACCAAAGGACATGACGGTGAATTCATATAGACCGTAGCGAGTGGTGAAGGCTGTCTATGGAATATCCTCTTTTCTGATCTTTATTTGATGGTAACCCATTCTCAAGTCCAACTTGGAGAATATTGAGGCTCCAACAAGTTGATCAAAAAGATCATTGATACGGGGAATTGGATACTTGTTTCCGATGGTTTTCTCGTTAAGAGGACGATAGTCAACAACGAGTCTCTTTGTTTGATCCTTCTTCGCAACGAAAAGAGTTGGGCATCCCCAAGCCGAGGAACTAGGTTGAATGTAACCTTTTTCCATGTACATATCAATTTTTTCCTTCAACAACTTCAGCTCGGGAGTTCCTATCTTGTAGGGATGCTTAGAGATTGGAGCAGTACCTGGTTCAAGTTCGATCACGAACTCAACAGCTCTGTCCGGAGGCATTCCTGGCAACTCTTCTGGAAAGACGTCAGGGAATTCGCAAACCACTGGAACATCTTCAAGTGAAGGTAGAGGTTTTGCATTGAGGGTGCACAGCTGAATGGAACTTGATTCTTGTGGAGAATAGATTATCTGGCCAGAAGGGCGGGACAGAGTTATTGAATTTTGAGCACAGTCAATTCTTGCTTTATTGGCCTTCAGCCAATCCATACCAAGAATGACATCAATGTCAGAATTTCCCAGCAACATGAGAGAAGCAAGGAATATGTGGCCTCCAATTAGGATTTGATTTTCCTTACTTATCTTGGAAGTCAACATTTGAGATCCCGGGGAGTGAACAGTGATCTGATTGCTTAGTGGAACCACAATTAGGTTGTTTGTTGTGGCAAAGGTCTTTGACACAAAAGAATGTGATGCTCCGGTATCAAACAACACTTTAGCTGGAAAAGAGTTTACGGGAAATGTACCGAGAACGACGTCAGGAGCTTCCTCAGCTTTGTCGATCTTGACATGATTCACCCTTGCGGTCCTCCCGACAGGCCTGTTGTTGGAGTTGAAGGCCTTAGGCGGGGGAGCGCGCACCATTTCCTGGTTTGTGTTAGGACGAGGTGGTGGTGGAGGTAGCTGCCTCTGCGTGCACTTGTCGGCGTAGTGTCCCGTCTGCTTGCACTTGTAGCATGTGACGACACGAGGAGGCCCTAGCCTTGGCTGCCCCATCGAAGCCCTTTGATCATGCAGCTGAGCAGGGTTGGGTGGGCGGGGAGCGAAGCGTGGAAAAGTTTGGGCGTATGGAGCCCGAGTGACAGCACCATTTGGTACCCAGATGCGGCGCTTCTGCGGAGGGGTGGTCATGTTGGAGGAGGAACCACCCTCACGCGAGTGCTTGCAAGACTCCTCGAACGCCTTGCGCCCATTTTCTTCATTGAGCGCGGTGTTAACGAGATCCTAGAAGCTGTTGGCCTTGACATTGGTGAGGGCATACTTGAGTTCCGGGTTAAAGCCTCTGCGGAACCTTGCCATCTTCTTAGCTTCAGTGGACACCTCATCTCCAGCGTATCGAGCGAGGCGATTGAACTCACTCTGATACCCGATGACGTCCAACTTACCCTGCTTGAGAGAGCAAAACTCTTCACACATTCTTTCCATGAGACCATCTGGAATGTGGTGCTTCAGGAAGGCTTCCTTGAAACGATCCCACGTGACTGGCATCCCAGTTCTCATGGCCTGGAAGTTTTCCCACCAAGAAGCTGCTTGACCCTTCAGCAGATAGGAGGCATACTTGACCTTGTCTTCTTCAGCTACGTGTGCAATCTCCAGAGCCTTGGCTATCTCACGGATCCAGTCATCAGCGTCCAGAGGCTCGCGTGTGGCCACGAAAGCTCTTGGGCCCAGACTGAGAAACTCCTTGATGCTGACTCGTGGAGCTGTCTGGTTGATGTGCTGATTAGCTTGAAACTGGGCCATCTGCGTCATGACTTGTGTCATCTGAGTCAACAGCTCCGTGATTGGCGGTGGCTCAGGCGTATTGTTCCTTGTTGGCGGCATCCTGAATGGAAATGCATTTTAGCACAACAATAGACAATGATAGACTTGGCAACCGAAAGATAGATTACTCTGACGCATGAATAGATAACCAAAAGGTACACCATCACATGTTCAATTACATCAGAATATCCAACACACCATAAATGGTTCGAATACCAAAGGATAACTAAACATAGCTAAGAATGGATACATCAGTACTCCCATGCTCATCACGCAGGACGGCAGCGAGGAGTACGGCGAGAGGTACGGTGAGGAGCACGCCAACGAAAGTAGGTGGAACAACGATCCACGTAGATCTGACGTGGTCTGAGACCGACTCTAGGCGTGGTGAAGTACATAGCGTCGACTCCCTGTGCTCCAAAGCGGGGAATCCCAGTGTAACCAGCACCAAGGTTAAGGAGTGGACCTCTGATAGGCTCGTAACCTCCAGCATCTGGCAGACGACGCCCAACTGGCTGATCGAAACGTGCAAAGCGCTCGTCTCCAACAAAGTCTGTGGTGTAAGTCGCCAGACGAGTCAAAGCAAGGTAAAGCTGCTCTCTGACTGAAGCCAACTCCTGAGATAGTGTGTGGGCAACTGCGTCACTGTGTCTCACAAACTGAGCGGTGGTGTGCAGCCTGGAGTTATCATACTCGTAAACATCCAAGTTGTCGTAGAGAGTGAAGTGAGCTCCCTCCGAAGTGATGTAACCACGGGGAATGTGGCGATAGATAGAATCGTCAAATCCCCAGTAGTCAGCACGAAGGACGGTGAGGCTCACATAAGCTGCCTGCTGCACAGCCATATCCACTGTGGAACCCACTGCCTCGTAGCGGTGGACTATGCTCATGCCATCATCTGACAGAATGTAGACGATAGCCTGGTAGTAGGTCTGCTCAAACTCTCGCTGCTGCTCGTAGACCTGGTACTCTGGTGCCCAACGGAACCCCAGAAAAGTGACCATGTCTCTCAGCATCTCCGGATAACCGGCAGTGCTGTCGCAACGAGTCATACGAACCACCTGCGGGTAGAACCTGAGATCCATCTGCAGATGATCGGGGAAGCTTTGATTAGACGCCGGTAGAGAACTGAAGTGGCAAGCAACAACAAGGTTCCAACGGACGAAAAGGATCTTGAGAAGAACAGGATATCGAAGCAACATTTGGGAAACACGAGACCAAACACTCCTGAGGTACTACGGAAAACCCATCTGGGCTTCTAAAGGATCAATATCTACTGCTTAAGGAATAGAGGATCTGCTTCCGGGGCTTATGTGCCTCCGTTCTCAATCGTGAGTAGGCAACATGAAAATCATGTCACAACCACCTCCATTCCTATGGTCTAGTAGATATAAGCATCCTAGAGAAACCAGGATACGTGAAATCCTAACTTGAAAGTTTAGATGAGAAGAGAAAACAACATTGCACTTCCTTACTAGAAAAGGGAGGGTGGGTGGGGAAAGAAATAAAAGAACAGAATTCCTACTCTCACGTTTCATTTTTCCTATATAGCTACAAAATAGTTTCTAGACTCAACTGCGACCAGTAAAAGGGATCCTACAAGCAGACAGGCTCTGATACCATTTTTCGCACCCGAACTTTTAGAGGATACTCACAGCCCGCTAAACAGTAGATAAATGGCTTACGGGGCCTACCTGCACCCGCATCTCAATATGAGTAGGCCAACACGTAAACGTGTGACAACCATCCTCTACTATTCATCGTCTGTGAAACCATCCAATAGAAATCCGAATACTTCCATTGACGTACTTCATAACATACACACATGGTACGTCAACGGCATTTGAACAAGTGATATCACAACAAATCTCTAAGACACAAAGAAATAGAAATAAGTGGCAAAAGCTCTCACTAGAGCAGAGATAGCAAATACAGTCATGCAGAGGACACATGTCCCAACAAGTCATCATTACATCACAGCGGAAGCATTCAAAATGTCTGAGTACAGACAAGATCCAAATAGGCCTAAGAGGCCGGAAACGAAAGAACGGAGCCCATCCACGAAGTCTCGGATCCTGCCTGGGTCCGCTATCTACTCGTCAGCAGCCTCGTCATACTCCACGTAGTAGCCACCATGGGGATCCTCGGAAACGTAGTCTGCAGAACACGCAGCCCCAACGGGGTCAGTACGGACGAGTACTGGCAAGCAAGATGCACAAGATACCAAAGTGTACCCGTCAACACCAAGTACAGATGCTTTGGGTTCAACGGAAGATAGGTGATACAAAGGTGCGGCAGCGGGCTGCCCTAACCAACTACAGAGACACGCTACAACATCCGGCTAAAAGAAAGGGATAAGATAGCACATCGGAACCAACTACCACTAACCTCAAACAAACCCATCCTGGATCTCGCCCCTTATCCAAAGAAGCAATCCGAGGATAACCCACACAGTTGGATTAATGAAGGTTCAAGTTATTGTGTCAATAAGCCTATTACTAGTCAAATTATTATTAATTAGGTGTAAGTTGTCTAATCCTTGTTAGCCAGCCCTATCACCAAGTTATCCATAACCGCGGACAACACGGCTTCTCGAGAAGATTTAACCCTGCAGGGATGCACCAATTTGGCCGTACACGTAAGAATAACCCGCCAGGCGGGGATCAAACCCACCAAGCAGGCCACTCAACACAACCCAACTCTTCTTCGCATCAATCCCAAAGAACCCCGTGCAATTGAGCGCACGGCTAATCAAGCCCCACGAAGAAAAGGGGACCTTCATAGCACTCTAAGAACGTGTCTCCCTAAATGCCGACTACAAAAGTTACCACCCTGGCGCCAAGGGTTCGCACCTGCATATGCATGCGGCAAATGGAAAACGCGAACTAAATGAGGCGATTTGGACGAGATGCGAATCGAATAAAAGTTGAGGGGGGCGCCCATACACGCTTCCCACATGCGGTTAGCGCGCTCATCATGGATCTAGAGGACAAGAACTTTTCCTGAGTTCGACACTAGCAGGCCTCAAAACCATACCCGGCCTCCTACCGGTGCCTTATCATCAAATTAGCATTACCTCAAACATTAACAGGTGGTTGTTTAAATATCGAGCCCCCAACACATAAATAATATGGTAACAGAAATAACGAACCTCAGACTCGAGCATAAACAACCCTAAGCATGCTAGTAAGACACGGGCAACAAGCAACGGGGTTATAGGTGTGGAGGATAGGCTATATCAGGGTTACAGGATATCATGTGATAGGATCGGAACACAAGCAACGAATCTTAAGGCTAGCGGATTAGACAACGGAAAGTATCGGTATCCAGTGTGGAAAGGACACATGGTTCATGTGAGTGAATACTTTCCTGCAAACTCAGTAGCCTGGTACTGGGCTAACTCCTCTGAAGTAGTGTCGTAAACCTCGTCTGTCTCAACGTCGTCGTCTATTCGAGAAGAAGCAAACAAACAACACAGAGAGACAAACAATCAATAACATGGCATAATGCACAAACATGGGATGATGCATGACAATTTTAGGGATGCATCATAGATAAACTAGTTGACATGGTGAGCATAGTTAAATGGGCCCATATGCAATTTGGGTTGCATATAGAAAGGCCCAAGAATTAAAGTTGAATTAAGTGATCTACAAATAATCATCCTGTGAAAGTTGATTAGTATGATGCATGGATGATGAAAACAATAAGAAAACAACAATAGCTTCAATTTGATATGTTGTTTACTAATTTTGGAATTTTATTTATTAAGTTATGAAATTTGGCTTCTTAAATGAGCTACACAAACATTTATTGTTTTCACCCATTTTAATTGTTCAAAACAGATAACAAAATTCATATTTGGAAAGAACACAAATTTTTTGATGGAATACATATTTCATTTGTTGAAAAAGAATTTAAAATGAGCAAGTTATTAATTTGACAATTTTAAATGCATTAATTAAGAAACAGTTGTTTTCAGCAATTTAATTTATTTAAAACAGAACACAAAGTTGATATTTGCAAAGTTCATGAAAAATGGGATGGAAAACATATTTAGTTTGTTGAATTTGGAATTTTTATGCCCAAGTTATGAATTTTGCAATATTAAATGGATTACACAAGGATTTAAATATTTCATCAATTTAAAATATTCAAAACAGTAAACAAAGTTTATATTTAGGTAGAGAATTTAATTTGGTATGGAAAACATATTTAAATTATTAAATTTGGGGTTGTAATGAATTAGTTATGCAATTTTAAAGTTGGGGTATTAATCTGTGATTAATTAAAATAGCTAAGGGCCTGTTTGTGATGGTCAGGGACTGAACTGTAAGCCACAAGGACCTGAGCGCAAAAAGGAAAATGATCTGGATCTGCGAGAATAAAATAAAAAAAGTGGGTTTTAATCCCGCGCGGGGGGCATTCGATCCCGCGCCCTCAGGCGCGCGCGCACGGAGCGTAACCATCTGGGCTGCGGTTCGGTTTTGCTAGGTATAGGGTGCGCAGGTTTTTGAGGTAAAGCCTCTGGCTTTACCAATCTCTGACGAACTGAACTTCATTCAGTTTCTGAACGCGCCGAGGAAAGGAAATGACGGCGACGACCGCGACGTTGTGCGCTGCCGGCGTGTGCGCGCCGTGCTGCGCGGGGCACGGGGCGTGCGCTCACCCGCGGATGTAGAGGGGAAGGAGAGAGGGGACAGGGGCGTGCTCACCCCGAGTGTCGTCGCAGCAGGGGCTCGAGGAGGTCCTGTCGGAGGCGGAGCAGACGGCGGCGACAGCAGCTTGGCGGCGGTGATCCCGTGCTCCAGGGACTCCTCCCTGGAAGCGAAACGGAAGAGGACGACGCGGGGATTCCGTTCCCGTGCGTGAGCCGCCTCGGAGGTGGCTAGAACGGCGGTGAGTAGAGCTTCAACTACCGGCCATGGCTGCGGTGGAGGTTCAGAGAAAGGAAGGATGCGACGGCGGCGCGAGGGGAAGGGAGGAGGCGACGGCGGCGCGAGGGAGGAGGAAGAAGGGAGAGAGAGGGCTAGGGTTTCGGTCCAGGGGGGTTAAGTAGGAGGAGGGGGAGTAGGTGGAAAGCTTGCAGGTGGGGGATGGCCTCCCCTCCTCTGTCTCCGTACAGAGGAGGAAGACGACAGAGGTCGTGGGGCGCCTGGGCCTTGGGGTGGTAGGTGGGCTCAGCCCACTTGGGCTGGCCTGCCTCCCCCACTGTTTTTTTTTGTTTTTTTGTTTCTATTTTTTCTGTTCACCTTTTTTTTAGGAAAGAAAAGAGAGAAAAATAATAGGGTTTTGGGGTTGAAAATTTTTGGTGATAAATTTTTATAAGTTCTTTATTGCAAAAGCCCAGTTGTGCAAACTTTTTTTTTCCAAAATTTTAAATTTTGCTGCTGTTTGAAATTTAAATGAATTTGATTGAATTTTTGCAATAATTGAAATATTGAAAATTAAGCAAGTTAATTATATGAAAATTCAAGTTTATTGGAAACAATAGAATGGTTTGATTTGAATGTTTTATTTGAAAAAGTTGTAACATACCAAGTGTGAAACAAGATTTGAAATTTGGTTTGAAATTCAAATGGAAAACAAGTGAGAACAAATTGAATGCTCATGATGGAATGATGCAACTGAAATTAAACAAGGAGAAAGCATTCTAAGGTTGTTTTTCGTACTTGGGATGTTACAAGTTCGGGCTTCTAGTTGTTTATAGTTGCATGTATACTTTGGTTTTTTTTTTGTAAAGTTTGGGCTTCTGGTGTTTGCGGTTGCATCTGTTCTTTAGGGGTTTGATGGTTTTTGTATTCGGGATTAAAATGTTTGTAGTTGGATCTGTACATAGCGGTTCGAGGTTTTTTTGTACACGCAAGTTCAAGATTCAGAGGTCTGCTTGCTTATGTACTTAGAGACCAAAGGGAAAAACATTGTAGAAAAATAGACATGTACTAGACACTAAATTGACAGTATAGATGTCCTGCTGTGAAACTAATAACATCTATGCATGAATCTTTTAAATGATCTTCTATATAGAGTATGAATGATCAAATATACATGAGAGTTGATTCAGAGGCTATAGTCGCATTTGTACTTAGGGGTTCGGAGTTTTTTTGCATTTTAGGGATTCAGAGGTTGTAGTTGCATCTGTTCTTATGGCTTCTAGTTTTTTGTGTGCATGTTAGCATGCATGTGAGTTAGAGATTCTACGTTTTTAGGAGTCATTTTCAATTTGTGTAGTTATTTTTCCTCGCAGACACTGTTGTACCCCGTGCATGATAATTACTTGATCCAGTTTATGCATATAATTAAAGAACGATTCTTGTATGATATTTTTGATCTGGTAAGTTATAATAACATGTCATGATTAGAATATAAATCTGCTGAATGTTATCTTAGATCATCAATGAATTCCTGATGTGTTATTATCTGTTTTTGTGCATTAGTTCACCAAATATATATAGTGAAAACTGTAATGTTGTATAAAATTCGACACATTTTTCTCAACATTGATGTCCTCTTTAGGGCGCATCTGCTAAATAAGTTACTTGATGAAGTGTATGCAAATAAATGAAGAACTACTATTTCTTTATGTTTTTTATGATCTGGTTAGGTATATTATTCTTTTTCCAATAAGATTGTGTTGCTAACTTTTGTTTTATTGCAAATTTGCAGGAAGAAGATCTGGAAGTCGGCTCGGGTGCGCACGATAGGGCTGCGAAGAGCAGATATGTCCTGAGGAAGCTGCAGGCGGGCACCATTGGTACCGTCGTTACGGCAACTTGTTCTGCCCTTTCTGTGTCAGAAAGGTAGCCAACCATCGCAATAGCATGATCCGACATTCCGTCGGTGTGGGAAATGGCTCTGCGTATCGTGCGCCCCATGTTAGGGCCAAGCACACTGCCTACAGCGTCTTCCTGAAGAAGCTGCTTGCGCAGGATATCCTTGCAGGTCGTGCGGAACCTCCTCCTCGGCCTTTCTTCAACGAGTCCAGGAGGGTCGTGAAGGCTCAAAAGCGGGAGAACATGTTCCGCACCCTTACTTCAACGAGGCCAGGAGGGCCACGAAGGCTCGGAAGCGGCAGAACATGATGTAGCTGCTGCTGGTGCGCTCGTTGTTGCAGCTTGCCCGCTGTGTTTGTGTTAACTCTTACTTCTGGTAGTGTCGTCTGGTGTGTGCATAGTAAGAACTTTTAAAGAACCTCTATCATGTTGGTATGTAAGAACCTAATATGTATATTATATTAGTATATGTTTCTTAACCCGGTCATGTTTTAAGGATGTCAAAAGACTTATTAGGCATGATTTAGTAATAAGTGGATGTGACAACTCATTGATCCGGTGGATCAATCAATTGTCACATCCCTTTACTACTGTATCATGTCTAATAAGCCAATAGTTGGTGCAACATCACAAATGTGAGTAACAAGACTCGATCTTTGGTGTGTGGAAATGAGTCAACCCCTCCCCCCATCACTAGGCATTGTCTTATTTTGCAATTATTTGCTAACTAAAATAAAGAAGAATCCGAAGAAGTAGAATAAAAATGCAATCAGATCCTAATTAAGACTCTTTTCCTTTTGGTTCTTTTTTTCAATCCAAAAAACAAGAATAAATTATGACTAACAACCGCGGGCCAAATCTCCACGGAATCAGCCTCACGTAGGGTCCCACTCGCCAGCGTCTACGCGCCAAATCTCCACCATACCACGCTCCTCGCCCACTCAGCTACTCCTCCACTGAAAGCCTCCACTTTGCCCTCCCGCCCCAAGGGCGGCTGCCACGGCTTCGCCCTTCCCCGTCCTCGGCGTCGTTCTCAAACAATGACTGGTAAGCCATGGTTCCCTCCCTTCCCCATCCTCAACCAAACGATGCGATGTAGGTTAGATGCCGGCAGATCTATGTTTGATACCGGCGGATGTAGGTTAAATGCCGACGGATGTAGGTCACCGTTGATGTTTTAAGTTACCACCGGCCATGGATCTTGCTCACGCTACCGTTACAGGGCCTCGGAGCTCGCAAAGCCCCCCGTTATTCAGATAGCCGAGGTAAATAGTATATAAATTAGTTCTGTAGCCAAATGTTCTCTTAAGATTCATCTATATCCTTTCGCCTTCATCAACACTTCTTTGATTTTTATTATTTTCGTATTTGGCTATAGGACCACAATGCAGGCTGTGACTTCTGCAGCATGTCGTGTACTGAAATTCAGAAATTGGTGCAGCAGTCAGTTGAGACAATTTAGAAATTGATGCAGCAGTCAGTTGAGACAATTGAATCTCACCGTCTCTCTGAAGTTTGCAAGCTGGCTGATGATACTAGCGCTGAGAAGTTAATCTTTTTCGTCTGCTGCGAGGACAGGCTGGACAGGGCGATGAAAGCTTCAAAAATTCTAGCACTCGAGTTGGAACTGCGGGAGCAAAAGATAAGCTATATGATCATGCACGGCTTTGTTAAGATTGATTCTGAGCTGAAGAGTGCGAAGAAAACTTTGAAAATAGCCAAAGAGAAGTGCGACATGCTCCCGAGGGGAAAAGAAACCCTATTGGAGAGTGCGAAGGACACCAATGTGAAGTTGAGATACATTCTAAGTTTCTTGCAAGATCATGGAATGAAGTAAAACTATTTTTCTCTTTAATTCGATTATGTCAACCTACAATGCTTGCCAATGAGTCTAGTTGTTATTCATTTCTCTGTTTTGTTGCATGTGCCGATGATTAAACTGTGCAATGCTAAAATCCAAAAGATTACTCCCCAGTACCTAGTAGCGTTTACACAGACATTGTTTGTTCATGCTCCCTAGTCCTGTGGAGCTTGACCCTTTGGATTGTTTTTGCAATGTATGTATGAGGCTTGATTATTTTATGTCCATTCTCTGTTCTGTGTGCCGATGATTAAACTCTGCACCTTCTCTCGGTGAGATATTGGCATTTACCTAGTGTTGTGTACAACTACATTTGTTTTGCATCTTCCTTGGTAAGTGTTCGATGATCTCATTGATTTCTGTGTGCTTCTTTACTATGAGGCCCCAATTATGATTTTATGTGTAATGCATGTGCCATATTGGTTATGCATATTCCTTGGCAAGTGTTCCATAATTTCTTTGATTTGTGTGTGATTCTTTACTATGAGGCCCCTATCTAGGCTTGGTTCTCTCCCGATGATTAATATGCAGCAATATCTCCAACGGTTGGCGTACCGTAGAAAAAAGAGTGTCATATTTGTGTTTGATCAGAGTGCCGATGATTAAACTGTGCAATGTTAAAATGCAGAGGGAGACTCCTCTAGACCTAGTAGCGTTTACAAGGACCTAGTAGCTTGTTTATGCCACCGGGTCTAGCGGTTTACCACCTCTGTACTTGTGTCATTTGTACACGTGAGGCAGTTTTGTCACTCATCTTTGTATGTTTGGAAGTATATCTGCTTCTTTTTTTAGATGTGCTAAACATGTATGATGCTTTTCTACTAGTGTTTCTGTGGACGCGGTTTCGGAAAGTTTCAGTGGATGATGTGAACCTCTGGATGTGGTTTCGGAATGCATGCTGGCATAGGAAAATATCCGTTGGATGATGTGAAACTGTGGATGTGGCTTCGGAGTGGATGTTGGCACAAAAATGTTCTGGTTAAATGTGGACCTATTGTTGAACATTTTGTGATGCTAATTTCAGTTACTATAAATCTCCTATGTTTCGGAGTGCATGTAACCGGGATGATGGCGCGGAACAGACATCGACCATGGCGAGGAGACAGTATATTAGTATTAGTGCTAGGGTATCCATTGTTGCAAATGTAAAACCATGTCAATTCATTTCCATTTTTGAGTGCATTTTATAATTTAGATCTCCTATATATTCGGTAATTTGGTTGACACTCGCCACGTGGGATACCTGGTCAGCTCTCCTCTCCACTCCCAAACTGTGGATAATGCACCGGCTCCCCATACGGGCGCAGAACGCTCTCCTCTCTACTCCCAAACGGTCCGCCTGTGCCACACCTCTCTACCCCCCTTCGATGTGCGCAGATCCACCGGTACCATGTCTGGCCGTCGCGAGGAGGGGCGCCAACTGCAGATCCCCAGGTACTTTCCCCGGCGCAGCGTGCAAGGCGCGGAGCGTGCGCGTGCCCGCGAGGCGTATCGGCGCGAGGTCCATCAGGCCAACTCGTCCCGCGCACCACCACCTCCGGCTCCACCCATCGCACCTTCGGACGTCGAGGAGGAAGAAGAGGAGGATTATCTCGCCGCCGAGTTCCACAACGAGGCCCTGCAGTGGCCCCACATGCAGGCGGGGATTTTAGCGTCCATAGAGAGTTTCGTGGCAGAAGAGGCCCTGCAGTGGCCCCACATGCTGGCCCGACATTTCACTGTCAAGCTAGAGGCCGACCCCGCGGAAGCAATCCGCCATTCGATGCAGAATGAAGATGCGACAGCGCTGGCGGAGGCGCACCCTTGGCTAGGACACTAGGTCCGGTGTCTATCCTTTTCTTTTTGTGATTTGTTTCAGAAACGTCTTGTTGACTGTTAACTGTGATGATTTTGAAGATTAACTGGTCGGTTGTAGCCAGTCAAAGCAGTCAAACAGGGGCAGGATGTGTGGCCCCAAGAAAAAATTCGCGACGTTCTACGTGACCAGGCAAGTTTCGTCGAAGGAAACTGGGCTCTTAGTGGGCTACTGGGCCGGAGACAAAAATCCACGACGTAAAACTAGCAAAAAGTCGAGCAAAACCAGTCTGCGACGGACCAAACAAATACGTCGAGAGCAAAAATCCACTTTTCAGCCATTCGCGACCGAAATGCTCGACGTTATCAAAATGTACCGTTCAAAACGTTCCGGACCGCACGGAATTTTCTAGTGATGGTCCCCTACCATGCCACACTTATTTGTGAGTATCTAGTACTCCACCAAAAATATTTCATTAACCCCTTAGGGTAATCATTCAAAACATAGTTATACTTCCAATCACAACACTTCATCTACAAGCATAGCTAAGCAATCAACTACCAAATTTTAAGGCTTCTACACTATCAAGGTAATAAGGATACCTACACACTACTTGGGATAATATCATAGTATAATATTTTACCAAAGATTTTCCTATCATGCATAATACTCAAAAGTTCTAATGCATATAGGAAATAATAGGTAGTTTATGATGTGTCACTTGCCTTGTTAAAGTTGGTGTAGAGGTACACTCTCTTCACCACAAGATAGTTTCTCTTTGTACAATCTGGACAAGTCAAACAAATAACAATAAACAACTTTCACAAACAACAAGGAAACAAGGAATAACAATCAACACACTTAGTCAAAAGGGTTTATGTTAATCACAATAATTTAGTTTGCTAAGGAAACTATTGTGATTAGGTTAAGGTCTTCCAAAAGGGACTATAGTTGGTAAGGACTTTGGTTTGAAATATTCAAACTCAATTGGTCATTCTTGTCAAGGAAGTTCCAAGAGTTCACAAGGGTTATCTAACTATCTCAACTAAAATAACACATAACAAAGTGTAACACTTAGTTGTTTTCATCAAAACATTTGAGTGATCTAGTTTAGTCTTTTCATTTTGGGTTAAGGTAGGTTTAGGTTCAATAACTTCATAGAAATAGAGGCAACAAGATAAAATTCTTGGGATTTTCCATTTGGGTCAATTGTTGGACAAAACATTACTTGTTATTCTTCAACTTGTGTGGATTGCTCCAAGTCTTCACATGCTTGTCTTCTTGAAGATCATCTTCATGCTTCTATTGTAGTCTTGTTCCTTGGATGGATTCTTCTCCTGGTCTTGATAAATTCTTCATGGCTTTCACTTCACTAATTGATTTGGGTATGGAATGGGCACAAATACCACTAAGTTCAATAGAAAAGAAAGATAGAAAGAGAGAGGAAGATGTCTTCTCCTTGATTTTCTTCATACACTTGTACTTCCTTGAGTTGCTTCTAATTTTTGTGGAGTCTAAGTCCTTCCTTGAATTTCTTCAATTATATTCATTGTAGCTCTTCATGTTGTCATCAAGTTGAAAATGAAGTTTCCTTCTTGTGCTTGAATATTGATCTCCATTTTGCTAAGTTGATGGATTCTTGAAGCAAGAATGGGGAGTGGAGAAGTATATAGAAAATAATGGTACTAATGATTTTGTGTTCACTAGTTGGAAATGTATAAGTCTGAACCTCACTAAGGACTTAGCTTTGGTCCAATATAGCCACATCATATAGAATCATATATGTAAAATATTTTTCTAAGACAATGTAACATGATGTCAAACATATGTGTGAATTTTTTTGCCAACTATTCATGGAAATTATTCTAGGATAGGGTACCGGTCTCTATGGTTCAAGGTTACCAAATGCAGTAATTTTGGTTAAGGAACTATATTGAAATTATTTATAGAATTAAATCTATGTCAAAAATACTCAATTATATCACTTAATTTTATATTCCAATTTTACTTGTTAAAAATTATTTTGGGACAGAGGGTGCGAAAGTACTCATCCTAAGGTTTCCAAAAATATTTTATTTGCATTTTTTTGGACTTGTAGAATTTGAATTATGCTAAAATTCATCAAACAAGCATATTTGAAATTGAACAAATTTTAAATAGTCAAAATTAAATTTGGCGAGTGCCAAAAGTTTCTGCATGTTGTAATGATTTCAAAAAGTCTAAGTTTGCTAAATTTGGCAAAGTGGTTAAAAAGTTATAAAGGTTCTAAGTCAAAGGGGTGTTTCTGCAAAACTCCAATTTTATTCTATTCCGGATAAAACAAAAAAACATGGGCTGACGTAGCTGCTGACGGAGCTGTGACTGGGCGCTGACTGGGCGTTGTGTGTTATGCTGACTAGGTTTAAGTGATTGCACCTGGGGCGTCAGATCCAGATCCAACGGCTGCGTACCGGTTCACTTGGGAATCTAATCAGGGCCGTTCATCTAGATCGAATGGCAGAGAGAGAGAGGGAGGTAACTCACCGGTGAGGACCCGCCGGAAAATGGGGGCGCGGTGGTCTTCGCCCTCGAGAATTCGCGGTGGCGACATTCTGGCGGTTCTTCGGCCTCGAGAACAGCACGACGAGGAGCGGTGCGAGACGAGGAAGCAGATTAGCACGACGGCGAGCTCAAAGGGGCTTTCTGTTGACGGAGACGGGAAGATGGTGATGGCGTGACGTCGGCGACGCAGATATGAGCACGACACGGGCAAACGGCTGCAAAAAAAATCGACCAAATACATCAGCGGGTGCACGCGGTCCTGGAAATCAACAAGGAACAAACGGGGATAGAAGAGACGGGCTATCTCACCGGAATCGACGAAAACTTCCGGCGGGTAGTGTGTACTCCGGCGAGCAATAACCGCGACCTGGGTTCACAATCCAGAGAGAGAGTATAGGGGAAAGAGAGAGGGGGTCGAGGGATAAATATAGAGCCAAAGAGGCGTGAAAGTTACGGCCTTAATCACCCACAATCAACGCAAGAAAAATTGCTTTGAAACAGATGCGTTTTGTTTGGGAGGAGGTTGATGGCGACCGCGTCATCGCTGACGTCAGCCATTGGTCCCTTCTGTCAGTGGGAGAGAGAGAGGAGTTGGGCCGACTGCGGCTGGGTCATGGTCTCGGTGAATTTCGCGCGCGCGTAGCTTGCTGGGCCACTTTGGCCTGGCTCGGCCAGTTTCCTTCTCTTTTTTTCTTTTCTGTTTGTCTTTATTTTATTTTTATTTTTCCTGTTTTATTTATTAAAGCATATCTTTTGTTATATAATTTCAATTAACATGAAACAAAATTCTAAAATCTTAAAATTTCAAATACTTTCCAACAGTACCATTTTTGTAAACTTTTCAACCTATTTTATTTTTGAATTTTGAAAATTTGAATATTTCCTTAATAGTAGGTTAATGTTATTTCCCAAATATAAAATAGTAAATCTTAGTCAAATAAAATTTCAGTGACATTATATAAGTGGAATATTATTTTTTAAGATCATTATTATTTTCACATTTTATATTTTTAAGATATAAGTGATTTATTAATAGCAACTTAATGCCATTTTTAGAATAGAAAAACTAATAATTATTAAAGTGGCTTAATGAAATTTGGAGGAAAAACCATAAGTCATAATATTGTTTTCAAGTCCTATTTTATGTTATTTGCAAAGAAAAACATTTTAGGAATACAATTATATGTTTAAAACTTGGAATAACAACTAAACGCTATTATTAAAATATTTTATTCTCATCAAATAATTTTGAGGCTTAGAACTTTATTAAGGGTTATAAATCTTTGATTTTTGTTGCCATAAACTATTTTCAAAGTAATATTTGAATTGAAAACATTTTATGCAATAAAGTTTGCTAAAGATGAAATGGTTTTATTTATCTAATGAAAATTCATTTTGAGAGGGTTTTAGGGTTTATGGAATAGAGGTATAATTGGATTGGTAATTTCAATTTCGTTGAAATATGTATTGTATCCTTTTGTTTCTTTCTTCTCATTTGGTTTTCGGTGACTTGCATAACATGAAAATAAAAAGTTTCATTTTTTTTAGTGATTTTTGCACTTTCCAAAAAATTAGGGATGTTACACCACCCAAGAGGTAATCCCTCCATCAACTAGGTAACCTATATGAAGCACGCGGAGACACTATGTATTCCCGAGTTCCTCCTTGTTAAGGGAGAACGTATCGTTGGAGGGGTGTGAGCTTCGCCACAAAGGCCTACTCAACGCTAATAAGGCCTCACCCTATTCTCCGATGAACCCCGCCACAAAGGCCTAGTCCAACTTCTACTATTGATCCCCTTTGAGGCGAGAATCGAATCCTTTACAATCAATCTTGGGGCACACACCCACAACTAAATTGGGGTCTCCCAACAATCACAAGAATCACCAAGAATAACGAGAAGTTGTCATGTTTATTTTGTTAATAATTTCCACGCAAATACTTACATACAAAATATTATAAAAGATGAAATTTTACAAAGATATGACATGACTGATATGAGTTTTGTTCTTATTAATGAAGAGGAGGAATCCTCCAAAGTTCTTTCTATTGTTTCTGATAATAAACCAGGGTATGTGGAGAAGCTTCCTTTTAAGCCTCTCCCTCCTAAAGGCGGGAAGAAGAGGAAGAAGAACAAGAAGATGAGTAAAGGGAGAGAGAGGTAATAGTATCTCCCCTTAAGCATGTTGCTCCTATTATAGTTTTTGCTGATGAGTCTGAACTCGATGACTTTACTATGCCTCTTATTTAGAAAGTGATCATGATTGGGAGAAACACACTACTTTTGATATCGAAAATCACTTTGGTACAAATTCTGAAAATGATGATGATAATTGATGTACTATTAGTACCATCCATGTTCCTTCCAATGATGATATAGAAAGCTCTTAGCTTGTGGATGATGTTTTTGAAAATCCTTTTTCTACCGATGATTATATTCTTGATACATCTCCTTCTAGTAAAAATGATGATATGTTTACAAATGAACACACTTTGGAAGATAACTATTCTATTGCTAATAATGATATTATGCCCCCAGTCTTTGATACTTACAAAGAATACTATAACATAAGCCATAATTACAATTATCCTTATGAAACTTGTCATAGTTATGAAGGGATTACCCAAAACCATCTCCCTAATATACAACTTTTCTATCATGTTGGAGTTCTTAATGATGATTACAACGATGAAAATGATATTTTCAGTCCACCTACTATTGAGGAGAAAATTAATTATGATTACAGTATGCCTCCTATATTTGATGATTATGGTGATGATACTAATAATGATAGTTATTTTGTTGAATTTTATCCCACTACTATTAATGAGAACGACTTTGCTTATGTGGAGAGTATCAATTCTTTTATGCATGTGGCTCATGATAAGAATGTTTTATGTGATAGTTATATTGTTAATTTTATTCATGATGCTACTGAAAGATATTATGAGAGAGGGAAACATAGTTTTATGCATCTCAACAATATCAAGTTTCCTCTCTTTATGTTGAAAATTTTGAAGTTGCACTTGTTTTTCCTTCCTATGCTAGCCACTTTGTGCTTTGTTGAATTGTTTTTCTACAAGATTCTTTTTCATAGGAAGTGGGTTAGACTTAAATTTGTTTTATATTTTCTTCTTGATGCTCTTTTTTTCTTAACTTCATATTTCATATGAGAGCATTTTCTCAAATTATCATGCCTAGCTAAAAGGCGTTAAAGAAAAACACTTCTTGGGAGATAACCCATGTTTTTATTTTTGCATTGTTTTCTCTGTTTTCTTTGAGTCAAGGTGTTGTTTACTTATGTAGCAACTCCTTTGTATCTTTATTTTCACGTATTAGTTGTTCCAAGTAAAGTCTCTAGTGAAATTTCGTCTTAGATTTGGATTTTTGCGCCGCAAACATATATTTGATGCATTTTGTATTCTCTCTTTTACTATGTTGAGTTGATTTGTTTGCTCCACAAAACATCAGTGGTTGTAGCTAATGTTTAAAAAGTATTAATAACACATGTGTCCAAGGAGAACATGTGAATTTTTGATTATGCACTAACCCTCTAATGAGAATTACTTTGAGTTTGTTGTGAAGGAAGTTTTCAAGGGTCAAGAAAAGAGGGTGATATAATGTGATCAAGAAGACTGAAAAGCCAAAGCTTGGGGATGCCCCTGTGGTTCATTCTAGAAAATTCTAAAAAGACCCAAGCGTCTAATCTTGGGGATGCCCCCGTGGTTCATTCTAGCAAACCCCAAGAAGACTCAAGCGTCTAATCTTGGGGATTCCCAAGGCATCCCCTTCTTCATTAGCAACTTATCAGGTCACTTCTAGTGAAACTATATTTTTATTCGGTCACATCGTATGCACTTTACTTGGAGCGTCTGTTTGTTTTTCATTTGTTTTGTTTTATTTTTCTTACTTAACTAAACTTATTTGGAACCTATTATTCTTGTGTGGGAGAAAGACACGCTCCGTTTTCATTGGGTACAACACTCTAGTTTTCATTCTTATTGTTTTGTGAGTGTTCACCTTTTGCTAGTACTAGGTTTAGCCCTTGTTTTCCACTCGTATTTTGTTCAGAGATTATTAGTTTGCTTCATTTATATATGATTAGCTCTCTGGTCTTTTATTAATATTATCTTTGAGTGTTCTTTGAAACAAGTTAATTGGTGTTGGAGAAGAGTAAAATATTTCATCCTTATAACGGTGCAAATAGAAGCTTGTTTAGACTGTGGCTAGACTTTATCATGTCATGTTGGATGTTATTCTAATTCTATGACTAGTAATTATTGATGTAGCATGACTTGTACTAAACATATGAAAGTGCTTAATGTGCCGTTAAAAGAATCATTCTTTGTTTTTATCATATCAAAGCATAATATTGTGGTATACTCCTTTGAATGCTTTATTTGGTTGACTTGGCGCACGCTCACACCATGTTATGACTATAAACCAGCCACCTATAGCCTCCATGACCATTTAGATTTAACTTTCAATGCCATGTATTCTTTGATCAATAATGTTTTTTTCGCTATGCCTGATTATCGCCATTATGCTCTCTTGATTTGTAGCTCCCAGTCTTTGCTACCCTCCACATGTACTGAGTATGAGCTCTACTCGTACATCCAACCCCCAAAAACAAAAGTATGCCAAATGTGTCCACCATACCTCCCTACATGTGGTATTTAACCGCCACTCCAAAGTAAATTGCTCATGTGTTACCTTTAAAACCTTAAAAATTACACCTATGTTGTGCCCCTATTTTCGCTCATGATGACGCACATAGAGAATCTTTATCTAACTTGTTGATTGGACTTTACACCCCTGGACTAGTGGCCTCATCCACTTATCAAATCTCTAGAAGAGCTGGCAGCGGGGTGCCAAGCCCCAAATTTAATTAATACAAATTCTCTTCACTATTTTTTGCCCTGATTTATCAATCAAAGCATAATCGTGTAAACAAAAGAGAAAGAGGGATGATCTTCTACCCCAGTTGCGTTCTGCTGAAGTCTAGTTGGCTTGTGACGTAGTGTATTGTCTGTTGGCCATTCGTTGACATAAACGTACACCTCTCTCAAAATTGTTTTCAATACCTCTGTTTTAAATAAAAAGCTCTAGCACATGATTTAATCATGTCTTCCCTCTGCGAAGGGCCTTTCTTTTACCTTTATGTTGAGTCTTCATCCTCTAACTTTATGCACAGTTAAGAGAGCGTAGTTGCCATTCTGAGTTTAATGTGCATTTGTCCCTAATATTATTATTGATTGATTTATGCCATGTTATTACTTGCTCTCAAACTATATGTTTCTAGTCACCACTTGAACTTTGAAGGTGTCCTCACATTTATGCTTTGCTCCACTCTTAAGGACAAGGTGAATACTACTTTGTTATCCTTTCTTATTGTTCGAAACAAACATATAACTTTCAAATGCATTATTATTCATGATCTTTTGCTTGTGTTATTTTTCATGTTGCAACATGATTGCGAAGTTTCATTGTTAGAGTTATATCTATCGTGCCTATGTTTAGAGTGCTATGATCTCAACTTTACAAATGCTTTTAAAATTATGATGATCAAAATTATGTTGGTAGTATGTCACCTCAAAAATTATTTTGTTATCACTTACCTACTCGAGGACGAGCAAGAGTTAAGCTTGGGGATGCTTGATACGTCTCAAACGTATCTATAATTTTCGATGCTCCATGCTTGTTTTCTATACAATACCTTTATGTTTTCACATGTTTTCCTTCGTTTTCCAAACGTTTTCATGGACTAACCAATTGACAACATGCCACAGAGCCAGTTCCTGTTTTCTGTTGTTTTTGGTTTCAGAAAAGTTGTTCTAGAAATATTCTTGGAATTCGACGAAACAAAAGCCCAAAGTCTTAGAATTCCCTACATGTTAACGTAGTCCAAAGGAAACCTGGAGGGATGCCCTGGAGCCACCACACCATGGGTGGGCGAGGGTCCTCCCTGGTCGCGGATGTAGGTAGTATGGGCCCCTCCGGCGTCTACCGCCATCGCCCTTTCGCCTATAAAGTCTCCCAAGGCATAAACCATAAATATATCGGCTCCCCTTCCAAGAAAAGTTCCATAGCTCCGCCCTCGCTGACGACAACTTTCGGTGGGCAGAAATCTCTATTCCGACACCCTACCGGGACGGGGAAGTTACCCCGAAGACATCTTTATTGACTCCACCGCCATCTTTATCGTTGTTGTTGTCTCCTACGATGAGGAGGGAGTAGTTCTCCCCCGGGGCTAAGGGCTCTACCGGTAGCTATGTGTTTCATCTCTCTCTCTCATGGTGTGATCTTTATGTGATCATGAGCTTTGTAATCTAGTTGAATAAGTAGATGTTACTCGTCATCTATTATGCTACTCAAGTGGTTATGTTATGAGATCTCCATAGACACTTTCATCATGGTGTACAGATGATAGTGTGTGCACTGTATGGTTTAGCATGATATTTATATTTTGTGTTGGATGACCCGATGAAATTGTAGCGTTTGTCTGGAACCATCTAGGTCTCATGGTGATAGCATGGGAGTTACCTAGATGGGGAAATGTGAACTCTAAGGAGTGCTTTTTGCAACCCTACGCAATGATTGGTGTTTGTTATTGGACCGGAGATTGGTTCGGAGGACCATAGTGAAGAGAGATATTTATGCATTCAATTATGTTATTATTGTTGAGAGTGTTCACTAGTAAACGTATGATCCCTAAGCCTTGTTTCTAAGCATTGAAACACCGTTTACAACCTGTTCTGCTGCATATTTGTTTGCTGCCATTTTTATTTCAGATTTCTATTATCAGTTATAACCATCCATATTACTTGTATTTTACTCCCTGTTCGCTGAACTAGTGCAGCTATAGAACTGACAATTGTATTAGGTGTGTTGGGGACACAAGAGACTTCTTGTATCGTAATTACATGGTTATTTGAGAGGGATACCTTCGACCTATTCCTCCCCGAGTTCGATAAACCTTGGGTGATCCACTTAAGGGAAAATTGATGATGTTCTACAAACCTCTGCACTTGGAGGCCCAACGCTGTCTACAAGAATAGAAGTGTCCGTAGACATCAGATGTCAGGGTTGATGCATTTGGCTCCTCTATGGGCACTGTCCCTTTCACATATCTTGGAAACCTTATGACTATTAGCAAACCTAAAGTGGTGTACTTTATGCCAATCTTGGCTAGAATCAATGACATATTTTCTCGATGCTCTACCTTTCTTTGATATGGAGAAAAGTTTGTTCTCATCAAATCAACATTTACCGGCCTTTGAATGTTCTACTTAAGAACTCTTCTGATTCAGGATACTGTCCTTCATCAGAACAAAAAATGCTTTGTTTTTTTTTGGAAGAAATATGAATGGAAGACAGAGGTACTGCCCTTTTTGCCTAGGAAAAAGTTTGTAAACCCAAAGATCAAGGATGTCTTGGAGTTCTTGACTTGTTTACTTAGTATAAAGCTCTGCTACTGAAACACCACCATACGTATTTTAATAATTATGATCTGCCATGGGTCAATCTCATTAAATAAATCTACTACTTGAACAGAGCTGTGGATTGCAGACCTGCTGGTTCCTTTTGGTGGAGGAGTATCATCAAGTTAATACCTATATATAAGAAGATGGCTATTTTTCAAGTGGGAGATGGAAGGTCGGTTTTATTCTGGTCTGGAAAATGGAATGATAGTTTCTTTCATGAGAGATTCCCAGAACTTTACTCCTTTTGTATAAATAAAGATTAGTCAATCAAGGATTTCCTTTGCTCCGCACATAATTCTGGGAATCTTCATGTTCCTCTGTCAACTGAAGCATTCTAGCAGTATGTGATATATAGTTCATGAAGAAATTCAGGACTTGAGTTTGACCACGAATCATGACACATGGTCTTACACTAGGAATAGTGTTGTCTTCACTACCAAAAAAGCATATGCTCACCTGAAGTCAGGTGCACTTTCCCGCAATATGTTCTAGAATATTTGGAAATCAACTTCTATTCTTAGATACAAGATTTTATTTTGGCTACTTCATCATGACAAAATCAATACAAGAAACTTGTTGGCTAGGAAACAATTCCATCTCCCAAGCTTCAACTGTGTTCTATGCAATGAAGATATTGACGAGACTGCTCTTCACTTCTTCTTTGATTGCACTCTTGCCAGAAATTGTTGGACATATATCTTAAATGGAAAGAAGAGAGGTATATCTGTTTTAGATGAATACAGTTGTGTGTGTTCACTCCTTCCTAAATACATTGATATGGAGATTTTGATCATGAGTTGCTAGAATATTTGGAAGCAGAGGAATGACAAGATTTTCAATAATTTGACTCCAAGACTCCTCTCATGGAAAATTGAATTTCATAAAAATCTTCATACTTTGAAGCATAGATGAGAAGTCAATAAGGAAACTATCCTTACTAGTTGGATTGCTTATGTTCTAGTAGATCACTAATTTCTTTTGATGTTAGAGAAAACTGGGATTGGATAGTTTTTTGTAAGCGTTTGTTATTTTTGTAATTATATTAATGGAACTGTTCTACGGTTTGAGCGTTTAAAAAATGTACAATACCTAATTCTACAAAAAAAAAGTGAGGTCTTATTCCTTCTTTACTTACAGTATTAGTTGACTGACCTAGCATAGTATCTTAGATGTACATACATCACACTGTGATATATTGGAGAATGTACATGATCGACGTCCACATTTTGTTTTTTCATTGATTATTTGTTTACCTAAATTAGCACTGTATCTTGGATATGTTTTTTGGGGGGAGGGGGTGTTCAACCCAATTACATGAAGCGGGGTGATGCTGGATAGAAACATATGGCTCCGCTATCGCAAGCGCACGTGTGGAGGAGCTTGGGTGAAGCGGTTGGGAGAGGAGACATTGCGCTGTAGTTCACCATGGAATGTCACATGGACGTCTCTCACGTTGCAACACATGTGCATGTGTGCTAGTATTAAGTAAATATAGTAATATTCTTTTAGCCTCCATCATATGACTCCACTTAGGACCCGATCGAAACATTGCGCGCTTACCCATACTAAACATGATAGACCCGTGTGTTGTAACGTGTAAACAAATGATAAATATCTCTCAAAAAAAACATATAGCCTTCATTTTCCTGGATAAATGGATTATCTTCCGACCGTGAGAAGTCACCCCGCCATTCTTATGTTTTCCGAGAGAATCGTGTAGTTTTTATTGGAAAATAAAATAAATAAACATTCATCCTTCATTTTCCCCTAGATGTTGATCATACTATTGTATGAAATAAACAAAAAATATCGATAATAATAAAATTGTTTCCCACTTTAAATTTAAATCTATGTGAAACCTAATGTTTTGCACATGAATCAAATAACTTATAATCGTCATATAGAAATCCAACTTAAAATCTTAAATCGCAAAAGCCAGTGGTTAACAAAACTAAAAAATAATTCACATTAGAAATATGTTAAATCATAGAACGCAGTAGTTAGAAAAACCAGAAGAATTAAATCGTAGAGCCAGTCAGTCGCATAGAAATTTAAATCCTAGAATCTTCAAAATCAATCAACAGATGAAACAAATCCTCTATGCTAATCCATGCATACAATGTGGCCGGGGTGGCGCATCGAGCCTAATGATCCCGAGTGTCAAGTCCACCTCATGCTGCCCAGAGGAAAAGCATGCACACCGCTTACCTATGTCACTACACCGCATTCCGAGCTCTACGCTGCCTGCTGAGTAGACACGGCGACACCCTCGTTGGTAGTGTAATTTGCGACTGCGGGAGAATGGCTCAGTAGGGGGCCGAGGCGGCCTCCTCGGCGCATTCCTAGGTGCGTCTATCGTGCATATTCTATTGGTGAGAGAGAGAGAGAGAAAGGTGGGATGATAGAGGAAGGAGCCAAAGCCGAACTAGGAAAACAAGGAAGTACACGAAACTAGAGAGATGTCGTCATAGGACCAGGAAAGAGGAGGGTTGCAGATAGTCAAGTAGGGTTGTTGTGTGCACCGCCAGAGTGGGGACCCGGAAGAAAGAAGAGGGGTAGTCAGGTCAATTTGAGAAAAAATACTCCGAAAAAACTTGTGCAAAATCATATGGTAGAGTCTTAAATGGCCGTCGGTGTCATGTAAGGAAAAAAGTGAATAGGGATTGTCAAATAGGGTAGATTTTATTTTCCGGGGCCTAATGGGAGACCATTTTTATATACTGAAAAATAAGGAATTTTCTCTCTAAAATTTCCCCACCGCAAACCCTTGCCCCCTCCACCCACCATGCCGCCGCCGCCAGATCTGGAACCTATGCTGCTAGAGGAGATCCTCGAGGAGATCTTCCTCCGCCTCCCTCCGAAGGAGCCCGCGTGCCTCGTGCGCGCCTCCCTCGTGAGCAAGCTCTGGCTCGGCCTCCTCACCGGACCTGCCTTTCGCCGCCGGTACAACGAGTTCCATGGAGCTCCCCCAATGCTTGGCTTTCTTCTCTCCTGGATCCCGGAACTCAACCAGGAGAAACACCCCGCCCCACACCTCATCTCCACCGTGAAATTCGGCGCTTGCATCCCTGATAAAAGTGATTGGGGGCCTAGAGAGTGTGACTCGCTAGACTGCCGCCATGGTCGTGTTCTCCTTGCAGATTATTGTTTGGGATTCAACAAGCTTGCTGTTTGGGACCCAATGACGGGCTGCCAGAGGGAGATGGACGCGCCCGTCGAATTCTTTGGCCTTGGGGCTGCCGTGCTATGCGCCGTCGCCATGTGTGACCACGACACATGTCATGAGGGCCCCTTCCGGGTGCTCTTGTTTGGACTGAGCAAGAGTAATGGTGAACAATATTCTGTGCATGCGCGGATGTTCTCATCGGAGAAGGATGAGTGGAATGTGCCATGCTCTGCTCTTCATCTTTCATCAAGGAGTGTAGCTGTCATGCCAAGGCCCTCCGTACTCTTCAAAAATGCACTTTACAACACAATTTTATCTTTTGGGAACATATCAATTCTGAAGTACGACATATCTTCTAACTGCATGTCAGAGCTTGATGGTCCTCTGTTGCCAGGGGTTGTGACTATCTTTTCGGCTATCCTCATGACGATGGAGGATGGTAGTTTGGGTCTCGCACATTTGGATTTCTTAAACCTCTACGTTTGGTCAACGCTGGTCCCTTCCGATGGAGTCATGGCATGGACTCAACGTAGAGTTGTGGATCTCAAGGAACTTCTCCCCATGCAAGACCCAAAGAAAAGTCCTAGACTGGTTGGATTTAAGGAGCACAATGATATCATTTTCGTGACCACAGACCTTGGCATCTACGAGATCAATCTCAAGTCACTAGAGTGGAAGAAGTTATGGAAGAGTGCATCAATCCGTGCTTTGATTCCATACATGAGCTTCTACAATCCGCGAGGTATATCTATACCTAGTTTATTTTGTTATATGAGAACAATACTCAAGTAATATGATATTGAATGTTTAATCAGATTGAAAGTTATATGCAATGTTTCAGTTTGCTACAATGTGTGTGCTTGAGCAGATTTTCGGTACTATTTGCATTTGGAATAGTACACCTACTTATGATTATGCCTACTTAACTGGCAAATTTAGATAGTATCATGTCATCTCCTTTTGGTATCACAGTGAAACTATTTCCTGCAGAGAGAGCGACCACCATATCTAAGGCGGCACATTGAAAATGCAAGGTTGATATTTCTTTAGGAAAGGAGGCTACTCCCATCAACAATAAAAGGGACCAGCTTGGAGGCGACAATGACGTTATGAAGAATAATGTCACTATTTAGTAGCTCGTTTTGTGAAATGGTATATTTTTTCTTGTATTGGTACCAACCATATTATTCAGTGAAAATTATCTTTATGAACCTATAATTTCTAGCAGCAACAAAAACAACATCAACCTTTAATTTTCTGGAAAAACGTCTGCACACAATACTTTCTTCTTCTCGTTTTAAAAATTATACTAAATATTACTCTGCTATCTTTGATCTAATATATGAATTTATCTCCCAAAAGAGGTGCCATTAAAGAGTTGTTGATGAGTACATGTCCAAAGTTTGGCTTTTGTCGCCCATGAAACGGTGATGGTTTTGCATCCTGCCTTGCTCATATGTCTTAATTAACCTTCGTAGCATAAGCAGTGTTACATGTCAAGTGCTTTTGTTACTATTATTTATTTTTAGAAAGCAATGTTACCGAAGTATGTAACTTGTCAACTTAAATTTTGAGCTACAAGATCAGGGAACTAACATTTTGACATGGTATGATTTTCATGACTCATGGAGATCTCATAAAGATGTTGTTTGCTACGGTAGCTCAACAAAACTAGCTAGGTATTAGTGCTTTATCTATTGCATTTTTTGGCCTACAGTACTCATAATAATTGAATCCAATGTCTATGTTGTGAGATTAATATATCGGTATGTTTAGTCACAAAATAGGCTATAGTGATCCAATTGCTTTGTTACATCATAATTTCCATACTGGTTGCACAAACTTTCCATCTTAGACAAGCTCGTTTACTCAAATTCATGAACACACATTTCTTTGTTATTTTTGTATTGTATAGGTTTGGCTTTGTTCCAAGTCGATA